>CAWUFW010010352.1:0-702772 GCA_963921515.1 Calotriton arnoldi | reverse complement strand
GAATGTCTGCTGAGCATGGAACTGCTTCCGCGGCTGGATGAGTATGGCACACGGCACGACGACGATGTGGGCACAGGCTGAGCGGCCAAAACAAGTGGGACCTGTGGCACGAGGGGATATGAGACAGTAGTAGGTGTCAGCACTGCACCCTATGTACAGCACTGTACGGATCACACCTCCCGAAACATTGACTGGTGTCCACATTGACAGCCCCATGCCAAGACGGCTGTGTGCTTGCAGTCACACGTCACAGGTGAGAGGTTACATTGCACGTGCCAGGTGGCAGACGTACATAGTGGGAGCTGGCATGTGTGTGCATGTGTCTCCTGTTCAGGATCCACCAGATGGGCGCTGACTCTGTACTGAGCATTGGACACTGCATGTTCCGTGGAAGGCTTGTGTGTGTGGGATGGTGGCACTGGATGTGCCTCCGTTGGGTGGGGGCCATGCACAGGGCGGGTACGTCGATGATTGCGCATTGTTGGTCACGGTGGGTGCACCAACTAAGATGTGTTGCCCTGTGTTCAATTCCTATGTCCGCATGATGATGGACTGTGGATGTGGGCAGACTACACATTGGTCGATGTGCTGTCTATATGCATGTGCCTTCACACCAGGCACAGCTGCCCCTGCACATGTGACCCCTGCTGGACTCGCTGTGGGTCTGTGGAGCTGATGCACCTTCTGCGCGTGGGCGGACAGCTCTCCTCACTTCCCTCATTGCGCATGTCATGTCTTTGCCGCAGGTGACATGGATCATGGAGGGCCCACATGTACGCGTGGGTAGGCTACACATGATTGTTCACTGGTCGCCACCCCAGTCAGTGTTTCGAATGGGAAGGTTGTCGTGCTGGTGGTATGTTCGATGTGGCGGATGGGCGGGCCTAGGTGCGGGCTTACATTCCGGACATGGGGGTAGTTGGATTGGCGACTAGTTGCAGTACACACGGGACACGTCTCTTCCTTTCCACATCTGGGTCATCCATTGTACTCACTGACAGTGATACAGTCATCTTCGCCCCAGCCCTCATGTCCTCCCCTCGCTCCCCCAATATGCATGTGCACCTGCGAGGCTAGCGCTTGCACAGGCAGCCCCAAGCTCGCACCAGAGAGGGCAAGGAGTGTATGTGTGGGTCCAGTTGCACGAGTGGGCTGTCTCAGGGTATGATGTGTTGCGGGACGCCGTCCACCTGCGTGGTGCCCCAAATGGAGACCCGGCCTGCATGGACTATGCATCACAGTCTTCGCCTTCCGGATCCGCCACCTGCGACACCCAGTGGCTGTGGCTGCCCTTGCGGCCAGGCCGCGTCCGTCTGTGGCTGATGGCCCACACATTCACTCTTTGGCCTCTCTGGGAGGGCTCGGGGTGGTGGCGCACGCGCTTGCACTTAGTCGCAATGGCATGTGGCGTGGTTGGTATGATGGGCAATGGATGGGATGGTGCGAGCCACCTCCCGTGACGTCAGTGCTGCTCGTGCTGTGGTGCGTCCCCTACACTTCCATGTGACTTGTGCCATGCTAGACGTTGAGGTTCTATTGCCTGCGTGATGTGACCAGGAGGAGCGCGAGGAGACCTCTCACACACCATGCTCCACTGCCATCCCGTGCCCTGTATCGCCTGTGCGGATTGACTATGTTGGGGTTACACCTGGTCGACTGGGGCTGTGTGTGCCTTGTCAAGGGGCATGGCGGGCGCACAACAGGATCCAGCTTGTCCACAGAGGGTGGGCTGAGGTGCGCCTGGTACCGCTTTGTACGTGTGCCCGGCTGCTGTGCACACACGTGTTCACTCCCCCGACAGGTGTCCTCTCACAATGCCCAGGGAAGCGGTGGTGTACTGTTCATGACCCCTCCCAACACGGCGTGCTCCAACTTGGCATGTGCGCATCTACCCGTCACACCCACCCACCTGAGCACTGCGTCCATACGACTTCACACGACACATGTGTGTCTTCCACAGTTGTGCTACTCATTTGCGTTGACATCCAATACCAGTGGACTACATGGTCATGTCACGACTGCCGTGTACTTCACATACTCTCATCCTCTCTCATTCGTACTTGTGAAATGAGTCAGCGGAGACAGTTTTGGTTTCAAACATTATATTGAGTCTTCTGTCCTCTGTGATGCAGTATAGTGGACACTACTGGCAGCGGAATACATGTTGAGGATATACTGAGCATGATCACAAATGGGATAGGGTGTGGGGTAACATCTGCTTAGCCAAGGCTGTGCTAATGTACATTTACGTATAGCTGCGGAGCTGCGGACTTTGACACAGACGGTATACATGTAGCCTACCAGACCGCTCGGCATCATGGGCACAGTCCATCTCAGTTCCATGTGACAGGTTTGCTGCGGTTGTTCCTCATGCACGCGTGCATGTGAGATGACATCAGGGCATGTGCTTGCGTGCATGCAGCGGCGTGCCACTTGTTGTTGCACTGTGGTGGTTACTGGACATGTCACAGTCACTGGGGTCGTGTTGTTGTTGTATGCACTTGTCGTCCATGCAAAGGTCCTGGTATGGGATTCCCGGGCGGGGTGGGAGGGGTGCAGCACCCACAGACTCCAGGCGACCTATTCATGTCCACTGAGCGGTGTGTGTGTCCATGTGCGCTGGATCCATGTCGTGTCCTGGTTGTTCGTGCAGTTCCGTCCATGTGGGTGCGATGCACAGAGCCCATGCCACTGCCTCCCACGATGCATGCGGTGTTCCTGGATGTGATGGGGAACAGTGTGCATGTCCCGGTCATGTCCGATGTCATGGCGATGTCGTTGATGGTGTGGTTACAGTTGCCGGTCGTTTGGTATGGCTGTTGTGGTGGTGACTGGCCAGTCCGTGCGGAAGCTGAGCATGGGTGCGGGGTTGGACTTCATAGGTCACTCGGGGAACCTGCGTTGTGGTCCGACGTATTTACAGGTTGTCAGGTATGCGATGCCGTCCAGCAGGGCTTCCATGTCATTGGTGGTGTACATGTTTGCCAGCCAATGAAGCGGATGGTGGCTGTCAAGGTGTTGTTCGTAGGTTGTCCCTTGGAGGACCATGATGGGGCATGCTGGGTGACATTCGATGTAGCTGTTCTCGATGATCCGTCGTGTGGAGGCACAGTGGTTCCATTTCAGTGCGCGTGCGATGTTGGCCACATACGCCATGCCCCCATAGGCAGAGCAGGCCCTGTCGTGTGCGTCCAGAGGGAGGAGTAGTGGTAGCAGGTCCGCCTTCAGACATGCCGGGTTGGAGAGGCATATCTCGACGGGATGCTGGTAGGGACACCTCCGACAGTAGAAGACGGGCATGACGCAGCTGAACAATGTGATGCGGTAAGTCAGTCGGTAACTTACGTTCAGCAGGGACAGGAGATCGCATCCCAATGTATGTATCGTGTTGGTTTGGTACAGCTTGAGCTGTTCGGCGTAGTTGGGTAGGTGTGTTGCGGTTGCCATTTCGCAGCGGTTCGTAGAGGTGGCGTGCTCCGGCTGTGTGTGCAGTCTGCAATGTGCACGCTCCGGGGTTGCTGTGAGCTCTGTGTAGTCGTGGGGAGACAGGACTTGTGTTCTGTTGGCTTGTTTGGAGGACACGGGCCCTCTTCCCACATGCTTCTCAGACAGTTCAAGGTCAGTGCTGTGTGACTCCTTCCAATTAACTTGCATGTGGCCGACATGGGGGAGTGTTTTCTTCTTTCTTCCCCGTCCGTTGTGTGCTTCTGTGATATGCGCTATCTGCCCTGTGGTCGGTCTCCTCGGCATGCCTGTGTTGGTCTATTCTTGGACAATGGCTGTATTCACCGGCTTCTGTCGTAGGGCTGTGGTTTCGTAGTTGGAATGGAAGGTCATTCAGTGCTGTCTGCTCTCCCTTGTGTGGGCGGCAGGCTGCCTTTCCGCTCTGCGTTGGGCCTTGTGTGTGGATGTTATTCTTGGGCCACCTGTTGTCGGCCCCCGGGCTCTTTGGTGTTCCGTTTCATGTGTCTTGTTCATATGTGCAGGGTGGTATGGGTTTTTCAGTGTGGTACTGGCGTTCCTCTTCCCGAAGGGGCCCTGCTTCTCCTAGTTGGTGTAGCCGCCGCTGTGTGCTTCGCCATGTTTGTTACACTGGGGTGTGTCCTGCTGTTGCGTGACTTCACTGACATGTGTGCGTCGGTTGTGTGGCGTTGGGTGTTGTCCGTGAATTGGGCGTTGGGGACATGTCTGTGGCAGGCCTGTCACGTGTCATGTGCGTTCGGGGTGGGGCTGATGTGTGTGCTGCTTGGTTGTGTCCCTGTGTCTGTGTGCGACGCATGCATGGCGCTGCGGTTGGCCTCTGCGTTGTGCGCATGTGTGGCGGCGTCATCGGCGCTTGTGGCCGTGACGGGGTGGTTGGTTCCTAGTCCCAGGTGGTGTGTACACATGTGTTCCGCGATGTTAGGATTTGGCCTGTGTGTCATATGTGGATGCAATGGTGGATGTGTAGTGTACACGCGCTGGTGGGGGTTGTCCGCTTTTTCCGCCCTTGCACTGTGTGCGCTGTTTGCGTGCACTTGTTGTGTGTGTGCCTACCTGCGTCTCCGCGATGCGTTGCGTCCTTGGTGGTGCATCAGCAGAGGCATGGGAAGGGCCTGCAGTGCTGGATTCATGCTCGGGGTGCCGCTTCTTCGTTGTCCGTGCTCTGCGTCCGTGTTACCGCCTCTCTTTCACGTGCGGTGTCTCTTAGCCGTGGGAGCCGTTTGTTTGCGGCATCGTAATTTATGCGCCGGGCGGGACGTGTTTCGTCCGGACGGTGTGTGTCAGTTGTGCTGCGCCGCTACGTGAACGGGCGCACTTTGATGGCGGACGGTGTTGCTGGCTTGCCGGCGGTGTTTGGCCTGCTTTTCGCATCGTAATTGGGCGGGCGTGTGGACTGCTGCGTGCCGGCGGTAACTGGTGCTTTTTGCATCCGCCAGCACGGCGGTGGTGCTTCCGCCCGACATCGTAATGGGCCCCTTAATAACAATTAAATTACTTCCCACCCTATTCCCCTATAAACCCACAACCCGCTACAGAACTAAAACGCAGAATTAAATTTAAAAAAAAAAAAAAATCCTAAAAATTAATATTCAATTTACTATAATTAAATTACTTCCCACCCTATTCCCCTATAAACCCACAACCCGCTACGGAATTAAATTAGGCAAAAATTAAATAACATAAAATTCATTACTTTAAAAAATTCAAACATACATTACAAAAATAATACATACTTTTAACACATATACTAACACTTAAAACACTATAAAAAAATTCGATATTTTTAACAACTATATTATGACTGTCGATATTACTAACTTCGATATTATGGAAATCGATATTTCTTACCTGAATTTCGATATTCTGCACCACTATATTTTTGCAATTCGATATTCTGTCCATTCTATATAAAAAACTCGATATTCTGTCCAGTCGATATTTTTTTTCTCGATATTCTGACTGTTCACCCTCCCCCACGCCTACAAATCCCTCAACAACATCGGACCCAAATACCTCAACGAGAGAGTATCCTTCCACGTACCCAAAAGGAACCTCCGCTCCGCCGACCTCGCCCTGGCCGAGGTCCGCCGCATCCGCAGAAACAGAACAGGCGGGAAAGCCTTCTCCTACATCGCAGCCAGGACCTGGAACGAGCTCCCAGTGAACATCAGACACTCCCCGACCCTGCACACGTTCAGGAAGGACCTCAAGACCTGGCTCTTTGACTGATCCGGAGCTGCCCCCCCCCTAGCGCCTTGACACCCTCACGGGTGAGTAGCGCGCTCTACAAACCCCTGATTGATTGATTGATTGATTGATTGATCGTTCGGGGAGTCCCCGGTGGCCAGAGCCAAACCCCCAGGGCAACATAACAATGCAGCGACACCCTGAACTAGGGAAGTGTGACACCGATGGGCCTATTGAGGGTGTGAATGATGAGTTGGATGCATGTGGGTGTGCATGGCCTGACATCTGTGATATTGAACGTATGTGCCTGCTCACTGCCCGCGGTGGTCAACACAGAACCAGCTACACACTACACGTTATTTCATTTCACCTTTATTGCTATTCCTGAATGCCTTGATCTTCATGTCACCACACCCTCGTTTGTTGTGTGTTTTTGTATTCATTTTGACTGAAAAACAATAAAAATCTTTTTGGAAATAAAATGGAGTCTGGTTTAGGTTCTGATCTTAGGAACTCAGGGTCTTGTTGAGGGGGTTCATATTTTTGAGTAGTCTAGGTGTACAACTTTAACCATGGTAGGTGGTAAAAATTTTCTTGGCGGGCGCGAGTTATAGTTACCTTAGGGCACGAGTTATAGTTTCTTGAGATGACTCTAACTATAACTACTGAATCTCTATGGTTGTGTAAATTCTGAACCTAGTTATAACGTCCCTGTACCCTTTGTTTTTGTATATATATATATATTCACTGAAAAAACCATAGGTTTCAGGCACGTTATAGTTAGAAATTAGCATTTAAAAAACCTTAGAAATTCACTGAAAAAACCATAGGTTTCAGGGGCGTTATAGTTAGTTGGACATTTCACTCGTACAAAACCATAGAAATTCCCCGTTATAGTTAGTTCAGCTAACTATAACTCGCGCGCCCGCAATGCACTGCTGATGACGTCACATATTACATCACTCATGACATGGTCAGTGACATCACTCATGACATCACTGATGACATCTCAAATGACATCACTGATGACATCACTGATGACATCATCCTTGTGATAGAGTGGCAGACCTCCTCTCACCCTAATATAACCTTTGATACACACACTCAAAAATACAAACTAGCATTTTCAAAACAATGGACATACCAATACCAGTTACAACACACCTATTCAGTAATTCCAAGATCTACACACACATCCACTCATTCACCAACAGTCCCTATACAGTCACTCATACATGTACTCACTCATCATATGTACTCATACACCTATACATCCTGTTACACACCGCCACTCATCCATAGAGTTACTCACACACATAGTCACACATGCAAACAAAGTATCAAACATCCATTTACTTGCATATACAGTTATACACACACTACCACACTTACTTCTACAGAAACTTACACATACTCTCTTAAACAATCACTTATAGAAACACCTACTTATTTGTACAGGAACTCTTCCAATCTCTCACTCTCACATATACTCACTTATATACACCAATACTCACATATACTAGTTTAAAACATATGTAGTTACTCATAAAGACACTATTGAGACAGTCATTCACTCACTAACACACCCATACACATACTCATCCACCTATACAGTCCTGCACACATGCTGTCTTCAACACATACAAACAGTGAGTCACTCATTCATGCATCTATGCACTAAGTAATACCCCCCACCGAACCATACAGACACTCAGACACTCATACTGATACTCAAAAACCAACTAATAACCCATATAGACACTCATGTAGCTACTCACCAACCCATGCAGCCACTTATACACAAAGTGAGAGACTGATACAGATATTTTCATATTTAAACATTACTCACTAACCCATGTATTCACTAAGATACACTTAGTCAGTTATACAATCAATTTTACAAAACAAAATCATCCATTTAGACACTTATATACCCATTTATTCTTCCATCGACCTTGAGATATACATATATAAAACATATTTAATTTTCTAGAAAAACACACATTTACTGGATGATGTCATCAGTGATGTCATCAGTGATGTCATTTGAGATGTCATCAGTGATGTCATGAGTGATGTCACTGACCATGTCATGAGTGATGTAATATGTGACGTCATCAGCAGTGCATTGTGGGCGCACGAGTTATAGTTAGCTGAACTAACTATAACGGGGGAATTTCTATGGTTTTGTACGAGTGAAATGTCCAACTAACTATAACGCCCCTGAAACCCATGGTTTTTTCAGTGAATTTCTAAGGTTTTTTAAATGCTAATTTCTAACTATAACATGCCTGAAACCTATGGTTTTTTCAGTGAATTTCTAAGGTTTTTTAAATGCTAATTTCTAACTATAACGTGCCTGAAACCTATGGTTTTTTCATTGAATATATATATATTTATTATACTATGTATACATGTGAAAATGTCTCGGTCCCCTGTTTGCCTCGGTGGCACGGAAAAAATGGGTGGAACTGACGTCAGCACGCCGACGAGGTTCTCTTATGGCTCCGATGACGTCATACGGTGTCGCGAGCGGAGCCGTGCTATTATGACGTCCTCGTTGACGTGGGAGAGCTAGGAAAGAATTTCCGTGGAATGCTGGTGCAGGGGATATTCACCTAAGTGTTCAGGCTAGTCCTTTGGGAGCAACTGTTTATGTTGCCACTCCAGAAACCGAAACCAGTGATCCGAGGGCAGAGGCCCTGCAGATGGCACACGAGGTGGGGTGCCCAGTCGTGTGCACCGGCGGGGCAGCGAAGTGACAAGCACCACAACCCACAAAAAAGGTAACGAGGGCACTGAATAACACAGGATCTTCTCTTTGTATCTGGCAGGAACAACGAAGTTAAAATGCCCTAGTACCAAAATGTAGAATTAGTGCTACAACGGTCTTCAAGAGGACCTGCGATGCCGCTTCTGCCTCCCGGACCCTGGAGGTGGCACATGGGTCATGCGGTACGGTCATACTGCGGTGGGACACACACTCGTTGACCTCTCATGGCACTGCTCCACACTTCAGGGAGGATGCTTTCCATTAGCTATGTTTTCTGATGACATGTCGCGCCGGCCCCGTCCAACAACAGAACTCCTTTAGATCCAAACAGACTCTTCCACTCTCTCACCGGAAGTGAAACCAGGCCACGCGGACACTTTCACAATACAACAGCCGGGAATGCACTTTTCGGTAAAAAACACATTCCTTCCTCCTAATTAATCAAATAAACGTCTCACTGAAGAACAGGGGCTAGCTTCGATCGGTAAACAGCCGTTACAACGACTTTTTACTTTGCGATACCATTACAACGCATGCATTACCACGCATGCGTTGTACATCACGAAGTCATTACTACGCATTTTTTAGAACGCATGGTCATTTACCACGCATGCCTTTACAACAAATTTTGTTGTAAAGGTATGTATGGTAAATGACCATGCGTTCTAAAAAACATGTAGACGATCCATGTCGTTGTAAGGAAACAGAGGCTGTTCCGTTTCCTCACAACGACGTGCACCGCCCCTCAGAGACGACGTGAAGCAGGAACCACGAGGAGAGAGGAACCACGAGGAGTGAGAGGTAAGGGGGATTGGGCATGGGGTGGGGGTTTCTTTTCTAGGGTTTAGGGTAGTGCAGTGGTGTTTGGGTGGTGTAGGGGGTCGTGCTGGGGGTAGTGTTTTAGGGTTTAGGGTAGTGCAGTGGTGTTTGGGTAGTGTAGGGGGTCGTGCTGGGGGTAGTGTTTTAGGGTTTAGGGTAGTGCAGTCAGTGTAGGGGGTCGTGCTGGGGGTAGTGTTTTAGGCTTTAGGGTAGTGCAGTGGTGTATGGGTAGTGTAGGGGGTCGTGCTGGGTTAGTGTTTTAGGGTTTAGGGTAGTGCAGTGGTGTTTGAGTAGTGTAGGGGTCATGCTGGTGGTAGTGTTTTAGGGTTTAGGGTAGTGCAGTGGTGTTTGTGTAGTGTAGGGGTCATGCTGGGGTAGTGTTTTATGGTTTAGGGTAGTGCAGTGGTGTTTGGGTAGTGTAGGGGTCGTGCTGGGGGTAGATTTAGGGTTTAGGGTAGTGCAGTGGTGTTTGGGTAGTGTAGGGAGTCGTGCTGGGGGTAGTGTTTTAGGGTTTAGGGTAGTGCAGTGGTGCTTGTGTAGTGTAGGGGGTTGTGCTGGGGGTAGTGTTTTAGGGTTTATGTTAGTGCAGTGGTGTTTGGGTAGTGTAGGGGTAGTGCTGGGGTAGTGTTTTAGGGTTTAGGGTAGTGCAGTGGTGTTTGTGTAGTGTAGGGGTAGTGCTGGGGGTAGTGTTTTAAGGTTTAGGGTAGTGCAGTGGTGTTTGGGTAGTGTAGGGGTTCATGCTGGGGGTAGTGTTTTAGGGTTTAGGGTATGGCAGTGGTGTTTGGGTAGTGTAGGGGGTCGTGCTGGGGTCGATTTAGGGTTTAGGGTAGTGCAGTGGTGTTTGTGTTGTGAGGGGGTCATGCTGGGGGTAGTGTTTTAGGGTTTAGAGTAATGCAGTGGTGTTTGTATAGTGTAGGGGGTTTAGGGTAGTGCAGTGGTGTTTGTGTAGTGTAGGGGTCATGCTGGGGTTGTGGTTTAGGGTTAGGGCAGTGGTGTTTGTGTAGTGTAGGGGGTAGTGTTTTAGGGTTTAGGGTAGTGCAGTGGTGTTTGTGTAGTGTAGGGGGTCATGCTGTGGGTAGTGTTTTAGGGTTTAGGGTAGTGCAGTTGTGTTTGTGTAGTGTACGGGGTCGTGTTTTAGGGTATAGGGTAGTGCAGTGGTGTTTGGGTAGTGTAGGGGGTCATGCTGGGGTTAGTGTTTTAGGGTTTATGGTAGTGCAGTGGTGTTTGGGTAGTGTAGGGGGTCGTGCTGGGGGTAGTGTTTTAGGGTTTAGGGTAGTGCAGTGGTGTTTGTGTAGTGTGGGAGGTCATGCTGGGGGTAGATTTAGGGTTTAGTGTAGTGCAGTGGTGTTTAGGTAGTGTAGGGAGTCGTGCTGGGGGTAGTGTTTTAGGGTTTAGGGTAGTCCAGTGGTGTTTGTGTAGTGTAGGGAGTCGTGCTGGGGGTAGTGTTTTAGGGTTTAGGGTAGTGCAGTGGTGTTTCGGGTAATACAAGAGACATTCCTTCCTCCTAATTAGTCAAATAAACGTCTCACTGAAGTACAGTGGCTAGTTCGATCGGTAAACAGCCGTTACAGTGACTTTTAGCTTTAGCAGTACGTACAACGCATGCATTAGCAGTGCATGCGTGGTACATGCTACGGTAGTCATTTTACGCGTTTTGGGTAGTGCAGTGGTCGTTTGCTACGTATGCCTGTACAGCGAATTTTGTTGTAAAGGTATGTATGGTAGTGACCAGTGCGTGTCTAGGAACATGTAGAGGTCCATGTCGTTGTAGGGAGTCAGAGGCTGTTCCGGTTCCTCACGACGACGTGCACTGCTCTCAGAGATGTAGTGAAGCAGGAACCACGCTGGGAGTAGGAACCACGGGTTTAGTGAGTGCAGTGGTGTTTGGGCATGGGGTAGGGGGTTAGTGTTTCTAGGGTTTAGGGTAGTGCAGTGGTGTTTGGGTAGTGTAGGGGGTCGTGCTGGGTGTAGTGTTTTAGGTTTAGGGTAGTGCAGTGGTGTTTGGGTAGTGTAGGGGGTCATGCTGGGGGTAGTGTTTTAGGGTTTAGGGTAGTGCAGTGGTGTTTGGTAGTGAGGGTCGTGCTGGGGGTAGTGTTTTAGGCTTTAGGGTAGTGCAGTGGTGTTTGGGTAGTGTAGGGAGTCGTGCTGGGTGTAGTGTTTTAGGGTTTAGGGTAGTGCAGTGGTGTTTGAGTAGTGTAGGGAGTCATGCTGGTGGTAGTGTTTTAGGGTTTAGGGTAGTGCAGTGGTGTTTGTGTAGTGTAGGGGGTCATGCTGGGAGTAGTGTTTTATGGTTTAGGGTAGTGCAGTGGTGTTTGGGTAGTGTAGGGTCGTGCTGAGTAGTGTTTTAGGTTTAGGGTAGTGCAGTGGTGTTTGTGTACTGTAGGGGGTCGTGCTGGGTTCTAGTGTTTTAGGTTTTAGGGTAGTGCAGTGGCATTTGTGTAGTGTAGGGGGTAGATTTAGGGTTTAGGGTAGTGCAGTGGTGTTTGGGTAGTGTAGGGGGTCGTGCTGGGGGTAGTGTTTTTGAGTTTAGGGTAGTGCAGTTGTGTTTGGGTAGTGAAGGGGGTCGTGCTGGGGGTAGTGTTTTAGGGTTTAGGGTAGTGCAGTGGTGTTTGGGTAGTGTAGGGGTCAACCAACATGAATTTGTCCTTGTGTGATGTAACCAATGCTCATGTAAAGCACTCCAATACCTGACCAGTCTGCACTATATAAAACTGCAAAAACAAAAATAAAAAGTGTTTTGCACACTTCTGTCATTGGGCTATACGTGGGCTACCTCTGGGTGATATTTGTGCTACATTTGGGCTCTTTTTTCTCTGGTGGCCATCTTGGGAGACTTATTTGTTATGAAGGTTCCTAATTTCCTCATTTACTACAGTCTCCTCAGTAGGAAATGCTTTCAGTTTTTTACTTTGATTCCATCAAGAAGGCATTCAGATGTGTCACACATTTGCCATAAATTCAGAATGTTAGCACTCTAGTTGTTCATTAGATCACTGTAGTAAAGCTACTGCTCACCAAGGAGTTAACTGGAAGTCTACTGCTGGTATTGAAAGTGATTGTTTCAGTCTGCATGTCAGAATTTTCTAATGAAATAGAAGAGGATTTGAGATCTCACTTAAAACATGCCCTAAATTTTCTTTTTGCAGCACTAACCATAATTTCTATGGCAAAATGAACCCCCTCATTTTGTTCCTTTTAAATTAAATGTTTTAAGTGTTACCAGTTTATTCCAATCAAGATGGCTTCAGGTGTGCCATACTTTTGTCATAAGTAAGGCTGTTAGCACTCTAGTTGTTCTTTAGAACACTCTGGGAAGCTGCAGTAGAACACAAAGGCATCAACTGACAGGCTGCTCCTGTTGAAATATAACAGGAAGATATTTGAGATCTCACTTAAAACATGTCCTAATTTTTCTTTCTACAGCACTAACCATAATTTCTATGGCAAAATGAACCCCCTCATTTTGTTCCTTTTTAAATTAAATGTTTTAAGTGTTACCAGTTTATTCCAATCAAGATGGCTTCAGGTGTGCCATACTTTTGTCATAAGTAAGACTGTTAGCGCTCTAGTTGTTCTTTAGAACACTCTGGGAAGCTGCAGTAGAACACAAAGGCATCAACTGACAGGCTGCTCCTGTTGAAATATAACAGGAAGATATTTGAGATCACACTTGAAACATGTCCTAATTTTTCTTTCTACAGCACTAACCATAATTTCTATGACAAAATGAACCCCATCATTTTGTTCCTTTTAAATTAAATGTTTTAAGTGTTACCAGTTTATTCCAATCAAGATGGCTTCAGGTGTGCCATACTTTTGTCATAAGTAAGGCTGTTAGCACTCTAGTTGTTCTTTAGAACACTCTGGGAAGCTGCAGTAGAACACAAAGGAATCAACTGACAGTCTCTGCCATTGTTGGATGTACATGTTTTACTGAGAATGTCAGACTTCATTCTCACATGACTGAGAAAGATAATGTGAATTTACAGAAAATATGCTCTCATTTTAGCTTCTGGAGCACCTTCCAAAACTGTATGGGACAAGCATGTGAAAATAGTTTTCTCTCAAACATGATTCATGATATCCCAGCAGAAGGTTTTCACAGGGTAAAATCACCTTAGAACACACCACAATTCCTGAAATTAGTATGGTACCATCAACAAATGAATTCTAATGTAACTAAAGTCTGTTATCACCCTTTATAGTTCTCCTTTGGTAACCCTCAAAATCTTCGATTCACTACAATGCATTTCAATGGGGTACTATCATTTATATTGGTCTCAAGATGGCTGCCAGCAATTCCAGGATGAAGTGCTGACAGCCAATCAGATCTCACGATGACATGTGTGGTTAGGCTCCGCCCAGATATATATGTGTTTTTACTTTTGATTTTCTCAGCAACTACTGAACGGATTTACACCATTTAACAAAAGGGTTCTTTCTGAACCAAGAACTACCTCTTTGCCAAATTTGGTGTAATTCCGTTCAGCAGTTCGGGCTGTAGCCTTGCATAAAGTTTCCTATGGGAAATTGATTTTTTGACTCTTATTTTTTAATTTCTCTGCAACTACTGAACGGATTTACACCATTTAACAAAAGGGTTCTTTCTGAACCAAGAACTACCTCTTTGCCAAATTTTGTGTAATTCCGTTCAGCAGTTCGGGCTGTAGCCGTGGCTAAAGTTTCCTATGGGAAAATGAATGGGGAAAACACGTTTTGGGACCCCCTTTTTTCTCGGCCCTCGCTTGACGAATCACCCCGAAACTTTCAGGGTAGGAGCGGACCGGAGCGGGCCATAAAGTTTGAAAATTTCGCAAAGATTCGTCAACCGACGCAAGAGTTATTTCAAATAGAATGTTGCGGATTTCCTATGGAAAATAGGTCCTAACTATAACTATCTACTGGCGACCGCCAGTAGATAATAATATATATATATATATATATATATATATATATATATATATATATATATATATATTGTGATCAAGGCAGGGGACCCTGCCGAAACGCGTCATAGCCCGAAGTTTACAATAAATCAAGAAATTATACCTTGGATTGCGGTGTCGTGTTCTGGTGCGAGGAGGTGGCGCTGGTTCTGTTTGTGGATATATATATATATATATATATATATATATATATATATATATATATATATATATATATATATATATTCATACATATATATATATACATACATACATACATACATATATATATATATATATCAACTGAAAAAAACAAAGCTTAAAATAATGTTATGGTTAGGTGAATATGTCAGTGACAACATTAAAAGTTTTGAACTAAAAAACATAGAAATTCACTAGCTATACTTGCATCCTGCCATGCACTGCTTATGACTCACATATTACATCATTCATGACATGTTCTATGACATCATTTATGACATCACTGATGTCACAAATTATGCAGTGCATGATACGATCACAAGCAGTGCATGGTGGGGGCGCAAGCTATAGTTAGCTTTGCTAACTAGAACTGGTGAATTTCTGTGTTTTTTTAATTCAAGACGTTAATGTTGTCACTGACATGTTCACCTAACTATAAAGTTACTTTAACCTTTATTTTTTTAGTGAATTTATAATGTTTTTTAAAACAAAAACAGATCTTTTTATTACACCTAACTATAATGTTACTTTAACCTCTGTTTTTTTCAGTGAATTTCTAGGATTTCTTAAAGTGAATAATATTTTATTAACATACTTAAAGCCAACCCTCCGCCGCGCCTGACGCCAGGCCCTGCAGCAAACTCCCCACAGGCAGCCAACCACACGCTGAGGGGTTGGCAAAAGGGGCCTAACCTGCGGCCAGGCCCTGTGTCCAACCCACCCGGAGGCAAGTGACCCCCCTGCAGGCGGCTTTTCGTCACGTGCGGCATGCAATTGGCCACAGTGCCTGGCTTGCAGCCAGGTCTTGCTTCCAATTCCCCGCAAACACCCACACAGAGGCAGCCAACCCCACGCCGCACACTGCCTTTGCTCGTTCGTGGCATGGGGTTAGCCGGAGGGCCTGTGCTGCAGCCAGGCCCTGCTTCCAACTCCCCGCAGGCAGCCAACCCCAGGCTGCTTACAGCCTTTGGCCGTGCACAGTGGGGGGGTTGCTCACAGGGCTTGGCTTGCCGCCAGGTCCTGTGGTCCAACCCCTAGTACGCGGCCAACCACACACCATTCACAGCCTTTTCAGAGCGTAGCATAGGGTTGGCCTTCGGGCCCCGGGTATCCCATCCCCTGGGGCCAAAACATATAGATTTTGGGAGGCGGGTGTGCAGTCCCCTCCCTGACCCTTAATTCTCCCAGGAGACCCCATCCTCTGGGGCTAAAAACAATTAAACAGGGGAGGAGGGCGTGCAGCCACCCTCCCCGAGCCTTGATAGGTCCCGGGGACCACATCCCCTGGGGCCAAATACAACAACAAATGGGAGGGGCCCCCCTCCCCAAGCCTTTTTGGGCCCCAAGGATTCCATCCCCCGGGACCAAAACTAAGTGGAAGGGACATGCAGACCCCCTCCCCTGGGGCCAAATATAATAACAAAGGGGAGAGGGTAACGTAGCCCCCCTCCCGACCCTTATTAGTCCACAGAGAGCCCATCCCCTGGGGCCGTACCAATAAAAAAGGGGAGGGGGACCGTGTGGTTCTCCTACCTGATCCTTATTAGGTCCTGGGGACCCCATCCGCCAGGACCTTATGTATTTTAAAGGGGAGGGGGGCCACGTGGCCCCCCCAAGCCTCATTAGGCCCTGGGGACCCCATCCCCCAGGGCCATATTTTTTTAAAGGGGGAGGAGGGTCTCGTGGCCCCCTCCCTGAGCCTCATTAGGCCCTGGGGACTCCATCCCCCAGGCCTTAAGTATTTTAAAGGGAAGGGGGTCACGTGGCCCCCCTCCCCAAGCCTCATTAGGCCCTGGACACCCCAACCCCCAGGGCCACATTTTTTTTAAAGGGGATGGGGGCTCCGTGGCCTCCTCTTCGAGCCTTATTAGGCTCAGGGGACCCAATCCCCCAGGGCCTTAAGTATTTTAAAGGGAAGGGGGCCACGTGACCCTGCGAGCCTCATTAGGCCCTGGGGACCCCATCCCCCGGGGCCTTTTCTTTTTTAAAGGGGAGGGGGGCTGTGTGCCCCATTCCCTGAACCTGGGGACCCTATCCCCCAGGGCCTTTTCTTTTTTAAACGGGAGGGGGGGGCCGCATGTCCACGCCCGAACCTTATTAGGCTCTGAGAACCTCATACCCTGGGATATTTTTTTTTAAGGGGAGGGGGCCATGGGGCCCTTGTCCCTGAGCCTATTTTGACCCCAAGGACCCCATTCCCTGGAGCCAGCATTAATTTAAGGTGGGTGCCCCGGTGCCCACCCAGTGCACCCACCATGCGCTATGTTGGGGGCCACAGGGGGTGCCCCAGCGCCCGTAGGTGTTTATGCTGCTCCCTACGGGTGGGACCAATCTGTTGATCTATTTCCTGCGCGCATCAGTGCGCTCTCAGCTGACTGGAGCATTTTTGAAGCTCCCTCCTGCTAGGAGCAGACTTTGTGTTTGCTCCCATTTGGAGGAAATTTTAAAAATACTCCCTCCAGGTGGGAGCAAACACAAGTTTCCCTGCCCACACCGGTGTGGGCTGGCAAACCACTGTGTGCTGGGGGTGAGCTTCCTGGGACACAGTAAGTGAGCTGGACCCGGGGGATGAGTTTCCAGGGGCCATTAATGGCGTAAGGGGGGCTGTGTGGCACCACTCCCTTTTTTAAAAGTAGTGGCCCTGGGGGATGGGGTCCCCAGGGTTTTTTAAAAGCTTGGAGAGGGGGGTTGCGTGGCCCCCTCTCCTAATATTTATTAATTCAGTCCTTGGGGCTGAATTCGTCTTGGAGAGAGAGTACGCGAGGCCCGCTCCCCATAGTTATTAAATGGGGTCCCCGGGGCCAAATGCGGCTTGGTGAGGGGGGGCTGTGTGCTCCCCCTATATTTATCAAATTGGGCCCCAGGGCATGGGGTCCCCAGGGCCAAATAAGGCTCGGGGAGGGGGCCACATGCCCCCTTCCCATAATAATAAATCAGGCCCCTGAGAATGGGATCCCCAGGGCCAAAACCAGCTCGGGGAGTGGGGCCACGCACCCCCTCCCCTTATTTAAACAATGCGGCCCTCGCAAGAGTCTCGAACCCAACCGTCCAGATACAAAATTATTTTTTAACCTTAATTTCTCAAAAACTACTGAACGGATTAACACCATATCACAAAAAGCACAATCTGCCTACCAAGATCTAGCTTCCTTCCACATTTGGTTTAATTACGTTTTCTATGGAAAATGCATGGGGATATTGCATCTTGGGACCTCCCTGTTTTCTTAGCCCCCACTTGACAGATGTCCCCGAAACTTTCCATGCACAAACTAGTCAAAAAGTAGCACCTTTTTTTTTTTTTAAAGTTTCATAGAGATTCGTCAAACGGGGCCTAAGTTGTTAGCAACACAAAATCACTTTTCCTATGGAACAGCTAATCTAACTACTATATATATATATATATATATATATATATATATATATATATATACACACATATATATATATATATACACACACATATATATATATATATACACATATACATATATATATATATATACACACATATACATATATATATATACATATATATATATATATATATATATATATATATATATATATATCACAAAAACTCTCTCCTTAGAAAGAAAAGCCGCACTCACAACGGTGGCATTCAGATGAATTAAATTTAATGCAGCGCTGGCAGTCCTGACGCGTTTCGGTCACATTGACCTTTCTCAAAGGGAAGCCATCGGCATCTACTGAAAACACACCAACAAGACGATTGCTTCATTTAATAACTTTTTGCCCCCTGGTGGACGCCCTTGTGGGCCATTTACTAAAGCATGCTGGTACTTGTGGTGCGTGACTCAGTTCAAATCATTACCCTCCAGTGGGTGATGCCATAATGTTAATTTGCTGTATTTCCGCTCACCGTTGCTCCCTCGCATACCTATTGTTGAGGCTGCTGGAGTCCATGCCGAAGTTAATCTTCGGCGGCTGCCTGCTGTCCCTTAACGCTTTCACGAGCTCCAAAGACGGTTCCATTTCGGGCAGTTCAGGCGCTCTTCGCTGGCGGTGCGTCGCTTACGGCAGAACCAAGCCGTTCAACATCACAAAAACTCTCTCCTTAGAAAGAAAAGCCGCACTCACAACGGTGGCATTCAGATGAATTAAATTTAATGCAGCGCTGGCAGTCCCGTCGCGCTTAAGGTCACATTGACCTTTCTCAAAGGGAAGCCATCGGCATCTACTGAAAACACATATATATATATATACACACATATATATATATTTGAAACAAAGTCCCAATCCCTCCTATTGCCAGAGGGAACAGCAGCAGGTACGGACCTCTCATTACTCTTGTAAGAATTCGCAACCACACGGGGTTTCTGCTGGCAACGTCTTTATTAACAGCAAGTATAGACAGACAAGTGTCCGCCCCAGACGCGTTTCGATCGCAAAGCGATCTTGATCACATATACATATATATATATATATACACATATACATATATGCGAACGCCTTCGCAACTGCAATTCCTCAGTCCAAGAACGAAGGCAGACCCAAAGTAAGTACAAAAAGATTTATTGAACACCCATTGTGTCCGCCATGACGCGTTTCAGTCTTCGTGAGGCCTTGATCACATGACGCTTCAGGAGGAAGTGCAGAATTTAGAAGTGCTACGTGCGTAAAATCATGATTGGCAGAAAACACCTGATATATAGACATAGTAAAAATACTTCCTAAATATAAAGGCTAATACCTGCATTTAAAATATGAGACTTTGCACAGGTAACACAAGTAACTTTGATGTTGTTGTAAAATACATTATAAATCTAGAGTTATTTAAAGAAACATGGGGAGGTGATTACGGTAAGAGCAATCCCTTTGTAAACAATAACCACTGCTTAGTATTGTTTGTGCATTGGCAAAATAGAAGAAATAATGATAATCAGGCTGGTGAATATAACAGCAATCAATTAAATCCTAATAGGCAAAATTTCATATTCACCAATGTTCATATACAGAGAAATGCAATAAACCAACATGTTTCTAATCACCTGTAGGCTAAAACAATTGCTAAAAACTCCTATATATAATTATCGGATATATGTAAAATACAATATCAATAAATTATAAACATATACGAGATAAGAAATTGTTTTTGTTGATGAAAGAGCCTAAAGTGTCAGTGCAAAAAATCAAAACACAAATCATGCCTTAATGAACATGTTGTCAATAAACTATGTCAAAAAAAGTGCTGGTGCCATAAACCATTTTTAAAAAAAACCCTTATTGGTCCAGTGCATTAAAAGTCCCTCTTCAACCATATGTTAAAAAGGAATAAAATTTGTATAAATAGAGGTCTGAATGATAAGAAATTCATATTGTGCAAGATATTGTCTGTTAGCCACATCTACAGGCATGTAAAAAAATCCTCGCTAGCGTTAAGGCCATACGGTGTCTTGGTATCTAAGGTCAGAATATATCTGGTTTCTAGTGCGCGAAGTAAGGCTTCACGGTCTCCTCCTCTTCTAAGTGGCAACACCGAATCAATCACAAAGAATTTCAAGAGTTCTGAATTGTTATTGTGAAATTCCTTAAAATGACGTGCCACTGGATAGGTTGCATCACTACCTCGAATCAGCTCTAATGTGCTGGAGTACCCTCTGTGCACCTGCAGCTTGGTACTACCAACATACTGCAGACCACAGGGGCACTCCAGCACATAGACTGCAAACTCAGTCTTACAGGTCAAAAATTTGGATATAGACACTGGTGCATCTGCAAAAGGGATTTTGTAAGAAGTCTCTACTGATGCCCTGTCTGCAAGCTTTGCAGACAGAGCATTTAACAAATCCCTTTCTAGAATTGATCCAAGATTTTGTGACCAAAACTTCTGGACTACTTTTAACCAGAGTATCTCTCATTGACCTGGCTTTCCGAAATGTGATGTTAGGGGTAACAGACATGAGATCACCTATAACTGGATCATTGCGCACCAAGTTCCAATTTTTGCTCAAAATCTTACGAAGAGCTCTATGTTGCCTATTGTATGTCAATACTATTCTAGTAGACATATCTTCCTTTGTTGTCTACATCACTTGTCCTTGTTCTTTTGTTGGATAAAGCATCAGCTCTAGGAATTGCATTGGCTTTACTTATTGCTTTATCAACAATGCATTTATTGTAACCTCTAGCCATAAACCTTTCTCTGCTAGCTGATTGTGCTGAATCTCTTTCCTTCTGAGTACTGCAAATACGTCGAATACGCAGCATCTCCCCAAAGGGAATGCTACGTATTAAGTGCCCTGGATGGTGACTGGACGCATGCAACACTGTATTACCAGCTGTGGGTTTCCTAAATAAACTGGTTTCTAGTCTATTGTTGTCAATGAAAACCTCTACATCTAGAAAACACACTCTGTCTTTGCTGATGTGACCTGTAAAATGTAAATTCAATGGATTGTTGTTAATCACTGTCATGAAATTGAGTGCCTGCTGTTCTAAGCCCCTCCAAATTAAAAAAGACATCATCAATATATCGATACCAATGAACCACATGTTCAGAAAAGATGGTAGACAGTTGTCCACGTAGGACCTGCTCCTCCCACAGTCCCATATGAAGACAGGCATAACTGGGGGAGAAGCAGGCCCCCATAGCAACACCACGTGTCTGCTGAATACTTGATTACAGAACATAAAAAAGTTGTTATTGAGACACGTGGAAATCATGGATAACAACATCTTGTTATGATTGTGAAACTGAATAGGTCTAGTACCCAAAAAATGGTCCACTGCTTTGAGACCATCATAGTGATAGATACAAGTATAAAGGGATGTGACATCCAATGTCATGAGTAAATAATTGTCCTGCCAGTCTACATCATTGAGTTTGCGTAAGAAATCCCCAGTATCTTGGACAAGAGATGGCAAAGTCTTTACGTGATCCTGTAAAAAGGAATCTACGTATTTAGTATGTACTTTTGGTATGAAATACATAGCTGGAATGACTGGGTGGTCATTTTTTTAAAATTTGAACTCATCATGACTCAGAAGGCCTGGCGCTCTTCCATGCTAACAATTTGTTATAAAAGTCATACCATGATTGTTTCACCGTCCTGATATCACTTCTCTTGTAGCATTGTCTATCATTTAATTGGTTGTAGGCCTCCTCAAGGTATAGTTCTCGTGGCCATAACACGCACATTTCCTCCTTTGTCCGCCTGGCGTACTCATGATGTTGCCATTGTCCTGTATCTTTTTCATCAATTGTACATAGCGAACATCCTGGGGACTATTTTTATGGTGAACTCGGTTTGTAATAGTAGATAATCTCTTCAGCTCCACTGTTACCAATTCATGGATAACATCTATGTTATCATGCATCATTATTGGTGTAAATGTAGATTTGGCTTTAAAGTTGGTAAGCCCCGCATATATATATATACACACATATATATATATATATATATTCACTGAAAAAACCATAAGGTTTTAGGGACAGTTATAGTTAGTTGGACATTGCACTCGTACAAAACCCGTGAAATTCCCCCGTTATAGTTAGTTCAGGTAACTATAACTCGTGCCCCCGCAATGCACTGCAGTGATGTCATTTGAGATGTCATCAGTGATGTCATCAGTGATGTCACTGACCATGTCATGAGTGATGTAATATATGACGTCATCAGCAGTGCATTGCGGGGGCGCGAGTTATAGTTACCTGAACTAACTATAACGGGGGAATTTCACGGGTTTTGTACGAGTGCAATGTCCAACTAACTATAACTGTCCCTAAAACCTTATGGTTTTTTCAGTGAATTTCTAAGGTTTTTTAAATGCAAATTTCTAACTATAACGTGCCTGAAACCTATGGTTTTTTCTGTGAATTTCAAAGGTTTTTTAAATGCTAATTTCTAACTATAACGTGTCTGAAACCTATGGTTTTTTCAGTGAATTTCAAAGGTTTTGTAAATGCTTTGTGTCCATCTCAAGTATATATCTCGTTTCAAGACGCCTTAGTTTTACTTCCCTGTTGCCTCCTCTTTTGTGCGGTGGTACTACGTCTAAAACAAAATAATTAAAATGTTTCAGGCTGCTTTTGTGTTTTTCTTTAAAATGTCTTGCAACGGGATAACTAGGGTCATTGTTCACAATAGCTCTTGTGTGCTGTAATATTCTTTTATGCACTGCCAATTTTGTGCTGCCTATGTAATACAAATTACAGCTACAAACTAGTGCATAAACCGCATATTCAGTTTTGCAGGACAGATATTGGCTAATCATTTGGGTGCGATCACTGAAAGCGGTTTTATACGAGATTTTGTTTATGCCGAACTGACAAGCTTTACAGCTCGAACATTTGTAAAACCCCTTTCTAGCAGTTAACCAGGAACCTGTTTCTAGATCTTCTGGGCTATTTTTTACCAAAGCATTACCCATTGACGCGGTTGTTCTGTATGTTATTAATGGTTGTTTGGGAAGTAAACCTCCAATTATTGGGTCTCCCAATATTATGGGCCAATTGCGTCTTATGATAGATCTTATCTGTCCTTCCTGTCTTGAATATGAGAGTATTAACCGTGTAGGTTCATTTGATGTATTATCTTTTGCACATAGAGTTTGTGATCTATACTTGAGTAAATCATGTCTAGCTTGGCTTTTTGATTTTAAAATTGCTGCATCTATGGTTTTGGAGCTGTAACCCCTTTGAAGGAATCTATTTTTGCATTCCCTTTGTTTCTCGAGTGTGTCATTCCCCTCACTACAAATGCGTCTTATTCTCAGCATCTCCCCATAGGGGATACTTTGTTTAAGGTGTGGAGGGTGAGAGCTTGATGCATGCAATACTGTATTGCCAGCCGTTTGTTTTCGAAAGAGAGAAGTTACTAGCTTGTTATTCATTATGTACACTTGTGTATCTAAAAACGTTATACTTTCACAACTAATAGAAAAAGTAAAATTCAAATTTACATTGTTGTTGTTGATTTGTGCCACAAAATCTTGAGCACTTTGCTCAGAGCCCTTCCATACAATGAATACATCGTCTATAAATCTTAACCATGATATTATCTTTTCATTGTAGGTGCATTCATATTGTTTCATGAGGACCAGCTCCTCCCACCAGCCCATAAACAAACAGGCATAACTGGGGAGAAGCTGGCCCCCATTGCTACACCCTGTATTTGCTGATACAACTGGTTTTTGTACATGAATAAGTTATTTTCCAAACAAAATAATAACATATCAATCAGCATTTGGTTATGTTTGGCGAACTTCATTGGCCTATTGGCTAAAAAATGGTCTACAGCCTTGATGCCATCTATATTCCTAATACATGTGTATAGTGCAGATACGTCCAGTGCTATTAAGTGGTAACCAGCTTGCCACTTGATTGTATCTATTTTCCTTATAAAATCACTAGTATCCTGCACATACGATTTAAGTTGTTTGACATGTTCTTGTAGGAATGAATCAATGTAAATAGACATATTTTCCAATGGCCCATCACAGGCCGAAATAATGGGCCTCCCTGGCGGTTTGCTTAAACATTTGTGAACCTTGGGAACAAAGTAAATTACTGGAATCGTTGGATTTTCCTTTTTCAAATACTTATATTCCTCTAAGTTCAAGAGGCCTAGACTTTTCCATGCCAAGAGTTTGCTAAAAAAGTTGTCTTGTGCACATTTGAATTTTTGCATAGAACTTTTTCGGTAGCAGTCAGCATCATTTAATTGCAGAGTGGCTTCCTCCATATAGTCCTTGAGGGGCCACAACACTATGTTTCCCCCCTTATCTGCATTTCTGACTACTACTTCTTTTTTTAATTTTTCTATTAGTTGATAATATTGTCTTTCTTGATTAGTAATCTTTCTTTTGGTTTTGTTTGTATCCATGTATAGTTTTTTCACTTGTGCCACCACATGTTCATTAAATAGGTCTAAGGAGTCTCTTGGCAGAATGGGGACAAATTTGGATTTAACTTTAAATGATGTCGTTGGTTTAGCATTGATTGTATATGATGGAGACATAGAGTCTTGCGTATTCATATCCAGTTGTTGGTCTGTGCTGAGTTCCCCCCTGTCTTCTTGGTTTTGTTCCAGACTATGGAGGTCCCTTAGTATAGCCAGGTCCGCTACTGTAAGATTTTGTTCTGTTGGCATAGTCGGTGTTGCATATGGGGAGTCTATATCCCTCCTTTGCTCAATCTGTTTGTTCTGCAACTGGTAAAATTTTCTTTAGTTTTAATTTTCTTATGAATTTGTAGATATCTGCCCTGGTATTTGTATAATCAAAGTTGGTTTCCGGACAAAATGACAGTCCTAGAGCAAGTAGTTGTTGTTCTGCTGTATCCAGATTTACAGTGGATAGATTAATAATAGTCTTGTCATTGGTGGTTGACTCTGGGGACCTGCAAGACATTATTTGCGTCTCCATTGGCCCCGTCCTCTCGTCGTTTTTGAATTGCCTCTGTTGCCCCCGTTTTCTGGCCGCCTGTCTTCGTTGCCGCCTGCTCTCTGTTCGTCGTTTTTTGCCGGTTTATAGGCTCTGGGTCTAAGAGTATCCCTCCGGCTTCTCCTTAAGTAGTCCAACTCCTCACCCAACGATAACTTGATAGTTCTTTGATCAGGTCTGTCAGTTGTTGTTTCCACCTCTGACTCACTTTCAACATTTGAGCTAAGGTCAGATGCTGATGCCGATGTAGCCCCTCCTTGCTCCTCATTTCTATGTGGTGTAAACTTTTTGTTTTGTGTCGTTGCATCTCTAAATGAATCATACTTCCGGGCAAATGTAAATATCTGTCCGTTTGTATAGTCATCCTTATCACGTTTGAATATGTATGTCTTCCTCTGTTTTATTTTGTTTTTTCTTCTGTTGTGGCTCACCTAGCGTTTTGATCTCCTCATTCAAGGCGTCTATCTTGGCCTGGAGCTCAACCCGGTCTGACTCTGCATATTTTACCAAAATTTGGACAAGTTTACGCGAGGACTCAAGGTTACATTCCGCCCATTCAGCCATCATACGAGGGTTAGGTGTGTCATAGCTGGGGGCTAACATGATCCGCAAACCCCTGGGAATCCTCCCCACATCTAAGTACCTCTGGAGGGATTTCGCTTCCCACCACTTAGCCGTTTCTTGCCGCATATATTTCTCCAAAATGCGGTATGTGCCCTTTAAATTTGCGGCATTTCCTGACGTCGCAATACCATTGTGTTCTTTATGTTGCCGCTGTCCCTGCGAGGGAGTGTCCGAAAACATTTCCTCGGCTGCCGACTCGCGATCCTTAAGCGCTGCGGCGGACATGGTGAGTACTAGTTTATTCAAATTGTCAATGCTTTATTGTCTCTGCCTGCCTATATATATCCACACACTAATTCTCCACTCCTGTCCCCGGACGCCCAATAATTACAGCAATCAACAGCATGGGAGAACACATTTCCCAGTATGTGGATTACTTTCTTCAGGGTCTAGTTAAAGATCTTCCTACCTATGTTAGAGACACTGGGGACTTTCTGAATAAAATTAAAAACATCAAATGGGAAAATGACATGCTACTTATGACTCTAGATATCGAGTCATTGTACACCTGCATAGATCACCCCATAGGACTGGAAGCCATTGAACATTTCTTACATTCTAGACCAGCTGAATGCTATAAGCATAATGCAATGTTGATGGAAAGCATATCGTGGTGTCTTAATAACAATTTCTTTGTGTTTAGCAATGAGGTGTACAAACAGCTACGGGGGGTGGCCATGGGAGCCTGCTTCTCTCCCAGCTATGCCTGTTTAATGGTAGGCTGGTGGGAGGAGCGGGTTCTCAGGGCCACTCACTCGGCAATATACAATAGACATGTCAAGTACTGGTTCAGATATTTTGACGATGTTTTTGTAGTGTGGCAAGGTGATGTTGAAAGTGCAAATGAATTCATCAATATCATTAACAACAACTCAGTCAATCTGAAAAATTCACATCACATATAAGTACAGAAAGAATAGAATTCCTAGATGTGCAAGTGTTTATCGAAAATGACCAGATAGCTACAACACTATATAGAAAGGCTACAGCTGGGAACTCCACACTACACGCCAGTAGCAAACATCCAAAACATCTAATCAGAAGTATACCATACGGGGAACTTCTACGCATCAAAAGAATATGCAGTAGTGAACCAGAACTAGAGAGATGTACACAAGAGGCCATTACAAGATTTAAAAGACGAGGCTACAATGACACAGTTCTTAAAGATGCCCAAGCCAAAGTGAAATTGAAAAATAGGGAGATGCTGTTAACATCCACATCATCAACCAACACTCAAGAGGCAGGGCAGGATAATGATGCACCGAGACTTATCCTGACTTACAAACAGCGAGAAAGACAAATCCAAGCCATCATAAAGCGCAACTGGCCCATCATAATGACAGATGCAGTATTGGCACCTACACTACCTGACAGCCCTACAGTTACATACAGGAAGGGTATTTCGATGAGGACACAGCTAGTCAAAAGCAGTCCAGAGGTCCCTTCAGGCAGTATGTGGCTACAGCCAAAACAAGGTTTCTTTAAATGCTCGAGCTGTAGAGCGTGTAAATTTGGTATTAATACCACCAGTTACATGACCGCTTTTGACCCTAGGCCCAAAATGATTAAAGGTAATCACAACTGCAGAACGGAATTTGCTGTTTATGTCCTGACATGCACCTGTGGATTGAGGTATGTGGGAAGTACCAAGCTACAGGTGCATGTCAGGATATTGCAGCATCTTCGGGCTATTGTGAATGGTGATGACAATTATCCAGTGGCTAGGCACTTCAAGCTGATCCATAATAATGACTTGGGTTGCCTTAGTTACTATGTAATAGCCGCAGTTCCCAAACCATGCAGAGGAGGCAATAAAGAACGCACCCTTCGTCAATTGGAATCTCGGACCATTTTAGAACTAGACAGTAAATCACCTAAAGGTCTGAATAACACGGAAGACCTACATACCTTTTTATAGTTTTTGAAAGTGAATGTTGATAAGATTATCTGGAGTCTATCCCGTAGTACACCCATAGCCTGTGTGAGCCGCAGGTCGAACCTTATGTCTAAATGAACCTGATTCCACTTTTCCAATGCCAATACTCACACACCTCTGTTTTTGTCATAAGCATACCTTTTATCTATTTATATCTCTTTCTAATAATCAATTCAATATATGTGATAAGAAAAATACCCTATATTCTTAAAATTAATATTGCTGCTATTTGACTATACCACTTAATGTATTGAAACACAATATTATAGGTTGAAATATCCCTATTCTGCTGCTATCCATCCCCTCTACAGTTTTTATGCATTTGCACATTGTTCGTTTAACTCTTTAACTAATATTTTTTAGCACTGGCACTTTTAATGACAGGGCTTTCAGTCCTGTCTATTAGCACTTTAGTATCATGTTGGGAGCACCCAAAATGTTTTCGTATATGTGCTAGAAGTTATTCTGGTCTGAGTTTTTTAGTCTGGTTAATTCCTATGAAAGTAACAACTGGCACAATACAATGGTGACAAATTATCTTGTGGCGCATTTTGCACAAATTTCGATGTTTACTTGTTTATATAATGCATTTATGCAGCAATATTGAAGATTGTTTTTTCATTATTCATTTTACATATAATGAAGACTGTTTTTATATTTTTACATTCTATGCGTGAAAGGATTTTTTATAGTAGAAAAGTATGTTCCTTTTCTCTTTTATAAAAAGATCACTTTTAATTATGTGTTTTATAAAAAAATATAATTGTACTTTTTAGAACAAGTATTTATCATATGAAATTGATAGTATATTTCAATATGATTTAAAACAGTATATATTTCTAACATGTGGCACATTGTAGTGTTGAAAACGCATAAATAACAAGTCACCATTTACTGTGTGTATAAGGTATAAACACAGAGAAATTAGCAGACCAGTCAATGCACATAACATGGTTAAGCACAGTATTTTGTTTATGTCTATTCTTAGAGTTCAACACGTGACATGGGTGTATTTTACTATGCATAATAAAAATGGTAGGCGGACTGCGTTTCCGCATGTGATCAAGGGCATTCTACTGCCCGAAATGCGTCATACGGCTACTCGCAAAATAAAGAACTTACATTGCCACACAATTTGGGTCCGTGACTCTGTTTTCCTCCGACGCAAGCAGGAAGGAGTCCACAGCTTGTTTATATATATATATATACACACATATACATATATATATATATATATACACATATACATATATATATATACACACATATATATATATATATATATATATATATATCACACACTAATTCTCCACTTCAAAGGAAAATAAACCAGCACTCCGAGGGATTATTTCTGCTCAACTTTTATTTTTGAGCGATGGCATCCACGCGTTCCGGCTGTCACGCAGCCTTGATCACGATGCAGATCGCCATTTTTTTAAACATTAAATACAATTTCAATACATTCATAAAAAGAAACAAAGGACTTTCCCAATGCACGTCTCAGCCTTTGGATTGGTTATCCTGGGCGCCATTTTGTAATGTTCTAAAGGCAATGCTTACTCTTTTTTCCTTTACATGCAAGGAATATATATATATATATATATATGTTACATACTGGCAATTGCCAGTAGGTAGTTATAGTTAGGACCAACGTTTCCCATTGACAAAGCTTTTTTTGATTTGCTAATAACTTTGGTGCAGTTTGCCAAATCTTGACGAAATTTTCAAATGTAGTACGCTATTTAGTTCAGCTGCTGTTTCTGGAAAGTTTTGGAGTGACTTGTCAAGTGGGGGCCGAGAAAAAGGGGGGTGGGGATCCCAAAAAGATTTTCCACCATGCAATGTCTATGGGGATTTTGCAGTTTTTAGGCATGACTACATCCTGAACCACAGAATGGAATTACAGAATATTTTGCAGAAAGGTAGATCTTGGTATAGGAAGAAACCTTTTTGTGATTTGGTGTAAATCTGTTCAGTAGTTTGGGAGTTATTAACTGAAAAAGGATCGAGCAGATTTCATAATGAGATCTGATTGGCTGCCAACACTTCAACTAGGAAGTGTTGGCTGCCATCTTGGGACTTGGGACTGAGTCCGAATTCCAAAAGAAAATGCAAAATAAAAATAAAAGGAGGCAGGTTTGGAATACCCTAACCCCGTAGGCCTGGTGGTGGCCCACCAGGGGTCAAAAACTTTTTATTTTTTATTTTACCAAGAATTATTGGAGGATTTGCGAATCCACTGTAAACATTTTTTTAAAAACAAGCGCAGGCCCCCAGGTTTGTTTTTTATAATGCCCCCCGGGGTGGGCTAGGTCCTGAGGGGGATGATTAGTATTATAATGATGGGATGGGGCGTACGCGCGACCCCCCTCGCTAGGACAATTTCAGCCCCAGGGACCCTATCCCCAGGGCCCGCCCATCGAAATTAAAAGGCCCAATTTCGGACCCCTTCCTGGGGCGTTTTCAGCCCCGGGGACCCCAACCCCCGTGGCCCGGATGTGCAAAGAAATGGGAGGGGGGCTGCACGGCCCCCCTCTCTGAGCCATTAATGGGCCTGTCGACCTCATCCCCCAGGGCGGGCTCCAACTATGTCCCAGGGCACCCACCCCAAGGGCATTGTTGTTTCCCTGCCCGCTTTGTTTGCTCTTGTTTGGCGGGAGCAATTAAAAGGTGTGCCAAGCGAGGGAAAGCACTACGGAACTGATTACGACTTTGGCAGGGCAGTAGCGTCTGCCACGCTGCCGCCCTGCTCCCACACCGTCAAAGCTTACCGCCTTTGGCGTTCCCACGGTGGTGCCTTTCAAAAAGGCACTGCAATGGTAACGTCAAAGGCCGTTCCCACACAGCATGGGCAGTTAAGTCCATGCCATGCAGGAACAGGGGGTGCATGCACACAGGGGGGCACATGTGCCCCCTGCATGTATCCCTTGGCCCAAAGGCACAAGGGGGCCCTGTAGGGCCCCCTTTGTTTCCTCCCCAACTTACTTTTCATGGTGGGCTCACCTGAAAGGTGAGGCGGGGGGAAACTCTTAATATGCTTGGGGGTGCCGCAGCTTCACTGCCAAGCATATTGTGGCCTCAGGACCGCCACGCCACAGCCAGAGATCACTGATACCCAGTGTCTGCGGCGGTCCCCTTCACGGTCCGACCGCCGCACTTGTAATGCGGCAGTCGGACCACTGGTGCAGCAGTCCACGACTGCCAGAGCAGCCATGGACCGCCGAACTCATAATCTGGCCCTAAAGTCCTCTCCCAATAGACGGGAGCATGAAAAATGCTCCTGCCCACTGGGAGCGGATTTTTCATCTGTTTCCCTGCCTGCTGTGAAGCGGGCAGGGAAACAGATGAAAAAATTGCTCCCGCACGCAGGGAGGAGCATTTTTTGCAACTGGAACAATGCCAGCTCCCACTGGAGGTGGGAGCCGACTGGGGCCGCGGTGGCATTGGGGCTGCCCCGCGGATCCCAACAATGGCGAAGTGGGTGCCCTGCATGGGCTCCAGGGCACCCACCCTTTATTGGCTGGGCCCCAGGAATGGGGTCCCCGGGCCGAAATTGGCCTGGGGAGCTGGCCCACGCGGGCCCCCTACCCTTTCACTAATTTCGGCCAGGCACCAGGGGATAGGGTCCTCGGGCTGATATCGTCCTGTGGAAGGGGGATACGCAGCCCTCTCCCCCATTTTTATTTGGCAAGGACCCAGAGGCTGGGGTCTCCAGGGTCAATATTGGCCCAGGGAAGGGGGCTGTGTGACCCCCTCCCACTTAATAATGTGGCCGGGAGCTGGGGTCCTGGGGCCAAAATAAGCCCAGAGAGGGTGTCCACTCGGCCCCCTCCCAATTAATAATTATATAGGCCCTGGGGATGGGGTCCCCGGGGCCAATATTGGCCTGGTGTGGGGGTCTGCATGCCCCCTTCATAATATGGCTGGTCCCCGGGCCAGAAATCAGCCCTTGGAGGGGGGCTGCGTGCCCCCCCTTTGCATTTAAAATATGGCCGGGCCCCAGGAGATGGGGTCCCCAGGGCCAAAATTGACCAGGAGAGGGGGCAGCGTACCCCCACCCCCATAAATTTAGCAATGGGCCCCTGGGAATGGGGTCCCTGGGTCCAATTACGGCCTGGGGAAGGAGGCCATGTACCCCCCTCCCCTAAAAAAATGTGGCAGGCCCAGGGGGGCATGGGGTCCCCAGGGATGAAATCGGCCTGGGAGGAGGGGACTGTGTGCCCCCCTCCCCCATACATTAAGTAATGGGCCCGAGGGGTTGGGGTCCCCGGGGCTAATTACGGCCCAGGGAGGGGGCCTAAGTATCCCCATCCCCTACAAAACTGTGGCAGGCCCCAGGGATGGGGTCTCCGGGGCCGAAATCGGCACAGGGAGGGGGGCTGCATGCCCCATTCCTGGGTTGGCTGCATACAGGGGGCTGGCACATGCGGGCAGGCCCTGCAGCCAATCACCTACCTTCCATGGCCAAAGGTCGTGCCTGGCGTAGGGGTGGCTGCATGAGAGGAGGTTGGCTGCAGGGCCTGCAGCCAACATCCTGCCACACACAGCCAAAGGCTATGCGTGATAGCAGTTGGATTAACGTATGGTAATTACATATTACTTATTGCTGCTGTGCAACATGGCCAAAAAAACATTGACAAATCCAATAGATCTCGCATAGGGAAAACCTATTGGCTTTGCCAATGCTTGTTAATTTTAAACATCTTACCCTCAGTGGGATTAATGTTCTAATAGCCGTATGGGCCTTCTACCTTGGGCTATACCAGTTGCTAAATACCGCTTCTTCATTATAGACTCTCGCTTGTGGCTCTGTCCTATAACGCACGGTCTTTAACAATTGGTAGCCTTTGGCAGGGGGGGTTAAAAGACTATATTAGAGAGGGCCATCTCTTCCTTGTCCCTATTCTTACGTTCACTCTCACTGTTATCCATGAACTGCCTAGCACCAACCTTCTTCACAACTTGATTGGGTAGAGATATATGGTCTGCTGTTGAGTGCAGGAGTGAGATACCAGTGAAAGGGAGAAGAGTCATAGATTTTTCAGGCTTGGGCAGACGAGGTTGCCTGGTTCATAATTAAAACTCAGCCCGATGATATGAACTGTTGTATTGAAGCAGAGTTGGACTCACTTTAATGTAATCACCCATTATGTCTCAAAGAACTTAGCCGCCTATGAGCTTCATTCCTGCTTCCTCTTGATAATATTATGCAGTCTTTAGCTGATATGTCTTTAGTTTCCTTCTAGCCAACTCCAGCTATGGAAGTGCAATCTCAGTGACCGCTTTGGCAGGAAGACTCCACTAAAAATAACAAAACATGCCAAAAGAAAACAAGCACCTTGGATGAAAGCAGAACCAAAAAAGATAAAACAACAAATTACAAAGCTGCAACGCACCTGGCTCAAAACAAACAACACTCAAGACAAACTTCGCCTACACAAACACAACAGAATATACAAGTCATCTATCAAAAAAGCTAAAAAAAACTACTATTCAAACAGAAATCACAATGCAAAATGAGAAAATAAAGAATTTTATAAAATTGTCACTGAATTTTGTATACTAAATGCACAAAAGGAAGCCATACTATTTCCCAAGAATTTACGGACAAACTAGCAAATCGTTACACAACCAAAGCAGTAATGTTGGATTCCTATTTATTCCACAAGGAAACCACCAGCAGCAGCTCTTTTCCAACAATCCCCCCAAGGGTCAGTTAACCCAGCCTCTGAGTTCTTTCAAACAACTACCAGAAACTGAATTATGGATTATGTCAAAACAAGCTGGCCAGCTGCCTGCCCCTCTGACCCTTGCTCACCACAAACCTTTAAGAACATTTTTTTAACAACCTCTGTTGCCATCCCAGTCAGAACAATCATCAATCATTCCTTCGCAACAGGATTTTTTCCCAAAAACTTAAAAAGACATATATTTGCCCATTATTAAAAAAAAGCCTGGACCCTTAAGACCCAAACAACTACAGACATATTGCCGACAGACTATTCCTCGGCAAACTAATAGAAAGAGCAGCATTCACCCATATGTCACAATTTATTGAATATAACGCCATACTTTCCGACTTTCAAACAGGTTTCCATACAGGAAGAGGCACAGAATCTCTGCCTAATCGCCATCTGAGATGACCTTAAAAACACAGTAGACCACAACGGGGGCGGTGCAGTACTTCTCTTGGACCTTTCAACTGCCTTCGACAAAGTTGATCATGACACTCTAATCCAAAGACTCTGCAAAGCCTGCATAGAGGGGACTGCTCTCGACTGGATCAGATCCTACCTTCAGAACATTCCTCCTTTGTCATCCAAACCTTACATCGTAAAAGCGGGGTTCCCTCAAGGCTCTATCATCTCACCCATGCTTTCCAACATCTACATGAAGTCATTACCAGCAATGATCAATGAAATTCAACTCTTCTTATATTTATGCTTACTTTCGAGACCCTCCCACTGCCGAACTACACCTCCCAGAAGCCTCCGCTGCTGGGAGGAGATCCCAGATTGGTTCCTGCTGGTCCTGCCCCCCCGGCCCCATAGCCGGACTGCGACTCCCGCTTCCCGAGACTCTCGAGACCCTCCCACCACTGAACTACACCAAGAGAGCCCGGATTGGTTCCTGCCGGTCCTTGTCCTGCCCCTCCAGCCTTATAGATGGACTGCGACTCCTGCTTCACGGGACTCTCGAGAACCTCCCACCGCCGAACTACACCTCCCAGCAGGTTCTGCTTCTGGGAAGAGAGCCCAAATTGGTTCCTGCTGGTCGTGCCCCTCCGGCCTCATTGCCAGACTGCGACTCCCGCTTCGCCGGACGCGCACAGGTGGCGCCCAGGCAAAGCCTTGGCAAAGGGCAGGCCCATCCGCGCCCTTTAGAACCCGTACATGGATGGGCTGGGCCGCTCTCTTCTGCCTGATCCCAGATTAAGGCACTGTACCCCACTGCCCTTGCCCCTGCGCTGCTTGCTGTCCCTGCGCTGCCTGCTGTCCCTGCGCTGCCTGCTGTCCCTGTCCATGTGTGGCCTGCTGTCCATGCGCGACCTGCTGTCCCTGTCCCTGTGCTGCCTGTTGTCCCTGCCCCTGCGCTGCCTGCTGTCCCTGTCCAGCCTGCTGTCCCTGCGCTGCCTGCTGTCCCTGTCCAGCCTGCTGTCCCTGTCCAGCCTGCTGTCCCTATCCCTGCGCCACCTGCTGTCCCTGTGCTGCCTGCTGTCCCTGTCCCTGTGTTGTCTTCGGCCCTGTACGCTGCTCGCTGTCCCTGCCCCTCCGCTGCCGGCTGCCCCCACGCTGACTGCACCAGGACCTCCTACCAGGACCACTAATGCAGGCCGCCACATGACCACGCAGTGTACGTATGCAACTGACGTGCTGCCAACGCACCGCCGGTTGGTCAACGCCCAGCGCCAGGATCCCTGGCCCCCCTGCTGCCCGACGGTACACCGCCAAGGAACTCCTAAACCTGAACCCTGGACGCCGACACAACAGCTGCATCTCCTCCTCCCCACGATCCACCAAAGGACCCTTCACTTGCCGCCACTGCCACTTCTCCTGCAGCACAACCTAAGAAAGATCCCGCACCACTCCTGCCCACAAGACCAAGAACACCTTGCCGCCGCTCCACTGTTTCCAACTCAACGCCTGCTCACTCTGTAAACATACCACGGAAATCTGGGACACCATCACCACCCTCTCCACAGACGTTGCCTTCATCACCAAAACGTGGCTCAACCCCTGCTCAAACCCCAACATCACCACCACCACCTTCCAAAGGCTACAAGATGATACACCAAGACCGCGCCAAGACACAAGGCGGAGGCATCGCCATCATCTTCAAGGATACCATCAGATGCACCATCACCAACAACGACCACACCCCTCTCATGGAACACCTCAACTTCCTACTACAAGCTGGCACGAAGACCACGATAACATAATAACATGTGTATTTGTAAAGCGCACGTTCACCCCTAACGGGGTATCTTGGCACTGAATAACAGATGTTTATTGTTACCCAACTCAATGGTACTCATTTTATCGATCTCAGATGGATGAAAGGCTGAGTGGACCGGCCAGGATTTGAACCTGTGACCATGAGGCCGAACACAGGCCCCTGCAGTGGATGCATTAGTCCACTGAGCCACCAGACCAGACCCTGATGATATGAGGTACCCTCGTCTACAGACCCCCGGGACCCCGAGCAACATTCTGCGATGCCATCCTCATCCTTGTCACCCCCCTAGCAATTGATTCTCACCACTGCATCCTACTTGGCGACCTCAACTTTCACATCGATGACCCTGACGACGCCAACTCGATCGCACTCCTGGGGAACCTGAATAACATCGGCTTCACCCAACTGGTCACCGAACTCACGCACAAAGCCGGACACATACTTGACCCCATTTTCACCTCCGCAATAGAATCAAATTCAGCCATGCCACAGAACTCACCTGGCCTGACCACACCATTGTACATTTCACCATCAACTACGCCCAGCACACCATCACAAGGCGTCAGATCTCCTCCCACTTCATCTGGAAGAAGGTCATCGAAGCACAGTGGGCTCAGCCCTCACCACCTCCCAACCCGAGACCTCAACAGACCTCAACCAGGCTGTCCAAAATGTCACCACCTGGATCACCAACAGCACCGACAGAGTCGCTCCACTGAAACCTACAAAAACCCAACAAGAGCCCCAAACATGCCAGCTGGTACACCCCAGAACCTCCAAGCGCAACTGTCACCATCTGGAAAAACAATGGCGTGCCAGCAAGGACCCCACCGACAGAGCAGCTCACAAAACAGCCCCCAGCAACTATCACAGGCACATCAAAGAAGGCAAGAAAGCAGCCATAACCATCCGCATCGACTCCACAGGCAACCACACAAAAGAACTCTTCAAAATAGTCAAAGAATTCTCCAACCTGACAGCCATAGAGAACATCATCCACCCCTCCCAAGAACTCTGCGACACCCTCTCAGACTACTTCCACAGCAAGATCACCAACATCTAAAACAATTTCAACATCCAACCTGCCATTCTCATCCCCGATGACCTCAACCAGCCAGTGAACACCAGCCAAACCTTCACCACCTGGTCACCGCTCACCGCCCTCACCAACTCAGCCATCATGTCCTCCATCCACTCCCGGGTGCCCACCAACCCCTGCCCCCACCACCTCTACAACCTCGCACTGAACCCTATCAGCACGCAACTCATCAGCATCCTCAACACCTCCATCTCCACAGCAACCTTCCCGGACAGATGGAAACACGCAGACGTCAGACCCCTCCTAAAGAAAGCCTCAGCTGACCCCAACAATCTCAAAAATAATCGTTAGTTCTCCCTCCTCCCCTACCCGACCAAAGTTCTCGACAAAGCCATCAACCAGCAGCTCGCCGAATTCCTGGAACAAAACCACCTACTGGACACCTCTCAATCAGGATTCTGTGCCAGCCACAACACTGAGACCGCGCTGACCGCCGCCACTGATGACATCAGAACACTCCCCGACTGTGGAGAAACCGTGGTCCTGAGCCTCTTAGACCTCTCTGTGGCGTTCGACACAGTCTCACACAACACCCTCATCAACAAACTCAACAACATAGACATACAGCAAAATGCCCTCAAGTGCATCGCCTCCTTCCTCACAGAATGCACACAGAGCATCCGACTGCCTCCCTTCACCACCACACCCAAAGACATCATATGCGGCATACCACAAGGATCATCCCTCAGCCCCACCCTGTTCAAAGTCCACATGACCCCCCTCGCAGATGTCACCAGATCCCACGGATTCAACATAATTTCCTATGCAGATGACGCTCACCGGGGACCCCTCCAACACCAACGTCTGCAATGCCATGACCAATGTAGCCGAATGGATGAGAGAAACTGCCTTCAACGCAACTCCGACAAAACTGAAGTGCTGATCTTCAGGAAGAACACCTCTGCATGGGACCACAGCTGGTAGCCTGCAGAACTCAGACCCTCACCCACACCGACCGACCACACAAGCAATCTCGGCATCATCCTCAACAGCCAACTGACCATTAAACAAGTCAACGCAGTCACCTCCTCTAGCTTCCACACACTTTGCATGCTCCCCAGAATCTTCAGATGGATTCCAACAATAACCAGAAAGACAGTCACCCAGGCCCTCATCACCAGCCGCCTCAACTACGGTAACACCCTCTACGCTGGTATCTCCACCCAGCTCCTCAGAAGACTCCAGTCCATACAGAATGCTGCAACCAGACTCATCCTGGACCTCCCCAAGCGCACCCACATAACCGCCCACCTGAGAGACCTCCACTGGCTCCCCATCCAGAAACGATGTCAGTTCAAGATCCTCACACATGCCTACAAAGCCCTCCATGACCTAGGACCTATCTACCTCAACCATTGACTAAACTTCCACTAACCAGCCAGACATCTGTATTCCTCCTCACTCGCCCTTGCACACACTCCCCACATCCGTCGCACCTGCTGACGCTCCTTCGCCTACATTGCTGCCAAGACATGGAACGACCTTCCCCTCCAGCTCCGTACAGCCCCTTGCTGGCAGACTTCAGAAAGAGACTCAAGACCTGTCTCTTCAACGGAGACACAGCGCCCAGATACCCCTAGGGGTGACAGTATTGCACTCTACAAATGCAGTTTGATTGATTGATTGAAAATGTGTATAGGACATTACATAAATAGCATATACATATTTGACTACATGCTTATGGATCTCTATTTAGCCAAAAAGCATTACTGCATAAATCTAAATAATTAAATAATAAAAACAAAAAATACCAATTAACTAATGGAAAAAAGAAGCAAAAATAATATGGGTATGTATCTCTCTATATATAGTTTATACTTATCATTTATTTATTTATTTGTATATATTTATTTATAGGTTTTATATACCGCTAGCTAGACCCAAAGGTATCAGGGAGCTTTACATATCGTTCCGGGTCGTTACATAGAAGAACATAAAAAATAGACCGATCAACAACATAAAGGTATTATCAAAATAAACATGTCAAGGAAATCGATTATGCAGTCAAGAACGTTACAGGACATTAAAAACAGGATTAAGGCGAAGGACAAAGAGGAAGCTGAAAAACATCAAAATCAGACGCCTGCCTATAAGGTCTGAAAGGATTGTGTGACTTAATTGGGAGCAAAGCTTAGTTAGAATGAGTATTAAAAGTATTTGTTGCGCAGAAGGAATTTAAGGTCCCGTTTGAAGCATGGAAAGGATGGGTTACAGCGGATGTCACTAAGGAGTGCATTCCAGATCCTAGGAGCATTACCAGAGAATGAGCGAGTCTGTGAGGATTTCTTTTTCAGTTTGGGAGGGATGAGAAGAAGTGAGTTGGAGCTTCTCAACGCCCTGGCTCTTCCTGCTTTGGAGAGTTTGGAATCAAGGAAGTTTGAGTTATGGGTATGAAGGGCTTTGTAGGTGATGCAAGCAGTCTTGAAGATACATCTACCTTCGATGGGAAGCCAATTGAGGTTTTTTTTAAAGCCGGAGTAATGTGCTCAAATCGTTTAACACCTGTTAGTAGCCGAGCAGCCATTTTGAGAACTGTTGTAAGGGGGGCAAGGTGGGTTTTTGGAGCTCCTGTGAGGATGGCGTTGCCATAATCCAGTTTTGAGATGACAAGAGACTGCACTACCGTCTTTAAATCATCCTGCGGAATAAACGGTTTGATTTTCTTGATAGTTTTAAGAGTGTACAGCGCTCCTTTGGCTGAGTTGTTGATATGGTCTTTCATTGCCAAATTTTTGTCTAGAATGATTCCCAAGGACTTTACAGAGTTGGATAGTGTAAGAGAGCAGTTGAGGGCGTCCAGGTTAGTGAGTCAATCTTGGATTGGAAGAGGGTTGTTTTTCAGGGAGAAAAGTATTATTTCCGTTTTGTTGAGGTTCAATTTTAAGTGGTTGGTGTTAAGCCAAGATTGTACCTTGATTAGTGTATCATTCAGATGAATGATGTCACTCGGTGAATTAATGTTGTAGTAAAGTTGGGTGTCATCGGCATAAAGGTGATATTTTACACCTGCTTGGTTCAGGATAAGAGTAAGGGGTTCCATGAAGAGATTGAAAAGAGAAGGGGAGAGAATTGAGCCTTGGGTAACACCATGGGGAACTGGTGTTGGTTTCGAGAGACAGTTGTTGATTTTTATTTGTTGCGAGCAATGTTGCAGGTATGAAGTGAACCAGCTAAGGACTGTGCCATTGATACCACCACAGTTCTTGAGGGTTTAAATTTAACAGTATCAAAAGCTGCAGATAAGTCAAGTAGTATTTGGAGGCAAGTGTCACCTTCATCCAAAGATCTGCGAACATCATCCGCGATATTTAGCATAGCAGTTTCTGTGCTACATCCTTTCCTGAATCCTGACTGGAAGGTGTCAAGGAGATGGAATTGCTCAATATGGTGGTTGAGTTGTAGAAGGACGCATTTCTCCATTGTTTTGGCTACGAACGGGAGGTTAGTGATAGGTCGGAGGTTATTGAAGTGATTGGGGTCAGCCCTTGTTTTTTGGGTGAGATTTGGCCAAGTTGGAGGGAGTTAGGTACAAGACCTGAGAAGATAGAGTTGATGATTTTAGTCCAGAATGGGGCGATGATATGGTTGAGGTTTTGTACTAATGTGGATGGGAGGGGATCATTTGAATGGGAAGTGGGCTTCAAGTTTGCAATTATATTGTAGACTTCACTCTCTGTCATGGGTTTGAAGTCAGACCAATACGCATCATTTTTCAATTGATGGAGATCAGAGTTGACAATAGTTTTTCTTGGGTCCATTTCTTCAATAGTAAAGTCTGGGGTGGGAGCAACCACTGGGGAAAGTGAGTCAACGGGGTGGGATGGTACGGAAGATGGATTTTCGACTAGATTAATAGACTGCTCAATTTTTGCTACTTTGTCAGTAAAGAAGTTGGCAATTTCTTCACAACGTTCGTAAGTGGCTGTTATTTCGTGGGTGGAGGTAAGGGTAGTTTGCCGTTTGATCATGTTGAAGAGCTCCTTGGGTCTGTTCTTAGCTCGGTCAAATTGATTACGAAAAAAGGAGGCTTTTTCTCTAAAGATGTGTTTCTTATAAGAAAGCCATGCAGATCTTAGGAGTGCGAGGTGTGTTGTAGAGGGGTACTGTCTCCATATTCTTTCTGATAGTCTTAGCTGTCTCCTTTCATTGTTGAGGTCGGTGTTGAACCAGGATTTTGATTGTAATTTTCTATATTGTTTTAGTTTGAGCGGTGCCACTTGGTCCAGAACATCAATCATCGCTGTATTGTAGTGAGTGGTGAGGTCCTCAGCGGTGGGATTGAGCGGTTGATGCTGTAGTTGGGTCCGGAGCCTGGCTTCCAATTCAGTTATAGGGATTTGTTTGATATTCCTAGCCCAATGCATAGGTTTGATGGAAGGGGCTGTTTGAGATCTAAGGTGGGTCTTGATCTTAAACAGTATGAGGTGGTGGTCGGACCAATCGATAGGTGTGATGGATTGAAGTGAGATCAGCTCCTTTTTGCTGATTATAGCATCAAGGGTGGCACCTTTGCAATGTGTTGGTTCATTGCAGAATTGTTTGAGGTCATTAATTTCAAGAAGGTTAGTAAGGGAGCGGACCAAGGTGTCTTCTTGGTTGTTCCACTGAGTATTGAAGTTGCCCAAGAAAACGTCATTCGAGTCAGTAATGAGGAACTGAGTTAATAGATCAGTAAATTCCTCTGAGAACAGGGAGTGATTGCCAGGAGGGTGGTAGATGTTGTGAAGTTTGATGGGGAAGGTGCCTTTAGCTGCAAGTTGGGCTCTGAGGTATCTCAAAGAAGAGTATTTTTCGGTTGTTAAGGGAGTGAGAGGGATACCTTCTTTGTGGTTGATTGCCAGGCCACCACCTAGTCTCTGTGGTCTGTCATGTCTCAAGATGGTGTAGCCGGGAGGAATGAGCAGGTCAAGAGTAGAGTGTTCACTTAGCCAGGTTTCGGTGAGGAATGCAATATCTATTTCATAACCAAAATGGCTTCTGCGATATCAGTGGCATGTTTTACTGCTGATCTGCAGTTGAGGAGCATGCAAGTTAGCTGGTAAGGACTATTGTTTGTGGTATGTAGTGTCTGAATAGTTGTGTATTGTGCAAGTGGTCTGGGTGAGGTGGGGATTCGAGGTATTCTATTAGAGCCCCCATTACTGGGATAGTGGATAAAGGCTTGTTGACCATAATCTGGGTCGTAGTGCCATAAGAGTCAATGAGCACTTCAGCTTCAAGATTGGATATATGGCTGTGGGCTCAGTTTGGTCTGTGGGCCGCACGACTCAGGGGGATAGTGATCCAAGATGGATGTAGGTTGCGAGTTGGGGAGCCTAATCGTGAAGGCAGCTTATTCCTACTAGGGGTGTGGCAGCAGGTTAACGTGGCATGGATCAGAAGGTCTTTTTTTACCTGTGAGATGTCTTTAGCTATTGACTCGAGATTTTGTTCTATTCGATTCAGGAGTTGGGACAGTGTGTCGGTGAGGTTTCCAGCTCTAAGGGAGGATGAAGACGCGACAGGACTTGTTATGGGGGGTGAGTGAGCTTCACAATGGGGATGACCTGTGCCATTTAGGTTGAGGAGGTGGACATTTTGTGTGGGCAGAGGAGAGCCAGCCATTTGTGAGGACAGAGGCGGGTCTGCATTAGTTGAGAGGGGTGCGTCCGTAAGGGACTCAGTGATGATTGGTCTTGATTTGGGGCTGACAAGGTCATGCTTTAAGAGTAAGTCGTGCGCCTTATTAGGTGTATGTCAGTGCGCCTTGTTACCATATGTTTGTTGGTTAGGGTGAGTGCCCTTGAAGTCTTTTTTGTGCTTTCTTGGCTAGAGCGTGACTCAGGGGGGCAGTAAGGTAGCTTATGGAGTCAGAGGGTTTAACAATGGTGTATAAGGAGTCTGTGCAGTCAGCTGGGTGCGACGGATCAGGTTCGGCTGAGGGAGGTGGAGGGGAGAATGAGGGGAGAATGTTGTCGAAGGTCAGGTTGTGTGAAAGTAGCGACAAGGCACGGATAGTGTCGGTCGAAGATGGTGAGGTTATGGTCTGTAGCTTGTATCAGTATTTTCCCTGTCCTGAAAATAGAAATGGAAATTTCCCCCCTAAAGGTAGGTGAGGGGGAAGTGGTGAGTTTAATTCCATAGGGGATTTTGATTGATTGGGATACCTGTAGGTGGCTAAGGAAGAGGTTTCTCCACTTAGCAGGACGTTTTGAGTAGAAAACAAAGTCTGTTTCCTTGTTGCCATTGACCTCGTTGCAGAAGGTATCAGCTATTAGTTTTTCCGGTAGTTGTTTAAGAAGGCTGTGTTTGAACTTCTTTTTTGCGCTAATAGAGAGATTGTTAGGATAACGGATGCTCCAAGAGTTGGAGCCATATCTCTTGAGTGCTGTGTCGAGGTCTTTGGGGGGGAGCATGGATAGATAAAAATAACGTAAAATAAAATAAAAATAGCCACAGAGCACCTAGTAGGGGAAAGGTTGTGTTGAGAGTTGAAGGCTGAGCATAGTGCTATCCCAGGTGGGCTAGTCCTATCATTGATTGCTTTGAGCTTCACGGCCCAATATGGAGGTGAGTATAGTGCAGATTCAAGTGACACAGGAAGGAAGTGAGGGCGTGGGCAGTAGGGGCATAATGGCCGACCGGTTTGCCTGGGCCCAAAAACCAAATAGCCAGAGCATGCAGGGAGAATCTGAATAATTGCCGAAGGGCCAATTACATGAGGTCAATGCCCCAGTGAATCCGAAGTAAGCATAGTGTGAGCCGTGGAGTGGGTGTACACCACTCAGTCGAGAGCACTGTCAGGCCCTGAAACTTCCCTGTGTGCATTCACTACCAACGCGGACTGGATGTAGGACTGAGAGTTGCCTCACAGGCCTCAATGTAGGATTAATTTAAGGCAGGGCCGGAGAAGAGAGTGTTCTGCCTTTCTAATAGGTGAGACAATTTGCTTCAATAGTGTTCAGCAGGTCACCATTTGCAGGTCAGGCAACATATCCGGAGCTCTTGGAGCTCATTCGCAGTAGGATATCCAGCAGGAAGTCAAATATCCAGGCCTCCTTGCTGTCTTATTATATTTAGGTCCCGTATCCCAGTGCCAGAGGTGACTTACAGAACAATGTATATCGTTACTGTGATGTGTGAACATGCCGCTTGGCCGCCATTTTGAGGTCAGGCAGGCCACAACACTCTGTTTTCTCGTACTCCTCACTCGTCCCCCGGGGACCTTCCAGGCATACCAGATTAGTGACCCAAAGGTTCGGGGCACTTATAATTTCTGCTAGCCACCACCCCTGCAGTCACTGTGCGGCCCACACGTGAGGCAGCAGCATGGGGGGGAGCGATCGGAAAGGCCGACAGGGGCCGAGCACAGTTTCTGCTCTGATTAGCTGCCTTCAATCACTGCATCAAGCCTGCCGGTCTGCGCCGATCCACGTAAACCTAAGGTAGGTCAGGGACGAGAGCTCGCAAGACTCGTAATTTATACAGCTCAGGCAGCAGATAGCACAAAGATGGATGTCTCCCTCAGAGAAAACAGAGTTTGCAGTACACTGTCTCCGCCCGAATATGCAGTCTCCGAGTCACCTCACCAGTCTGCAGAAATTCAGCGATCCGCGTAGAAACGACCGCGCAGGTCCGAGATATGATTGGGGACGTCGTAACATATTCTCGCATGTTAAGTGCTTATGCAGCTGTTTACGCCAAGATGGTGGGCTCCTTCGGTGCTCGGCAAACTCCCGGATCACTGCGACCAGCCGAGAAAACATCTGTGTGTCAGACGACATCCAAGATCGAAAACATGGGAGGTCAGAGCCGAGAGGAGGACAGGACTCCGGATATCCGGAAACAACAGTCGGGACATCGAGACTACCCTAGCAACTTACAGGGAACCCGCCTCGGCCATCTGGATGCAATCGTGATCAAATCGTCGAAAGAACAGGTAAGGCTACTCAGCCTAGTACGTATCATAAAGAAGAGATGGTCTATGCTGGAACCAGGTGCGGCAGGCAGGCTTTAGCAGGGATATAAAGCAGAGGTTATCCCGAGCCCGGCAGCGAGATTAAGGCTCGACCATTGCGGTGGCCATCTTGAATACATCTACTGTCTAGAGGAATGAAAATAAATGAATAAATATATTTTAAAAAGCATAGATAAATAAATATAATATACATACACATATGTATAACTTTATAATTATATCCACATATAAGTAGGTCAATACATCAATAACATATAATATGATGAGTGTATGCTTATGGGTTTACTTTCTTATAATAACACATATCTGTAACAATGTATGAATATGATTAAAGCAACTGTATCCATAAGTGGTTCACTATCGAAAAATTGGGGGACAAATATAAAAAAAGAAAGAAAATAAAAAAAATTATAATAAAGAAAATAAAAAAAACTTAATTTGCAGCAAAAACGGAAAGCCAGAGTTTGTAACTATTTATCCATGCATGTATATGTGGGACTTTATCCACTACAATTTTATATCTCCTGATTTTTTTCTATATGTTTAACATGTTAAAATCTCTATGTATGTATACCTCTTATGTGTAGTCATGTAACTACATATTTATATATTTTCCTACCACTGCAGATGAAAACATGATCTAATCCCCCAAACCTCATGAAATAATCACTCTATGACTGATCCTATTCCTCTTCCAAAATATCCCCTACCTCAATTCTTTGACTCATCCCAAACCGCTTTTAATACTATTTAACTCCCATACAACTCGTTCCAAACTCCTCCTTCCTCTATCCATCCTCTATCCTATTCATCCAACTAACAGGCTCTCTGACTCATCCTAAACCTCTTTTACTATCAAATAAAACCTTTCTAAACTCTTCCCTCCTCTATCCTATTCATCCAACTAACAGATTCACTGTGATGTAAGATGTAAAATGTACATTAAGATATACCTAGTAACCGTATTTTTTCAACACTGTTTAATAATCAATAACTAACAGATTCACATGTCTACCACTCCCAATAACAATTTAGATTTCCCCCTTCACCACTAATCCACCTTTGGGTTCCGGAGTAGCGTGCTACTCGCTGAAAAGTGCTTCATCAGGCGCAGTAAACACTGTATAAATACAACTACAAGTACAATGAAGTGGTATGAAGTCCTTTGTGTAAAGGTAGGGCACAGCCTATTGATTTGCAAGTCGGGCTGTGCCCAGTTCTGCCTCCCAATCCTGTAAGTGATGGTCCATCCAAGCCCACCTAATCCCTCTATTGTGTGACTGTCTGTGAGGAATAAACAAAGTCCAACTGTCAACTACACCCAGTCATGTAACCGAAGAACAGGCAGCAGGCACCAAATAGTTAGGGCAGGAAAATGCCAACTTTCTAAATGTGGCGTTTTCAAAATTGTGACTTAAAATCCGACTTTATCATTTGATAGGATTTTAAATTACAATTTCTCAGACACCAAACATGAAAGTCCTAATTGCTCCCAATCAAAAGTTAGCACTTATTAAAGGTAATAAGGCAACCCAATGTTCCCTATGGGAGAGGTAGGCCTCACAGGAGTGAAAAACGAATTTAGGAGTTTTTCACTTCCAGTACATATAAAACCTAAAAGTACATATTGAGCCTTTTAATTATAAAGCACCCTGCCCTATGGGCTGCCTAAGGGCCTACCGTATGGGTGACAAATATAATAAAAATGGAGTATATGGCTTGGCAAGGGAGTTATTTTGACAAGTCGAACTGGCAGTTTAAAACTGCATTCAGCTGCAATGGCAGACCTGGACACATTTTAAGGGGCAATTTAAGTGGGTGGACAATAAGTGCTGCAGGCCCACTAGTATAATTTCATTTACAGGCCTTGGGAATATACTACACCTCTTTGCTAGGGACTTATAAGTAAATTAAATATGCCAATTAGGTGTAAGCAAAAGTTACCATGTTTTACGGAGTGAGCAGAAGCACTTTAGTTCTGGTTAGCAGTGGTAAAGAGTCCTAAGGCCAACAAAAACGAATTCAGCAAAATAGGATGGTGATGGCAAAAAGTTTGGGGGAAGTCCACCCTAAGGCTGACAGATATAACATGCTGCAAAATGCCTTTAAAATGAAGGGGTTCATAAAGTCAAATGGTGAAGGACTCCCGAGTTACTTTCTTTCTTTAACTTCAATTAACCTTTAAATACATGCCTGCCCGTTTATTTAACATCTTTTATTGTTAGTGCTGAGTTGAGTAAACAGCAGTCAAGTGCTGCTGTTGACCACAGGGCCTCATGTAAAGGTTAGGAGGGCTGCATGCGGCCCGTGGGCCGTTCTTTGAGTATCACTGCTCTAAAGGCTAAGGGAACCATTGCAAACCCTGTAAGTGAATAAGAGAGCTGCATTAATGTGGGTGTGGAAGATCAAACCTATGGAGCAATCAAACTGAATAACCTTTCCATCACCGCACAAGCAGGTTAAGCCAGAAACTTATGCTCAATGAAAGAGTGCTCCACCTCGATGCCTGAGGGCATGAAACCTCACAATAGAGTCAGAGCAGAAGAGCATCTTGTTCTGACAAAAATAGTTGCAACTGAGGAGCAGCATGGGAAACACGTCCAGATGGAGTTAAGAATCTACCTTGGATGGGAGCAGTCAGCTAAGGCATAGGCTTGTCTTTTGTTCTTTCCCAAATGAATGCTGCTCTTAAGTTTATGAATTTTATCTCCTTCCAACCAAAGATCCTTAAAGCCAGCACTACCAATAAACACAAGGATGATTTCGATGTTAGAAAAGTAATGCCAGTTTCTGGCTAATCCACTCTCTGAGACGGAGCATATCAATTTTATTAGCAAATTATTTTGGCACTTGTCTTTTTCCAGGCTCTGAGCCATAAATGACGTCTTATTGAATAATACTGTATATGCAATAATTCTAAGGATATCCAAGACGACACCACGTAGCAGAAGAACCAGTTTCTCGATCCTCTCCCAGAGTGAATCAGAACCTTTACCCTCCAGAAGATTTGAATTCAATGTCTGTAAGTCTGAAAATGAACTCTTAATGTGGAATCCATTTTGTATCCACCTGGTCACTAGACACAGCTTCCTCTGTGGTCACTGTGCTCCAGTTAGAGATGTTGGACACCAGGGACAGTATTACAGTAGGAGCACTCTGTGCTTTAACTAGGTGTGCTAGCAAACAGGGACAATGTGCCATATTACTGATAATGTACTGCCCCATGTGCAAACTCACACTGCCCTGGAGGCAGAGCATAAGTAAAAGACAGATTGACTGATTGAAGAGCTGGTCTGCCTTCAGGTGGCACCGACTTGCATTTTCAAGGGGGACTGCGATTCCCCTCTGCAGGGGGGTGCAGTGAGTGTCTGCACCCACCAGCAGGCGAATGTTTGGTGGGGTCCATGGGATCCCCTTTCCCCCTCCAGATAGGAACCCCTTGAGGAACTGCACTGACTGTCCACCATCTCTTTATGACACACAGTCAGTGTGCCTCCTGATGGCCTCTTTGCCCGTACCCCTGCATCCATTTTATGGCACGGGCACAGAGGCAAAATGTTTCCATCATTTGTATGCCCCCCCGCCCCAATGAAAATGAGAGTACGCCCCTTTGGGATAGCATCTGGTGTTATCTCTATTACATGAGGGACCCCACAAGCATCTGCGGCCCCTTCTGCAATACCAAAGTGCCCCAGAGGTGCAGAAAGCAAGGGCACACACCCGCTGCGCCCCAAGGCACTTTAGGAAATATGATGCCAGATGCTTTGGTCAAGGTAAATTTTCCCCAGATCACAGCAAACACTGACTTGTCCACTTCCTGTTCAAGTTAACCAGGGCATTGCGGTTATCGAACCTTGATTATTGGAACAATGTGCATGCAGGAGCCCCTACAAAAAAAGAATTACAAAACTACAGAGGCTGCAGAATCAAGAAGTCAGACTGTTTTAATTTTTAAAAATCTTATAACATATACCTCCTTTCTAAGTATTACAATGGCACCCTCATGGACGTCATTTAAGGGTCGCCAGGGGTCACAGCTGCGACCATTTGCTTGCCCCTTGCTACTCTTGGCACTGCCTTTGCAACCCCTGGTCTTAGAGGTAGCAAAATCAGAGCCTGGAACACAGGGGGCAGCTCACCCTTATGGATGTTGTTTCGAGCTCCATTGCAATGGTTTTCTATCAAAATGTTATTACACAAATTGAGAATAATATTATTTACTATTAGAGTAATAAATAATGGAGTATAATTAGCTGGAATATTACCCTCTCTGACAGCTGAGGTAAGAAAAAAATGCTTTTAAATGAATGTTGTATGCATGTTTGTAGGTGAGTGTGTTTATCTGAGAGTGTGTAAATGTGTGTGTATGTTTAAGCATGTGTGTGTGACTCAAAATAAAGGTTAAATGGTGTGTGATGTCACTTTCGCTACCCCTGGCATTTTGATGAATTGACACCTATGGGCACCCTGTAGCATAGGGGACAAAAATCTAGTTAGTATGCACCATCGTCAAAGCACGAGGTAGTCCAGGCCTTTTTCTCTTCCTTTACTCTGGAGGGTAACTTAAGATCCTTCAAAGCAAACCTGATCACTTAAATCAGATTCAATGACAAGAAGCACAATGGTAGATCAATACAGGTGCAGTGAACACATCTGCGGAAATTGTTGCAAGTGGACAGGAGGAACCTCTCAAGTCTAGCATCGTTCAAGAAAAGTATGCAAAGTCACCTCTTCGAGGTGGTTTTCCTTCTCGTCATCTAAACAATCAGGACTACCCCCACTATGGTATGACAGTGACAAAGGTCAGCACCAACTTAGTCTCAAGGAAAAATGTCCATAAAATATAAAACAATAAAAAATACAATACAGATAAGAAGGGAAGGGCAGAGGTGTAAAATAGCATGAATTCTTCCATTTCTATTACAACCAGAATTACAGATTACAAATTACAAGTTGCTGACAGGTATACTTCTAAGCTTAATAAAGAGTAAAAAAATTGCTATTCCTACTGCAAGATCAAAAAAACACGTTAGCCGCAAGTGCAATTGCATCAATTCTTAACTGTACCTGATATTTTATAAATGGCGGTTTTATAAATTTAATACGAGCAGTTTCAATAAGGAGGCAATCGATAAAAAAATATCGGGGGATATTCTCAAGAACGCGCGATAATCATCGCCAAAATAGGTTAATGCAATTTCTCATATCGCCGTCCATCGCGGGAAAATAACTCTGTGTTAACGTCCCATTCTCAACACGGCGGTAACATGCGATAGTGTCCCGATAACGCGTCAAATGTCCGCGATAAAATCACCGGGACGGCGATAAAAATCTAATGCCTAACATGAAAAAAGTTGCGATGGGCCCAACTGCGAAAAAAAATACAGAGATAAGCAGTGCCAGGCCTGCAAGTCCCACAATTCAGGCGGGAAAAACCTCTATAAAAGTGCCAACAAAAAACACAAACAAAACACAAACAACTGCGAAGCACCATGGAGGTAGCCGGAGCGAGTGCAGAGGACAACCAGAACCCCACAAGCCCCACGGAGGACCAGCTTGGGACCTCGGGGTCAGGGAAGGTCAAGAAGAAGAGGAACCCGCCTTACAGTACACAGGAAAACCAGATCCTCATTACGGAGGTGATAGAACACCACCACCAACTGTTCATCACCTCCACTGTGCCATTGGCAACTAAAAATACAATATGGCAGTCCATCTTGGCCAAGGTGAATGCAGTCAGAGTGAAGAGAAGGGAAGTGGACGACTGCAAGAAGCGCTGGACTGATGTGAGGCGCAAAACCAAGCTGAAACTCGCAGCCAACCTGAAAGCAGCAATGCAGACTGGAGGTGGGAGTCCAGCGACACACCAGGAGCTGAATGAGATGGAGGAAATGGTGACCCAAGTCATCGTTGGGGAGACGGTGGCAGGAGTTGGGGGACCCGACACTGCACAACATGACCTGACCCAACAGCAATAGGGTGAGTAACGACCAGGGACTGGGGGGACGGGGGGAGATGGGCACAATGGCACACATGCACAATTAGGTATAGCACATCTGCGGACAAACCATGCCCAAGAGTCACAACTCCGACCAAGAGCCCAATTTACCCAAGTCTGCAACATCTCAGCACTGTATAAGCACAGAAGTGAAAGGCACACCGCCTGAAAGGGATAAGGGCCAGCCAAATCAGAGCTGAAGGGGCAACACACCCACAATGCTGCACACACACATAAGAATCAGAGCACCTCAACATTGACAACAATGTGGTACAAACTGCAAAACTTTCACAACAGAACAGAGGACACAACTGCCGCCGCTTGTGTGTAGAAAATGGCCATTCGCATTTGGCATAGCAGGAAACTGTGAGATGACAATGTACAAGTACAACCTCACATCCCTGATGGTGTAGAAATGTCAACTGTCCCGCATCACATAGGCATCTCCTCACAAACAGTCACAATGTACATTGTCATGCAGTCTGTAAGTAAACTTGTCCAATGCGTCAACATACTTGTGAACACAATGTCAATCTGCATCTCCCCTTCACATTGCAGAGGGAGAATCAACACCTCCTGCAGAGCAGACCCAACAACTCAGCACTGATGATGAAGAGGACCTCCCCAACATCAACATCGACACCCTCCAACAGCCCATGAACAGCTTCGGCACCCCACCTCCAGGAGCAGTGCAGCCCAACTGCATTGAGGAGACCCCACCCCCTGCACAGACCACAGAGCAGGAAGCACCCACCACCACGGCTGTCTCCCAGGACCCCCACGACCAACACATGGCATTCCAACACCGTGTGTTAGGGTGCCAGGAGAAGATGGCTGATCAGCTGCGCGTGGGGTTCGACCTCATGGCAGCCAAACTAGATGCCATACGTGGGTGTCTACGTCCCATCAGGGACCACTTACAGTCCCTAACGGACACCCACTGTCCGCTCCATGCTCTCCAACAATCCATGGCTGGCATCGCTGGAGTCATGACTCTGAGCCAAGAACAACTGTCTAGTCAGAGTGGCTCCAGCGATGTCAGCTGGGAGTTGGGACACATGCGGAGGATCATGTTGAACATGGAGCGGATGCAGGCGGAAAGAATGTTTGCCACGGCTGCACACCAGCGAGATGTAGCTGTGATCTTCCATGCCCTGCAGATCCTCGTCATGGCATTGCCGCCACAAGGCCTGGCGCGGATGAATGCTGCTGCTACTACTCCATCCCCATCTCCGCCCCCTGAAGTGTCAGTGCCACACAGTGATGCAGACTAAACACCACCACCCACATGTGAGGCACCTGACACATCAGAGGACGAAGATGATGATGAATCTGGCTTTGTGGTAAGAATGAAGTGGTAGCATTCATCTCCGCCATATGGCCTGTTTCAGCTTGGTTCTGCCCTCTGTATCATGCCTTGGAATAACACCTTCCACTGTCCCCCGATAAACTCAGCGACACTCACCTTGGACCTCGACAGGGACTGCCATATTTGGTTTGGTTACCAATGACACAGCAATCACACTGCGGACTGAAGTCTTCCTCTTCCGATGAACTTGTCAATCCCTAAAGGACTCTGGCTGGCCCTCCATGGGGCAACAATGTAAAGTGGGGTTTACATGGCCCTGTACTGCTCCAGCTTCAACACTCCACTGAATGCGAATAAAACATTCTAATTCACACAGATGTGTCGTGGCTATGAGCAATCAAGTATGAAAGTATGGATGAATGTAGGGACAGTAATTCCACAAAAAGGTACTCCCTGGGTAATGCTATCAATGCGCATGTATGGCCGTGACCCAGATAGGCAGTGAGATGCACATTGTCATTCAAATCAACACTCATCACAGTTGAATCCAAGTGAAGGTGCGTAGACTTTATTAGCATATGCGTGTCAGTACGGGCAAGATGAGTGCCACAACATGCAGACCAATGCACCAGTATGTCAGGATGAGGAACGTTGCCAAGCGCCGCTGTCCACTCCGGGGGAGTGCCTCACCTTTCACAGGTGTGTGTTAACCCGCGTTGTTGTCCGCTCATGTATTCGGAGTCCAGGCGAATGCAGCCATGTCCACTGTTGTCGTTGGACATGTGACCAGATCTCCAAGATGCAACAAGGTGTTGGGACATGTGCAATGGGTTCCAATCTGTTGTGGCTGCAGGTACGTAGTTACTCGTCCATGAAAGCGATTGCAGCTCCGTAGGCTATCATTTCCAACATGAGCTCGTTGTCGACTTCATCAAACAGGACGGCGAGGCAATCCATTAGCAGGTCCGGACAGATGTGCTGCGTCCACCCCCTTTCACCAATTAGCACTACAGACCAATAGGGGAGCGGTTCAATGTGGTCACTGCACACGAGGAGTTGTGCAATCTCCCAGGTCCAGCTGCCAGCATGTATGCCAAGTATCAAGGCATCCCATAAACGGGTATCATGGTGACACTCCTGGTCGTGGGCCAACAGGGTGTCGTGTAGTTCCTATACGACCCATGCAGGACCTGCGCGTTTGGATAACATAAACCGTGGGCTTGGTGATAGACTGGCTCTGTGCACCCCCACCGCGTATGTTAGCCTGATTTGCATTAGCTAGCTCACAGTGCCACTAGAATCTCCTCTTATCGGGGAGAGATTAGTTTCTGGCAACCTTAGATCATGACAACCCTAATTCCTCAGAATCGTGGAAACAATATACTACTTTTCTCTCAGTCACTCGTGCTTACTTATTCGGTTTGTCTCAGAGAGTTACACAGAATAAACAGTCTGGGCGTTTCAATAAGTATTTATTGAACAGTTGTTATTCTAGTGTAAAATATATGTGCTACAGAAACCAGCAGACAATAGCAGAGATATATTATCAGCAGTACGATAAAAGCAAAGGGATAGAACAGTTCTACCATATTGCAATAATCATGAATACATACATGAATATAAAAAGCATTATGAAAAGTGCCGCTGGGGACAACGCAGAGCATGGGCCTTTATGGGGTCCAGCATTGCATCCGTGTCCGGAGGCGAATCTGATGGAAATGTTAGATAAAGATCCAACGTGCATTCTTCTCCGCAAAACAGGCATCGAAGAACAGGTAAGATGCAGTCTACCCAGACTGGTCGAAAGGATAGCAACCAGGAGGCATTGAGTTCTCGCAGGCAAGAAATGCCCAGAAGTTGTACCATGCGTTCACGGTATTTCCGCTCCAGGAGTATGTTCGCCATTCCCTCGGGAATTGGGCCGTCCATTTCGTAGCAGTAGTATTATGAATAGGACCCCAGCAATCAGCAATAGGATACGCGGGAGTCCTCCAAATACGCTTCCCAATACGGAGTGTATAAAATTTGGGATCACTCCGAAAACTATCTGAAAGGTGCTTAACAGTCCTGACCCTATGGTCTTAAATAGGTGTACAATTCCGCTTGTATCTGACATATTAAAGACACGTCCCACCATTTCTACGAAATGAAATGGGCAGTTTGTACGTATAAGCGCCTGTATCTCAGTCGAGGTCCTTGCAACTTGAAGTTCAAAGGTTTCTCGAGCGGAGGTTAAGGGCACGGGTTGCTGTAAAAGCATGGCTTGCAGTCTGCTCAGAGTATCAAATTGTATGAAAGAAACGTTCAGTGAAGGCCATAGCGGCGCCTCCCTGACTGTGTTCAGTGGCGGAAACAAAACCTGCATACAGCAAGTAACCCTGGAGTTAACAGTGACCAGATAGGCGACGCCCGGAAGCATCCCACAGCAACCTTGATCATTTAGCATCAAGTAACTCCCATTCGAGAGCAGCTGGAAAACTGGCGTGATCATGGCCGCTGGGGTCTCTGTCATGTGACACGATAGGTTCGCTACTGAACCGCTACAGGCTCCGTGTAGTGAAATATCCTGACACATGAGAGAACCGCTTAAAGCGTTCTTGCAGTTTGTACCGCTCAGAAATACTTCTCGATCCCCATTCCGGCATCGGTATCTATATGGTAACTCCCAAGTTTCCTTAATGTAACCCTTACCCATTTTTTCATATTTGCCTGCCTGCCTTTGCTCAAGGCAATATTGAAACTGAAACGTAGTGACCGGCAGAGTGATTTGGCCATGAATTAGCCATTCAGTTGATGGTGATTCGGCTACAGTGAATGGTAACCTTTCCAGTTTCTCAATACGCAGCATTGTATATTTGGCTCCCCTTTGTGCCATTTCTTTCTGTTTATCAGTCAGATTGTATTCTGAAAACAGAGACGTGGTGTTTATAAAAGGCCAGGGCACATAGCCTGCGCGCAAAGATTGTAGCATCCAGCTTAGCATCATAATAGAACGTAGCTGAGATTGCCCGTGTTGTAACAAGGCCAGATCTTGTTCTAATATGTCGATTGCCGAAGACACAATGTTGCCTAAGGAGTAAATCCTGGAGGTCAAAGTTGTTAACCCATTATCCACTACAGCTAATGCCTTTTCTAAGTTAATACGGTCTATTTCCCGTATTCTTTCTGCGGCCTCTTGTTGGGATATTTTCCAGTTTTCATTATAATAGGCATAAATGCCGGCATATATGAAACGTTTCTGACGTGTTTTCCTTGGGCCTAGCAAGAAATCCCTAAGGTCTACATCAGGTGTGAGTAAGGTTAAGTCATGTTTTACTTCTGTGAGTGTTGAGGTCTCTAGCCAATCAAGGCACAACTTCCCAACACTGTAGGATGTCACTACCCCTGGGTGTTGTCTCTGTACATAGCGTGTATCTGGCCTATGGATACTAAACCCTTCGGTTGTATTCATAAATCTCTGTTGACAGGTGTTTGTGTCAATGGGCCAAATCAGCCATTTCGTCCAATCAGGATCTGATCTGTTGTACTGGAGAATGTCATCTAACCCTACCCCTTGTGTAGTTGAATTCTGCCCCCCACCCATCTGTGATGGTGTAGGAAACCCGGGTGAGTTCAGTTCCTTGTTCTTGGCTAGTCCAAGACAGGATGTCTGTTGCACAGTGTCATTTAGAAATATCATCTGATGTGGAATGAGGCATGCTCTAAAAAGCGCTTCTGTTCCCTGGACTTGCCAGTCCCTAGAACCCCAGATTGATTTTAAATCTATAGTGTCCTTCCATAGGTCGAAACCCTGTGTAGACAACTGGACCATAAAGGAAGCAGAGTAAATCTGTTTGGTGTTAGTCAACATAATTTTCTGTGCTGATGTTTTTGCCACTTTGTAATAAAATGACTTCGGGTCAGATGTATTAAACCCTGAAAAGTATGTGAATTTCTGTGCAAAGGTTTGTGAACTACCTTTTGGAGGTGTTGGGCAGTGTTCCCACTGGTGGTATTCAAATACATTTCTAGGTGTTATAGATTTGTGTAAGAAATGATGACCATACTGTTGGTAACAGTACAATGTATCATAGTCTGAAATACCTTCTAACATTTCATTGTTCGGAAATGCTGCAGTTTTTTCTAAATCAGACATCATATTGTTTACAGTTTCAGTGTACCAATCATCAGAAAATGTACTGGAGGTAATGATATCACTTAAAGAAATTTTAAATACATGTTTAAGCTTTAAAAGTTCAGTCGGACCGAATATATCATAATCAATCTTGTCCCATACTATACCGTCCGGTATAGGAACTGCTGTGATGTTCACTGAAGACAAGTCTCTTGGTTCACGATGCGAAGACTGGTGTGGCTTTAAAATCAAATTGACTCTTTGGGCTGTAGAGCTCTGCTGGAGGTATCGTCCATTAATAAGCATACTAAAAGTTATAATTAAACCTAGCCAGAAAAGAAAAAGAAAATCCCAGTGATATACCATAGTTCTATCCAAGATGACACCAGGTAAGTCTTTCTAAAAAAGTTCAAAAAGTCAGTGAGTTTCTGTTTGAATGATTTTTTGGCTGGTGTCGTTTCCGGCTCGCTTGGACCCAGTGAAAACGTATCAAAGTTCATGAAATAGCCAGAAGCAATTCGATCAATTGTTGGAATTGCATCTGGATTTGTTGAAATTGGATTTTGCTCTTGACGAGGAATGTTGACGTAGACGTCTGTAGTCGGTCTTATTGCAACTTGGTTGTTAAGTAGAGTTTCTTCTTGTTGAAGTGGAACGTGTTCCATAGCATTGTTGCTTAGTCCTTCATTCCGTACAGGTGGCTCTTCAAACGTGATGAGTCTTTCTGTTTGAACTTCTTGGATTGTAGCGAGAGGAGGGCGTCTGCTACTGTGGAGTCCACGAGGCCTACTGTTTAGTATCGGCCACATAGTGTAGTTTGATTAAGTCGATTGAGACAAATCTTTTCTCCTTTTTTCCGGCAAGAGGCGGCAGAAGTACAGTTCTTGTGCCTTGGATTGCTAGGACCGCTACAGGCTTTCTGTAGGATGGCCCAAATTCTTTCTTGTCTGCAATCTTTTCTCTGACCAGGTCTCCGATTTTTGGGATCCAAACAGGTCTTGCCGTTACTGCCTTGACTTCCTCAGTGGCGGTTTGTTTCTGGAGCACGTTACTTTGTTGTGTTCTGGATTTATTTAGATCCTGTAAAACAGCCAAACGATCATGGATATCAAATGGTTTTTCATCCGCCACTGTGCCTTCACAATCAAGATCAGGTACCCACATTCTTGTCCCAAATAGGACCTCGTAAGGAGTGACACCCCCTAGAGAGCTTCTTGGCTGATTGTTTATTGCTCGTTGTACTCCATAAAGGTGATCGACCCATCTACCGCCCTTGCCTAATACCCTAGCTGTTAAAGATTGCTTTAAGTCCCGGTTTTTCCTCTCCACAACGGAATTTCCCTCAGGATGGTACGGAGAGGAGTACCGCAATGCTGCGCCCAATCCTTCCATGGCCTCTTTGTAAGCCCGAGAGCTAAACGCCGGGCCACGGTCAGAATGTAACGTGCCAACTGCGTATGTGCCGATAAAGACTCGCAAATCTTTTATAACAGTTCGAGCGTCAGCTGAGCGCTGAGGCCAGACCTTGAGGACACCTGAGCTGGACGCACACGGACAGACAACCTGATGCTGTCTAATAATGGTATCTGTACCGAACGTGTTGTGGTGGACACTTTCATCTGCTTGCAGATGTTGCAGTTCCAGACATAGGGGCCGATTCCGATACGGGCCGGAAATCTCTCCGACCGAGCCGGACCCGGAGAGATATCCGACCGAATCGGACCCGTGCAGCCCGACCGAACGAGTACGATGCGCACGTATGCCATCGGACTCGAGTCGGTCGGACTCCCATTGAAGTCAATGGGAGCCGGTCGTACAACGCGTACGTGGGCTCCCATTGCCTCAATGGGTGCAATGCGGACAAGGGCGCCCCCTACAGCGTGTACGCGGCGAAGCGATTCACGCCGTACACGCACGGGTAGGGGGGACCCATGGGTCCCCCCTGTGTGCGACTCGCACGGCTACGCGTACAGGGGGGTCCGACACGGACCCCCAAAGTACGGCTCCGACTGCTCTTTCGAGCCGGAGGGCGCGGCTCGGTCGGACTGCTCGCGGCGCGCATCGTACTTACCCGGCCGGGGAACGTCTCCCTTGCGCGGTGCGAGTCGAGTCCGAGCGAGTCGGTCGGAGCGGTCGGGACGCCCGGACGAGTCGGTCGGCGAATTCGCATCGTACTCGCTCGCCCGGACGCACGTACGAATCGGTCGGGAAATAGGGCTCCGAATCGGATCCGGTTAAGCCAAATCCGATTCGGAGCCCTACCGGCCGAGATCGGAATCGGCCCCATAGTGTCTTATCTGCCTCCTCATTACAGGCCACCAGTAGCGTTGCTTCAATAAAGAAACACTCGCCCTAAGTCCCGAATGTACAGCACCTGTCCCTTCTTGTGCTGCCACAATTAAACCTTGCCTATGATCCATATTTGGTATTACTCTATCCCCCACTCCAGGAATCTGAGCATATGGAATGTTTTGTGCATCTAACTTGTAGGAGTACTCGAGTGGAAATTTTTTAGGTACTGCTGTGCTGCCTTTGCGTGAAGCATTGACAGCTACCATAATCTCGCCGTCTATTCTCGTTTTTGAACGAGTGAATGCAGCTACGGAAGCCGTGCGAACAGCCCCTTTGCGGCTTCATCAGCCAATGAATTCCCTTCAACGTGAACGCCATCACGCTGATGACTCAGTGTATGTATCACGTGAGCCCTTGGTAGTTCGTTTCTCAACTCCACTACCTGTTCCCATAGCATTTTATGCTTAATTGTGCCACCTTTTGCGTCTTTAAACCCGTTTTGTTCCCAATGATGTAAGTATTCATTGTACGACTGTACACAGTAAAAGGAATCACACACAATACGTGTGGGGAATTCGTGTTCTGTGTTTACAAGTGCCAGTATCAGTGCTTTTAACTCTGCCAACTGAGCCGTGCAGTCTCCAAGAGATTGCGTTTTAGTGCAACTCGGATGGAACTTTCCATCGTGCATGCGACCTTTAACAATCGCACACGCTGCGCTGTAAGCTTGCTTACTCCCTATGGCCGGTTGAGCAGATCCGTCATTGTAAATAATGTATTCATACTGATCTAGAGGCAAAATTTCATTTGGTAGAGGATATTCTTGTTCGTATTGCAGAAATGCTTGTGTTTTTAAACTTGGATCAAATCTGTATTCAACATCCGTTGCAGTAAGAGAATTAGCCCATTGTATCCATCTGGGATGTAAGGCTTTCGCATTTGGAATGCTAGCTTTTGTAACAGCTTCTAAAGCTGGTACTGGGGTCATGACAATTATGCGTTTACCCTGAGCCAGAGCTCTTTCTCTTGCTACAGCGGTCTGCACTGCTGTCAGTATTTTTTCTGTTGAAGTGAAACGCATCTCTGCGTTTGTGTACAGGTGTGATTTGTATGCGATGGGTACCGTTTCGCCTTCATTGAAAGTCAAATAAGTGTACCCGCATTGACCCGCTATGACTCGGATCACTAAGTTGTGTACGTTTACGCGTGTCTGTAAATGTTTAGAAGCTATCATGTCTTCCTGTAGGGAACGCAGGATATTTGTATGTTCCTGTGTCCATTGTCTGACTGAAAAATCAGGTTTTATTAAGTCGTAGAAAGGTTTTACTCTTTCTGCGTAATCCAAAATGTATGTTCGACCAAAATTTAGGAATCTTAGAATTGATTGTAAATTCTTTAACGATTTTGGAGGTTGGAGCAGCGCTCACTTTTCTAAAAAGTTAGCTGCTAGGCTTTTTCCTTCACTTGACAGCTCGTATCCTAAAAATAGGACACTGAGGTGGGCAATTTTTGATTTCTTGAAATTAAATTTATAGCCCTCAGAGGCGAATCCCATAATAATGGTGCTTACCCTGGTCAAGTGCCTCGGTAAGTCATCGTCCGTCAGATAAATATCATCCACATAGGACAATGCTTTTTCGTCCAAATTTTGGAGTAACTCTGTTACTCTTGCTGAAAATACCCGGGGCTGTTTTTATACCCTTGGGCTAGTCGACAAAATTGTCGCTGGGACCCTAACGCACTGAATGCTGTCAGATACCTGCTTTCAGGCGCTATATTTTGGCAGAAAAATCCATTTGAGATATCAAGTGTTGTTTTGTATTTTTTGCGCACAATGTTATTCATTAATGCGGCACTGTGTGCATTTTGAACTGCAAATGTCTTTGTGCAAGTGTTTAAATGCCTGTAATCCAAAACTAAACGATATGTGTTGTCAGGTTTCATTACGGGAAACAAAGGATTGTTCATAGGTGAAGTGCAATTTTCTATCACCCCCTGGTATTCTAGTTGGTCTAGAATCTCCCTGACTTGTTTTTTAGCTTCCTACTTTATAGGGTATTGCCTTTGAGCATTTGGGGAAACTTTTAACGGGATAACGTGGTGGGTTGAATCCTCATCCCAACCAACATGATTTTTGTACAATGCTGGAGCTAGGGCAACCGCCCACTCCTGCGCATATGCATATTTTAAATGTATGGGAACAAGGTCGGAAAAGGCTGGAAAAATTACAGTTTCTCCCCTAGGGCACTCCATGACGAATGCTGGCGGCCAGTCTTGTTCTGCTAATAGAATGTCATAACCAGATGACAGATTTTTCCAAAAGAGACCTTTAATTCTTCTGGGCTTGTCCCCCTCCATCCGGAGTGTTATCTCATGTAACTTATGTGGGACACTTACCCGAGTATCAGGTGTTTCCACCGTGATATACTCACTCAACTCCGCTGTCACCAGAAATTCCTTCAGGTTCTGGCGAGCTATCGTTACTTCTGCCGCGCTGTCTAGCATCGTCAGAGCCCATTCCCCGTTCAGAAGCTGTGTCCTCAGAATTCTGGGCATGTCTGATCTTGAGACCTGCTACCTTCTTCTTTTTGAACTGAGGTTTTAATTTTTGTTTATCTTCTTTTTTAGGTGCGTAGTCCGCAGCGCGTTGTGTGTCTCTGGACTTTGTACGCTCCTCTGACCGTCCTTCCCTCTCTGAGTTTTTTGATGAACCCTGAAAGGAACGAGAGGAACGAGTATCAGTATCCTGATACCTGTCAGGTTTTAGGTCTCGCCTGAGCCAGCGCATGCGCTGATCTGGCGAGACATTTAGTAGTGGCTTTCAGAAATGCGACCACTTTTTTTTGTCCTGGCCTAGAGCATGCGAGTACGCGCACAGTAACGCGCGCATTCCTCGCATGCTCCAGGCCATCTGGCTTTAATTTCCAACCCTCCTCCCCTCCCCCACCACAGAGCGCGTCTAGCAGCCGCGCGGCCGTGTCACTTTCACGGCCGCGCGTCACTTGCTCTCCCGCTCCTCCCCTCCCCCACCACAGCGCGCGGCCATTGCTTGTTGTTTTTACGTTTGTTTGTGGCACAATTCTTTTTTCATCAACAGGGCGCCCGCCGCCTTTCAGCTGTTAACATGCCGGCTGCGATCTTCACAGCTCTTGTCGCTCTGGTTTTCCCTTCTATCTCCCTCATGTACCTCTGCCCCCTCCGACAAGCTCGAAGTGTGCTTCCCTAGTATGCTTATCCCGCCACTGTGTTTTTCGTATGTGTACTCCTCCCACTTCTGTGTTGCGTTCTGTCGTTCGTTTTCCCCAGGTTTCTCTCCGTTTGCTCCATCTCCGTGTTTTTTTCCCATGCCTTAATGTTGCTTTGCCACTTCTGCGCCCTCGTGCTGCTTCGCACTCCCTTCTGTTTCTTTCTCTCCTCTGTGTTGCTTTACTCCCCCTCTCTTTGCTTTCCCCTCCAACCAAGGATGCTTAGCATACCTCCTCCTGTTGCTTCCACCCCTTCACGTTGCTCCCCTTCCCCCTCAGTGTTGCCGGCAATTTATCATATTTACACAGTCTGGCAGCCTGGTATCCGCTTCCGTGCCATCTTGGAATGAGACCGCACCAGCCACCCTCAGCAATGGGTTAAGCGGTAGTTCCAGTGCAGGGTTCAAGAGTTTGTGAACGGCACATAAGCAGCTCCGGAGTACAGTGTGAGCTAAGGTTGACAATGCTGTCAATTCCGCGGCACGAGGAGAGACTGCGCATGGCGGACTATCACTACAGTGGACCGGTAGAACACAGATTCTCCCCATACACCTTCAACAGCGGGTAAGGCTTGGAGGAGCTGGGGTGGAATTCGTGTATTTGCCCTGTCATGCATGATGTGCATTACATCTCGGGAGATGTCAAAAGGACTGAGTGTTGCGATCTCTCCCCCCCTTTATTCTTTGGCTCTTCATGTTCCCTGTTTACCTATTGACTTTGTCAGTATTGCAAACCAGTGTGTGTTGCTAGTTTTATTATTGGTGAAAAAGTCTCATTTTTATGAAAGTTAGACACTAGGGTTGCTGCGTGTAGTAACCATATGTGTACCCTGCTAAAGTAGCTTGCCACACCGAACACGTCAATAGTTGAGATTACCTGAATCAAAGAATGCATTGATAAACTTTGATGTGAGATTTACATGGGATGCACCCTACTAGCCTCGCTTTTCTTGAAATGGTCCTCTGACAATAATATTCGTTTGGGCAGTGATAGTCAGTTACTTTCCTTTTGGATTTCCCTTCTATACAGATGTATTTTGGAATTGATTTTCTATTGCCACTATATCCACTTTTTTCAGCGTGACTCTTCGGGGGCTTCTCTCAGTGCACTCCGAGGCTGCCTACCCCTCGTGCTCACTCCCTCCCTCCTTGCTCTGCTGCTTCCCTTAGCTGCCCCTATACCACTGCAAGCTATCCGACACTGCTCCCAATGACGTGAGCTTCCACACATTAGTCACTTCTGCAAACTTCTCTTGGCTGCCCCTACACCACTGCAAACAACTCGCCACTGCTCCCAACGCCACGCGCTTCCACATGTTCCAATTTCGGCTTGAAATAACTTTACACATATTCAGAAATTAAGCTATAATTCAACAACTCAGGATAATGTGCTGCATGGTTAAACACTTATACAGTCCCAAAGGCGAGACCTATTGGCTATGCCAATGCTTGTTTAATATTATCCCTATTCCTGAGGTTACACCTCCTTTCAGAGGGCTCCTGTTGAGGAGACCTACCTCTGGATTGAGATCTGCTGTCTTTAGACTTTTGTTGTTTTTTATTTTCCCACTTCTTTTTAGAAGAAGTAGGCGTTTGCTTTGTAGTGTCCTTTTCAGGACTGCCCACTAGTTGTGGTTTTAATGCTTTCCCACCTAAACTGTCTCTGCCTAGTTCTGCATATGCAGTTTCAATTATTTTGGGTAGTTCGTGTTGATGATCCTCTGGACTGAACTCCCTTAGGCGTTGGCGGATCGCCACTGAAGCTGCCTCCCCTTTAATATTAGCTAGTATTATGGCTGATACCTGGTCAAAGTTATTTAGTAACTTCATCCCTAAGTTAAGGGCAGGCTCTGCTCCATACTCATTTTGTATCTGTCTCAATACGTCAGGTATTACTCCTAAGGACGGGATACCATGTGTTCTGGTATATATGGCAGCGAAGACTGAACCCCAAGAGGTGCAGTCCTCTACTTGTGGTGTGATCCCCATTGGCAAGCAGATTGTTAGAATTCTGTGTTTATCACAGGTGGTAGTATTCGGGAACACCGCCTCAACCGGAGTTATTTTCTGAGCTATCCAGAATGGGATTTGTTCGCGTTTTGCGTGCATTTTGCCCATTACCGCGTGTAATGTTTGAGGAGTAATTTTATTTCCTGTACCCTGAGTCGGAGTACTGTTTGCTGCACCTGCTGGTGCAGGTTGGATTGTTAAAGTCCTCATGACAAATTGTGTCAAGTTTCTGTAGATTTTAATTAAATCTTTGTGTTGTACTAGTAAGTCTGGCTGTGGCATTGTGTTAATGCCAGGATGCGATGTGTAAGCCGCTAGTATTGGCCATGTGGCCCCATCTCCTCCGAGCGGGCCTAATCTTACTCTTTCTCGTACGTGGAGTAGGGCGCCATTAAACCAGTAATGATGTTCCTGGTAAGTGAGTGGAATCTCTATGTCCTCAAACGGACAATATTGCCGTGGTGCATCTCCTTCTATATAGTAGTGAAATGTATTTGTTACTGCATTTGCTGCTGGGAGTGTAACCCATGAATAGAATACCTCTGTTTTATTTGATTCGTGTGCCTCAATCACGAAAACAACAAGGCCACCCTTGGCTTGTACACCATTTTCTAATAGTCTTAGGGTGACTGTCCTTCTGAATTTTGGTGCAATCTGTATTGCATCCTCAGGATCTTCTCCTCCCAGGTCAGTTCTCTCATTCCCTGAACCAGGCATGTTTTTGAAGAAGAAGTGTTCAAAGGGAACTAAGGTGAGGTGTTATGCACAATTTAGGAACTAAATGTCCTTTCAAGCTTGATTAACCAACAGCCAATAAATAGTTTTTTCGTACTACTCAGCTGCGGCGGAGTTTGTGCCCACCCACTCCAGACGTCTCTGGGATTTTGTGAGTAGGTTCTCTGAGAATAGCACGACTGAACTGCTCAGATTCTACTGTTAAATAAGTACCAAACCAACGTTGGGCGCCATGTCGTGTAGTTCCTATAGTACCCATGCAGGACCTGCGCGTTTGGATAACATAAACAGTGAGCTTGGTGATAGACTGGCTCTGTGCACCCCCACCGCGTATGTTAGCCTGATTTGCATTAGCTAGCTCACAGTGCCACTAGAATCTCCTCTTATCGGGAAGAGATTAGTTTCTGGCAACCTTAGATCATGACAACCCTAATTCCTCAGAATCGTGGAAACAATATACTACTTTTCGCTCAGTCACTCGTGCTTACTTATTCGGTTTGTCTCAGAGAGTTACACAGAATAAACAGTCTGGGCGTTTCAATAAGTATTTATTGAACAGTTGTTATTCTAGTGTAAAATATATGTGCTGCAGAAACCAGCAGACAATAGCAGAGATATATTATCAGCAGTACGATAAAAGCAAAGGGATAGAACAGTTCTACTATATTGCAATAATCATGAATACATACATGAATATAAAAAGCATTATGAAAAGTGCGCGTACTCCTACGATGCCTAACTAGATGTACCTGAGTGTACCTAGCATATGTGTAGGTCTAAAAGCCTCAGAGCCAAGAATCCTTCTAGGATTTAGTCGAACCCCCATACCTGAATAGAGAGAGTGTGGGACACCGTCCTGGGTTCGAGTTGGACACCCCGCAAGGGCTGTGTCAGACCGCTGTCAGCTGGAGCGACTGCATGCAGGAGCCTCAGCGTCTCTGGTCAGTGTGTCAGGATGGAAGTCTCGGTTCCCTCTGTCTTACCGGGGTAAGATGTGGTGTATTTATACCCTGAAGACTCTAGTTGCTTCGTATGGTTTGTATTGGCCATGTTAGACTTGAGGAAGACGTCAGGGGTGAACTTTGTACATACATATTATGCAGGTGGTGTATTCCTAGAGAGCCATGCATAATTGATGAGTACAGTGTGGGCCTGTGTTTGGGAAAAACCCTGCTCTATTCAAAACCACAGAATAGATAACGTTCAGCCCTCAGAGCACGTTGTGTACTAGTGAGGACCAATGTAGGTGAAAGATCATGCCTATATAAGGAATCATGACTATAATAGGACATGTACAGTTATGACCGTAATAGGGCATATGCGGCTTTCACCATAATAGGGCAAGTACGAATATGACCGTATTTGGGCAAATACGAATACGTCCATTTTAGGGCATGTATGAACGGGTCTACATTAGGGCCTCTATACGGGACATAACAAGGGGGCGCACACACATGTCAAAATCCAGTTCAGCTACCGTCCTGTTGGATAGGAAGACATCCATGGACCACTCGAATATGCACGATCGACAATGCAACACAGGCTGAACGCAGGTGACGTTGGCAAGGCGGAAGCTTAGCCGGTAACTGATCCGCAGCACTGCCAATGGCAGTGCCCCCAGTAAACGCAGCATACATGCACGGTACAGTTCCACCTGACAGGGGTTGTGCATGTGTCTGGGATGTTCTGCCATTGCGTTAGTGGCTCTGGTTGAAGCGGCACTGTTCTGACCTGCGCCAGTTCTGTGGATGAAATGCCACAGCTCGGATCAATGAGTTGTTTTAGTGTGCAACGGTTGTACGCCTGGGATGGTGTGGGAGTAAGTGTGAAGGCCATTCCATGCAAGATAACTTCGAGCAAGGACTTCTGTGTGTGGGGTGTGTATACGTTGGTCTTTCGTCGGGCTGTGCGCAGTGTGGGAGTCGTCTTCAGCTGCTATAGTATCTGTCAGGGGGTGCCGGGCACATGCAATTCCGAGGTCGGAGGTGCAGATGTGCTTCCTCCTGATAGTTCAGACAAAGGAGCTTTCATCCCTAATGCTAGTTTCTCATCTGCTTGCATTCAGGAAATGTGAAGTGGCTTGTTGGGGGTGGGGTGGGATGTGTGCGACTTTGGGATTCATGTTTGACATGTCTTGCATGTGGCAAATGAGCGGCATCACTGTGTGTTACGTTGCCTCACAGCTGCTCCTCCCTCCCCCCGAGCCTATTTACTTGTGTGCGCTGCGCGGTTGCATCACTTGCACTCCTACGGCACACCATTGTCATGCCTGTCTGCGCATGTCCACAAGCCTGACAACGACACTGTGATGTTGGCCGTTGAAGGTGGGCGGCCACGTGAGTGTAGGCCTGTGGGAAGGATAGGGCGGACACAGATGTAGAGTTCATGCCTGGCTGAACTCGCGCTGCGATTAAGGCTAGGCATTTGGCTCATGCTGCGGCAATACAGATACACACAACACTTGGCATGTATGAGCCAAGACCCCCAGCGGTCTTGCGCTCCTTCATTTCTCTGTTCGTGCGAGCCCGCCCTCCGGGTGCATGCTACATTGCAACATTGTCGATTGCGGGCTGGGTGGCGCCGACACTACAACAGTGACACACTCATTAGTTACTTCCTTGTCCAGGCCAGAACTGAACCACGCCCAGAGCCCCGGGCAAATCCTTCACACCCCTACGCTGGCTTGGCGTACGCCGGCCCAGCCCACTCCGCTTACGCTTACAGGGGGGAACGACAAAGCTACCTGTCCAAGGTCTTACCCACTGCCTGAGGTGACATGGTTGCGTCCACTGTCCACAACACTACACACACCAGCAGTATATGTCCACATGGAGATGTCTGTGCTCTGCATACTGAAGTCAGTCCAGCACATCACCGCCACACTAGCATTGTGTACATTCTTATTGATGGGTCACTTGCCTCCTTCGCACATACTTGGTTCCCACCTCTCCCCACATTCTGCAATTGTGTGGCTGAGGGGCCATGCCGTTTTCGGAAGGTCAGCTGTCTTGTTCTGCGCTGCCTCGGTGGTAGTCCGGGGGGTTGGCGGGGGGGTGGGGGGTCTGGGGGTGGTGGCGGTGGGTGTTGTGGCCCTCTTGGATCTCCGAGCTGCATGGTCAGTGGCTCCATGACATGTGTTGGTCTTCAGATGTGGCTCTGGGCTGGGCTCCCTTTCATGCTGCAGGTTGTCGTCCTGCATTACACCAGTAAAAGGCAGGTGTTAAATCCCTGCTGCTAACGCGCCTTATCGCCTGTTTTTGGGTCGCATCGCAGATCTGGCTGGTCGTTGAGAATATCGCGAAGTGGTGTTTTCGTGGGTTTTTGCACGGGAACGCCTACTCTGCATGTCATTAGTGTTAGTTGTCGCTCTCATCCGTGGCGATGTTTTTTGCTCCAGCTATCGCTGGAAAACTGGCAATATCGGCAGTTTGCACCAGCTTGAGAATAGGGCGATAAATCCATCGCCACTTTTGCGGCACTAAAGTGCCGATAAATCGGCGATAAGTCCTTGAGAATATGCCCCATCATTTTGATAAATTAATGTTTAAAAAACATTGACACACACCCTTTTTCCTCAAGGAGTCTATTGACCCACTTCAACCTTGTATACCACTACACTTGGGAAGGGGTTTAGTTATAAGCCTCATCTGCATTTTTCTATAACAGCGCTTTGAAGTGACTTCCGACAGAAGACTGTGCTTTAAAAACAAATAAATAAATAGCTCTCTATGGTAGTCGGTATAAGACGGAAGAAAAGACGCCGCAAGATTGGAACTTCATTAATGGAGGTAAGATTTATTAAACACAGGAGCCACTATAAACAACGTTGTGACAGCGCAACTGCTTTCTTCCAACTGTCACGAATGCGACACAACATCCTACCTACCAACATCTGAACATTCGTATTCTATTACCTATCAACAATTCTACAACAAACAATGAAACAAAAACAAAACAACCAAAACCAAACTAAAAAAAATAATGTAAAACAAAATAAAAAAACGAAATCACTATAAGCAAAATATCACACCCTTTTACACATTATAAAGACATTTCAGAATTTTCTACTGAAAAAAAATAAAAAATAACTAAACTTAAACATTAGCTGTATATAGTGTACAAAATATAGATCCATCTTCCAATCATAAACCACTGGTTACTTACTGACTCCGAGCGGAATTTTCCCGCAACAGTTGCTCCGATGAATAAGTTTGCCATTAGATTTAGGAACCGAGAAAGGTGCATGGACTTGGTCTGATGGAGCAAGGACCTGTACCCTCCTACTGTCACATTTATCAACCTTTCCTTTTGCAACTCTGATCGCATTCCCACACACATTGTCCACCACAACCAGATCGCTAATTTTTTTTTTCTCCTTTTTTGACATACGTCCCTTTTTTGATGCGTCTCATATCTCCAACTTCAATGTTCTTCTTCTTAACCCGGTCACGCTCATCAAATGTTTGCTATGTCTAACTTTGGCCTCAGCCACATTTTTCTTGACTGTGACATCATACTCATCCAGTTTAATTCCAAATTTTACCCATCTGCTCAGCCAAGTCGGCAAAAATTTTATGGCAGACTTCCTTCCCCTCAACAACTCAAACGGGAACACTTGTGTGGTAGAATGGGAACTTGTTCTATAAAACCATAACATTGAGTGAACCGCATTCAAAACAGCACACTTGTTGGCTATCTCCTATTTCACACATTGAGTCAACACCTTGTTCTTGCGCTCAACTTGACCATTCGTTTGGGAGTGGTAAAGTGGAGTCTTGAGATGACTAACATCATCTGCTTTAAGAAACATCTCCAACTCTTCACTCATAAATTGGGCCCCGTTGTACCTGGGAATACACTCCCTGAGAAAAAATTCTTTTAAAAATTCAATAACCATCTTTGTGCTCGGTTCTGTGACAAATTTCACTTCAGGCCATTTAGATTAAAGATCAACTGCCACCAGCGCACAGTGTAACTGGCTCGGTAAAATCGATGCCAATTTTTTCCTAAAGTTTAGAGGGACACTAAGTAGGTTGTAAAGGAGGCTTCCTGATTACCAAACCTTTCTCATCTCCTGAACATACAACACACCTTTCCACAAACTGATCAATTTCTTTATCCATGGATGGCCACAGCAACGTTTGCCTGATCCTACGCTTGGTGTCCTTCATGGCCCATTCTGACCAATCTATGTCTGATACTTTCTGGTGGGACAAATTTATCTCCTCTCATCAACAACCCATCTTCAATGGATAATTCATCGTGCATTTTTTGTAAAAAGGCTGACACTGACACTCTAAGGACCTCTCTGATGGCCACCCTGTTTTAGCAAAGGACATAACCAACTTCAGTACCTCATCGTGCTTCAACTCTGCCTTCCATTCATCCTCAGACACTGCACACATCTCCTCCAAATCCATTGCCTCAATCAGACAGTCCTCGTCCACAACATTGTTCTCATCATCTGGAATACATTCAGCTGCTGCACACCAAGACAAATAATCAGCCTGCACATTCTTGGCACCTTTGATATGTACTATGTCAAATTTATATTGTAATAGCTTAGTAGTGAATCTTGAAATTCTAGGGTGTTATAGGGATTCTGCACACACACAGAGCTATGCACAGGATAATAGGACCTCGGAATATAGTGGTGAGCCAAACATAAACCTTAGCACCTAAAACCCCAACCCAACTAGCCTTAGCGTCCCATTAGCAACAATGTACCAATGATTAGACAACCCAGAACACGGTATCTCTCTCTCTCTCAGGACTCGCAGTAGCAAGAACACCCTTTCGTCACTCACTCATACCTGTCCACAACCGGCGTAAGAAGAGACACAGTATAGGTTAAAATGTTTATTTCAACATACGTGCTCTAAGATACAGTACATGTGACAGTACTATCAGCATAATGCATAAGAATAATATAATCAGCATAGTTACAACTCCATAGAATACTAACGGGGAAAGCATTTCATAAAGCAGTGGATAGAGGGCAGAATGACCTTACCACCCTCCCGTGCTAATAGCTATTGTATTATAAAAATAGAAGACCTCTAGGCTTTGACAAGCGAACCCCCATACCTCAGTCTCTAGATGCAAAAACTACATCAGCAGACAATCACAGCTCTTCTCTCTGGAAAGGTTTTCTTCAAGTCCTTCCCAAGAGGGAAAAACGCCATAATAATAGCCCACCAATTTCCATGGCAGCTGTACATAGTGTTATGTCTAGGTGCGAGGGACTGGCCATATCAGCAAGAACCAGGGACGTGTTTTTCGACCTTGTAACTGTTGTTCAGACTGAGCCCAAAGGGAACAGGAGAAAAGGTGAGAAACAGAAAATGCAGACAGTTGTAAAATAACTTGGCAGGAGCAGAGGGCGACAGAACAACGGCTAAGAGTTACGTGCGCAAAAGTCATCATGGCAGCCAGGCCTATGCCAACGTATCCAGGCAGGCCAGGAGGCCACAAACCACAAGACACCCTCCCCTGGACAGTTCATCGGCCGAGAACAAGGACTAAGACAGAGTTCAAAACACCTGAGCAGAACAGAGGCGTCCATAGTGGAAAGAGTCCTAATGGAGGACAATGAACGGGGAAAGGTAGCAAAAAGACAGTCAGCGAGGCAGTTCACGAACAGTGAACGGCGAATCAATCCAAAAACGTGGAAGTGCAGAAAAATGCTATACCGTCCAAGAGGACATCATTGGAATCGTCAGAAAACGTAGACGCCATCCAGTCCAACAGGTCAAAGCTGCAGGAATGCTCCTCAGAGGACGGAGCATCCAAAAGCAATGCGGGACAGCTTGCGTGATATTCAATATAGCTTTGTTGTAGGAGATTCTGAGCAGCCGCCCAGATATCCCATTGTGCCAAAATCCCCAGTGCAGCCGCAAGCGTCATACAGCCTGCAACGGAACAGTCCCGTTCATGGGCCTCTAAGGGACCCATCAACCGAACAAAATCCGGAACAGACAACGACGTATTGGAGAGGCAATAATACATGGCCCAGGTGAAAGGGCAGCGAATGCAAGACATCACAGGTTGCACGCAAGTGAAACACGCAAAGCGAAAAGAAAGGGTATAGGACACACTCAGTGTCGCCAACGGCAGAACTCCGAAACCAGATAGAATGCGCTCACGGAGCAGCAGTAGGCGTCCGGGGTCGAGAAGGGCCCATCGGGGAGCAGCCATTGCGAAGGAAGCAGATCAACAGTAGTACACCAGCCGCCAAAGCAAGGATTAATGGAAAGCCACCAAAGACGCTGGAAAAAATAGAATGAATAAACGCCGGTATCACACCAAAAATAGTTTGGAAAGAGGACACTAGGCCGGACCCCACCACTTTAAAAAAATGCACGAGACCCACAGTGTTAGATGAGTTAAAAATACGGTGAATTAATTCACCGAAATGTTGTGGGAGGTTAGTGTTCAAAAGGGCCTGTATTTCACTGTGGGTACTTGCCACCTGGAGAACAAATGTCTCCCGGGCGGAAGTGAGCATAACCTCCTCGTTCAATAATAGCGCCTTTATTCTGCTCAGTTTATTGAAATCCGCCTCCATAGTAGGAATGGAAGGCCAAATAGAATTATCTATGATGTCGTGAGGGGGAGGAAAAAGCACATTCTTGCAGCAGACAACCCTGTGCGAAACAGTAACAATATAGGGGATGCCGGCCTGCATGCCACAGCAGTTGTCGTTATTTAAAAGCAAATAGCTACCATTTGTAAGCAAAGTAAAGGTAGGAGAAATAGCAGGAGCAGGAATGCCTCTTAATACACAAGCAAGATTCGGAGCAGAAACATTACAAGCTCCGTGCAATTTAATATGTTTACAAACAAGGGAATGTCCCACTGTTGAATCGCATGACTCCCCGTGAGAAAAACTTCCTTGTCATCTCTAAGGCATTTATACATGAAAGGGAGAGACCAAAGTTCATGCAGGAAGGCACTACCCAAAGGCTGGAAACGGCCCACAGGATAATGTTTCATGCATGAACTAAATTCAAACAAGGAAAAAGGCAATGCGATAACCCCATGAACTAGCCACACAGCAGAATCTATTTCCGCTACAGAGAATGGTAAGGGCTCCACTTTCTCGATATGTAACAGAGTGTAAACTGCATCTTTCATGGACATGAACTGCTGTTTGTCAGTTAAATTAAAAGGCAGAAATAAGGCAGTGGTGTTCAATAAGTGCCAAGGAACCTTACCCAACTTAAGTGTTTGCAAAGTCCACGCAAATTGCATAACTGAACGTAATTGATTCTGACCATGATACAACACAGAAACATCATCTTGTACAATATCAACCACAGAGGACACAATATTCTCCAACGTGTAAATGCGGGACGACAGGGTATTAATACTATTGTCTACAACAGCAAGCACCTTTTCCAAATTTGCTTGGTCTATTTCCCGTAAACGGGATGCAGCCTCCATTTGCGATAGCTTCCAGAGTTCATTATAAGTAGGGCTCCCGATTTTCCGTATTTACGGATTTTTACATATAAATACAGACGGAAATCGATATTTCCTTTGTCTGTATTTATATTTAAAAACGGCAAAATACGAGTAAATGTTGCCGCGCTGCCGTACTCCAGTGCAGAGTTTCCTTCCAATCAGGGTCTTTTAGTGCCCTCGTGTGGACCTATGGGCTCAGGGTCTTTCAGTGACGACCGTCCTCTTCAGCCAATCCTGGTCTGATCCAAGCGTCACTGTGTGGGCGTGCCAACACCTCCGGCCCCTCCCTCATAACTTTTGTCCTTTATTTTGGGGGCTCACCTGCCTATTTGTCCTGTTTGCCTGCACTACGGACCACCAGGTGCCTTCCTGTTGCCACCATCAGCTTTAGCTCTGCGCCAGCCAGCCGCCATTCCTACTCGCAAGGTAAGTGCGTTACGACGGACATGTTTGGATATGCAATAAAAAGCGCAATACTAAACAGTTCAGTCTGCTTCGGATTGGGCCATAAAAATAAAAAAAGCTACATGTTAACTTTTCTTTTTATAGTTAACATAATATTGCCCCTTCGCAGTGCTGTAAACACCAAGTGTTAGTGTTACTCACTTTAACAGTACTCAAGTAATCAGCTTCGTAAGGATGAAAGGCTGACCCGGTTGTTCAAAGCTTCCAACTCACGGCTACCTCGTGAAACACGACGAAAGCGTAAAGCGCCTAACTCGCTCAACTATGAATGTGTAATACAGCACATACGTGTGGTAGGTGATGATGACGTGAGAGAGACGGAACCACTGTGCATCAGTAGCATTTAGGAAAGAAATCAAGATTGTAGACATTATGTTGTGATTTTTACCTGTTTGCGTGACATTTTTTCACTGCACACGTACACTACATATGTTTTGATACTTGTAGGCAGAGGGAGCTTAAGTGATCAGCTAAAAATAACAGGAATCTGGTCACGTGCAGAAGCTGCCATCTGAAGTCAAGTCTTCAAGTTCCACTTCATATTGAGGGGTGGGGTTCAAGACGCTTTAAGTAGTAATTTATTTTATCGCTCTCGGTAGGACGTAGAGCTGTGTCGACAGCAAAAACCCAAGTGTGGCGGCGCATGATTTTCTCCTGGACAGACTATCAACACAAAGACAACAATTTGCATTAGTTTTCACTTATAGGGGCAGAATTTCCCAATTGGAAGTTATTTACAGGTATTTGCTGAACTTGTTGCGTGTAATCGGGGAGATTTGAATCACATGGTTCTCAAAGTTAGGATCTCCAGTTTGCCTGACCGCTTGCAGGATCTCAACTCTATCTCTGTAATTGAAGACTTTAGTGATCACTGTTTGGGGTGGTGCCCCTGCCTGCGGCCGTGGTGTAAAGGCCCAGTGCACCCTCTCAATCACAAAGAGCGGCGATAGCGTTGCAGTACGTATCGTTTATTTAGCCCATTGCTCCAGCAAGAGCTCCAGTGTCTGGTCCATTGCCCCCTCCGGGAAGCCAACAAATTAGAGATTACAGCGCCGTGAGCACCCCTTCGCATCTTCCCCGTGGTCTTGAGAGCAGCTATTTCCTCTTGCAGCTTGGCTACATTTTGTTCAGTAGCTAGTGCAACGTTCAAGAGGTCAACTCAAAGAAAGCGGACATCCTTTGAGACAGCTTTGATTTTAACTTGCACATTTGCGTTCGATGTTTCAATGGCTGCTAGTAATTGAGCACCAGAGGGACCGTGAGGATCCCATAGTCCCCCCGTTCAGTCCGAGGTGGGCCCCTGGCACCCGTCCCCATGGCCATAAATTGATGCATTTTGGTCTGCTTAGCGCTGTGTTGCGGCCTGTCCTTCCCCATTTTATGCACCCACGTAGGAGGGCTGCAATTGTGCTGGAAGGTGAGTGAGGAGCTGCCACACTCTGCTGTGCTGCTGCCCCACACGGCTGTCCCTCTGAGAGGCTAAGGCACCGCACCACTTCGCTCTCCCTGTTTGCCAGGAGTACTGCAGTGTGTCGCCTGTTTGCCAGCCACCCTCTGTCTGCTCAAGAGCCACGGGCGTATGCTGTTAAATGACCTAACGCGAGTTTGAGCTATTGGCATTGTAAATGCCAATTCCTTTTATTTATGTTTTGGTTTTTAAAACATAAGTAAAAGGCATTGTCATTTACAATGCCAATAGCTTAAACTTGCATAAACGCGAGACCTGTTGCATTGCAAATGCTTGTTTTGTCTAGTTAGAAATATTGCTTCGGTGGGTTGATTTCACCTTATATCGCTATTTGTTTTATATTGGGAGTCACAGCCTAATTACCAGTATTTTTGTCTCTCACTGTTTTTTTTTTAATATTTATTCGCGCAGAGCACAAAGCTATATTTAAGGTTACTTTTTCCGCGTCACTTCTTCACTCTATTTAAACTCCACACCCCCACTCTTATTGTCTCTCTCCCCTCTCTAATTCTCTCTCTACTTAACTCCACTCTCATAACTTTTCAGCATGCCGCACAGCAGCCACACTTCTCTACAGCACAGCTTGAAGACATTGGCAAAGTCAATAGCTCTGGCTAAACACTTATAAGGCCCCAAAGGCGAGACCTATTGGCTATGCCAATGCTTGTTTGGCCATGCTCCTTCTAGAGACACTTACCTTTTTTTATCCTACTTAAAGCGTGGGCGGGAGAGGGTTATGGCTGACTCACACAAACATAGAGAAGTATACAGTCTATCACCAAATTGCATCGTCTTTCTTAGGCACTGAAGCCCAAGTGCCTGAAGGTGATTCAGTTAATAGAGTGCAATATGAAATGGAAAGTGTTACTAGGTATATGAATTACCATCTACGCCTTTTAGCTTAGGACACAAAAAAGCTGTTAACAGTGATAGGCTACCCGCGTTTATCAGAAGGCCTTGAGTGCCCCATTCAGAACACAGCCATAACAGGAACACAGACACCCTGAACAGTGACATCAGGTGCCGCAATTGGTCAGTGTTACTGGAAAAAGGTGCGCCCTGCTTATGTCGGAAATTATCAACACTGTTTGTGACAGCAGAATCTGGGAGTGTTTTAATTTGTTATTAGTGTGTGTTGCTTTGCCATTTTTAGTTTGTTGTTCCCTCTGCTCTCCGTGTACAAGCAGTTGCACATGTGTTTTTTGGGGCGGGTTTGACTATATTGGCATTATTTTACAAGGAAAATACTAATTTTGTACTGGGATGAGATCGCGCTGCAATCTTCATGGCTCATGTTTGCTTTTTATCTATGTGTGCCAGTTTATATAACTCGTAGGACTTTGTCTCTACCCCTTCCCTCGTTTGAGCAGCAGCCAATTTTGAAGCATTTATCAAAGTAGTGTGCGTGGAGGACAGAGCACTATGCTGCAACTTATACTGGTGTAACATGTGACGTACGGTGTTTGTAGGAGGTAATTCTGCACTATATGTGAGGGGTCTGTGTTCACTTTGTGTGTCTTGCTTTCAGTGTGTTGCACTCTCCTGACTCGCCTGCTGCTGCAAGGTCCTGACGTCACTTCCTGTTTAACACTTATTAAGGTAAGCCTGTTAAGTTTAGGGTTCAATACTTCCTTGAGGTGCCCCGTTTACCTTTGCACTTCCATGTAATTATTAGCACACTGTTTAAAAGAGAGGTTGTCAATTTTGAATCGGTGGGCCCACTCGGCCTTTCATCCTTATCAGGTCGATAAAACACCTGGTTTTAAGTCAGTATGGTGTATGCCTACGGTGAGGGTAACTGTTCAGAGAAAAAGCATATCATAAAACAACAAAAAAACACCATTTGTCTAACTCTGTCTCCCCACTGGAAAAACTAGAATTTGAAACCTTAAATAAAGCTTTTTTTAACTCAGAGGAAATCCGGAACAATAAGGCAACCAGGTCAGATTACATAGCACGTCACCATCGCCTCCATCTCGCTCGCCCACACTCCCCTCTCAGGTGATTCGCTGAGCTCTATAAATCAACTTATTGAGTGAGTGTCTGAATATATCAATGAAGAAACAATTGGTATATGTGAACATATTTTGATAAAGAAGAAACTATTTGCAACTAAAAATGTACAAGCTAAGATCAACGAGAAACATTGATGGATTTGAATGTCTTTGGAGTAAAATTCCTACATACCCAATTCCGCAGTGCAGATAATGGCTGAGTATTTGTCATGGTCACATACAGTATTTTAAACATCAAACCAATGGCTGCTTAATTGTTGAATCCTTACATTTATAGAGATGGGCCGCAAACGCAAGGACATTGACGATTACGTACAGGAGTATGCAGAATTTGAAGCTGTATCCCTTAAAGGGATGAAAATGTTCACCTGCAAGTCATGTCGAACAACTGTTGACATTGAAAACAGAGCGATACAAAAGGGGATGATGGACGGAACGTTTGAGCCAATCAAACACTCACCCCCAGTCAACTGATCTGGGTTTAATCCATCATCATTCTTTAGCTCACTCCACCACCCCAGTTCAGACATGGCCATATGCAAATCAGTCTGACCCTGTGCCTCATGGGAACAGTCCAGCACGAACTGCCAAGCCATGTCTTCCCTGGACCGGAAACAAGCATCCTAGGACCGGTTTCTGGCATTCCAGCCGTCATCAGCCAGGCTTGCTTGAATCCAGTGGCAAAGTGAGCAAGGGACCCACGTCTGGGCATACCCCCGCCAACTTAGGGCGAACAAAGCGATACAAAAGGGGATGATGGACGGAACGTTTGAGCCAATCAAACACTCACCCCCAGTCAACTGATCTGGGTTTAATCCATCATCATTCTTTAGCTCACTCCACCACCCCAGTTCAGACATGGCCATATGCAAATCAGTCTGACCCTGTGCCTCATGGGAACAGTCCAGCACGAACTGCCAAGCCATGTCTTCCCTGGACCGGAAACAAGCATCCTAGGACCGGTTTCTGGCATTCCAGCCGTCATCAGCCAGGCTTGCTTGAATCCAGTGGCAAAGTGAGCAAGGGACCCACGTCTGGGCATACCCCCGCCAACTTAGGGCGAACAAAGCGATACAAAAGGGGATGATGGACGGAACGTTTGAGCCAATCAAACACTCACCCCCAGTCAACTGATCTGGGTTTAATCCATCATCATTCTTTAGCTCACTCCACCACCCCAGTTCAGACATGGCCATATGCAAATCAGTCTGACCCTGTGCCTCATGGGAACAGTCCAGCACGAACTGCCAAGCCATGTCTTCCCTGGACCGGAAACAAGCATCCTAGGACCGGTTTCTGGCATTCCAGCCGTCATCAGCCAGGCTTGCTTGAATCCAGTGGCAAAGTGAGCAAGGGACCCACGTCTGGGCATACCCCCGCCAACTTAGGGCGAACAAAGCGATACAAAAGGGGATGATGGACGGAACGTTTGAGCCAATCAAACACTCACCCCCAGTCAACTGATCTGGGTTTAATCCATCATCATTCTTTAGCTCACTCCACCACCCCAGTTCAGACATGGCCATATGCAAATCAGTCTGACCCTGTGCCTCATGGGAACAGTCCAGCACGAACTGCCAAGCCATGTCTTCCCTGGACCGGAAACAAGCATCCTAGGACCGGTTTCTGGCATTCCAGCCGTCATCAGCCAGGCTTGCTTGAATCCAGTGGCAAAGTGAGCAAGGGACCCACGTCTGGGCATACCCCCGCCAACTTAGGGCGAACAAAGCGATACAAAAGGGGATGATGGACGGAACGTTTGAGCCAATCAAACACTCACCCCCAGTCAACTGATCTGGGTTTAATCCATCATCATTCTTTAGCTCACTCCACCACCCCAGTTCAGACATGGCCATATGCAAATCAGTCTGACCCTGTGCCTCATGGGAACAGTCCAGCACGAACTGCCAAGCCATGTCTTCCCTGGACCGGAAACAAGCATCCTAGGACCGGTTTCTGGCATTCCAGCCGTCATCAGCCAGGCTTGCTTGAATCCAGTGGCAAAGTGAGCAAGGGACCCACGTCTGGGCATACCCCCGCCAACTTAGGGCGAACAAAGCGATACAAAAGGGGATGATGGACGGAACGTTTGAGCCAATCAAACACTCACCCCCAGTCAACTGATCTGGGTTTAATCCATCATCATTCTTTAGCTCACTCCACCACCCCAGTTCAGACATGGCCATATGCAAATCAGTCTGACCCTGTGCCTCATGGGAACAGTCCAGCACGAACTGCCAAGCCATGTCTTCCCTGGACCGGAAACAAGCATCCTAGGACCGGTTTCTGGCATTCCAGCCGTCATCAGCCAGGCTTGCTTGAATCCAGTGGCAAAGTGAGCAAGGGACCCACGTCTGGGCATACCCCCGCCAACTTAGGGCGAACAAAGCGATACAAAAGGGGATGATGGACGGAACGTTTGAGCCAATCAAACACTCACCCCCAGTCAACTGATCTGGGTTTAATCCATCATCATTCTTTAGCTCACTCCACCACCCCAGTTCAGACATGGCCATATGCAAATCAGTCTGACCCTGTGCCTCATGGGAACAGTCCAGCACGAACTGCCAAGCCATGTCTTCCCTGGACCGGAAACAAGCATCCTAGGACCGGTTTCTGGCATTCCAGCCGTCATCAGCCAGGCTTGCTTGAATCCAGTGGCAAAGTGAGCAAGGGACCCACATCTGGGCATACCCCCGCCAACTTAGGGCGAACAAAGCGATACAAAAGGGGATGATGGACGGAACGTTTGAGCCAATCAAACACTCACCCCCAGTCAACTGATCTGGGTTTAATCCATCATCATTCTTTAGCTCACTCCACCACCCCAGTTCAGACATGGCCATATGCAAATCAGTCTGACCCTGTGCCTCATGGGAACAGTCCAGCACGAACTGCCAAGCCATGTCTTCCCTGGACCGGAAACAAGCATCCTAGGACCGGTTTCTGGCATTCCAGCCGTCATCAGCCAGGCTTGCTTGAATCCAGTGGCAAAGTGAGCAAGGGACCCACGTCTGGGCATACCCCCGCCAACTTAGGGCGAACAAAGCGATACAAAAGGGGATGATGGACGGAACGTTTGAGCCAATCAAACACTCACCCCCAGTCAACTGATCTGGGTTTAATCCATCATCATTCTTTAGCTCACTCCACCACCCCAGTTCAGACATGGCCATATGCAAATCAGTCTGACCCTGTGCCTCATGGGAACAGTCCAGCACGAACTGCCAAGCCATGTCTTCCCTGGACCGGAAACAAGCATCCTAGGACCGGTTTCTGGCATTCCAGCCGTCATCAGCCAGGCTTGCTTGAATCCAGTGGCAAAGTGAGCAAGGGACCCACGTCTGGGCATACCCCCGCCAACTTAGGGCGAACAAAGCGATACAAAAGGGGATGATGGACGGAACGTTTGAGCCAATCAAACACTCACCCCCAGTCAACTGATCTGGGTTTAATCCATCATCATTCTTTAGCTCACTCCACCACCCCAGTTCAGACATGGCCATATGCAAATCAGTCTGACCCTGTGCCTCATGGGAACAGTCCAGCACGAACTGCCAAGCCATGTCTTCCCTGGACCGGAAACAAGCATCCTAGGACCGGTTTCTGGCATTCCAGCCGTCATCAGCCAGGCTTGCTTGAATCCAGTGGCAAAGTGAGCAAGGGACCCACGTCTGGGCATACCCCCGCCAACTTAGGGCGAACAAAGCGATACAAAAGGGGATGATGGACGGAACGTTTGAGCCAATCAAACACTCACCCCCAGTAAACTGATTTGGGTTTAATCCATCATCATTCTTTAGCTCACTCCACCACCCCAGTTCAGACATGGCCATATGCAAATCAGTCTGACCCTGTGCCTCATGGGAACAGTCCAGCACGAACTGCCAAGCCATGTCTTCCCTGGACTGGAAACAAGCATCCTAGGACCGGTTTCTGGCATTCCAGCCGTCATCAGCCAGGCTTGCTTGAATCCAGTGGCAAAGTGAGCAAGGGACCCACGTCTGGGCATACCCCCGCCAACTTAGGGCGAACAAAGCGATACAAAAGGGGATGATGGACGGAACGTTTGAGCCAATCAAACACTCACCCCCAGTCAACTGATCTGGGTTTAATCCATCATCATTCTTTAGCTCACTCCACCACCCCAGTTCAGACATGGCCATATGCAAATCAGTCTGACCCTGTGCCTCATGGGAACAGTCCAGCACGAACTGCCAAGCCATGTCTTCCCTGGACCGGAAACAAGCATCCTAGGACCGGTTTCTGGCATTCCAGCCGTCATCAGCCAGGCTTGCTTGAATCCAGTGGCAAAGTGAGCAAGGGAACCACGTCTGGGCATACCCCCGCCAACTTAGGGCGAACAAAGCGATACAAAAGGGGATGATGGACGGAACGTTTGAGCCAATCAAACACTCACCCCCAGTCAACTGATCTGGGTTTAATCCATCATCATTCTTTAGCTCACTCCACCACCCCAGTTCAGACATGGCCATATGCAAATCAGTCTGACCCTGTGCCTCATGGGAACAGTCCAGCACGAACTGCCAAGCCATGTCTTCCCTGGACCGGAAACAAGCATCCTAGGACCGGTTTCTGGCATTCCAGCCGTCATCAGCCAGGCTTGCTTGAATCCAGTGGCAAAGTGAGCAAGGGACCCACGTCTGGGCATACCCCGCCAACTTAGGGCGAACAAAGCGATACAAAAGGGGATGATGGACGGAACGTTTGAGCCAATCAAACACTCACCCCCAGTCAACTGATCTGGGTTTAATCCATCATCATTCTTTAGCTCACTCCACCACCCCAGTTCAGACATGGCCATATGCAAATCAGTCTGACCCTGTGCCTCATGGGAACAGTCCAGCACGAACTGCCAAGCCATGTCTTCCCTGGACCGGAAACAAGCATCCTAGGACCGGTTTCTGGCATTCCAGCCGTCATCAGCCAGGCTTGCTTGAATCCAGTGGCAAAGTGAGCAAGGGACCCACGTCTGGGCATACCCCCGCCAACTTAGGGCGAACAAAGCGATACAAAAGGGGATGATGGACGGAACGTTTGAGCCAATCAAACACTCACCCCAGTCAACTGATCTGGGTTTAATCCATCATCATTCTTTAGCTCACTCCACCACCCCAGTTCAGACATGGCCATATGCAAATCAGTCTGACCCTGTGCCTCATGGGAACAGTCCAGCACGAACTGCCAAGCCATGTCTTCCCTGGACCGGAAACAAGCATCCTAGGACCGGTTTCTGGCATTCCAGCCGTCATCAGCCAGGCTTGCTTGAATCCAGTGGCAAAGTGAGCAAGGGACCCACGTCTGGGCATACCCCCGCCAACTTAGGGCGAACAAAGCGATACAAAGGGGATGATGGACGGAACGTTTGAGCCAATCAAACACTCACCCCCAGTCAACTGATCTGGGTTTAATCCATCATCATTCTTTAGCTCACTCCACCACCCCAGTTCAGACATGGCCATATGCAAATCAGTCTGACCCTGTGCCTCATGGGAACAGTCCAGCACGAACTGCCAAGCCATGTCTTCCCTGGACCGGAAACAAGCATCCTAGGACCGGTTTCTGGCATTCCAGCCGTCATCAGCCAGGCTTGCTTGAATCCAGTGGCAAAGTGAGCAAGGGACCCACGTCTGGGCATACCCCGCCAACTTAGGGCGAACAAAGCGATACAAAGGGGATGATGGACGGAACGTTTGAGCCAATCAAACACTCACCCCCAGTCAACTGATCTGGGTTTAATCCATCATCATTCTTTAGCTCACTCCACCACCCCAGTTCAGACATGGCCATATGCAAATCAGTCTGACCCTGTGCCTCATGGGAACGTCATCAGCCAGGCTTGCTTAGGGCGAACAAAGCGATACAAAAGGGGATGACTGGGGGTGAGTGTTTGATTGGCTCAAACGTTCCGTCCATCATCCCCTTTTGTATCGCTTTGTTCGCCCTAAGTTGGCGGGGGTATGCCCAGACGTGGGTCCCTTGCTCACTTTGCCACTGGATTCAAGCAAGCCTGGCTGATGACGGCTGGAATGCCAGAAACTGGTCCTAGGATGCTTGTTTCCGGTCCAGGGAAGACATGGCTTGGCAGTTCAGTCTGGACTGTTCCCATGAGGCACAGGGTCAGACTGATTTGCATATGGCCATGTCTGAACTGGGGTGGTGGAGTGAGCTAAAGAATGATGATGGATTAAACCCAGATCAGTTGACTGGGGGTGAGTGTTTGATTGGCTCAAACGTTCCGTCCATCATCCCCTTTTGTATCGCTTTGTTCGCCCTAAGTTGGCGGGGTATGCCCAGACGTGGTTCCCTTGCTCACTTTGCCACTGGATTCAAGCAAGCCTGGCTGATGACGGCTGGAATGCCAGAAACCGGTCCTAGGATGCTTGTTTCCGGTCCAGGGAAGACATGGCTTGGCAGTTCGGGCTGGACTGTTCCCATGAGGCACAGGGTCAGACTGATTTGCATATGGCCATGTCTGAACTGGGGTGGTGGAGTGAGCTAAAGAATGATGATGGATCAAACCCAGATCAGTTGACTGGGGGTGAGTGTTTGATTGGCTCAAACGTTCCGTCCATCATCCCCTTTTGTATCGCTTTGTTCGCCCTAAGTTGGCGGGGTATGCCCAGACGTGGGTCCCTTGCTCACTTTGCCACTGGATTCAAGCAAGCCTGGCTGATGACGGCTGGAATGCCAGAAACCGGTCCTAGGATGCTTGTTTCCGGTCCAGGAAGACATGGCTTGGCAGTTCGGGCTGGACTGTTCCCATGAGGCACAGGGTCAGACTGATTTGCATATGGCCATGTCTGAACTGGGGTGGTGGAGTGAGCTAAAGAATGATGATGGATTAAACCCAGATCAGTTGACTGGGGTGAGTGTTTGATTGGCTCAAGCGTTCCGTCCATCATCCCCTTTTGTATCGCTTTGTTCGCCCTAAGTTGGCGGGGTATGCCTAGACGTGGGTCCCTTGCTCACTTTGCCACTGGATTCAAGCAAGCCTGGCTGATGACGGCTGGAATGCCAGAAACCGGTCCTAGATGCTTGTTTCGGTCCAGGAAGACATGGCTTGGCAGTTCGGTCTGGACTGTTCCCATGAGGCACAGGTCAGACTGATTTGCATATGGCCATGTCTGAACTGGTGTGGTGGAGTGAGCTAAAGAATGATGATGGATTAAACCCAGATCAGTTGACTGGGGGTGAGTGTTTGATTGGCTCAAACGTTCCGTCCATCATCCCCTTTTGTATCGCTTTGTTCGCCCTAAGTTGGCGGGGTATGCCCAGACGTGGGTCCCTTGCTCACTTTGCCACTGGATTCAAGCAAGCCTGGCTGATGACGGCTGGAATGCCAGAAACCGGTCCTAGGATGCTTGTTTCCGGTCCAGGGAAGACATGGCTTGGCAGTTCGGGCTGGACTGTTCCCATGAGGCACAGGGTCAGACTGATTTGCATATGGCCATGTCTGAACTGGGGTGGTGGAGTGAGCTAAAGAATGATGATGGATTAAACCCAGATCAGTTGACTGGGGGTGAGTGTTTGATTGGCTCAAACGTTCCGTCCATCATCCCCTTTTGTATGACATTGAAAACAGGGCAGCGGATAATATCAAAGCCCACCTGAGCAGCAAAACCCACGAGAGACTTTCTTCTCCAGTCGTAAAGAAGGCCCGCATGGAGCAAATGACCATGGAGCAATGCACAACTCGTGCACGCCAAAATATTGAAGTGGCTGCGGATATCCCGCACAAGTTTGTGAAAGCTCTGTGTGAAGGTGGTGTTCCACTTCACCAGACTGATGGTCCAATTGGAGAGCTGATTAGGCAGCTGTGCCCTGCAGCAAGGACAATGTGCAAATCCAGCCAAATGTATGAAAAATATCTCCCGAAGTGTTTGAAGCACAGCTTGGAAACATACGTCAAGCTGTAGCAAATGTCCCTATCTCTTTAACAATTGATGAAACCACAGAGGTGCATGGAGACCCAGCCATTGGAACATTGGTCACATATTACTGTGATGATGAAGAAAAGGGTCGCCGCTCAGCCTTAGTTGACATCACTGTATCTGATGAGTGTAATTCTGCTAAAATTGCCTTAATTGTATACAGTGTGCTTCAAAAGTTGGGTAAATCATGGCATGATATTGTTGCAATATGTTCTGATTCTGCATCCTATATGACAAAGGCAGTAACTGATTTGCGCGCTGCTCAGAGGATTAATTCCATCCATATAAAAGATCCATGTCATCTTATACATGCTGCTGTTTCATATGCTCTGTCTCAGCCTGAGAACCGGGACATGTATGATTTTGTTATAAAGGCTGGAGCAGTATTTAAGTATGCGCGAAACTTAAAACGCATTTATTCGCAAGGAAATGTAGACGGGAGAATGAGATATCCAAGGGCGGTTGTTGTGATCCGATGGTTCAGCTGGTATGAGGGAGCAGTAAGACTTTTGGAAATATGGCACTACTTCCTTGCTTTTGTAAACAATGAAGAAGCCACTGGATCCAAAATTGATCACCTACGTAAACTACTCGGCCCCAACAGTGCAAACCACCAATCTTTCTATGTGAAGATGCATTTCATTGTTAAAACTCTCACTGGTATCATCCACATTCAGAAGAAGCTCGAGTCAGAAGAAACACATGCCCACCAAATATATTCAGCCATAGATATTGACATGGCTTTGGCATTGGAGCAAGACTATTCGCAAGACCCAATGATCACCAGCCTATTGCAAATGTTACCACCAAAAAAAGCAAATGCCCTAATAAAAGAGATGATTACTTTTAAAGATGCACTGAAAAACAAGTGGGATGCTGTCCTAGCACGTAACATAACTGGGTAAATGAATTATAGCTCTTTTTGGAAGCGGGTTACAATCCTGGACCCATTCAAGAAAGTTCAGTTTAGTCAGGATTTCAATGATTACAAAGATTTATTCATGTTGGTTGGAGCTTCTGATCATGTAATGAATGTTGTAGAAGAAGAATTCAAGAAATATGTAATGCACCCTATCCCACAAAAAGACATCAGTGCAATGACATACTGGCGTTCTCAGAAGCAAGAATGGCCAACACTGTGTAATCTTTCTTTAAATCTTTTGGCCATTCCAGTATCCTCAGCAAATATTGAACGGGTTTTCAGTGGTCTTCACTTCATTAACAAACCAGAAAGAGCCTCAATGTCCTCAAAGTCTCTTGAAATGCACATGTGCTTGTACTACAATGGCAAAGTTTTCAGATGAATGTATTGTGTTGACCAATAAGAACCGGGCGCAGGTGTGCCTTGTCAATTTAAATAAATGTGGAAAAATACTAGCTGTAGCGTCGTCTTTTGCTTGTGGCAAAAATAAATGCGGATAAATACAGAAAAAATGGCCAAAAAATAAATATGGATAAATACAGACGGAAATGGCAAAAAAATAAATACCATAAAACCGGGAGCCCTAATTATAAGCTTCATAAATGAACCTCTTCGGTCTTGGACCACGAGGTCCCAATATAAAGTCGGACAGATCAATATTGCCTGAAAGGAGGGACAAATGTTGTTTAACAGAGTCTAGGGAAGAATGTTGCAACCATTGTTTACACAATTTACCAACAGAATAGGTGGTGACAGTACGGGAGTTGGAAAACCTAGGATCGGGCTTGTCCTGAGTATAGCCAGAAACTGTGCCATGAAAACGCAGTTGGCACTCGTTAGATGATATGGGCCAAGACAACCAAGGTGACTGAACAAGCGTAGAAATATTAAACGAATTGTTCTGAAACAACACCTGTAAAGTCGAAAGGGACATATTAAAGTGCGAACTGTGGTTTAGAGTGGAAGACAGGGACGGAATTGATGGTGCATTCATTTGTTTTGTGGTAGCCAGACCCCAACACGTAGTCTGATAGATCGAAGCATTCAAAAACACCATTTGGGCTGGGATTAGGCAGGCACGGTGCAAGGCCTCGGTGCCTTGCACCTGCCAAGGCTTGGAGCCCCAGATTGACTTCAAATCCACCGTTTCCGTCCAATAATCATAACCACCCACAACTAAGGCCTTTAGAAAGGAACTCGAATAAAGCAATTTGGTGTGGGTCAACATGAATTTCTGTGTGAATGGGGCGGGTAATTTGAAATAATAGGACCCAGGGATCGATCTATTAAAATCAGTGAAATAAGTAAATTTATTTCTAAGAGTCCGGGAGCTACCCAATAAAGGGTTTGGGCAATGTTCCCATTGAGTGTAGGTCACAGGGCTACGTAGTGCACTCGGTTTATGGACAAAATGGTTGCCCCAATGCTGGTAGCAGTATAAATCGGCATAATTCGCAGAATTCATGTACAAATCCTCAGCATTAAATGAAGCATAATATTTCAAATCAGCAAACAATGCTTCAACTGCATGCACATCCCAATCATCAGAATGAATATTACTTTTTACTACATCACCCATGGAAACTCGAAGGACATTCGGTACATTAATAACTTCTGTTGGTCCATGAATTTGAAAATTCACCGCATCCCATACGATGCCATCAGCAATTGGAAAAGCTGAAATGTTCACCAATGTGTGGTCACGCTTCATGATGTGAGATGAGGAATGTGGAGCCAAAGTTCCAGCAACACTGTTCACAGCAGAGCGTTCAGGTAAATAGTGACCATTGATCAGTAGAAAAACACTGTGACAAAGCCAATGGTCATGAACAAAAAAATCAAGAAAAGTACCAACCAAATGTATGTCCAAGGGGGAATCAAAAAATTGTCTCTAAACCAGGATACAAAAATACTGAACTTGGACGGAACAATCGATGTGGTGGAATCCGAGTCAAAGAAATAACGTGTCGGGCTCAGTGGCGTTGTTGGTAAGTGAGCCACAGTTTCTGTTTCGGGATAGGTATACTCGTTCTCGTCAATGCAGGGGGTAACTGGAGGTTCGAGTATACTTTCAGGCAAATCAATCATCTCAATTGTAACATCAGTGACCGTTCGGGCAGTAGGGCCTCGAACACAAGTCCGGTAAATTGCAGGACAAGAGACCGCTGGTGTAACACTATTTAGGATCGGCCAGTTGTTGTAGCTTGACATTTTCCACTGAGATGTATCTGTTCTCCTTTCGACCAGGAAGCGGTGGTAAGATGACTGTACGTGTTCCCTTCAAACCCAGGACTGGAACCGGTGCACGATAAGAGGGGCCGAATTCTTTCTTGTTCTCCACCTTCTCTCGAACCAGGTCGCCAATCTTCGGAAGCCAGCTGGCAACCGGAATCTGCAATGCAGGGTCTGTGGCTGAGGGTAAATGTGCGATTGCAAGTTTGTCTCGGGCTTCTTGTAAGTCCTGTAACATAGTAGAATGGTTATCTACATCAAAGATGGCGGATTGCGCCGCCATGTCTAGACCATCAAGGTCAGGCACAAACATTCGTATGCCAAAGAGCATTTCGTATGGGGTCCGCCCACCCAGAGATCTTCTAGGGAGATTATTAAGTGCACGTTGTACGGTATACAAGTGGGCCAGCCAGTTCCTGCCAGTACCTAAGACCCTAGCTGTCAAGGATTGCTTTAAATCACGGTTCATTCGCTCCACAATTGAATTACCCTCAGGTCTGTATGGAGACGAAAACTTCACCCGTACCCCCAGTGAACCCATTGCGTCCTTGTACGCCTTAGAGGCAAACGCTGGACCTTGGTCAGAATGGAAGGTACCGCAAGCGAAGATTCCCACAAAGATACGCAAATCCCTGATGACATTTCGAGCGTCAGCACTCCGTTGTGGCCAGACCCAGATGAAACGTGTGCACGAGACCACTGCCACTAAGATATATTTATAGGCAGTGTCTGAAGAAAATGGACCGCAGTGATCCAAGTAAACACACCCAAAGGGTCTGTTAGAAATGTAGAGCGAGGTCTGTGGTGGTCGTGTAACCGTAGAAGGCTTAATCTGTTGACACACGTCACAAGAACGCACATAAGTACGGGTGTCTTTATATAAACCACGCCACCAGTACCGCCGCTGCAAGATGGAAACGGTCGCAGACACTCCAGCATGAGCCGAAGCCATGCCTTCGTGTGCAGCCGTTATCAAGGAAAGTCTGCGGTCCGCGTTGGGGATCAGCCGATCACCAACGTTGGGTATTGTTACATAGGGAGCCTGTTCGGGACCTAACTGATAAGAATATTTGGAAGGAAAACCCCTAGGGTAATTAGCACCTTCCTGTGTTGCAGCTATAGCTGCCAAAATATCAGTATCAATTTTAGACATGGATCTAGTAACTGCTGCCACTGAACACGTGACTACTGCTGATTTGGCCGCTTCGTCTGCCAAACCGTTACCAACAGCGTGTGCGCCCACCCGCTGATGGCCAAGGGTGTGAACCACCTGTGTAAGTGGCAGACGTTGTCTCAATTCTGCCACCCGAACCCAAAGCATTTTATGCTTAATTGTGCTACCTTTAGCGTCTCTATAGTCATTTTGCGACCAAAAGAACAGATTGTCATTGTAAGATTGAACACAGTAGTAAGAATCGCATACAATTAGAGTGGTCACATCCGGAGTAGCAAACTCAAGCGCGAGCACCAATGCGCGCAGCTCGGCCAATTGTGCAGTACTGTCCCCGAGTGCCTGAGTGTGCACCACAGTGGATTTGAACTTTCCGTTCACAAAGGTACCTGCAACAATAGCACATGCGGCAGAATAAGCATGCTTGGACCCCGTGGCCGGTTGTGCCGAACCATCGGTGTAGATCACGCAGTCGTAATCCTCAAGCGGGAGCAATGACAGAGGAGGAGGATGAACGAATTCATACTGCAAAAACTCCTGAGTCTGTAGAGATGAATCAAAGATGAAAGTGACATCCGGAGACGTCAAAGAGGTTGCCCATTGAATCCAACGGGGTGCAGCGCCTTAGAGTTCGGGACACTCGCCTTTGTCACTGCCTCTAGGGCAGGATATGGTGTTACCACCAGAATGCGCTTTCCCTGTGCCAGTGCGCGTTCCTTTAGAATCGCCATCTGCACTGCAGTCAGAACTTTCTCCACAGATGAAAAGCGCATTTCTGCGGAAGTGTATAGATGTGACTTGTACGCAATCGGTACTGTGTCACCTTCGTTAAAGGTTAAGTACGTGAAACCCACTGCCCCCGGAATTATTCTGATCACCAGGTTTGTGTGGTTATCACGCGTCAACAAGTATTTAGACTCAAGAAGGTCTGTCTGCAAAGACTGCAGAATGGAGGAATGCTCCGGAAGCCAACAAGACTTCGAAAAGTTTGGTTGTATCAAGGCATACAATGGCTTGATACGCTGGGCGTATTCGGGAATATAAGTACGCCCGAAGTTTAGGAAACCCAGCAAAGACTGAAGTTTTTTCAGAGTAGTAGGAGGGCACAAAAGTGCAAATTTTTCCAAAAGTGGGGGCTAAGCCCTTACCTTCATTGTTGAGCTCGTAGCCCAAAAACAAAACTGTTAATTCAGCAATGTGTGATTTGGCAAAGTTAAACTTATAACCTAATACCGCAAACTCGAGAATAATGCGGTCCACTCGGGAAAGATGCGGGAATAACTCGTCGTCTGTCAGATAAATATCATCGACGTACGAACATGCATCTGGGTCTATGCCGTCTAACAAAGAGACAACACGGGCTGCGAACACACCTGGACTGTTTTTGTAGCCCATAGGGAGTCGCCTTAATTTGAATTGTTTACCACCGGAGGTGAAAGCGCTCCATTGGCTACACTCCGTGGCTAAGTTGTGCGTGTAAAATCCATTGGATAAGTCAAGTGTCGTTTTATACTTTTTACGAACAAGACTGTCTACCAGCGCAGAACTGTGGGTATTTTGCACCGCAAAGGTCCGACAATGAGAGTTCAAATGCCGGTAATCCAATACTAGGCGGTACGATCCATCGGGTTTAGAAACCGCGAAAAGGGGATTATTCATGGGTGATACGCATGTTTCTATTACTCCCTGATATTCTAACTGAGTCAGAATTTCAGAAACGGGGCCTTTGGCTTCACGTTTAATGGGATATTGGGGTTGTGGCTGCGGTAGGGACCGTAAAGGTATCTCATGGGGGAGAATCTTCATCCCAACCCACGTGGTTGCGGTATAATGCAGGAGCCAGGGACACAGCCCACTCAGCTGCTAGAGCCTCCGCTTTGTCCTTTGGGACATGTCGAGAAAAGCTCGGAAGGATTACCTCCTCCCCTTTACGCGCAGCAAGTACGAATGGGGGTGGCCAATCCGCCTCCGCTAACAAAATGTCGTATGAAGAGGTCAGATTTTCCCAAAAAATCCCTTTAATTACACGCTTTATATCACCTTCAATTTGAATGGCGATATTAAATAGTCTGTCAGGGGGTGCTACTCTGGTGTCGGCTGTTTCAACAGTAATGAATGTTTCAGTTGCTGTCGCCTCCATATGAGGACGTAGCGCCTCCCGCACTATGGTAACTTCCGCGGCGCTGTCTAGGAGGGTTACTGCCCACGTCCAGTTCAGGAGTCTCGTTCTCACCGTCTGTGGCATATTTCGCTGTTACAGCGGCAACTTTCTTCTTCTGAAATTGTGGGCGAGAACGTTGAAAGTCTTCTGCTTTCCCTCTGACTTGTTGTTGAGGTTGATCTCGTCCCTGGGGAGCCTCTCGACCCCTTCCTCTATCCTGGCGATCCCCTCCACTGGCCTGTGAAGTTGTCTGTGCCTGTGAAGAACGAGGAGAACGCGTATCAGGGATCTGAAATCTATCCGGAGATTTAATTCTCGCTCTATCGCGCAAATCATATGTGCGTTCAGAAGAGACAGAAGCCGGGGATGCGCCTCGCGACCCCGGCTTCTTTTGTTGCTTACCCTGTTTTTTCAACCTCCAGCTCTTTTTAGTAAAAACTGGTTTCTCATCTTTTTCAGATTGAGTTTTAGGTTGTTGTTGTTGTTGCGATTGTGTTTGCTGTTTTGCAAAAGGCTTATTGCCCAGGCTATTTCAGCCAATAGTTTTATAAGCTTGGGTTATAATTTTCGGTAATTCGCGCGGCTTGTCCAATTCCGGGACCAAAGCCAAAGCATTAGCTACTTGAAAATTCACTGCATCGCAAGGATCAGCTCAGCTACTACTTCGAACACTCCCACCAGTCTCATCCCTAATTCCACAGCCGCTTCAGGGCCATGTTCATCCTGTACTTTTTTAATTACAGAGGGGAGAACCGTCATGGAAGGAGTGCCGAAACACTTCGAATAAACTGCTGCGAATACCCTACCCCAGTTGTTGCATGCTGTCAACTCGGGGATTAAGTCTTTTGGCAAACTAATTGTAAGAATTCTATGTTTATCCACCGGTGTTGTATTTGGAAAAACCGCCTCCAACTGGTCAAATTTTTCTGCAAGCCAATAAGGAAAATCATCCTTATTTTGTGGACGTTTGCCCATCACTGAGTTTACCATGACGGGACTTATGGTCACTCCGCCTGCAGCAGCTGGATGGCCCGCAACTCCAGGTGGGGCCCCTGGATGTTGCCTGTAACATATTGCACTAAAGCGCGATGCACTCGCACTAAAGCCGAATACATATTGCGCAGGTCAGCGACTGGTATCTGCATATATCGCGGATGTGGGGTGTACCCGGCCAAAACAGGCCAAGTGGCCCCGTCAATAGACAAGGGGCCTAAACGAACCGTTGTTACCGGTTGTGGGAGGGCGCCATCAAACCACACATGGTGCTGCCAAGCCGTGAGCGGTACTTCAAGATTAGTATAAGGTCTATAGACAGCAGGAACAACGGTGGGTTCATATTCATGGAACAAATTATCGTTCGCTTCCACCGCTGGAAAGGTGACCCAAGAGTAGAATACTTCAAAGTGGAAAGCCGGATCGGCTTGAACCACAAAGATTAGTTCGACTCCCGTGTCCGGCACTCCGTACACCCTTAAGTGATCACGGAGCGCTGTGCGGCTATGTGCCGCTATGTTTACACCCGCCATTACGATCTGGGTTGTTCGACAACCTAACAGTAGGCAGCACAATAGAGGGTTCGATTAAAAAACCTTTTAATAACTTCAAGCTTGAAAGAACCTACAAAAATGTCAATATAGGAGGTATTACCGTCACACACGCTTCCGGAAGCGTCCGTGAGGGATGTTGTGGACAAGCACAAGCACTACTCAAGCGTCTCGCAGATAAGCAGCCCCACTCATTGGTCGCGCCATGTTATAGGGATTCTGCACACACACAGAGCTATGCACAGGATAATAGGACCTCGGAATATAGTGGTGAGCCAAACATAAACCTTAGCACCTAAAACCCCAACCCAACTAGCCTTAGCGTCCCATTAGCAACAATGTACCAATGATTAGACAACCTAGAACACGGTATCTCTCTCTCTCTCAGGACTCGCAGTAGCAAGAACACCCTTTCGTCACTCACTCATACCTGTCCACAACCGGCGTAAGAAGAGACACAGTATAGGTTAAAATGTTTATTTCAACATACGTGCTCTAAGATACAGTACACGTGACAGTACTATCAGCATAATGCATAAGAATAATATAATCAGCATAGTTACAACTCCATAGAATACTAACGGGGAAAGCATTTCATAAAGCAGTGGATAGAGGGCTGAATGACCTTACCACCCTCCCCGTGCTAATAGCTATTGTATTATAAAAATAGAAGACCTCTAGGCTTTGACAAGCGAACCCCCATACCTCAGTCTCTAGATGCAAAACTACATCAGCAGACAATCACAGCTCTTCTCTCTGGAAAGGTTTTCTTCAAGTCCCTCCCAAGAGGGAAAACGCCATAATAATAGCCCACCAATTTCCATGGCAGCTGTACATAGTGTTATGTCTAGGTGCGAGGGACTGGCCATATCAGCAAGAACCAGGGACGTGTTTTTTGACCTTGTAACTGTTGTTCAGACTGAGCCCAAAGGGAACAGGAGAAAAGGTGAGAAACAGAAAATGCAGACAGTTGTAAAATAACTTGGCAGGAGCAGAGGGCGACAGAACAACGGCTAAGAGTTACGTGCGCAAACGTCATCATGGCAGCCAGGCCTATGCCAACGTATCCAGGCAGGCCAGGAGGCCACAAACCACAAGACAAGGGGTCTGTTCCTTTTTTTTTTTCCTCTAGGATCGCATCGGTTAGCATCGATGATGGCATTCACTAGCCCTAGCCTTGGCTCAATATCATCACCTGAAACCACATGTCCAGATACTCAACCGAGGCCTTACCGATCTCACATTTCTCTATTTTTAACACAATAACCTGAACGACATATGGCAATACTGAAAAGTCCCATGGGTAATACAAAAGTTGTGTAATGCCTTGATTCGGGTTCCAAAATCACCTGGTGATAGGCGGATTCTAAGTCAAGTTTAGAAAACCAACATGCACCGGCCACCATAGCTAACAGATCAGAAATCCTAGGGAGCGGGTGGGAATCAACCCAAATGGCTTTGTTGAGGCACGGCAAGTCAACACAGACTCTTAAGTCACCATTTTTCTTCTGAGCCATGACCAGAGGAGATAACCACAAAGACGACTCTATGGGTTCAATTATACCACTGTCACATAATTTCCCCAGTTCCTTTTTCAGGTTTCCCCTTACAGAAAATGGGATACTCTGCATCTTGTGCTCAATGGGGATGGCAGACTCCTTGACAACTATTTTATGCTGGAACCCTTTTATAGTATCCAGCTTGTCAGAAAATAATACCAGGAACTTGGAAGTGATATCACTCATCAGATCCTCAGCGACCACAGACACTTGGGGGCCGATTCCGATCCGGGCCGGAAATCACTCCGACCGAGCCGGACCCGGAGAGATTTCCGACCGAATCGGACTCTGGCAGTCCAACCGAACGAGTACGATGCGCACGCATGCAATCGGACTCGAGTCGGTCGGACTCCCATTGAAGTCAATGGGAGCCGTACGTACAATGCGTACGCGGGCTCCCATTGACTCAATGGGTGCGAGGCAAACAAGGGCGCCCCCTGCAGCGGGTACGCCTCGATGCGACTCGCGGCGTACATGCACAGGTAGGGGGGACCCATGGGTCCCCCCTGTGTGCGACTCGTGCGGCTACGCGTACAGGGGGGTCCGACACGGACCCCCAAAGTGCGGCTCCGACTGCTCTTTCGAGCCGGACGGCGCGAGTCAGTCGGACTGCTCGAGGCGCGCATCGTACTTGCCCGGCCGGGGAACGTCTCCATTGCGCGGTGCGAGTCGTGTCCGTGCGAGTCGGTCGGAGCGCTTCGGACCCGTGAACGAGTCGGTCGGCGATTTCGCGTGCGCTCGCATCGTACTCGCTCGGCCGGACGCACGTACGAATCGGTCGGGAAATAGGCCTGCCAAGTATCACGCATCAGGCGTGACACTAGCGCATTTCAGTGTGGTAATCCGCATTACCGCACTGAAATGCATTGTCACGCATATGCGTAGAGGCTCAGCACTCTGACTGTGAAGTGCTACCACGGCAGTAGAAGCTGTGCTCCATTAGGAGAAGCGGCATGAGCCTGGTGCGCTGCTGGCAGCATGCAGTGGACAAAGTGTGAGCTATCTGACCTCCGCCTGCTGCACACCTAGTGAAGCATTGCAAACTAATTTATCTTTTGAGAGTCTGAGTTGGCAGGCACCCACCGCGCCGCGACCTGGGGGCTGGCTGCATTCATCAACCGAGCCTCACTCTCTCAGCCCGGCCGTGGCGCAGCCTTACGTGACTTGGCTGTCACAACAAACGGGTCGCCAAACGGACAGGGTCCAGGTAAGTGTACATTCCGGGCAGAGCTGGGTGCTGATAAATAAAAGCGAAGACAGAGCAGCTGTTATAATGTGAGGCTGTTTATCAGCCGCACATGTGATTCGACAGCTCTTGTGTACAGGACACGGCGGAGTTTATTGGGTTAGGAGGCGGCAGTTCTCTGCTAGTTTCCTGTGCCCTGCACTCCACGTCCGGACCAAGTGACACCGCGTTGTGGCCTTTTCTGTAACTGGTGTTCGTTGGCAGCCGTGCCCGTGGGCATGGAGCATCCCCCTTGCTTTATGACGGCCCCCGGGGAAAGCAGGACGCAGTCTAGTCTTTCCCCGGGGGATTCGCGCCACACAGGGAAGGCTGGAGGGGAAGGGGAGGGAGTAGGAGAGGCTATAAGGGAGCAGGAAGGGGAAACTACTTCTCTTCCTGTTTCCTAGCGCCAGCGGGAGGGTTGCAGAAAGTTGGCCACCCACCCACCCTACAGTAAAGAGGGAAGGGTTAACTGAGGTGGATGGAGCATGCCAGTTTAGGGCAGGTTGTAGGGAGATAGGCGGAACTTTGGAGGGGTGGGGGAGTCCTGGACGGGCCCACCCACCTCTCGGGGGAAGAGTGATTGATGGGGCTGCGGGATGCAGGAGTGCGATGACAGGTGATGCAAAAGAGGACGTCAGGAGACAAATGAAGAAGGATTGAGAACGGAAACGGGTTGTTGTGGAACGTGAAGAGAGATGGGGTGTAAGGGGAAAGAATGGAGCAAGTGAGACGAAGAAGCGGGGGGAAGTTTCGTTGAGGTTATTGTTAAATATGTATTATGGTTAAAGTTATGTTTACAGCCTGTCCTAATAAATGGCCTTTACGCTTCACCGACAGCGTGGACTGGTTATTTGGCGCGATGACGGCCCCCGGGGAAAGCAGGACGCAGTCTAGTCTTTCCCGGGGGATTCGCGCCACACAGGGAAGGCTGGAGGGGAAGGGGAGGGAGTAGGAGAGGCTATAAGGGAGCAGGAAGGGGAAACTACTTCCTCTTCCTGTTTCCTAGCGCCAGCGGGAGGGTTGCAGAAAGTTGGCCACCCACCCACCCTACAGTAAAGAGGGAAGGGTTAACTGAGGTGGATGGAGCATGCCAGTTTAGGGCAGGTTGTAGGGAGATAGGCGGAACTTTGGAGGGGTGGGGGAGTCCTGGACGGGCCCACCCACCTCTCGGGGGGAAGAGTGATTGATGGGGCTGCGGGATGCAGGAGTGCGATGACAGGTGATGCAAAAGAGGACGTCAGGAGACAAATGAAGAAGGATTGAGAACGGAAACGGGTTGTTGTGGAACGTGAAGAGAGATGGGGTGTAAGGGGAAAGAATGGAGCAAGTGAGACGAAGAAGCGGGGGGGAAGTTTCGTTGAGGTTATTGTTAAATATGTATTATGGTTAAAGTTATGTTTACAGCCTGTCCTAATAAATGGCCTTTTACGCTTCACCGACAGCGTGGACTGGTTATTTGGCGCGATGCCTCTTAGCCAGTGTGATGCCGGGTATCTTGGTGTTGTGCATGAGGTGAGGCGAGCTGCTGGATTTATTTCAGTTTGTTAATCAGTCTCCCCACTTCAGCTGGCGTGGAGAGGCAGCCTGAAACTCAGGCGGCTCCTTGGCACAAGTGGACCTTGCCCGGTGAGTGAGGCAACACAAAAACAGGGAGAGCCGAGCCTTTCAAATATTTGCCACGTAAATCATGCAGCAGAGAGCTATTCACAAACCGTGGGACTCGTTGCACAGGACTGTTTTTCAACAAATGCGCAAAACTGTGACACTAATAAACATTTGCATATCATTGTAAAAAAACGTGTAAATATTGAAAATGAGGAAGAAAGTAAGGAAGGGAAGTGAAAGAAGGGCATTAGGGACCGGAAGGGAGAAGTGGAGTTATAGGGATGAAAGATAAACGGAAGGAGCATAAAAGAAATGAATAGCTCAAACACAGAAGGAAAAAAAGGTAATGTTAAAGCAACGCTTTGTTTTTGAAAGTTTCTGAGTTTCATGTGCGAGTTTTCAGTATTGAACTGGAGGTCAACAGATGCTGTTTTGGTCACTCATGGCACCATCATGGACAGTTCAGAGTCTAGTGAAGAGACCCTGGAGTTGTTGTGTTCTATGGAAGAGTTTACAGATCTCAATAACGGCACCAGCTGCAGAGGAAAGCTTTCAGCTCACCACACTCAGATTCAGCAGTGCAAGCTTTCCTCATGATTTGACTGTGTGTGTGTGATGTTATTTATTTGGTGGTGTACAGTTGTGCTTGTTAGAGTAATTATGTGTGTCAAGACAAGTGTTTGGCGGAGTGAGATAGTGAGTGTTTGTTGTAGTTGCCAAGTGTGGTGGTGATAAATCTCTGACCTTCTTCGCTAATCCTCTCTTTAAACTAAGGAGCTAAAGATGTGATGCTACGGCCTCCCCTCAGGTGGGTGACACGTTTCTTGGTGGTACTTACTTTCCTTTCTTCCATAGGTTTATGTCAGCTGACATATTACTTAAGAATTGAAGTGCGAAGCAATAGAACTTAGCCATCAGTCCCAGTACATATGTCAGCATTATATCTCCTCAGACACCCCCAGCCAATGCTTAATTAAGATGGGGCCCACCAACACTAATTTTTGGAGACCAGCACTTATTTTTCTTCATCATGACTTTGACCCAGAGTAAGAGAAAGAAAAACAACAAGGAGAAAGAAGGAGGATAGTATTTTATATGCTTCCCTCGTCTTCATTGCTTGATTTTGCTCGCGAGAAAGTGTCACTCTTAGTCGTTGAATGTCACTCATAATTACACTGAAATTATGAAAATGTCACACATAAGCAATCTGAAACCTTGGCAGCTATGAGACTGGTTACTCCAAGCCAAATTTATGGAACTCATTTTACAGACAAACGAACGATATAAGGCTGAATACATTTTGCAGGTTCCGAACCCCTGACTTCCAAAACACACATCCCTTAGTGGTGCTGACTTTCGCTTCTATGCGCCAAGCCGGGAGGATAGCTCGGAGATGCGTTTCACATGACTGAAAACAAAAGGATCAGGTAGGAGCAGGCCTCGGGCTGGAACGTCCTAAGCGCGTTAACAAGACGAACTCGTGTTTATTCCAGCGCAGAAATGTTGTAGGCTGAAGGCTCAGCGGTTGCTTGGTCTGAAGAAGGGTTTCTGTACCACTCGTTCCTTCGCTTGACGTTGGCACGGCTGCTGAGGTCAGCAGGGCGCGGGGCCAGTCACCGGTCGCAGCGTCAAGCGTACGTCATCTGTGTAAACTGTAGAGTTTAACAAAGCCACGTGATTAAATTAATGCCTTGCCCGATTTTAGGGGTAGGCTGCAGCTGAGGCATGACCATCGCCGAAGCAGGCTCTTCCGTGTGTGTTTTCAGATGATTGAATTAGTCAAAGGCGAACAAAGGTATGCAAGCTTCCAGAGTTTTCCCTCGCGTGCTTACATCCCATGTTACAAGTTCTCCTGGAGTTATGCGATTGTGCAGCTGTGGCGTTTTCTTCGTGACAAAAATGGTTCTCGCTAAAACGGATCAAAAATTACTTTAAACAAGTGAAGCGCTGGACGTCAGAGAGGAGCGGGGGCGAGCGAGCGCGGCAGCGTGCTGAGCTGACCACACGCTCGTGCACCATGGCCTACTGCTTGCGGTTACCCGCACGGGCGCCATGTGTTTTCAATTATCGCGCCCGCGTCTGGGCACGATAATTGGAAACAGATGGCTGCCGTGCGGGTAACCGCAAGCAAAAGGCCATGGTGCACGAGCGTGTGGTCAGCTTTCAAAAGCCCACTACATAAAGTCTCGCAGAGCAGCTGCGCTGCTCTAGGCTCGACCTAAAAAGCTCCAGCTCTGGGAATGCTTATAAATATCAGAAACTTTTACTGGGGACACATTGTATACACTCCAGGAAACATAGGGTTATTTTTAATAAATGATTTCAGGGGGGGGGGGGCACCTGCAATCCCTGCAGGCAACAAAGATGGGTATATGGACTAAACACCCATACAAACGGGTTAAACAATGAGATTCCTTGGAATTCTATCAACTTACTAGTTCAATAGGAATTGCCAGTCCCCCAAAGGCAAGTGGATAACGTAAAAGAAAAAACTCTGCTCAGTTACGGAGTATACTCAGGGGTCAGGGCTCTGGAACAATACCAGTTTAAAAAAAAAAAAAAAACTGGGAACGTTACGGGGCCCCCTGGAATCAGAATGCAAACGCCCTGACAGGGAAAAACAACAATGGGTAAAGAGCTACACCAGGGCACGGTGTATCATAAAAACAATGCAGACAAATTAATCTCAATCAGCAAACAATTCAGTATGACAACCAACACTTAATAGACAATTATTTATTTGATTTTGTTTATATAATATAAAACACGTAAAAAATAGAAGAGACAATATTCAACAATTAATCAATAAAATTCTGTGTATTCAGTCAATAGGACACAAAATCAGGTGATAACTCTAAGGTATATGGTGTCCTGTCACTCTTATTCTGTTGACAATACAGATCCAAGTTGAAATTCACAAAGCACTGTGTAAAACAAATGTCATAGACTGAAAGTGTAACAATATATCAAGATGTAAGGAAACTGGCGGAAAATTGTAGAGCTACGCGCGTTTCGGCCATGCCTTCGTCAGGTTTCCGTCACAACTGTTCTCTGACACAGTTCAGTACTGATTTCTTCTCTTTAGATTAAACTAGTCCTGAGTCTTAGGAGCTTTTTTTGATATAACTCGGGCATGAAATCAACTGTGGGGTAGCACCTGAGTACTTAGTTCAGTCGACATCCAGAGCGAATGAACAATTTCTAATGTTGATGCAGGAAGAAAATCAGACCCTGAAACTTTCTCTGAAGCTGTGTTTCTTTTCTATTAGTTCTTGCAACCCAAAAAGGGGGATTATGATAGCATATTTGCGACCGTTCAGGGTGTTTCGCCAACAGCCTCACCTGATTTTGTGTCCTATTGACTGAATACACAGAATTTTATTGATTAATTGTTGAATATTGTCTCTTCTATTTTTTACGTGTTTTATATTATATAAACAAAATCAAATAAATAATTGTCTATTAAGTGTTGGTTGTCATACTGAATTGTTTGCTGATTGAGATTAATTTGTCTGCATTGTTTTTATGATACAATACCAGTTTAACCCATTAACTATTTGGGGTTCAGTTGGTATCCATATAATTACGATTACAACTGTCCCCTTTTTGAGCACAGCAACATCGATTAAACGTACAGGACTGAACTCCTAATTTGCAAGTCCAAAAGATGCTAGAATCAGGAATTAGTAACACAGTGACAGTTATTACATACCAAGGTCTGAACTGTAAAATCTGAAAGTGAAACACGTGATGATCAAGAATCATTCATTTAGCATCTAAAGGTTTATTTCTGAGAGTATTATTTTGACACACAGTAAAGGAAATAGGACAAACACTTTTTGATAGAAATACTCACATGATGGGTAAAGGCACAAGAGAAACAACGAAGTGGGCGAAAGTTATAGTTAGCTCAGTAAACTATCACTGGTGAATTTCAGTGTTTTTTTGCTTAAAATTGTATTTTTTAACTGACATTTCCACTTATCATACGTCACTTTTACTTTTGTTTTTTCAGTGAATTTCTAAGGTTTATTTGAATGTAAAGTAAGATATTATTACCAAACCTAACTATAATGTCACTTTAATCTTTGATTGTTTCAGGGTATATATATATATATATATATATATATATATATATATATATTTAGAATATATATATTCCCAAATATCATCTATCACTATATCCTCAGGTACGCATACATCGGGGGAGTATATTTACTATTCTAACTTAGCCAAACAATATAGACATACCTGCCAGCTAACACGGTGTGACACACGATATCAGTCCCATCACATGGTCTCCCGATGAGGAGTCGATATCACACGGTGGTGGGAAAACGAGCCCGCCACCGAGCGGGCCGAAAACCACTGTAAATAGTTGTTTTTCAGCTCGTTTTCCGAGGCTTTGAACTGCTGACGTACATTAAGGGATGTGAAAACACCCCAGAACATCAGCACCAGCCTCAGCAAGCTTTTCTTTTTGTAGGGGGGGGCTTGGGGGCATGGTGGGGTCCAAAAGTGCCTGTAGGTACTTCTGGGCACAAGGCCACACCTCCTTCAGGCCCGCCCCCCTCATCACACAGTGTTCTTTAAGTTGACAGGTATGTATAGTGCAAATCGATATTGTGGAGTTAATATTTGTGCAGGTTGATATTTACAAACCCCTTGCGACGCCGGTGCGTCACTTTTAATATTGGAAAAAGTGACTTATCGGTGGCGCAAGGGGCTTGTACCGTCAGGATTAGGGATAGAGTTCTAAATGCGAGATTAGTGTACTTTGGAGCTTATGTTTTCGTACTTGTGGTTAATGCAGAGATGAGGGTGTTGACGCAACGTGCAACCTAATCTGGAATCTAAACACTTAAGTTTGCTGCCAGACAAGGCGTTACATTTGGGCTGAGCAGCTAAAGTAAAAAAATAAAAGACTTCTTGCCGCTCAGGAGCGAGACTTTTACCCTCAGCCTAAACGTCATCAGCCTTTGGCCTCCCATGTTATGTTTTCTGAGGGAGAACCATCAGCAAAAGGTTATCAAATTGGCTTACAAACTACGCATGAAAAACAGAAGTGTCCAAGCCATGGAGTGGACAGGTAAGCAACACTTGGTCAGTAAAACCCTTCAACGGGTTGGGAGATCCGAGATCGTCGGGAGATTGGAAAGTTTTATGATTCTGGTTGCGAATTCCAGGGTCTCGTGGCTCGCGCTGAGAAGGCCTTGCAAATCATTTTCGTCATCTTCATTTTCGGCGTTTGTGCAGGAGTCTGGATTCGCTCGATGTGTTGTACCCGCCGGGCGCAATGCTCAATGTGCCAAGGAGGCAGGACGTTTGGCTGAGGAACATCTGGATCCTCTGGTTGCTGGATCTATGCCACCACAGCTGCCGAGCAGAAGATGAATTTGAGCAAAGCTAGTGCTGCTGTAAGCCAGGGTTCACCAATCCCGATCCTGGGCAGAATTTCAAGATAGTCAAAAGCCTTGTAAACGAGGTATATTTACAATTATTGTATGGGTATTTATCCAATGAGAATATCCTTAAAGTCCCCATGCTTTCGTATTTGTAGATCATCATTGAAAGTCCCTACCGTAGGGGTAGGCAGACATACAAGGCCTTTACTGCCTGCACCAAGATGGGAAGGTGCCATGCAATGGCTTGGACCACCTGTTTCAAGAATTTGGGGGGGAATCAGTGATGTAAATCTCTCCGTGCGCCATGGGGTGCATGCAGGGGTGCACATGCTGTGCCCCCCTGTGTGCATGCACTCAAGTACCTGCACGGCATGGACTGCAGCAGTCCATGCCATGCAGGTACTGATTTTGATGTTCCCATTGCGGTGCCTATTTCATAGGCACCGCCGTGGGAACGCCAAAGAACAGCCCGCCAGATAGGAGAAAACTCCTAATCTGGTGGGCGGTTCAAACATGGGCTTGGCGGTGCAAGAGCAGGGCGGTCCCACTCCCGCACCACCAATCTCATAATAAGGCCCTAAGACGCCGACCAAAGAGAATGAGTGCCTTGTAATCAATAATGAGCTGCCTGGCATTATGTACAGTTTTCATTTTTCTCCTCATGCCTAGCCTTTTATCCCCTTCTCCCCCACCCTATACCAGGAATTAATCCTATATGTGTGCGTGAGCACAAATCTGTGTTTACAGGCATGTAAGCAAGTGAGACTGTGTGTGCATGCTGCTCATGTGTGTTGATGTATGCATGTGTGCCTGTGCGCATGTGTTTGCTTGTGGGGTGTGCACGTTTGTCGGATTGTGAGTGTGCAAATGCGTTTATGTGCAGGCAGGTGTATGTGCAAATTATGTTCTCCAGAGGGCTAATTAACTAAGGCTTACTATTGCTGTAGTAAATTACTTAAACCCGTCTAAGCACATTGTTTGTCAGCCCTTTCATCCAGCCTTGCATTCCTGGTTAGGTAAGGCACGATAGCCATTCTGTTTGAATTGCAAAGTGTTAATAATTCTTTAATATATTCATAGAGTGGGTTTAGCTCCACCCAGAGAAATATCACTCTCTTACCTCATGCCATTGGCTTTTTAGTGCATCATTTGGCCTCCAATATAGTAATTCCATTTCAATGCATGATGGACTATTTTACTTTTGAATCATCACAATGTTTGTCGTGTTCAATTCTTTATTGCCTATATGCATTCCTTACATAACGCAATCATTTTTGCTAATTGGATTGGCAAAGGTAGCCAGTCTGGCTTTAATGTGCTGATCAGCATTTGTGCATGCAACACGGGTTAGCACATTCAAGCCAGGCCCATTAGCTTCGAAATTCATGCTTTTTTTCTTTGCTTTCATCCTCCCTGCCCTTGAATTGTACTGTACCATTTATAGAGCGCCTCAAACCCTGCAATGGGGTGCCAAAGCACATTATCAGCATGGGCAGCTCCTCGGTTGGAGCGGATGTTCGTCGCCCCACTTAAAACCCCCCATAACCCCATGAAAAATAAAATGGTAATTTATTACCATTTTATTTTTCATCTCTGTCCCGAGCCAATCATCAGGGCGGGGGTGGGGTCGCTTCTGAGTGACAGCAGCAGAGAGGAGAGTGAGCCGTCTATGCACTTATTGTCAAAGTGCGAATACCTTTTTGGCCAGCCGTCTTGAGACGGCCAGCCACACATGCGCACTTTAAACACCTCTAACCCAGCTGTCTTAAGGCAGTGCAGGCCTCCAGAGTAATGTGGAGTGCCAAGTGAGGCCGCTCCCTCCAAGAGCAGCACCCTGATTGGTCAAGGGAGTTCCAGGCTCCAGCTTCCAGTTCCTGTGGAGGTCTGGAGCGGAAGACATCGCATTCGCCGGGTCAGTTTCCTTTATAAGTAATTTTTTGTTTGCCCGCGCGCCTGCCCTGCCTCCCCGTAGATGCCAGACACTACTTGATTATCAGATAAGCAGCATGTTACACCGTGAGAGAGTACATGGCTGGCAGAGTATTTGCTGTGATCCCATGCAGGAAGTGTTTTGTTGTTGTGCATGAGTGACCAGAGAGGTTGAGGCGCAGCACCTAGCAGTGTGATGGAGGAGGTGTGAGAGATAGGTGCGCAAAATGAGGAGTAAAGAAACAAGTGAAAGTGTCTGGACTACCTATAATGCATACCATCTAGGTATATCCCTGTTTGCGGCCTAGGAGAATAAAACCCATAGGTAATCTACACAGCCCCAGCCTAGCCTGAGGGGCCGCGAGGTGCAGCATGCATTCACACCAAAAAAACAAGCATTGGAAATGCCAATGAGTCTCACCTATAAGAAATATATTGGCCTTGTCAGTGTTTATTTTAACCGCGTTGCACGGCAGCTGTGCAGACAGCTGAAAGTAAAGACACTTGCCACGTCATGCGCTTTAATTTTTTTTACTTTCAGCCATGTTGCAGAGCAGCCGAGGCTCTAGTATATATTAAAAGAGTGAGAACTTAAGCCCTGGTGTGGAATAGCTTCGGGTTATCTAACTTCAAAAATCGGCATATATGACAGATTCAACGAATCTCCTTACCTCAGCCCCACCACTCTGAAGGAGAAGCCTCCTCCACCTGAGGAGGTGCTCCCTGTGGTCACCCCCAGAGTGGCGGTACCAGCCCCGATTGAGAAGCCGGTGGCCATTCTCCTGAATCAGCCCACGTACCACGCAGGTAGTCCGGGCTCATGCAGGCCACGGAAAGACAGTGGGTGCTAACGGCTAGTCGCAGTGCCAGGACAAGTGTCAAGTCACAGCCTTACCAGCAAGAGGATGGAAGAGCCATTGAGAGGTGAGAACTCGCTCATCAAATAAACACGACTCAGAAAAGAGAATTTTTGTGCACTTAATCACACCAAGATGACAACAAGAACATGGCACAACTTAGCGCTATGCATGCCGGGCTCAAGTCGGACTCAGTGACAGGATGGACCAAACATTTCAGTGGACCAGATATTTCACCATGTTATATGATACCAATGAACAGGTGGCAAATGGCTGTAACGCGAGCATTGAGGCAGGTAGTTCAGCCTCCAATGAGGAGGTAATCTCTCTTGGGGATGTTGTCTCAGCAATAATTAGATCGCCTAGCCACAAAGCTCCTGCCCCAGATGGGGTACCGGTCGACCTATTTAAAGACAACTTGGAATTTTGGGCTCCTATTCTTGTTAATGTTTTAAGGAGTGTAATTAGTGCTGTACCCCCTAAATCTTGGTTCAGGGAGATTATTGTCCTAATTTTCAAAAAGAGGGACAGAAGTGATCTTCACTGCTATCGGACAATATCACTAATTGATGCTTCTGCAAAGATATCAGGCAGGGTCCTGCTAGACCAACTAGAAAATTGGGCATGTAAACAGTGTGTTTTAACATCTCCACAATATGGTTTTAGACAGGGCTTAGGGACGGCAGATCAGGGCCTAAATTTACATCTAATAGTGAGTAAATATGTGGTCGCCAAAGAGGGCTGCCTATTCTTGGCATTTATGGACCTAAGTGCAGCATTCAATAATGTATTAAGGGGGAAGCTGTGGTCTATGTCGCTATCTAAAGGTGCCAACCCCAAAATTGTTTATCTCCTTCCTCAGTTACATGCAGATGTTGAAGGTAGGATTAGGTTTGGCCCAAATGGGGAATGTACTCCTTATATAAAGATTAGAAAGGGGGTCAGGCACGGTTGTGTGCTGGCCCACTTCCTCTTCAGTTTTTACATTAATGGGTTAGAGGACTATATGATTGGAGCTCAAGCTGACCCTCCTAGGATGGGAACACGACAGCTACCCGAACTGATGTATGCGGATGACTGTGTACTTATGTCCCGAACGGGGGTGTCTCCAGAAATGATTGGATAGTTTTGTGATGTTCATGACCGATTCGGGTATTTCCACAAACAGAACCAAATCCTACGCTATGGTGTGTGGACAACCATGTAGTAGGTTAACTCCCTTTCAGATTGGTGGCACCTTGCTTAAATGTGTTTCCACATTTACCTACCTGGGGGTGCCATTTGACAGTAAGAGTTCTTGGGTACAGCTGAAGGGTATAAGGATTATACAATTTGAGCAAGCCTTAGCATCCCTCTTTAAATTCACCTCTAAGCTGGGTTCCCTGCCATGAGATGTGGCGACTGCTATTTACAAGGCTAGATCTGTAGCAATTGCCACCTACGGGGCTGGATATTTTTTATAATTTTTTAGAGCCTATTTTAGAGTTCCTCCCTACTCCTCTTTGGTTTTAATTGTCTCATCCATCCTTTGTTGCCCTGAGGAAGGTGCCACCGCTATCATGGTGTTTCACCAAAAATTAATCCTTGATTTATAGTGGATGACATATAAATTATGAAATATTTATTTTTCTATGGCTAGGTGTAACTATTTAAAATCTGTGAGTTTGGATACTGTCATATTATAATTCAGTACAAAGGAATTTACATCAATACAAGCACCTATGAAAATATGGAGGCACTCTGCCCATGTACTGTTGCTTTTAGCTGAACGTGTTGTATAAGAAACAGTGTGGTGTGTATGTGGTATGAGAAGTTTATGGTGTGATGGGTAGGTGAGGACTGTTTTTTCTCCTAATTTATGGAATTTTTGATATTTAACAAATAAGCTTTTGATATTTAAAAAAAAGAAAAAAGTGATTGGTAATGATTATAAATGTGAAAATAAAAACGAATGAGAAATAATATGTATGTACTATGGGTGTTAATATGACTCTACAATAATGATATTGTAGTAACTACTCAGAGGCTGATGAGAGTTTACAAATTGTAGTTTAATCCATCTGGCTACACGGTTCAGGAGCAAGGCTGCTCCCCACAGCAAGTCTTCTACAGCTACAGCATATTCAAACTGTAACATTCCAACATCCTACATCACAAACATTATTGACCATTCCAAACAGAATGAGATTATCTAGAACAGTCATGGAGAACTATCATGGTAACACATGAGTGGCAAATACCGCATATTAAATATCACATATCCTCCCTCCTTCCCAAACAAAAAAAATCATTAAAAAACTATATACAATGTGAAGAGACAAAATAAAATAGTATGAGGAAAAGTACACAAACATTGTGCTTTACGGAAGAAAATGACTGGGGTTTCTCCTGACTCTGGAGCTCCTCCTGGCACAACTCTGTAGAGGAGATCCCACAGACACTTCGGGACTTTCCCCACCACACTTCTGTGGAGGACATGCCCTAAACTCATTGCTCACCCCAGACCCACTCTCCAGGTTAGGACCAGAAGGCTTCGGGCTTGGTCTCGATTTAACAATCTTATCAAGATTCCACCAATGTCGACCCTCAAACAGTACAGCATTAGCTTTGATTTTTAGCACTTTGACAGGCTCACCAAATTTAGCAACACGCAGTTGACCACACCTTTTCCGGGCAACAACAAGGGGAGAAAGCCATAGAGAGTACTCAGTAGGCTCGATGATACCTTTGGCAGAAAGGGACGCCAATTCTTTATTTAAATCCTCCCTAATGCTAAACGGAACGCCCCTAAGTTTGTGCTTGATAGGTATAGCACCTTCCTTCATGACAATCTTATGCTTAAATCCACTAATCCTTCCTAATTCGTCTCCAAAAACGGTGGGAAATTTTTCCTTCCACTTCAATCCACAATCATCACAGTCAACCACTAGGACTTGCTTCTTAGTTCCTGGTTTCAAAATCATGCCAAAAAGCCCTTGGTGAAACCACCCAAGTATGTTTAGACCTTTCACAGTTACATAAACTTTACCTTTGATCCTTCTGCCTTTAAACACCATTTCATCCTCTAAGTAGCCCAAAAGCTCAATTTTGCGGCCCTCGTATGAAACAGGTGACCGATCAGGGGGATAGAGATATCTCTCCCCCCACGTTTCCTCAAAACGTTTTTGGGTTATCATGGTAATCCTGGCTCCAGAATCTACCAGAAGATTGAGAGGCTTTCCTCCCACTTCAACCGCCACAATAGGATCAACACAACTTGAAGGATCACCTTCAACTAGTACATCCCTGTCTCCAGCATCACACACCACTGATATGACTTCAGAGTCAGACTCTCCTTCAGAGTCAAGAACACATGCAACACTTTTCTTGTGGGATTTCTTCTTCAAACATATTTTCGCGAAACGACCCAGTTTCTTGCAATAGTTGCATGTAACATTAACCGCATGACACCTTCCACTTTTGGAATGTGCCAGATCACCATAACGCATGCACATACCCCTACTCTGGGAATTAAAGTTATCAGGTTTATTTGACCTTGGACGTCCACTTTTCTGATTGAGTTTGTAAACACCAATAGCACCCACACACTCTAAAGTTTTATCCTCCAATTCCTTCAAGGAAGTTTAAGATATTTCGATGCTTTTGGCAACTTTGATAGTTTCCTCAAGAGATGGATTACCCATACTTAACAGTTTTTGCCTAATTTGTTTGTCCTTGCAATGACAAACGTATTGCTACCTGATCAATTGATCAGTAAATGTCATAAATTGACAATCAGAAGCTAATCTTCGCAGCGAAGATATGTACCCATCAACATCTTCACTCTAATTGCTTTCGTTTGAAAAATGTGTGCCTGTGTACCATTAAACTGGGTTGCTTGTCAAATCTGTTTTTATTAACTTAAGAACTGTTTCACTAAATTCATCCAATATTCCACCTTCTTGTGTTGTTACATCTGGGAGGTGTTTGAAAATAGACCTCCCTTCAAACCCCAATGAATGGAGGAGAAAACATTTTTTTCTTTCAGCACTAAACCTGAGTGCACCAATCGCCCCTAAATAGGTTTCAAAGGCATCATACCAAACCTCCCACCTAACAGGTGGTTCCCCTGGATTGTCTAGGAAAGTGGGAGGAGGATTGAAGGCTTGCATTGTAATGCACAATCAAATTTGTAGTTCAGAAAATTTACACAAATAAGTAGAACAATATCCCACTAAATAGTGTCGAAAAGAAACATGTAAGCATAATATAGCAAACAATGTATAAATCATAAAAGAGATGTGTGCATGGTACAACAGAAACATAAACTAACAAAATTTTGAAATAAAAAAAAATATTCAGACAAGAAATTGTTGTTGCTACCTTAAAAAATGCACCAGAAAGTGAGCTGCGCTGTAAACTTGTAGAAAAATAGATATTTTTGCACTTTCAAAGATGGCGGGCAGAATGAGAAAAAAAAACAGTTTTGAGGAGTGTGACACGCCCCAGGAGATCATTTAATAAAATCCAGGAAACTGGTGAAAAGCGAATGCAAGCCGCGTTCTAGTCTTTCAAGGAAAATTAGAGACAGGCCAGGAAATGCGGAGTGAAGTCACGTTGAGCAATACGTGCATTCAATTCTGCGATCCGGCGGCTCCAATAACAAAATGCATGATGTGAGACCTTGAAAACGGACAATCCGTAATGAATGGTAATGCGTGGATTGAACACTGGAATCCGACGGCTTCGATATCCTCACACAGGACGTGCACCGCGCACAACGACACAGGCACCACAGGAGCTCAGATCGTGACGTGCAGAGTATGAAGAACACCGCGGGGCAGCCAATTGAATGATATTTGAAGAGAAAAGTTATACGACCTGAAAGACTGATGTCAGCGCAATAGAGAATGAGAGCGGGGCTCCACTTGGAAAATCTGGCGGAACACACACACTGTCTTTAGCTCCGGAGCAGGAGGCAAGCAGCGAAGTGACGAGTCACACCACACGATGCAGGAGAAAACAGGCTACACCAATGTGACGGATAGAGCTGGGCAGGAACACGAGCCGATTGAATGTGTGGGAGGAAACAGGCCACACAAATCAGGACAGGAGAACACCAGCCAAAGTAGAGTGGAGACACACAGGATGCAGGTAAGACTGTCGACGTCCAAAGATTCAGCTACACGCAGGGTTCACCGTGTAGCCAGCACGTCACCAGTAAATTGTAGTAACTACTCAGAGGCTGAAGGTAGTTTACAAATTGTAGTTTAATCCGTCTGGCTACACGGTTCAGGAGCATGGCTGCTCCCCACAGCAAGTCTTCTACAGCTACAGCATATTCAAACAGTAACATTCCAACATCCTACATTACAAACATTATTGACCATTCCAAACAGAATGAGATTATCTAGAACAACCATGGAGAACTATTATGGTAACACATGAGTGGCGGCAAATACCGCATATTAAATACCACAGATATCTAAGACTAGCTGGAGTTACACCCATCACTAATGCAAAGGGGGTAATGAAGAGGTTGTCTTTTTTCCATTAATATTGGGGTACACAGGCCAACAAGCATTGCAGGTTAGTGAGAGTCAATTTTTGCGCAGACTCTTGTCCCTTCCCCCCAGTGTCCCTTCTGTAATAATGCACGAGGAATTGGGACTAGATTATTTGGGAGATGCTGTAAGAATGGCACCTATACTGCTTTGGCTGTCAATTTGGTCAAGGCCAGAAGCTGAACTAACACAAGCTGTGATATCTAATTGTTTAAGATTATCTGGTGCAAATAAGATTAAAAAGCTCACGTATGTCGAAAAACAAACTTTGTGCATTAGACAGGATGGAGTTATTTACACATCCTTTGTCTATTGATCGGTGAACTAGATCATTGGTAAAAAGGGAATTTCTTCTCCAGATTACTGAAAAAAGGAGGTAGAGAGAACTGAGGAAGGGCATGGTAAGGGCATATTTCCCTTTATGTACTACACAACTCATTGAACCATATTTGTTAAAGGTTCCCTGACATCACAGATTTCTTCTATCAAGTTTCAGACGTGGCCTGGCCCATTTTCTGGTCTCCTATCCCTCAAATGTATTTACTGAGAAAGACGTGGCACTATGCCCATGTACTTTAAGCACGCCACAATCTCAGCTGCAAATGTTTTTCTTCTGTGAGCTATATAGAAAACAGATAATTTATATATGAAAGCCCCTTTTGAAGATCTTAAATATTAGGAAATGTAATGAGGCCATAAAGTATCTTCAATTGCACTAGACTGATTATGTTTGTGTAGCAGTGTATAGATAGATTTATTTCCCCTGCTATAAAACAAAGGAAAATAGTTGGAAAGTGATCATGGTGCAATGGATGTACTTTTTCTGCAGGCAAATGTTTTAAAAGCTGTATTATGCCTTTTAACTTTATCTGCTAAAGTATTTTATCTGGAATTTTATCTGGATTTTATTGACGAATTATTGCAAATTATCTGAATGTTTTTGTGTATTTAAAGATTAATTTTATCTCTTTTTTATTATATTTGTGTTCTTTTATGGTTACTAATAACCGAATAAAGCTCTTTTGATGATGATGATGACAGGATGAACGCAACTCTACATCTATGAAAAGACGCGTTCAGGGCCGTCCCTTGACTCAGCGAATGGCCAAGAGATCAACGCGTGTCAAAGGAAAGTGAAAGTAAAAAGTACGAGGTCAGAGCATAGGAGTTAACAAAAACATTTTAATAGGTGGTGCATCGGAGAAGGAAACTTTGACATTATACTTGATTATCCGTTCAGTTATTAGTGCATTGTTTGGTCGTTATCTATTGTTTTTAAGGGGGCTGTCAGACATTAAGACCCTGGTGGTGTGCCTTTATTCACAGTCAAGCTGGTAAGTTTTGATAAAAGTTTAATTCCAATACAATGGATCCACGACTCGAGAGCGGACCGGTCTGAGCAAGAGACCTCGTGCAACTGCAAGAGGCATAATGCTGCTCAAAAGCTTGTGCACTTGCAATAACGCATAATGAACATGACTCGTGAAAGTATGAATACATAAGTGTATCATCATCGCTCATGCTCTACCGGGGAATTTAAAAGGACTGCCTGTCCGTCCGCACAAGTGCAGATAAATCCACTTACAGAAGAGAAGGGGTAGGGAGGGATAGACGAGTAACCAATACAACGTAGGAAGGGGGTCGATCAGGAGGCTGGCCCTAAAATAATGGCATTTCTGACAGTTTTTCATGAGAACAGAATAGAAATTTAATTTAGTTAGTGCAATTGCATCAGTGCCCCCCCCCCCATACTGTAATGGTAGGTTCTAAAAGTAGTTGGTGGGTGGTATTTCAAAACAAGAACAAAAGCGCAAGCACCATGGAGGGAGCAGGGGGCGTGGGAGGGGGGAAGAATTAGTACCTCAATCAACTCAGGAGCAGCGGATGGGCATGGATTAACTTGAATCAATCGGTGCTTAGTACCAGCTCCACAGAAATGACGTTTTGCTTTCATAGGCCAATTAAGGAGGCTGGTAAATTAGTGAGACGTGAAGCCAATAAATGGTAAGCAATGGGCGGGCTCCAAGCCCTTTTAGTATACAATAGTGTTTTGCATGCAAGATGCATGTGCTAATGCATGCTCTTTTGGGCTTGACCCTAAAAAGGCCCAGTTATCCACTTGGCAACATGCGCAGGAAGAGATTCTATCAAGTGAGTAAAATTATGCCAAATAGGGGCAAATGGAAGTTGGTGACATGAGCAGTAGCCACACAACATTTTAAAGACAGGGATACTGCCTACTGTTGTACAAATACACCTCGTCCGCAAGGAACTTTTATTGAAAGTAAATGAAAATAGGATAATGGATTCCATTTGATTGAAACTTGCCCGTCATTCTGAAAAGCTGCTATGCTCTTTTTGAATGTCAACATGCTTTGTTTAAGCATTTTTGTTAATCAGGAAAGTATTGCATTAACAAAAGGCATTATGCACTTTTAAGAATGATTGTCTTACCTGTGGGGTCTGGCGCTGTGCTTGAAAAAGAAAAATTGCCCTGTTGAGGGTGAAAACTGATAATGAATTTTTCTGACCTGACCTGGATGGTTATGACGTGTTCTCTTTCATGAATCTTACGTACGTTAAGCTGCTCTCTGTTAGTTTTGTGATTTCCATGTATTTTATGTTTGGTTTTTTTTGTCTGTGACTTTTATGGTTTACCCAAAAACCGAATAAAGTTTTATGATGATGAAAGAGGTGGTTGGCAACCTGAGCAGAAACTACACAATCTTTAAAGGTCCAGATTTCACCTACTCTGCTAAATAGGAAGCCAAAAGTAGAGGCTCGCGCCCCAAGCCCCCTCTCTTATACTCCCAAAGGCAACAGGGTGTTGGCTCAAACCCTTGCCAGCTGCACATGCGAGTGTGAGAGACAAAGCACTTGGTAGCTTTTGTCCTGACAGCAGTTGTTTGACGAAATATTGCCAACAAAAATACTGGCAATAAAAATATCACCAAGAAATAACCAGGACACAAATATCAACTTTACATACCTTGTATGTAAGGTAAAAAATAGACTACAAAAATATAGTATAGTAGATTCAGAATTGTAACTATTATACACTATATATACTCCATTGTTAGATTGTTTTGCCCACATGGTGGGAGAGGATGAAAATGGAGCATAGAGACAGAGAATGAGATGACTATGCAAATAATGAAGAAAAGCATCTGCAACAAACTGAATATTCTGGGGAGGAGGGTGGGTGCATTTGAATCTACAGCACTACATGCCAAAAACAGATGCATACAGGGTAGTGTTTTCTGTTCATGGCATGTTTAGGTGTAGATACACATGCAGTGCATAGACTATAACGCAGTTCTCTCCCCTAAGTGGTGGCTAGCTAGAGAATGTTGCAGAGGACTGGAAAAGTGTATGGAGTATGGCCTGGCCAACATTAGCTTGTTGGTGTGCCAGGACATGCACACAGTAGTGCTTGGTGAAAGTGTGTGGTGTAGACCAGGAAGCTGCCTTGCAGATGACAGCTATAGGGATGTTACCTAAAAAATCCATAGGGGCCCCCTTTTTGCAGGTGGTCTAGGAGGGACAGGTAAAGGTGTCGCTTTCGCGTAACAGGTCTGTATACATCCTTGACTAATCATTGTGCTATTTCCGCTTTGAAGAGAGCATGGCCCTAGTGAGAAACAAACAGCTGCTGTGTTTTATGGAAAGGTTTTATCCTGTCAGTATCATTTTTGACATCTAGTATGTGCAGGGCCCTCTTTGGCACTGAGTCTGGAGTCTGGATGTGGAAAGAACACTCAGAGTTTGATAGTTTGATTGAGGTGGAATAAAGAGACCACCGTACGGAGACATTTGTGGTTTGTCCTAATGACTGCCCTACCATTGTGAACCTGAAAGGAAGGTTCATCCAAGGTTAGAGCCTGAAGCTCACGCACACGCCTGAGGGAAGTGGTGAACACTAGGAAGGCCTCCTTCTAGTAAAGGAACTGTAAAGGGAAAGAGTGAAGTGGTTCGAAAGGAGGGTCCATAAGTCTTGTGAGAACAATGTTGAGGTTTCACATGGGGACAGGTGGGACCCTGGGTAGAATTACTCTTTTTAGTCCCTCCATGAAGGCCTTAATGACTGAAACCCTGAAGAATGAAGTGTTTTCAACCAAATCTGGTGGCTTAGTGAACTAATGTGTCCACTGTAAGGGCCTGTGTTCGACCTCATGGTCACAGGTTAAAATCCTGATGGGTCCCCTCAGCCTTTCATCCTTCTGAGGTGGATAAAATGAGTGCCATTGAGGAGGGTAACAATCAACATCTGTTACTCAGCACCAAGATTCCCTTGGGTGAATGTGCGCTTTACAAATACACATGTTATGCTTCTGTGTTCTGAAGGTAAGGAGCAATTGCAGTTAAGTGAAGTCTGATGGAAGTATAAGCAAGGCCTGACTTTTGTAGATGAAGCAGATAGCAGACTGCTGCGTTGAGAGTGTCACTGTGCCTGGGGAAGCAGTAGTGCACAAACATCTTCCATTTGGCAGCTTAGCAGGCCAGCGTTGTAGGTCTACGTGCCTCCTTAAGGATGGTCATGCACTCTGGAAGTAGGCTGAGGTAGCCTAGGACCTCAGGAGCCAAATCGCAAGATTCAGTTGCCTGGAGTGTGTCTGACTGTGCCCCGGCTCTGCATGAGATACCTGGCATGTTGGGCAACTTCTCATGAGACATTAGGGACAAATCGAGAAGGGTGGTCAACCAGGGCTGTCTGGCTCAAGTGGAAGCCACTAGAATGAGAGTAAGAGATGTGTGCCGAAGCTTCAGAACCATGAACGAAAGAAGCAGGAGAACCAGTTCATCCATAATGCATTGTCCATGGACTGTGGAAGTGGAAACATGGAGGCGAAGCTTGGGCACTTTGCATTCTTGGCAGCGGCGAAGAGGTCTATGTTGGGAAATCCCCAACAGCAGAAGTACGGGAGTTGGACTTACGGGTGGAGTTTGCACTCATGGACTTGTTGCTGCAACCTGCTGAGTAAGTCCGTACAGTTGTTGTCCACTCCTAGTAGGTACTCCGCCAGGAGATGAACTTTATGATGGAGCACCCACCACCAAATGCCCTATGCTAATGCTGACAACTGTGGCGAGTGTGTGCCGCCCTGCTTCTGTAGGTAGAATATGGTGGTCATGTTGGCAGTACGAATGAGAGCCACCTTGTGATGAATGTTACAGATGAACACTTTGAGTGCAAACTCAATGGCCAGCAGCTCCAGGTGGTTGATGTGGAGACCCTGTTGGTGGGGTGACCACATACCCTGAACAATCAAATTCTGTAAATGTGCTCCCCAGCCTATGAGAGAAGCGTCCATTGTGATGGTCACTTGCAGAACTGGGTATAGAAAAGGTCAGCCCTCCAACAGGTTGTTGCTGTTCCACTACTGCAGAGAGCGCTGGGTGCTGCCCTAGACCAACACTAGATCCTCTCAGTGACTCTTCGCTTGTGACCACTATACAGCTAGGCACTCCTGCAACAGACGCCTCTGTAACCTGGCATTGGGAACTATTGCAATACAGGAGGCCATCATGCTGAGGAGGAGTAAGACTGTCCTGACCGTTATTTGGCAATGAGGCTGAAAAAGAGGGAGCAACAATTGGAAAGCTTGAACATGTGCAGGACTGGGATAGGCTTTCCCTGTGACTGAGATGAATTCTGCCCCCGAGGAGGGCTGGATATGAAGGGGCTGGAGGTGGTATTTTGGGGTATTGATGGTGAACCCCAGACCGTTTAGTAGATCTATTGTGGTTTAGGTGTGAGCCAAGCACTGCTGTTCGGTTGTGCTCTTGATCAGCCAGTCATCCAAGTAAGGGAAGATGCCGATGCTGGTCCTCCTGAGATGAGCGGCTACCATGAAAAGGCACTTTGTGAACACCCTGGGGCGATGATGACCCCCGAAGGGCAGAACTTTGAATTGGTAATGCTGGCCTCATGCCACGAACCGAAAGGTACCTGCAGGGTGGATCGGGATGTGAAAGCAGGCATCCTCAGGTTGAGGTCATGAAGTCACCTTGCTGCAGTAGAGGGAAGACATCTTGAGGCCTCACAATGTGGAAGTGCTCTGACAGGGTGTATTTGTTGAGGGACCTGAGGTTGACTATGAGCCTGAGGGACCCGTCCTGCTTTGTGATGAGAAAGTACAGGGAGTACACTCCCTTGTCACGTCAATTTTCCTGCTGTCCCTGTCCAGTGGTGGGGCATCACCAGTGTCCTGAGTGTTGGCACACTTGTGGGTTGTGTGAACTACCAGGGAGTCTGCAGGCAGCTGACCCCTGATGTAAGATGGATCTGTAGCGGAAGCCTTGTATTTCTTATTCACATTAGGAGTGACCACCCTGGCCATAGCAGTCTCCTTGTAAGTGTCAGCAGCAGTTTTTAACATGCCCTTGAGCATGGTTAAGAATTGGAGGGAGCGCTGTGTGGAGGAGAGTGTCTCCACAAGGAAATCCTCATCCTGTTGGACCATATGTAAGTCCGCCTTGTGAAAGGCGACGGTCTGATGGAAGACATCGTGGAACAAGGTGGTGCTGCCTGGGGGTGGCTTGGCAGGGTAAGTCTGGGTCAGTGTCCCCAAGTGGATCTACATTATAGAAATTTCATGGGGTATCCTGGAACTCAGGATGAAAGAGGCTGCATAGGGGTCCAGAAGATAGGAAAGACCACCCCCCTAATGAGTGTGGGGAACCCCCAAGTGAGCACGGTAAGGGGTGACCTTGTGGTGAAGGAGAAGGTGGAGGAGGAGGGGATGGAAGTGGTGAAGGAGGAGGAGAAGGATGGGGTCTGGCTGGAAGTGGGCTAGTGCCGAGTCCTGAAGCTTCTTGGCCTTGGCAGTGGTTCGGACTCCACGCTGAGAGCCTCCTCGAAAAACAGCTTCCTCTTGTGAGGAATGGTATCCACAGCCTTGGGGGAGGCTACCTGAGGATCTTGCCAATTTTTGGATGGATTAGGATCCGCTTTTGTTTGGCGTCGAGCTCCTGCAACTGGCTGCTTGTGGTCATTGGAGGCCATGGAAGATATAGCTTTCAGCGTCGCCCTCTTCAGCACCGAAGATGGTTTCTGCCCCACTGGAACCAATGGTGTTATTGGCGCCGATGGAGTTTCCAGAGCCGACGTTGGCTTCAAGGACAGTTTCAGTTTTGGTGTCGGCACCAAGGGAGCAGTCCATGTCGAAGGTGTTGTCAGTGCCAGATGCCGGGGCTAGTTTGGTGTTGGATCTTAAGCCTTGTGTGGTGCAGACCATGGCCCTCAGGCAGGGCAGACCAGAAGCTTAGTGCTTGGCTTTTGGACTCAATGCCAGACCCCCTCCAGTGCGGGGCTCGGCCTTTGAGTGGTGTTGGAATTGGAGTGGTAGTGATACTCACAGTCAACGTCTTCTTTGGATGGACTTAGACAACCTGAGGCTCCTCTGCCTCCGACTCAGGTTGCGAGCTGGCTTTGTGGCTGAAGTGGACAGCCTGCTTGCCCAAAGGTCCAGGTACTTCTTCCCCTTCAACGTCGCGGTCACCAAAGAGGTCAGGGGTTATCATCCTCTTGTCACTGTGCCATGGTGTACTTAGCGAGACGCCAATCTCATCGTTGCCTCAGGGTCTTTTTGGAGCAGAGGGAAAGAGAAACTGTGGCGGAGGTCTCGTTGTACTCCGGGGACAGACAAAGGTTGCAAACCTGGTGGAGGTCTGTCCTGAGGTTCTTCCCCCTACACTGTGGGCAGTACTGGAAAGGGATCCTTTCCATTGCGATTACTGCATTCTCAAGGACCGGGAAAAAAAGGATGAAGGCCCTGAATGGCCGTTGTGAAGAATCTGGTCGCTGAGCCCGACAGAAGTGGCAACGACGTGGAAGATCTTGCATAAACATTATCTTTTTTCCTACAGGTATGGAGAAGTTCAAAGGTGATCGACGATAAACACAAAGAGGCGTAGACCTGGAGCTCTATACAACACACATTCAAACCTGACAGTGGAAAAAAATTATCTAACAATGAAGCTGATGCATATGCGCAGTACCAGTAATAAGTGAAACAAGTTGAACACGTCTGAGTCCAATACTAAATGCAAGGTCGGACTGGGACAAAAAATAGGCCACGGCACCAAAATAAAAGTGGTTTGATTAGATTACCGGATAGCTAAAAAAGTGGCCCACGTTTGAAGATCAGGCCAATTTTGAACTTGTGAATACACACTATATATGTGTTTTGCACGGTACAGGAGACTGCATGCGTTTGTGTTTGCTGCAGGCAATGTTTGTGGTAATATCAGGGAAATCAAAAGTAAAAACCAGCCCACCGAGCTATCAAACAGAACCATAAGCTTAAAGAAAAACGGCCCACACACTAATCTGTCAGACCAGCCCATCAGGCACTGCCTGATTGCCCTATAGACCAGTCAGACCCTGACTAGATGGCAGGAGTATGCACAGCATGTGTATATACAGCTACACATGCCACAAACATATATTAAAAAATAAAAAACACACTAAAAAATAATTAAACATACTTAACATTAAAATAATAACATCTCACAACACAAAAAACTAATAAAACAACAAAACAGTTTAAAAAGGCAATATTGAGTACAACTATCTTTAAAAAGATATAAAATAACATAAACAAACAGATATTCTTACCTTCGATATTCTGTCCCACAATATTTCTGACACAATATTTGTGTCTCACGATATTTCTGAAATAATATTTTGCGGGAATACCCCTGACAGCAAAAGAAAAAATGGTCACACGCGAGTTACCCTCTGTTCTCATCCCTCCATGTGAACCCAATATTTTTATCCTATATCCCAAAGGCCCCCAGTTCCACACTCTCCAGCCGCCTTAACACTGAAGTCTGAGGAAGGGGTCCAAATAGCAATTTTTAAATACTGTGCCATACATAATGGACTGAGCTGCAGAACACAACCAATAAATTGTTTCTGTGGACCCAAATATGGATGGTGACCCCATTATCTAAGAGCCCCCCAATCCTTAATATCCTGCCAATGAGCCAGTGATGCAGGAAGAAACGCTACTGAATACATTTGGCACTCCAGCATGGAAGTTCTAGGTAAGTCACTTCCCTGCTGGTTTGATTCACTTACTGTCGGAATCTCCCCAGCCAAGCTCCAAGTAGAGCTCCTTGCCCATTAACCGAAGTCTGTGTCTAAGGCCAATGAGCATTATTTTGGGATAGTCTCTTGTTTTGTAGACTTCGATTGCATTTCTGTGTTTTATTTGGTGGCACACTTTGAAATCATTCTTAAAAGTTAAAGATCTACAGCCTTTGTGAGTTACTGAGTAACGTTCAGCCAGTAAAGCATGTTTCTTTTTAACCTTGAGTCCGGAGTGTGCTTTGTACAGAGTCTTTGAAACAATGGGGCATATTTACAAAGAAATATTCTAGCACGGAGCTGCGCCTTAATTTTGGCAGCGCCGCGCTCCTACATTTCCAAAAACGCAGGGATGCGCAGTATTTACAACAATACGGCGCACCCCTGTGTTTTCCCTAGCGCTGGTGGTAAAAACAGCTGCCTAGCGCCAACACAGACACCCTTGCACCAAGGTGGCCTGCGTTGCACATAAACGATCCATAATGGCTATTTGTTACTTCTATGGCAGCACACATAGAAGTAGCAAATCGTAATTATTTAATGATTGTTTATGTGCGGGACGTTCTGGTGGTGCTATCCCCTTGTAAATATACCCCAAGGCGAGCATCTGGGCTTTCTGTGATGCTAAGAGTAGAACACTGACACGCCAGCCTGAATGAAAGTGCGGCTTCACCTGGGCAGGTCGAATGAGCTGTAAGTTTGTCACCAAGCCATAAATAGATATTTAAGTACCATTCTTAAGCTCAGCAGGAAATAGGTATGCATTCTTCATATCTCTGATCTGAATCCCTCGGACTGCTTGAGATGCAAAATGCAAGACAAATGTGGGCCACACATTCTTTAGCTCTCTACTCTGAGCTATGCCAAGAACTCAAGATGCAAAACGTGATGTTAGTGTTGTTTTCAGTGCATTTATTCTTACTTTTTATAATTAAGCACGAATCTCACTCACTGATTTGCTGTCTTGTTTCGCAAAGATTTCCTTTCCGGTACAGATGGAGCACATGACAGTGTCATGCAGGTAGTGTGTGGTAATCATGGAGAGGTGCTTTCCCCCTGAGAGTAGCCAGTTAATAAAGGTCGTATATTTTAAGGGACTTTTCAAACTGTAGCTGGTCAGTCTCATTGAAAAAGTAATATCCGTATCGACAAAAAAAAAACGGAAGCTCGAACATAAACAACTTATCTCCACACTTATCCATAAGGTAAAGCATTGGACAGCGAGTAACACTGTGAGTAGTGCAGGGACACTATGAACAGCAAGGTTGCTACATCGGTAAATTGCACAGATCCTTTTCTTTGTTGAGACCATTTGGTGATACAGTTGAGAATGTGATAATCCATCAGTGCTCCTGCAGCAACAAAAGCTGTTGACATTAGCCTTCTATTGGAGATTGGATTTAGCCCCTTGGAGCTCTTGAAACTTCATAGTTGTATCCATCAATAATTTAACATCTCTTACCAGGAACCTACTCGTATGCCTGTTCTAAAATACTTTGTGTGATAAACTACCCTGGCATAAATAAGAAAGAGAATGTATGTAGCTCTTTGCATCTCGAGTTGCTGTGTGTAATTCCACAAACTGCTCGCTGTTGTGAACCACCAGGCTTTGCTGACAGATTATGCACCACAAAGAAGTTGTGTTTCCAGTTCAAGTGGCTGCGTCGGGAATGTTGTGCCTAGTTCTGGAGTTCACAAATCTAGAAAGAAGAAGTGATCAGAGACAGTCAAATCGATTGTGCATTTTGTTGGTGGAGAAGATACGACATATGCATAGCTCCAGGATATGAGTATGATTATTTAGAAAAGAATGCACATGGGAAAAACATTTACACATAGGAGTACGCATTCAGTAGAGCAAGTAGAAAAGCTTATGGGACAAAAATGTGAATACCTAAAGGAAATTGTTAGAGTACAGAGAGAGATGGGATACATTAGAAAAATAGTTAAACGAAGGGCGGTTGATACTGCAGAGAAGGTGAGCACATGACCACCGAAGTGTGCTAGAGCACAAAGGTGTATGCTTTGTTAGTGGAGGCTTGAAAGTAACTCCTGGAAGCTCCCCATCACAGAGAGAGCAGTAAATGCATTGAAATGTATAGCAGCAGAAGTAGTAGAGACAACAACAGAAGGAGGGGCGTGCTTATATCATGAGACCGAAGACAGAAATGGAGAGTTGGACCTACAGAATGAAAGCGGACAGTTCTAGGGTCACACTTAACTGTTGTCCTGTATGTGAAGTAAGCAGCTAAGTTCTTATCTCCGCGACTGCTTACGAGGCCCATTTTTAGCCATCTTACGAAACACTTTAGGAACTTACAAATTCTTTCATTGATCTTTCCAAATGGCCTATTAACACATAGGCGTGTTTGGAATTAGGCAGACAGTAGCTTACTTCTAGAAGCAGCAACTAAAAAATTAACTACTACCAGGTTTGATCTGCACAATACAGAGCCCTACTTTTTGTGCTTTCATGAACTCACCTGACTAAAAGAAAATTGGCCCAGTGGGCGGATCACTGTGCTTTAGGGAGCTATTTCTGTGCGGATACATTAGTGTAGTTTCTATTACAGAAGACAGTCTTTAAACACAACACCTACCAGAGGGACCTACCACTGTCGAGGGAATGCTTTTTGATGACTGGCTGCATAGGAGAATCCGCCATTTTGTAAACCATCTGCTATATACATGTTTGAAATGGCTAGCAGTATAAGTAAACGTATACAAGTGATCCATTGGATGTTTCAGGCAGTAAATTACTCCGCTGGAGAGACGACTGCATTGTAAACCATATTTTACACTTATTGCTGGCACAGGTATAGGGATCAACCAACGTTTTTAAGATTTGCTGAGGAATCTTTACTTTACCTTACTCTATAGGGGAGTCAGACACATTATAAACAGTCTTTTATGTGCATCATCGAATAGCAACATATGTCAAACTTCATTTGTAATACCGTGGACGTTTTACACAGTATTTGGCTTCATTGGAGAATTGGCTCTTCTTTATTTTGTTGTTGACATAGTTAGAAGGCTAGACCAAAGTTTGAAAGTCATATGGAGGATCGTTTGGAAATAACTGACTACATAGAGGAATAGAATAGGTCACTTTGTTCACTCCCTTGTCTGTGCATTTTTAAAATAGTTGGCAACATATGCCAAGATTCATTACTGATACAGTGAGTGCTTGACACAGCAACTGAATTCATGGTGAGCTGGCCACATGAAAATCACACTTCTTTATTGATGGCAAAGTCTATAGGCCAAAGGCCATATAGAAACCCCACTTCTTTATTTATGGATGACATGGTTGAAGGGGTCAGTCAAAGTTTGAAAACCATATGGAGAACTATTGGCAATAACAGACTCCATTAGCGAGTCGGGAATTTTGTAAGCCTTTTTCTAAATACATCCTTGGCAAAGTTAAACACTGATCAAAGCATCGTGCGTACACTCATTTCCCTATGCATGGGGGGCAAAGTTAGTGAGATAAGTCAAGATTGGGCCAATGGGATTTTGGAGTCATTGTTCCACTGGAGAGTCAGCCATTTTGTACAGCATCTTCTAAATACATTGTTGGCACAGTTTGCAAAATAAGTCATGTTTGACAGTTATACTGTGGGTCTTTTCCTATAACTGACTCCATTTGTGTCAAACTTTCTTTACCATGCATCTTGGCACAACTGGAGGGATAAGCCCCCCAGGTTAATCAGTTGGTATTTTGTAATACTGATTCCACTGGACAAGCAGCTATTTGGTAACCTTCGTCTAAAGGCATTGATGGCATAGGTCATGAAATAAGACAAAGTTTTAAAGTTGCATGGCTGAAGATTTGCTAGAGCTAACTTAAATAACGAGACGGCCATATTGTAAATCCTTTAATATATTTATTCATGACACAGATGAGTTGGCAAGATAAGTCTACATTTGATGGTAATACAGTGGACATTTTTAAATAACTGTGACTGGACAGTTGATTTAATGGCTATAATAAGCGAATTTTCAATTGTCATGTAGTGTATCATACGAAAAACTGAATCCACTCAGATGGGGCCATTTTCTAAACTTGTTTGTATGTAAATGAGTGATGATTTTGGTGTGATAAGTCAAAGTCCAAAGGTAATACCGCACATCTGTTGCTGTAACTGGCTTTACTAACAAACCAGCCAATTGTAAAACCTTTTCCATATCATTAGTCACATAGCTGGAGAATAAGTCAAGGGTCACTGGTACTCTGGTGGATTCCTTGCAAAAACCGACTCCATCGTAGATTATGGCAAGATTGGTTGAAGCTGCAAATGGTATGTCTTCTTGCCTCAAAACACTCTACCTTCAAGACAGCTGCTTTGTATTTTTTACCACAAATCCAGGGGCCTACATCTTTTTAGAAAATGCTATAACCTGCAATGTCACCAATATTGTCCCAGCTTTGCCTGCCTTCCAGACACCTGGTCATATTGAGAAACGTCCCGATTTCCATTGACACTGAATCTGACCGCGTACTGAACTATGAGGAAAAAATGTGTTCAATTTTAGTATAGCAACAACAACCGTGTATTCCTATATGGCTGTTACTCCCTCTGCCAGGGGGCTTCTGTACCTTGCAGGTAAGAGGTGTTATTATACACCAGTCTGCCTCCATGAAAACCTATTAGTCAAGTACAATTTTGGGGAATTTTAGGAGGTAGAAATTCAAAAGTTTCTGGGGGCCCTCCTTCCAGACCCTTTCATTTAACCCAATGTATGGGTTCGGAGTGAATGAAGGAGTCTGCCATGGAGTGAAGTGTCTCGTTGCAGAATTTTCCACTGCAAAATAACTATGTTTTCAGCAAACCTCCTTGAGCTAAACTCAACACTCCTGTGAGGCGATGGTCAATTTTTCCTGCAAAGAGGACCCTTAGAAACCGACGGACATGCTTCCCAGCCCTGCAGAATATGCCCTGGTTATTATTAATATCAGCCAATGAGTGCACAAAGGTGCCCTTTTAAAGTACAAAGTGTGTTGTTCTTGTCTGGAAAGAAAGGCGTGGTTGCCCCTGACAAAGTAGATGATCCCTCCTGGTTTAAAGTCTGTGAGTTTCAGATGGCAACGTGTGCGGGCAGGCAGTGGATCCCACACCCGGGGACTGTGCCAACCTCTAGCGCTCTGTTCTAGTCTCATGCTAGATCTCTAACCTCATCCACGGTCTCCCTTACTCGTTTGCTACCAGTGGTACTGGAACAATTTTCAGAGCGGGGTGGGATAAGCGTTATGTCACTAAAGTCACATGGATGGTGAAAAATTCAAGAAATTCACACAGAACAAGTGTAGTAAATGAGTCAAGCTCATTCGACAGGTCTGTGGCAGGTGTGTGCTATATGGCTGGTGGAGCACACTGTTGCACATATGGTACTAAAACATACTGTGGTAGCTCACAATCATTTATAGATGGCACATTTTCCATTGAAATTGGAACAAAATTTGCACTGACATTCAGTTATACGAGTACAACTATATAGCACACAAACAATGGGCCCGATTCACAAAGGTAAACTTAGACTTTTGGTCTAAACTTTACCAAACGTCCAAGTTTACGACTTTGAGAATCCGCCCCGGTGCAGACATGAAGATACTACTCGTAAATGTCCTTTGTGAATCCCCAAAGCCGTAAACTTAGACGTTTGGTCTAAGTTTAGACCAAACGTCTAAGTTTACTTTTGTGAATAGGGCTCAATGTGTGGAAATGGCATTTAGACAGAATATCGAAAACTCAAAAATCATGTCAAAAATATTGAGGACAGAAAGAAGTGTAGAGGTAAGTTTCTATAGATAAGTACATTTTTACTATATATATATAACTCCACATATATATACCTTGACGATATATATAGATCTTCAAGATACATAGAGGTTGAGTTAAGAATGGTATATCTATGCTTACCTATTTGCACTTACCTTCTAGATATTCTGGTCCTCGATATTTTTGACACGATATTCTGTCCACACAATATTTGTGTTTTCAATATTCTGTCGGTGATCCGTGGAAATCGGGTTTCATGAACATTTATCATTTGCACATCAGCAAGTAAAGTGCCTTGATCGATTTTGATCATATTGAGACCTCTGATTCCATCATACTTCTGAATTGCAAAAAAGTGTTCCATTTGTGCTTCCCTAACTGTTGATATATCCTCCATACCCCTACTTCCAGCGCCTGTTTACCACCCCTTCACCTTACATCTATACACCCCTTACTCCATTACCACCAACCACCCAACCACCCTTCACCTCATCTCTTTCACCTCATGCCAGGACACTTCACCTAATTCCTAAACGTCTTCACCATATCCCCAGGCCCCCCATCATCTCACTCTCACTCCTGTGACTCCCTTAACTTCCTCCCATACTGCGCTTTCACCTCATTCCCTTGTACTATCTCATCACTCTTATGCCCACCATTTCCACGAACCCTGCACCTGAATGCTACTCCCTTGAACTCATGCCCAGGCATTCCTCATTCACCTCAGACCAGTGAACCCCATGCAGCTCTACCAGCTATACCCTCATGCTCCCCCAGTGAGGCCGGAGACTGCTCCCAATTATAAGCCTTGTTGAGAATGCAATCTGTCTGGCAGGTAAAGCATTCACTTTCTCTGGGTGGATAACAGTGGCCTGGAATGAAGCTAACACCTTGGTTATCCGGCACCTCCACCATGCCAAGAGCTAAGACACGGCTCGACCCCCGTAGTCTGTGGTGCTGCAATGGGCAGAGAGGTGCGCAGATAGCACGTGCCTAGCATCCTTAAGCCGCTTCCAACATTTATGTGCCATGTGTTCAAACCTTGCGAGAGGCACCAGTGGGCTTGTCTCAAGTACAGTGCCCAGTTCTAGAGACCCTATCTGAACGAATGTCTGGGTCTGAAGGCAGCATCAAAAGTACTATTGTTCGCTCTGGAGGCCTCGCCTGGACAGTAGGCCTGGGTGGAGTTCACGGAGTTTCGCTACGCGGAACTCCACAAAGTTACCAAAAAACTCTACCACACTACACGGAGTTCCGCTAGCAGTGAATGCATTAGGTTGCGCCGTTCGCGCTAAATTTTATCGACGGGTGTTTGTCCCACACTGGAAAATCAGCGCTAAGACGCTGCTGCTTCTTTTTGCAGCTCGAGTAGGTGTTCTACTCGAGTGGCAGCTTCCTCAACACAAACGGAAGGTTTCCCAACGGCAGTGGTAGCGGCCATCCACGACTGCCCACGTTGAGATATCTCTCTAACAGGTGGTCTGGAGTAAGATTTTCCTCGCTCACACTCGCCAACTTAATGTTGGCAATCGCGAGCGAGGAAAAAACTCGGCTCCGCGGATTTGTTCAGAAATCCTTGCTCTACGAGGAGCACCGAGTGGGAAAAACTCTGCAAACTCTGCGAGCGGAGTGGAATTTCACACCCAGGCCTACTGGACAACTATCTGTATGTATCTCTGGAGGCTTTACCTAAAATACTATACCCGTCACTGAAGGCAAAACCTTAAGTGCTGTGTCTAGCTCAGGAGGCCTCACCTGGTACATTGTCTCTAGTTCTGAAGGTCACACGTAGAGTAATGTGTCCAGTTGTTGATACTTCACCAAGGGTACTGAGTGCAGCACTGGAGACCTCACCTTGCACTGTGTCATATTCCCACAGCCTCTCTAGGATTTTTAGGGTCCTGTGCAAGACATATTTGAGGGCCCACTATTTGGGACATCTCTGAATATGCTGCCGTTTTGCAGCTCATCCAAGCCCTAATGATGCCAAACAATATTGAATTAGATATTAAACTTTCAGAAATGATTGGCTAAAACAGCGGAAATAGCAAGCTTTCAGGCATCCACAAGCCAGAGTACCAAAATAAAGTGTGAACAAGCATTAAAATTTACTTTACACTATGCTGATATCTGGGACTGGATCACACACCCTCTGATTCGCTCTGTCGTCACTAGAGATAAAACCCTATTTGAAGTAATGTTCCCTAAACTTGTGGGCACCAGAGGAGCTATCTCTAAGCTGTATACGCTACTATTGGTGCAGGAGGCTCTTGCTAAATGGACACATATCTATGAGTGAAGCGGGCTCTAGGACCACAGCTTTTTCAAGGTCAGTGGGAACTCTTCAGGAGGACATCCATTCATCCTCTACACCAATCACGGACAGGGAAATCCACTATAAAGTTTGGTTTGAGTGGCATTACACGGCTGTTCTTCTACACCACATATACCCCAATGTGTCCCCTCAGTGCTGGAGGGGGTGCGGGACTCTTGGGGAGGCATTACATATCATGAGGGCTTGCCCCAAGATTCAACCTTTCTGGGAGAGTGTGGTTGGGACACTGAAAGACATTCTGGGATATCCCTTACGCTTTACCCCAGAGGCGCTGTTGCTGGGCTTAAAACCCACAGACCGGAAGTCCATGCAAAACAGGAATGGCACATGGTACAGCAGTGTTTGGGCGCCGCCAAACTAACTATTGGCCTCAACTGTGTGTGGACTGTCCCCTGCTGTCTCATTGGTACAATCGATTGTGGTCCATGCTGGCAATGGAGCGTCTGGTCTGTACATGAATGGTACTCACCTGTTGTACGACGCCAAATGGAAGCCGGTATATGGCTATGCTGAGTAGTGGTGTACCATATTCAGTACTTCATCCCTGCTGGAGGAAACTAGGTATCTGACAAAAAAGGGAGGACATGTAACTGTGGGTATTAAATACCATTTTGGGCTGCACATTGTTAACAGTGAAGCTTTGTGTGAACAAACAAGTTGGATTTAATGGGATGATTATCTTGGTGGACTGTGTTGGCGGACAGGTTTCTTCTTCCGTGGTTGGGGAGCAGAGGAGGAAGGGGAGGAAAGAGGGATCTTCCAGCCCAGTTAAATCATGGAGGGTGGGCGGGGTGAAGCATTTCTTTTTTTTAGATGTGTTATGCTGCTGGTTGTATACACCTACCTGGTTATTGGATGTGTCGCTGAGGGGCCATGACTTAATTGTATGCTTTTTTGGGGGGGAAAACTCAATAAAAAGAATTATGCAAATAAATGGCTTTTTTCTGTTTGGATCTAGATAACTTTGACTTCAACTATGTTTTATGTAGAATTCAATATCTAACAAGCTTGTTCCTCTGATTGTATGAAAGCCATAATAAGGGCGGCTTGGTGGAAGTTGTTGTTTATGGGATTTATATCGATATATCGAAGCTGGGGAACCAAGTGCGAGATTCGGCAGGGACGCTCAACATCCTGTGATTCTGGGCAAATCACTTAATCTCCCCATGCCTAACAAAATGAATGTGTCCGTCTGTAACGCAACTGGTGCTCATGTAAAGCGCTCTGATACCTTCGGGTCGCGTTTGCGCTATATAAAACTCCCAATAAATAAATAAATGCCCTTCACAATGAGCACTGCTACAAGGAAATTCATAATTCCATATCAGATAATTTTCTTAATTCTCTTGCCATGCCTTTTTCCCTTCACCCCTCTTTTTATGCAGCTCAAAAGTGTCCACTGGCTATCTGGTGTAAAAGAAATAGGTGGCAGGAGAAAAGAGAAAGGAGAAGGACAGAGAGCAAAAAGAACAGTATAACAAGAGATGTGAAGAAGAAAGAGAGGTGAAGTTGGGAGAGACTTAAAATAAAGAGAGAAATACATGTATATACTGAGGTAGAAAGAGGGAGAGGCAGGTAGAGAAAGAGTGATGGAAAGGTAGGTAAGGTGAGGTAGACAGAGGTAGCAATAGTAAGACAGAAATGAAAAGTGAGATGGGCAGGATACACAGAGGGATGAGGTAGGCAGAGAGGTATGGTAGAAAGAGTTGTTGTTTAGAGAAGTAAAGGCTGAGGTAGTAAGAGAAGTAAAAAGTGTTGCAAAACAAGGTAATAAGAGAGGTGAAATGCAGTTAGAAAAGTGGTGAAGAAGAGACAATGAGGTGAAGCAATGAAAGAGCTGAGGCTGATACAGTGGTAGAATGACAGAGTGCAGCACGAAGAGAACAAGTTACTTACCTTCAATAATGTTTTTTTCTGGTAGTGACTCCAACTTCAGATTGCCCCCCTTGTGAATTTTCCTAGATGCCAGACTGGATCCGGAAACTTTTCTAGCACTTCCCTTGCGCGTCGACAGGGGATGTTGCGCGGCACTGCATGAAATCTGTCCCACCCTGAACATGACGTAGGGACCACCATATGTGCCCCACCTCCAACCGCTGATGTCAGTCTCTTTCTGATCTCTGTTTGCGCTGATGGGCGCACAGCTACTAGAATCAGTTTATGTCAGTGTGCAGACTTTAGGTTTGAATCTTATTAATAGACTTCTTGAGTACATTCCTCAGAAAGGGGAGGAGGGTGCGTTGGTGAGGAATCTGAAGTTAGATTCAGTCTCTATCAGAAAAGGCATTACTAACGGTAAGTAACTTGTTCTTCTGATAGAGACTTCTAACCGCAGACTACTCACCTTGTGAACAGGTAGCAAAGCAGTGCGGCCCAGGTGGTAGGTCTGTGAATGGCTCAGAGGGAATCCTGGAGGACAGATCAGTCGCAGTGCCCATCCCACCAGATCTGGCTATCAAGACAGTAATGCTTTGTGAACATTTGGAGGGAAGCCTGTCAAATTTCCTTGACTGGCACACCGCGAGCCAGCCTAGTAGTAGCAGCCTTCACTCTGGTGGAATGAGTGCGCAAGCCTTTTGGGGGCTGCTTCTTGGCTGGCCCATAGCAGATCTTGATGCATAGTACAATCCATCTTGAGATGGTCCTCTTATGCAGCGCTTTGTCTTTCTTAGCCCCAGAGAAACTGACAAAATGTTAGTCGTCATGACGGTAATCTCTGGTGTGGTCCACGTAGAGGCTAAGTGCCCATTTAAGGTCCAGGCGATAAAGCAGTTCTTCCTCCTTACAGGGGTGAGGCAGTGCATAGAAAGCCAGCAAGGTGATGGATTGCCCTAGGTGGAAGGACATGACTACCTTGGGCAGGAATACTGCTTTTGTCCAGAGGGCTAATTTGTCTGGAGAGAAAGATGTATATATGTGAACCACAGACAATGCCTTGAGTTCTCTTACTCACTTTGCCGATATTATGGTGATGACAAATGCTGTCTTGGTGGTAAGAAGACGAACAGAGCAACTGTGCCTGGGTTTGAAGGGAATGCAGATCAAATAGGAGAGTAACAAATTAAGGTCCCACTGTAGCATGACAAATGGATTTAGCTGGAGCATATGGACCACCCCCTTCAAACAACGCATCACAACAGGTGACTTGATGAGGGATGGCTAGTTAAGGAAACGCAAGAAGTTCAAAAGTGATGAGAGGTACCCTTTATCTGTTGCCACAGCAAGGACTTGCTGGGCCAGTGACAAACAGAACAGGAGAGCATCCGATAACTGCACTTTCAGGGGTTGTATATCTTGGGAAGAGCACCAGACAACAAACTTCTCCCAGCGTCCTGCATAAATCAGTTTTGTTGATGGATGCCTAGCTGCCAAGATGGCACCAACTACTTCAGGAGGAAGACTGAAAGCCATCAACTGTTGCTGCTCAATCTTCACGTGTGGAGGTGTTAGTTGTGCAGGCTTGAGTACAGGGCCCAGCCCTGTTGCTGCAACAAGAGGTTCTTTCGAAGGGGCAACCAACTGCATCGGAGGACAAATGCTTATGCCGAGAATTCCAGGTACCGCATTCTTCTCTCAGTCCAGAGCCACTAGGATGAATTAAGACCGATCTCTCCTGTTTGTTTTCAGTATTCTGGACAAGAGAGTAAGGGCCGGGAAGGCATACAGGAGTCCTGAGCACCACTGTAGGTGGAAGGCGTCTCCTAGCAAGGACTGCCTTGGGAACTCCATCGCACACAAGCTTTGACATTGTATGTTCTCAGCGTGGCGAATTGGTTGAGCCAGGGTTCTCCACATTGGCAGAAGACACCTTGTGCCACCTCTGACTGTAACTGCCATTTGTGATCCTCTTAAGCAATGGCAGCTCAGTTCGTCGGCCCTGACATTCATAGATCCTGCCAGGGGTTGTACGATCAGGGATGTGTCCTGAGCGTTCAGCCAGTTCCAGAGACAGAGCTTCCTGGCAGAGGACCCATTACCCCACACCACCCTGTTTGCTGCACTACCGCATTGCAGCCGTGTTGTCTGTGAGCACCTGTACCTGTTCCCCCTTGATGATTGATGAGTGCCCAGCGAATCGCTCACAGTTCCAACAAGTCGATGTGGAGACGATTTTTTGCCAGAGACCAAAGTCCTCTGATCTCCACTTCTCCCAGATGACCTCCGCAACACAGTAACAATGCATCCGTGGGGTAGGTAGAGGGGTCTGTCGTCGGACCAACCACAGTGTAGCGGCCAACACTGCAAGTCTTTCAGTCTCCTTCAACACCTAGATTGAATCTCATAGATTGCCTTGGTGCTCAGCCCACTGAGACTTCAGATCTCACTGCAGTGCCCATATGTGCCACTTGGTGTGGTCCACAGGCAGGGTACAGGAAGCCAAGAGTACAAGAAGTCTCAGAGCCGACCTCACTGAGACCTAGGCTGCAGGTTGAAAAATCAAATCATAGCTGGAATGTCCTGGACTTGTTGAGGTGCAGGGATGGCATGGACAAGCACTGTATCCAGGATGGCTCAGATGAAGGAGAGCCATTGTGAAGGAGTCAGGTGTGACTTTGGCACATTGACGAAAAACCCCAACGACGCCATTGTCTGGAGGTGGTTCATGACTGTTTGTGGTGAGCCCACCTTCAGCAGCCAGTCGCTGGGCTACGAGAAGACTGGTATTCCCAACCAACGCAGGTGGGCTGTGACCACCATCACCTTTGTGAACACCTGAGGTGCACTGGTAAGGCCAAACAGTAGCATAATGAACTGAAAGTGCTCTGGACCACCTGAAGCCAAGGAAATGTCTCTGAGACTGCAGGACAGGGATGTGAAAATATACATCCTGCAAGTCCAGCGTTACCATCCAGTATCCTGGGTCCAGGGCAGACAGTACGTGGTATTTCACAATAAGACCTGACCAACTAAGAACAGTATTTTACAATTTTATGGACTAAGGGTCTAAATTCCCCTTATACGGCAGTGCAATTTTTACTTGCCTGTATGTCCTACTATTCATCCTTAATATTCAATCACGTCATGTGCCACACTTTCCACCAAGCAACAACAAAAAGGTTTTTGTATTTTCACCACATTACGTTGTGTAGAAAATATATGTGAAAGATTGGGAAGTACCTCACGGTAGTAACACCAAGGGGGGCTGCTGGCATATAATTTACCAGTATGCCCACACTTATCATCACCGGTAACTTTCCAAGTGGAAAACAAAGATGAAAGTAAAGAGATTCCTCTAAGCTGAGAAATCTATGACAAAATGAGTGAAAAAGAATAGGTGCATAAAGATGACACGTTCAGCGTGAAAAATCACTGCGTGCCTACCATGTCCCACACACAAAAGAGGAGATGCAATCCTTAATTAAAACGAGGTACCGCTTACTTACAACAATGATTTATTCAATGTAGCAAGCGTCCTCACTTAAAAACGGCATCTAATTGGCCATTTATCACTATAGAAGCCAAGTCTTTCAGTCTCCTTCAACACCTAGATTGAATCTCATAGATTGCCTTGGTGCTCAGCCCACTGAGACTTCAGATCTCACTGCAGTGCCCATATGTGCCACTTGGTGTGGTCCACAGGCAGGGTACAGGAAGCCAAGAGTACAAGAAGTCTCAGAGCCGACCTCACTGAGACCTAGGCTGCAGGTTGAAAAATCAAATCATAGCTGGAATGTCCTGGACTTGTTGAGGCGCAGGGATGGCATGGACAAGCACTGTATCCAGGATGGCTCAGATGAAGGAGAGCCATTGTGAAGGAGTCAGGTGTGACTTTGGCACATTGACGAAAAACCCCAACGACGCCATTGTCTGGAGGTGGTTCATGACTGTTTGTGGTGAGCCCACCTTCAGCAGCCAGTCGCTGGGCTACGAGAAGACTGGTATTCCCAACCAACGCAGGTGGGCTGTGACCACCATCACCTTTGTGAACACCTGAGGTGCACTGGTAAGGCCAAACAGTAGCATAATGAACTGAAAGTGCTCTGGACCACCTGAAGCCAAGGAAATGTCTCTGAGACTGCAGGACAGGGATGTGAAAATATACATCCTGCAAGTCCAGCGTTACCATCCAGTATCCTGGGTCCAGGACAGACAGTACGTGGGCCAGGGTAAACATCATGAACTTGTCCTTCCAAAGGAAGAAATTCAGAGGACGAAGGTTGAGGATAGGGTGGAAGCCTCCATCCTTCTTCAGGACCAGAAAATACCAGGAGTAACAACCTGCCCCAATTTCCTAAGCCAGTGTCCTCTGTATCACTCTCTTGGGCAGGAGAGCTCTTATTTCTCCACGGAGTATGAACAAGTCATCCTCTGTGAGGCGTTATGGTGTGGGTGGCATGTCCAAGGGGTAGGAAAGGAAGGATAGGGAGTATCCATTTTGGATGATCTGGAGCACCCATTGGTCAGACATGATGCTCCTCCAGCCGGGTAGGTGAAAGGAGATGTGATCCCCCTACAGGCTGATTGTGCACCGCCAAGGACAAATTCAATTGGTTTTGTGGAGGCTGCGGGAGGAGGGGCTGGGGTAGCTCTTTGCCCCTGGAGGCCTGGATGCTGTCGGCCTGATCCCTGGCCTCCACCTTGAAAGGACCTGGAGACCAATTGCTGATGAGGAGCATATTGTCGCTGCCTCTGTTGGAAGCCCCTACTGAAGCCTCGAAAGGGGCGCTGCTATTGGGGAAACTGCTGAACTGGCAGAGCTCAGCCCAGTAAGCAGGCAATGGCCTTGCTCCCTTTAAATCTTTCAAGGCCTGAGTCCTCATTTGCTCCAAACAGCCTAGAGCTGTCGAATGGCATGTTCACGAGGGACTGCTGCACGTCAGATGAGAAGCCCGTGGAGCGAATCTAGGCGTATTGCCTAAGCACCACGCTTGTGCCAGCTGCCCTACCCAGGCAGTTGGTAGTGTCCAGACTGGATCTGATTGAGTATTTCACTGCGTCCCGTCCATCAAAAATAAGCCTATGTAAGGATGGGCGGAGATCCTCTGGGACAGCTGGCAAGATGTCCACCATCCTGTCCCATAATGTAAGCAAATACTTGCCCAGGGGGCATGGTGTATTGACAGAGCTTAGGGTGGGGCAGGTGGAGGAGAACATCCATGTATCAAATGTCTCCATCCATTTGGATTCCCTCTCAGGTGGAGTGGTTGGGAAGGAATTGGGGTTCAGGCGGCTGGTGACTGAACCCCCAAGCTCTCTAGAGTAGGATGCTATTGAATGAAATCTGGATCCACAGAAGCAGGTCTATGCACCCTTGCCACTGTCAACGCCTCATTAAAGAGGAGAAGAGGTTCTTGGCTGGATTGCGCTGGGATGAGGACCTATACGCAGTTAGAGGTCTCTATCAGAATGGTAATGTACCGAGAGAGGAAGAGACGGGTGAGGTAGAGTGCTATATAAATAGATAAAGGTGAAGAGAGAGGTGAGGTACATAGGATTAGTTGAAATGGAGAAGGTACAGACAAATATGAGGTAGAGGTAGTGGGTAAGGAGTGAGAGAGGTAAGGTAGAGAGAACATAGGTAAGAAGAGAGAGAGGGAAGGAAGGTGAGGTAGAGAATGAATGGTGAGGTAAATTGAGAGGTTAGTGAGAGAGAGTGGGGAAGGTAGAAAGGTGTGAGGGAGAGAAATGAGGCAGAAAGAAAAAGGTATGCGGTGGAGAGTGGTGAGGAAGCATGTGAGGGGTTAGAGCAGTGAGTTTAAGAGAGACTTATGTGTTAGAGTTTAGGGAGAGAGAGGCGGTAAGGAGGTATATATATATATATAGAGGTAGGGGCCAAGAGTGATAGAGAGAGAGGGGTGAGGCCATGACGGAGTTGGAGAAGAGTGGGGTAGAGTACACTGTACACTGTGCAAAAGACAGGTGAAATAGAGCGAGAGAGAGATGGGGGTACGAACACAGAGACGTGGAGACAGGTAGAGGTAAAGAGAGAGGGGTAATGGGGAAGAGGTGAAGAGGTGAAGTGGACTAAGGAGTAAGACAAGGGTCAGAGACTGAGAAAAAGAGGTAGACAGAGTGACAAGGGTACTAAGAGAGAAGTGTGGACATCGAAGTGAGGTAGAGAAAGGGAGATTTCATAATTGGTGAGGTAGTGATAGATAAGAAGCAAGAAGATAAAGAGGCAGACAGAGAGAGTGGTCAAGTAGAGAAAGGTGGGGTAGAAAGAGGGGAGAGGTAAACAAAGCAAGGTGGACAGATGGCAGGAAGAACAGGTTAGAAGGCGTTAGTGAGACAAGCAGGTAAAAAGGGTTAGCAAGGTACCTGCAGGGGCGTCGTGAACCCCCCCCCCCAGCTTTGGCAGGTACATGGGGGGGGGGGGTCTTTATGGGCCTCTTCTGTCTGCAACAGGCAAACAAAATCTCATGATTAACACCATGAAGGAATACAGCGTCAATAGAGGAGTAAGTGGCGGCAAGGAACACTAAAAGATGGGTAAATAGAAAAGGGAATGAAGGAAGAAATATTGAATAGAATGAAGGGTGAAAGGGAGGAGGGAAGGATGGAGGGATGAGTAGGTGGATGAATGACTGGGTGGATGAAAGAGTGGGTGGATGGATGTGTGGCTAGATGGGTGAATGAGTGGAACAATGAGTGAAAGGATAGCTGGATATACAGATGAAAGGATGGCCCAGTGGATGGATGGATGGATGCATCGATGGATATATGGATGGAAGAGAGTGTGAGAGAATGAATGGATAGGTGGGTGGGCAGGTCAAAGGATGGCAGTGTAAAGGGATGGATGGGCAGGGGAAAGGATGGTAGAGTAAAGAGATGGATGGATGAACAAATGGATGGCAGAGTAGATGGAAGAGTGAAATGATGGCAGAGTGGATGGATGGCAGAAGGGATGCATGGCAGAGTGGATGGATGGCAGAAGGGATGGATGGATGGCAGAGTGGATGGATTGATGGAATGAGAAAAGATTGAATGATGCATGAAAAAATGAATGGATGTAAGAATGTAAAGATGAAATAATGGAGATCAGTGGGTGGATGGAAGGGTGAAAGGATGAATGGATAGATGCCTGGATGGAAGAGATAGGGATCTCCTCTGAGGAGGGGCCGGCTCACTTCCTTCCTTGCTTTGTGCCAAAAGAGCTTTTATTTTAAAGTGGGGAGTACTTTAAATTTCTGGCTACTCCCTTGCAAGGTAGTGAGAGAAAGATGACAGCAAGAGAAAGGTGAGGTAGAAAGAACAGTAGCTAGCAGTGAGGTACGGAGAGTGAGTAGTAGAGGTGGGCAGTGAAGGGAAGAATGGTTGAGACAGGAGCAGTGGCGTAGCTAGGGGGGGGCGGTGGGGGCGGTCCGCCCCAGGCGGCACTATTTTGGGGCGGCCACTATTGTGGGGACACTCACTGACACTACTGTCAGTCACAGTAGTGTCAGTGTCCCCAAATAAATGATAAAGGCCGCCGCAACGGGCCGCGTGTGCGGCCACGTTTGAAAGTGCATTGCAAGCGGCCAAGCGCACCTGACCTGCTTGTTGTGCGCCTGCAGTGCTGCCAATTTGAATTTGCCGCCCCGACGTCCCGCGTTTGTGCTTGCCTGTTGTTGGTCCGTCCCAGGGCCGTCAATCTTGTAGCGCGCTAGCGCTACCAATCACGGCCCTGGGCGTCATTTTGGCCAGCCCTCGCGATGAGAACGTAGCAGTGACGCGTCACGCGCTTCACCACTACGCGCTCTCGTGAGGAGTCGATTCTGGGCTTGCAGTGGCAGCGCTGGGCGATTTTCTGGCTGCAGCAGAAGTGAACCAACCCTGGTCCCCTGCCATAGAGACCCTGGCTGCCACCACTGTGGAGTGCTGCTGGAGGCTGAGTGAGGAGGTAAGAACTAAACGTCTTTCTAAAAATGCCCCCCAAAGATGGTGACTAAACTGGCGTATACTCTGTTCCGCTTTTTAACTGATTGAATTTATTTGTATGTCTCTTTTAGCAGCATTTTAAAAAATGTACATAGCTGCCAAGGTTTGAAATTTGCTGTGTGTGACATTTTCATAAATTCAGTGTAATTATGAGTGACATTTCAACGACGAGTGACACTCGCGAGCAAAATCAAGCAAGGAAGAGGAGTTTACCTAGTCATCTAAATAAATGCTACAGATAACCAAGTTTTAACCGTATACAATCAGCGCATTACCGTACAATAATGTCAAGGTACAACCTGTCTGCATTAGCTTGAACTGTGCACAACATCAAAAAATAGCCTAGCGTTTAGAGATTGTGTCTCTGCCTTGTGCCTGCACTCCGCAATGCAAGTGTGCTGTGTATACAGGCTGTGTGTGTGTGTCTACACTCAGCACAGGGCACGAATAGTGAAGTGAAGGTCGCAGTGTGCGTATCTGGCTGTCTTAGGTAAATTATAAAGCACATAGTGTAAATGTCAGGCCCCCTTGCAACCTATCAAGTAGCATCAGTCTACCCAGGGCCTCTCTGTCCCGCGTGGATCCGGGCTGAGTCTCCCAAGATGTGAAAGGCCCCATCTCGTCAACTGCCTAATAAATCAACAGGACTCAGCTGACTCGAGTCACCAAAGCCACCACAGACTGGCACTGGGCAAGCCTCAGGAGAGTGAGGCCGAGGCACAGGACATGTATAGTTCTAAAAGAAATTAAATAAAGAGAGGTATGCTGTCATTGGGCTATAATAAAAGCTGCACTCTGTGCAGACATGTGACGTGGCTGGTGCTGATTTTGCACACACAGTGAATGAGCTGCATTTGTTGGTTCACCCGTCCCTCGGACCACCGCTCTGAGTCCTTAATCATCAATAATTTGTGCTCTTAAGTAATAGGAACTGCTAACAGGCAGAGGCTGCACATTAAGGCAATTACAACATTTTGAACTTTAAACTTTATCCGCAACTTTTGTCTTCAATTAATTATTTTATGAGTCCAGGGCTTGCCTTGGACACACACTTACTTTATCCTGCGACGGCCAAAAGAGCAGCTTCCTTACCATGTCGGCCGCCTGCGGCCCCAGCTCGTCTCAGATGACCGTCTGCTGAGCTTCAGCAGGGGTCCCGGGTTGGCATACTCTGGGGCCGGAAATGAACAGTGCTACACAGGCGGCACCGCAGCAGGCACGTGACTCAGCCGCCGCCCAGACTACGGTGGCCCCCGTGGGGTCCTCGGGGGTTGGACTCACACTTAAAACCGCAGAACTCATTTTACAGCAGGCTAGTTTACAGTCCAGAATTCAACTGCCGCCCGCTGACTGCCCATTGGCAGGCACTGACAGTGACGTCAGTGAAAGATTGCGGAATACTGCGCGGTGAATTATTTCAACTATCCGATAGGTTGAATGATTTGTGCCGTGCTCAGCCCAGCCTCTAAGACTGCTAACCTGCGTGTACTGCGCGCTGCGGCTGCTGTGTCACTAGTAATTAAACAGGCTACAGCCAGCGCTCGAGCCACAGCGCTTAACATTGTAGCACAGGCAGCAGTGCCCATAACTGTTAACTGAGCCTGTGCTGGTGGCAGCGCCCGGGCCGGGCGGCAAGTCTGCGGGGAGCAGCAGCAGAGCCGGGGCAGGTGTCACTGCGCCGGCACGCGCGGCTAGCAGCCTGGCGTAGCCAGTTTTAGAGCTGGTGTACAGCAGAGAGACAGTGGCATTAAAATGCATGACAATGCATTTCAGTGCGGTGATGCGGAACACCACACTGAAATGCGTTAGTCACGTCTGATGCGTGATACTTGGCAGGCATGAATGTATCTAACTTAAGGTATACATCACCTGGTGATAAAGACTATCAAAAAGTAGGACTGGCGTTAAAAGGTCTATAACAATGGTTTTAATTCCTTTTTGATTGAAGTCAACTGTTTCTATACAAACTTTTTAATCTATATTTAAGGTTCTGCAAATTCCCTATTATATTATGCACCAGCACTTTAATGTAACCAGTTATGCTGCTAATTGTCTCATTGACCGATTTAAGCACTTTATATAAACGTAGATATTATCGTTTTTGAGTTTATCTGAGGGTCATACTAAGTGCAGAAAACATCTTGTTATTATAAACTGAACATAAGTACTGCATATATAGGCAATTGCAGACCGTGATACCAGGACTGACTGAAAATTAGATCTTTGTAGGCTATACTATATACTTAGATACAATTTAACTTGATGTCTGTATTCCTTTTTACCTGTTTTTAACACAGATGAGATGTGCAAATTATGTGTAAACTGCTTTTATGGTCATATTGATCGAAATAAAGTTTTACAAATGGCTAAACGTTTTCAGAGGGGATATTTAGAGAGTGGCAGCATAGCTGCCAAGGTTTCAGGTGTGTGGCATATTCTCATAACTTCACTGTAATTATGATTGACATTTCAACAACTATGAGCATAGCTGCCAAGGTTTCAAATTGCTATGTCTGATATTTTCATAATTAAATTGTAATTATGAGTGACATTTCCACGACTATGAGTGACACTTTTTTGTGAGCAAAACTCAAGCAATGAAGACGAGGTAAACATATATATATATATATATATATATATATATATATCAGTAATTACACCCATTTGAGCAATGAGAAACTCTAAGAAGACTTTAAAACTGGTGCAAATGTCTGCGGCGGCAGACTCATAATTACAATAAAATTATGAAAATATCACACATAGCAATCTGGAAGCTTGGCAGCTATGCACTTTGAGGCTGCTCTTTACCAACTGACGTTGGAACTACTCAAAACAATGTACAGTAGAACGCTTCTTACTGTGTATCATCTGTGACTTGTCCATGCACATCTATCGTACCCTAACCCAACCCTCTTTCACTTCTATACAGTTTCTCCTCTCAACAATTCATTCTTTCTTTGACCTGCACCTCTTACCTAGTGTTCCATTTTCCTTTTCACATAACCCCAAGCCTCTTTTGACTGTTTTTATCTTACATTCACCACTCTTTCCCTCACATCTATCTTTTTGAGTTTCCTTTCACCTTAAAATCGTCCCCTTTGCACCAGTTTCCCATTCCGGTGTGTCCTATACCTCACTCTTTCATTCTCTCAAAGAATTTCACTCAGTTACAGCTCAGATGCTCGCCTACCTATCTTCTACCGTCACCCTCATGCTTCACAGTGCTCTACTCCATTCAACATTAAGTCCAACTCTTAATCTCTTCTTGCCTATATCTCAAATGCATCTTTACGAGTCTAATTTTCTCATTTCTATTTCTTCCAATTTCCTCACGCTATGCAACTTTTATCCTCTTTCTCTCACTTTCTTTCACTTCCATCTCCTTTGGTTTTACCTCTTGAGTGCAACTAGAACTTGCATTCTATCACATTCCTGTTTTCCTCTCGCTTCCACCTTTTCTTTTCTCACATTCGTTGTTTTCTAGACACCCTCTCGTCCCTAGTACCCCTTCACTCCTCTAATTGCTTTCTCTTTGTTCTCTTCTCATCTCCAGTTGTCTCTTGTATCGTATTATAGGACGATGTGTTTTTGTGCGAGTAAGAATGCGCACAATACCAGGCAGAGCTGTTCTGGACCCGCAGATTTAGGTAGTGCGAGTATCACTGTGAAAGACCTATTTATTAATCTCCTGACATCTTCTTGATTTGTTGCTTTTCTGTAGCAGGCTCTTGTGGCCTCTTGTGTGCTTGTTTGGTAATTTAATGCCAGCCAGTCAGCTATTATGATCACACACATTTGTTTTTATTAGGTATATCATGAGTGCATTTAAGCCCATTATGATTTTTAACAAATTAGATTTTGCTTTGGGGTTGTGCTAAAAAAGTGGCACAATCCCAATGCAAAATCTGGGCCTCAACTAATTTTAAATTTTTTTAAAACCCTGCCACAAAGAAATTGACAACAAGGAGAAGCATGTTAGTAGATCTTTTATGCTTAATTGGTTACAAAGTCTGCATTTTCTAATATTTTTATAGGGTTAAGACATCTGCTCCAGAGGTGCCCAGTAGCTATCAGGGAATAATAATTGGTGAGATAACCCTGGAGGTTAAAGTATTTCTTGGAGAAATTTCTGTTTTGTGTAGTCCCAGATCTGACTCAAAGTAGTATAGAAGGTTAATGTGCCTGCAAAGCACATCATGTAATATGCAATGACAGATTTTTTTTAATGTAGCTAGGTAAGGTTACTGCTTTGAACACAGATCCTTTTGTTACTTGCAGTTCATAAATAGTAAGCCTTTTAATATAGCACAGTGAGCTATGTAGGATATGTGACTGCTACAACTTTTAACACACACTGACTCATGCAACACATCTTGCACACTGATTTACACGCTTGCATGATTTATTTTCAATCTGTATGTTATGTAAATCGCTCTGACACCCTGCATTGGGATGTGTAGCGTTATAAAAGAAAGTAAAATAGTGCAATTTAAATTGTGTGTAAATACTGGGACAGACCAACACATCTGAGATACTTACAGTTCATGCACTTACATAAAGGGACCTAACAAAGTCAAAAGCATGCCTCTCTTAAGTACCTGTGCAGCGATAACCAGCTGTGTGCTTTTGTTTCCCTCTGTTGTATTTACATTTAAGTGTGAGGTTCCAGGCCACTCGGTCATTTAATGTCAGCTGTAGATGATGGATCCCTGAACAGTGTCATGTATGTGCATGTTTGCATTGTGCTGAGGGGATTACCAGGTAATTGTTCACGCAGCTCTCTGATGGATGTCACATGCGGTTTTTCTGAGTCCCCAGATAGATCATGCAGTCTGTGTGTTCTCTTTTGTACTGCCAGTCACCGGTGTATTCAACTGTGTAGCCTTGGACCGTGTCATGTATGTGCATGTAACTTGCATGATCGAGGCAACTATTAGCAGCGATACTGCGTGTCTCTCGGACCTCTTTCAAGTGCTCGCTGTCCTTTTTCCCCAGCACCCCCTCCCCTCCACCCCAGGGGCGGCAATCTGAGGGATAGCCCCGGGCGCCACAAGCTCTAGCTACGCCTCTGGACAGGAGAGAACTGGAGACAGGTTATGAGAGTGATAAAGAGAGACAAAGAGGCCTCTGGTTGTCTGAATCACTTTACTAAGGGGGCCTTGGCAGTTAGGGGACCTGGGCAATTGCCGACTTTGCTACTGCCCTAAAACGTCTCTGTATAGTGGAGTATTGTGTTCAGTTCTGAACGACTCACCCAAAGCCATGTGTCTAATTCTTGGGGCCTAACCTAGAGTACAGTGTCCTGTTGTGGAGGTCTCCTCTGCCATATTGTGTCCAGTTCTAGGGGTCATATACGGGACACTGTCAGTTTTTGGAGGCCTCTTCTTCAGTGCTGGGCCCAGCCCCAGAGATCTCGTCTGGAGTGCTGCACTCAATTCTGAAGGCCTCGCATCTAGAGCGGTGTCCAGTGCCCGAGAACTTTTCCCGTGAAAGAGGGAAGACTGGTTAGAGAAAGCCTCTTGGAAAGCTGCAGAGAGTGTGCCGGGAATCCTACTAGAGAATCCTGTACACGTTCGAGAGGAAATTACATAAGGATTTTCTTTCCAGAAAGAGTGGTAAGTGAATGTACCCAGCTCCCAGCAGAAAGGCAGGACCAGTCACAGGCATAGCTGGGGACTACTTTCCACCTGGAACCAGTGCTTTAAATGGGTCGGGCCGACCAGTACGGAGTACCGGCACTTTTTTATTTTGAGAGGGAGAGTACCAACACTTCTCAAGAGAAATGCAATACCTTTAATTGGAGAGTACCGGCACTTCTCAGAAACAAGCGCTTCTATTTTTCCATTTCAAGCACTGCCTGAAAAAGGAAGGGGGCAGGCGGGATGGGCCTGGCGGTGCAGTTGAGGAGGTACAACGCCCATCTGGTGCCCCTCTGCCAGGTATTCGCACACGGTCCCTCCGGGCGCGCGCTCTCCGCGAGAACAAGAGAGCACGCGCCCATCCACCCTGCCAATCTAAAGGAATGTGCCCGCGTGAGCACCAGCAGAAGGGCTTCCCCGTCCCAGTCCATCTCCTGGCTGATGCCAGCCTCCCTCCTCGGTATCTGTTGACCCGCCTAGCGGCTGACAGAGGATGTTGTTTGCCTCTTTTGGTTTTTATGTGGGAAAATGTTGCGCGCTCCCTGTTCCCCACCCCAGCTGTGTCATCCGTGCACCTCGCGGAGTGATTCACTGGCCTGCTATCCCATTCTCTCGTACCGTGGTGTTCCCTCCCAAGCAGCATGTTCTAATACCAGCTGCCAAGAAAATTGGGTGTAGCTGATTCTTGGCTTTTTGTGCTTTCAATCGGGGTGATTCATCAAGTGGCCTTTAAAAACAAGGAGGCGCCTCCCCTTGGCACGAGAGCGTCCACAGAGCCCGGGAGGAAACTTATAACTTTGCGAGGAGGGGCCCCTGCTTCAGAGGAGCGACGGGACGCGCAGCTGAGAGGCAGGGAAACCCTTCTCCATCCAGCAAACGCATTTACAGAACCGGAGGTAAGGTGGTGGCAGTCTGAATCCATGCTCAGGGCTGCTCTACGGGGGCTCCGAGGCGCAGGCTGTGACAGACAGACAGACAGACAGACAGACAGACAGACAGATAGATAGATAGATAGACAGACAGACAGACAGACAGACAGACAGACAGACAGACAGACAGACAGACAGATAGATAGATAGATAGATAGATAGATAGATAGATAGATAGATCTGGGGCGTTATGTGTGTTTATCTGTCTAACCTGAAGCTCACCAGTCCCAGAAAGACAGCTCAGTGGGTTGATGCACTTGACACACAGATACATCTGTATCCGTTCGGTCATAGGTCTCAAGCCTAGCAGGAACCCCCACCCCCAGCTCTTCATCTTCCGAAAGAGTTGGAATAAACACCACTGAGTTGGGTAACAAGTAACCCCGTTATCTGAGCACCAGCAAGCAATTCATTCAGTGTTATGAGTTATAAAAATGACCAAAATCTTCAACCTTGTTCTTAGTGAGAACTGTTTAGCACTCCCTGGTCACCGGTGCAGCACCTCAGTGCACGCTGAAACCTCCTGGGCTCAAACTTTGCCGGTGATCACAGTAATGTAGCGCCCACTCTAGGATGAGCTGCCTCTAGGCACCCGAGATGAAGTCAGGGTGTACATTTGGTGCTCCCAAAAGCTGCTGCAGGAAGAGCACTGGCGCTTTCTATTCTATGAAGCCATTGCAGATGACATTCTTATCACTAGTAGTGGTAATGGTAGTATTTTTGCTATTATTGTTGTTAATAATCAGGATAATAAGTTAACCATGAGCTTTGTTTAGGAGATCTCCTTAACCTGGTGGGCAGGGAAGGACCTAACCCAGCTACCCTGCAAAGTGTTCAGAGGCTGGAATGCACATGCCACATGCCTTTTGGGGCGTGGCAGGCATAAGGCGATGTAGAGTAGATGTACATCCAAAGGGATCAGAGGTCCAATCGTTTGGGGGGGGGGGGGCTGCCTGAAAGAGGGGGCTGACACCTTTGGTCAAGCCAGGAGGAAAAGAGACAGGGACTGGATAGCCCTAAGAATCGAAAACTTATTTGGGAAATGTATTGTCTTATTTCTAATTTGTTCATTCATTTTCGTACTTAATTTACCCATTTTTGTTGTTTATTTGCTAGTGTACTTATGCATTCATTTACATATTTAGGACCCCGCTTGCTGAAGTTTTTCCCTAGCTAATTACAGTTTTATGGCTCTCTTAAGTGGGGCAGGATACCCTTAGCACCGCCTTATGCTATATTTACCTACCTGCCTACTAAGTATGCGCTTTTTTCTGTTTAATTGACGCATGTTTTTGCTGCCTTGCTTGTTTCAGTGTTTATTGATGCTTTTGTGTATTTTCCGTAAATGTGCTTATTTTCACCAACAGCATCTTGTGTTGTTGTTTCATGGACCACGCCTGAATGGCACTGAGACAGTAAGTCTAAGGGAGTGGCTCTTCCCACTGTGGTCTGTGAGGGCCAAGCTGACTCTGGTTGCTTACGGCATTTCCAGGAAGTGCTCTGCTGAAACATGTCCACAGCATCAGGTGTGTTCTGGCCCGTGACAGCGCTGTCATCCCAGAGGTCCTCACTAGGCACCTGATGACCAGGGCTGAGGACACCGAGGATCTGTAGAGCACGGCAGGGCCTTAAGTGGGATGTAAAAACTAGGGGGTCTCTCAAATGGGCCTGGCCAATGTATTTAAGGGCGTGGTTTAAAACACTTAAGCTAAAAATCTGTGCTTATAGTGTGCCTCCAACTGGTATTTTGCTGCTTCTGTCATTGCATCTAGATATATAATACAAGTAGCATTACACCTACAACAAGCCAGGACTATTGGCTTTGTCAATGGTTGTTTGTTGCGTAAAGTTGTACATAATATATTAAAAAAGCTTCAGTTCTTATGGTAGAGGTCGTGGTGTCACTAGAGCTGCCGACTTTGGAGACGGGGAAGCACTCTTGAGTCTCGGGTCAGCTCAAAATCCTGTGATTCTGGGAAAATCACTTAATTTTCCCGTGCATTCCACAAAAAAATATATATATATATTATTAAATATGTCATTGTGCAGCAAAGTAGCTGGTGCTCATGTATAGCGTTCCAATTCTTTTGGGTCGAGTTTGCAATATATAGAGCTGCAAAAAAAAATTACATCAAAAGCAGTGGACTGCTGCAGAGTTCAGATTTTGTTTCCACCCTGAAGGTAAGGGCAAAAATGGAGAGCCCGATAGGGCCGTCTCAGCACCTGCCTTTTAGAGTTGCCGGTGCTGAGCACCTACAGGACCCCGCCCACTTAAAGCCCTGCAGCAGGGTGGGGTGCTCAAAGTGTGATGCTGCAGAAAGGAGACTGCTTCCCATGGAGGGGCATACACTGTAAGTATTTCACAAGCAGCCCCACCCAGTGTAATTGCCCCACCCAGTATATTGTGGTTAATACTAAAAGTCGCATGTGAGTACTGCACCCACATCTAGTGTATTGTGTCAAGGTATAGAGTCCACTTCTGGAATACTGTGTCAGTCCTGGGGGGCATATATTCAGAAGTATATAGATAGCCCAGAGGAGGGCGTGGCCGGCCTGGTACCGAGGTCACGTCCGGGTGAGAGTCTAAGCATTGCCACCCTTCAGCAAGAGAGACATGAAAGGTGTGAGACATGCAAACTCCAAACAGGAGCAAACAGCCCAAGAGGCTGATTTTCAGAAGAAGGCTGTGTCATGCATCTGTGGGCCTAGAAACATACAGGAGAAGGCTTGTGGGGCGGTACCTTAGATTGAGAGGGTGTTTGACGCCATAGTGGACGAAATGAATGACTTCCTGGCGCCCACTTCTGCTTTAGGAGCAACCTGACTTCGGATGGTGCAGCGCCCACTTCTGCTCTGGGAGCCATCTTGACTTCGGATGGTGCCATATTGCATGCATGACATCCCAAGCGTGCAAGGAGTACAGCTATTACTCTGTTCCCTCCACCCCCTGGCTTGGGCGGCACAATGCCTCCACTGTATGATTTACGAACCTCCATCCGAACCACAGGCCTAACCACTCTGTTCCCACGGCCAACACCCACGACTTTCTCAGTAACAAGGCCTTATGGGCGGGGGAGGGGCGCCGGGTGGTGGGTGTCTGTAGCCTCCTATCACCTGACGTCAGCCCTTGAAGAGTAGGTCTTCCCACTCTTCTGAGACCCCCAGTGGCATCCATTTGTTTTTCCTCCCCTGTTTTTTAGCTCTGTTCTCCCATACCTCAGGTCGAGGGCCACTGAGGCCAAACGTAGCTCTCTCGCGCCACACGCTCGCTTACACTTTTATCCTGAGAGTCTTAAAATGAGTAAAGGCATCAGGCATGAATACCAGTATCAGACCTCTAATGTACTGCTGTAAGACAACAAACGCTGTACAAAAAACACGTTTTGTCGTACAGTGAAAGTTGTTGGTGGATACAGGTAGTCTAGGCAAATCAGGACAATGCTTCTGAAAGGCCCACGGGGCTGGTGCAGAGCAAGTCAGAGTTCAGGGTTTATATCCTGCCCTGAGATGTACTGTGCTGTCGTCACTGCCTCCCTCCCCAACCCCCCCCCCCCCCGGCCCTATTTCCTTTTCACAATTAAAGGCCTGCCAGGAAACCATCCCAATTTCCATGTTGGGAATACTGCTTTTGTCTTAATTCGGGAGTCCAGACTTTACAGGAAAACGCACAAGCGCTTCGAAGCAGGTCGGTCCTCAACGTGCAGCATACACACCTGCTTGCTCACTTCCACAGGCGTTCGCTGGATGAGGCAGGTGTGACGGGTGCACCAGAACATATCGATGCTTATGTCAATCAGCACCTATTCCACTTTTGTCGCTTTCTTGTAGCACCTTGTTTCGCCAGAGTGTGAGCGCTACACAACTGTCAGGGCCTACACTACGCCCTAAACCCCTCTTTTCCGAAGTGGCGCATGCGGAATAACTGAGGGGCATATTAGCAAGACCGGCGATAAAATTATCGCCGTTTTAGCGGCAGGAAACTGCCGCTAAAACGGCGATAATGGGCTTGCTAATATGCGTTATGGAATTCAATAGAAGCCCAGGTTAGATGTGCAGGACATCTAACCTGGGCTTCTATTGGAATTCTATAACGCATATTAGCAAGCCCATTATCGCCGTTTTAGCGGCAGTTTCCTGCCGCTAAAACGGCGATAATTTTATCGCCGGTCTTGCTAATATGCCCCTGAGTTTTATATTTGACGACCTTGCAGTTTTCCTTTTGTTAATGTTAGAGGCTTCAGTCCTAGAAAAAGGAGCACCGACTGAAAAACAGACAAGTTGCCACCCATCTTCCGGAACTTTGAAAATGGATAAGGTATCGGGGTCGCACCCTCGGAAAGTCGTCCTCCCTTTAAAATGATTAGTTTTGCAATGTTTGGAACACGTAGCGGCTTGATGCTGCGCAGCACACCAAAAATGTACACATAATAGAACTACTGTACACCACCTCAACGTGGTCCTTATTTCAAACTACTTTCAAAGGATGAAAGGCCAAGTCCAGGACTTGAACCTATGATCGTCAGTTCACACGCAAATGTCTGCAGCAAATGCGTTTACCCACTGAGCTTTCTCATGTACAAATGCGTGACTTTAATTTAAAAAAAAAGCAGTTTCCAGAGATTTATTTTCAGCCGAAAAAGCACAAACCCAAAGACTGTCTGACTGAAAAGTAATTGCAACGGAATGTGGCCGCGCCCTGCCTCAGAAATGTGCCCACTTCGAGCCAAAAAACAGTGTGTCCAGCTCTTCAAAACTACATCTGGCAGAAGCCTCCGGCACAGCCCAGTGAAATTAGCGCCTGCTGCCAAATACCGGTACTTCTCACAGGTGTAAATCCCGGGAGTATGAGGCACTAGTTAGAACAGCTCAGCCTTTCATCCTTCCACAAGCGACAAAATGCGTAACGGTAGAAACGATAATGGCGTCTCATTATTTGTAGCGCCACAAAGACGACATCAAGTGCTGCACAGAAATACATCTTATAAATATAATTAGAATTTGTATTTAAACGTTTGTTGATCGAGAGGGGTCATCTTACGTTCCCATTTAATCCTTGATCTCACTGTGAAGAACCATTTTATGCCGATTAAGTATGTAGTATTTGGTCGAATATCGGATAAATAAGAGCGGTCAACATCTTAGCTTATTTTCGTTCCAGAATCCTGTTGGCGCTCAAAATCTCAGCAAACAAATTTAAGAAAAAGCACATGAGTGCAGAATGTTTGTTTAAAATGATATACGAAGACCACGCAAGGTAGTAGGGTCAGATCGGGCAGTTATTCTAACATGCCGGAATTGCTGAATAAGTATATTTACATTTCTTTGCTATAGCGTTTGCTGCACCAGCCATACAGCTTCGTGACGCTAGATATATCTGGCCTCATTTACAAGTCCCTTGCTCCATCGGAGCGTCACTTTTTGCGACACTCCGGTGGCGCTGTGTCCTGCTCTATATTTACAAGGCAGCGCTAACCTACTTTGCGTGGCTTAATGCGGCCTTGTAAATATTGTTCCCTTTTTCTGCATTAAAGGGGCATGCAATTGGTGTTGCTGTGGGCGTTCCCAGCAACACCCATGACTTTTTGACACTGCTCCAGATTTACAAGGAATCGCAACTCTGAGGGAATGCCAAAAACTTACTCCTCCCCAGAGGTGTAAGGGTAGCACAAGAAGAAGAAATACTTTTACTCCTCCTCGTTCTCTTACTCTTTCTTTGTGTGCTGCATCCTAGGAGCAAAATGCCATTAATGATTTTTTTTTATGCAGGAAGATGTTCCTTCCTGCACAACAATAATCATCCTTGCGACGCAGGCACCCTTGCGCCATGATGCAAGTGTGTCTGCGTTGGCACAAGGCTGCTGTTTTTGCGCAGGCCTGAGTACAGGAATTCTTGTAAATATGACGCATTCCTGCACTTAGACAATGACACAGCTAGGCCAGCAGAATTGCTTGCGGCACTGTCTTGTAAATATGCCCCATCATGTCTTACCATAATCCAAATACACGGCATTCTTTTTGACACAGAAAGGCTACAATGTCGGGTCAGGTTTTTCATGGTTCGAGCCCAGAGCTCCCACACACAAATCGGTGCAGCAGGGGCGTGACTGTTTCAGAGAGCACGAGAAGTGTGAGCCTGATCCTGGTGTAGAAGGATCAGTACTTTAGTCAGTCCTCCTAGCAGGTAGGAGTTTTGAGGGGTCTGTATTTCAGACCAGCACTGAATAGGTATCGCATTCATTAATTTCAATGATATATATATATATATATATATATATATATATATATATTTTTTTTTTCCATCAAATTGCTCAGCTGCAAGGACGCACTCCACAACCAGATGGTTCCCAAGACCTTTAATTTTCAAACCGGCAAATGCATTCTAAGAGTTCTTAATGCCGACGCGTTTCGAAGCATCCAAGCTTCTTTTTCAAAGGCAGTGCATGTAGATTTCCGGCGTTATTGACGGACTGCGTTGCTGACTGGCTTAAGTAGACTTCCTGTAGTAGGCGAATAGCACAGTGCATTTCGGTCATCGTAGTTCATCAATTTTAATATTCCCCTTAGTGGGTCCCGAAATAACTAACATAATTATTGCAAATTGTTTATCCCTCAGTGGGCCTCAGGCAGCATGCCGGTTCCTTTTACTGAAATCTGTTGTTCCGATGAGGTACTGCAAGGTTCCCAGCTCCTCCGGCCCCATACTGCAATGCAAGGGTGGTGCAGCCCTTCACGACCGAAGCCGCCGTGTTAATCTTTTCCATCAAATTGCTCAGCTGCAAGGACGCACTCCACAACCAGATGGTTCCCAAGACCTTAACTGCAATAATTATGTTAGTTATTTCGGGACCCACTAAGGGGAATATTAAAATTGATGAACTACGATGACTGAAATTCACTGTGCTATTCGCCTACTACAGGAAGTCTACTTAAGCCAGTCAGCAACGCAGTCCGTCAATAACGCCAGGGAGCACTTATAGGGATGGGTAAGCCCAGATGTGGGTCCTGTGCTCACTGTTCCACAGGACTACAAATGCAATAACGCCGGAAATCTACATGCACTGCCTTTGAAAAAGAAGCTTGGATGCTTCGAAACGCGTCGGCATTAAGAACTCTTAGAATGCATTTGCCGGTTTGAAAATTAAAGGTCTTGGGAACCATCTGGTTGTGGAGTGCGTCCTTGCAGCTGAGCAATTTGATGGAAAAATATATATATATATATATATATATATATATATATATATATATATATCACAACAAACGCCGTTTCCGATAAAGAACAGCTACTGTGGAGCTACTCGTGAGCAAGGGAGTGTTTCCCGAAACGCGTCGAGCTGGTGATTGATTCATTAAACTGCTTTCTAAAGGAAACTGTGTCCACAGTAGCTGTTCTTTATCGGAAACGGCGTTTGTTGTGATGTTATGAGGCTCGCCCCCTGACTGTGGACCGCCGCTGAGGAGAGGAAGGGGTAAGGCGATTACGGTGCGCAAGCACCGTTTGGCGGATATATATATATATATATATAGATATATATATATATATATTCTGGCTCTCTGGGGGAAAAAAACACCTGGGAGCATACTTACACAAAAATGCTGCAAGCTATTGTTCTGCGCCGATCAGCATCATTTTCTAAGTGCAGGAATGCGCCGTATTTAAACAATACAGCTCATTTCTTTACTCACCGCTGCGCAAATAAAGCAGCCTAGCGCCAGCGCAGGGTACCTGCATTGCAGGGATGATTGTTGTTGCGCATCAAGGGACACCTTAAATCAACAAAAACAATCATCAATGGCGTTTTGCTCTTTCTTTGTGTGCTGCATGCAGCACACATAGAAAGAGCAAAAAACGAGAAGAAATAAAAGTATTTCTCCTTGTTGGGCCACTCTATTGCCTCCCCTGGGGAGGACTACGTTTTTGCTGCTGCCTCAGATTTACAGATCCTTGCAAATCTGGAGCAGTGTCAAAAAGCAATGGGTGTTGTGTGGGAACACCCACAGTAACACCCGTTGCACGCCCATTTGCCGCAGAAAACTGCATCAAGGAGGGCCATATTTACAAGACGATTTAAGCCACACAAAGTGGCTTAGCACCGACTTGTAAATACGGAGTAGGGAGCAGCACCACTGGAGCGTTGCAAAAAGTGACGCTCCATAGGCGCAATGCCCATTTAAATATGTCAAGAGGGGTATAGGGGCCTACCCGCCTGTGGATCCCCAACAGCGTCATACAACTGCCGTCCACTGCGTTCAACAAACCATGTCACATAACATGCAACGGACTCAAAATGGAGCACCAGGTAAACCCGAGAGAGTGGGAGGCCATTGTGCCTTAGAGGGGATTCCCGCCCTTTTCTAGCCGCTTCCAGATGAATCATCTCTCAGTCTTGTGACGCAGTGCAGCTCTGGTACCCTGCCTTCCAAACCGCCCTCGATGGTTGTCCCAGTGTCCCGGGCAATGACTCCTTCTCTGCAATCCCTGTCCATCAGTCCATCTGAGTTTTTCCAAGTGGGCAGTACAACACTGACCCCTTGCCTCTCAGCCAACCAGTGGTGACGTAACGTTAGTGTCCTGGCCTCTCCAGTCCTGTCATCCTGCCCCTCAGCGCACCAGGGTTTTTCCAAGTGCTCCGATTGGCCAGTCCTGCCTGGCCTGCAAGGCTCGGCCTTCCCTAAAATGGCCTGACCTGTTTGTGAGAGCTGTAGTTTGGACACCAGCACCACGCCCCAGGCACTCTCTCTGCTGTCAGGGCTCAGCCGCCTGGCGCGTACTGCGGAAACGCCCAGATACCAGGGCTCTTCTCAGCAAAGATGCGTCAATAGCGTGCGGAAGATGAGCGCGCGGTATGCGGCCACGCCCAGGCTTGAGGGCAGCGGTCGCAGCAGCTGTTTGTTACCGGTTGCGCAAGAGATGCGCATCCGAGGGCGCTCAGCAATGGTCCGGGTGAGGCTTAGGACAGTCAGTGGCGCCACTCCGCAACCTCAATACGGTGTTTCAACTGAGCCTTAATCTGTTGTGGGTACTCCAAGGGGGGCGAGGGTGTTGTGTGCACATTCGGGGTCAACAGGCGAGCAGGAGTTCGGGTGCATCCCGCCAAAGGTTCCTATCGCAGCTTCGAGCACCTCTGCGGATAAGTGGGATATGTTAAGTTAACACGGGGCGTGTACTTCATTCAGGCACGACAGGCCCCTAGTGCTTCTTACCTCCCACCAGTCCCCACTCGCCATGGCCTTTTCCATTTAATTTCAATCACTTACTCATCCCGACACAATCTTTTTAACACCTAGGGGTGAGCGAAATGCACATAATTTCCATTTCTGGAATTGTGTGAAATGTTTGAAAAATTATGCGAAATTCAGAAAAACGGAAATCTATCAGTTAGTGGTAATGAACACGAGGACGTTTTCGAGCTAACAAAATAGCATAAAAACTCAATTGCTACAAATTACAACAATTTGCATTGTTTCTGTGCTTCTGCGCGAGACTTTTAACCCGAATGGCCTTGAAATTACGCGAGGAGGTGTAAAGGTGACAGGCGTAAAGTGAAATGCCAGAAATTATGCAAGACTACAGAATTTCTGCATGCACACGTTGGAATTTTAAAGCCAGCGTTAATAGATTTGCCCATACTTGTTTATTACAGTATATATACAAAGTGCTCCATAAGGCAAAATGCAGCCATGAGATTGCAGAGAATTCAGGATGCTCTCAGTCATACTTGGAGTGAATTCAGGGTGCTTGCAGTGAAAATATTAAACAAGCATTGAGAAAGCCAATAGGTCTCGCGAGAGCTATTGGCTTTGCCAATGTGTTTTAGCCATGATGTACACCAGTGTGGCTGTTGTCCAGCATGGCTGAAAGTTAGTGGCGTAGAATGGAGTGTCATAAAGTGGAATGGAGTAGAGCGTTGTGAAGTGGAAAAGATTGGAGTACAGTGGCGTGGAGTGGAATGTCGTAGAGTGGAGTGGCACAGAGTGTAGTAGAAGGGATTGGCGTAGATTGGAGTGTTGTAGATTGAAGTGGCATACAGTGTAGTGTAGTAGAGTGTTGTAGACTGGAATGGAGTAGAGTGGAGTAGAATAGAGTGGAGTAAAGTGGCGTAGAGCGGAGTAGAGTAGAATGGCATAGAACAGAGTATTGTGGAGTGGAGTGGCATCAAGTGGAATAGAGTGAAGTGTTATAGTGTGAAGTGGTGTAAAGGTGCGTTGAGTAGAGGGGTGTAAAGTGGTAAAGAGTGCAGTAGAGTGTTGTAGAGTGGAATGTAGAGTGGCATTAAGTGGAGCAGAGTGCCGTACAGTGGAGTGTCGTAGAGTGGCATAGTGGCTTATAGTGGCTTACAGTGGCATAGAGTAGAATGGAGATTTGGAAAGAGGAGTGATGTACAGCAGAGTAGAGTGTCATAGATTGGAATAGCGTGGAGTGGAGTAGCATGGAGTAAAGTGTCACAGAGTGGAGTGGCATAGAGTACAGTGTTGTATAGTGGTGTCAGAGAGGAGTGTCATGGAGTAGAGTGCAGTGGAGTGAAGTGTCATAGAGTGGAGTGGCATGGTGTAGAGTGTCATAGATTGGAGTGTTGTTGAGAGGAGTAGAGTGTCACAGAGTGGAGTGGAGTAGAGTGGCGCAAAGTGAAATACAGTGTTGTGGAGTGCTGTAGAGTAGATTAGTGCAATAGAGTGGAGTAGTGTCATAGAGTTGGGTAGTTCAGATTTCAGTGGCGTAGTGTGGAGTGGTGTACAATGGAGTAAAGTGTTGCAGAGTGAAGTGGCATACAGTAGAGTGGTGCAGAGTGGAGTAGATAATCGTAGAGTGAAGTGGCACAGAGTAGCAGAGAGTGGAGGTGAGTATCATAGAGTGAGGGGCGTAGGATGTTGTAGAGTGAAGTGTCATAAGAAGAGTGTCTAAGTGGTATGGGTAGAGTGGAGTACAGTTGAGTGGAGTAGAGTGTTGTGGAGTAGAGGGTTGTACAGTGGAGTGGCGTGGAGTTCTGTGGAGTGGCGTAGAGTAGAGTAAAGTGGTGTTGAGTGGCGTAGAGTGTACTGGGGTAGAGTGGAATAGCATAGAGTGTCGTAGAGGGAAGGAGTGTCGTAGAGTAGACTAATGCCATAGAGTTGAGTGTTGTAAAGTGGAGTGTTGTAGAGTGAAGTGGTGTAGAGTGAGTGGCGGAGAGTGGTGCACAGTTTTGTAGAGTGGAGGGATGTAGAGTGGTGTGTCATAGAGTGGAGTGGCGTAGAGTGGCGCAAAGTGGAGTAGAGTGTCATAGAGTGCAGTGTCAGAGTGGAATACTGGCATAGAGTGGAGTAGTGTTGTAGAGTGGAGTAGTGTTGTAGAGTGCAGTAGTGCAGAGTTGAGTGGTGCAGTGTGGAGTGGTGTGGAGTGGAGTAGAGTTGCATACAGTCTAGTGGCGTACAGTGGAGCAGAGTGGAGTGGCGTAGAGTGTCATAGAGTGAAGTGGCATAGAGTAGCGTGGAGTAGTGTCATGGAGCGGAGGTGCGTAGAGTGGGATGGCATGGAGTAGAGTGTGGCAGAGTGAAGTTGCTTGGTGTAGAGCGTGGTAGAGTGGAGTGAAGTGCAGAAAGGAGTAGTGTGTCATAGAGTGGAGTAGAGTGCCATAGAGTGGAGTAGAGTAGAGTGGCGTAAAGTGGAATTGAGTGGTGTAGAGTAGAGTCATAGAATGGAGTAGTACAGAGTTGAGTGGCATAGTTTGGAGTGACAGAGTGGAGTAGAGTTGCGTACAGTGGAGTGGCGTACAGTCAAGTGGTGTCGCAGAGTGTAGTGGCGTAGAATAGAGTGGCATAGAGTATGGTAGAGTGAAGTGCCATAGAGTAGCATAGAGTGGAGTAGAGTGTCATAGAGTGGTGTGTCGTTGAGCGGAGTGTCGTAGAGTGGAGTAGCTAGAGTAGAGTGACATTGAGTGGAGTACAGGGGTGTAGAGTGGAGTACAGGGGCGTAGAGTGGAGTAGCGTAGAGTGGAGTTAAGTAGTGTTGGGTGGCTTAAGGTGGACTAGTGTACAGTGTCGTATAGTGGAGTGTCGTACAGTGGAGTGTCGTAGAGTGGAGGAGTATCGTAGAGTGGAGGAGTTTCAGAGTGGACTAGTGTCGTAGAGTGGAGTAACGTAGGGTGGTGTAGAGTAAAGTTGTGCAGAGTGTCGTAGAGTGGAGGGGCCTAGAGTAATGTGGCGTGGAGTAGAGTGTCAGAGAGTGAAGTAGCATTGAGTGGAGTAGTGGCATAAAATGGAGAAGTGTCGTAGAGAGGAGTAGTGCAGAGCTGAGTGGCGTAGTGTGGAGTGGTGAAGTGTGGAGTGGTGAAGAGTGGAGTAGAATTGCATACAGTGGAGTGCAGTGGTGTACAGTGGAGCAGAGTGTCGCAGAATGGAGTGGCTTAGAGTGGCCTAGAGTGGAGTAGAGTGTCATAGAGTGAAGTGGAATAGAGTAGAGTGGAGTGGAGTGTCATAGAGCAGAGGGGCGTAGAGTGGTGTGGCATCGAGTAGAGTTGAGTGTCAGAGTGGAGTGGCCTAGAGTGGAGTATGCATCATATAGTAGCACACTGTTATTACAGCAAACACATTTTCAATTGAAATGACCATTACATTTACAGAGGCATACAGTTTTACTGATAAAACTAAACAGCACATAAACCATGATTTGTGGACATAAGCATCACCTAGTGTACTGATTTGTTTTGATCATATTAAATATTTGTTTCCACTACACTTTAGAATTACAAAAAATAGTGCTTAATTTGTACTTTTCTAATTCTGAAATATTTGTACAGTTCATTTACAGGCATTTACATTTTGTTGTGCACTAGAACAAATAACATTTACATCCTTTCCCACCGCCAGTACCCAGTAAGATTGTCATATAAATCTTCTCACTTTGCAGTCAGAGAAAGAAAAGTAAACACCAACCTTCCTTGGAAGACAGAGCCTAACATTTGACCTCTCTCTCTGAATGCACAGCAAATGTGACAAAATAAAAACAAGATTTAAAGGCCTGTTTATTGCTCATTCACTTGAACTCCAGCATGGTTATTTTGGGAGTATATCAGCACCCACCACTTCTCCACTTCCAGCGCCCACGGAATGGGCATGAAATTAAGGAAAAGGATTGTTTAAGTTATGCTATTAGCAAAGAGCAATGACGAAAATAAACAAGATGTAGACATAACACTGTTTCTCACAGGAATGCAAGATTGATTAACTAGTACTGGCAAAGAGAAGTAGAATTAGTCAAGCAGAAAGAAACCTTTCCATAAATAAATACAGCACACCACTGCTTCCCGAAGTTGCAGATAACTGAAAACACATCTACTTTTGTGGAGTGCCTCAAGAAAAAAGAAATTATGGCGAACAAAGCAAACACAAGGAGATGATGGACGGAGCGCTCAAACTTTTCAGATACTCACCCCCAGTCACAGATCTGGGTTGAATCCATCATCGTTCTTTAGCTCCCTTCGCCACCTCATTCTGTCCATCAATTGTTCTTTTTGCATTTGTCACCCTGAGTGAGACGGGTATGCCCAGACGTGGGTCTCATGCTCTCCATGCCACTGGAGTCAAGCTATCCTGGCTGATGAGGGGTGAAACCCCGAAACCGGTCCTAGGATGCTTGTTTCCAGTCCAGGGAGGACCTGGCCTGGCAGTTCGGGCTGGACTGTTCCCATGAGGCACAGGGTCAAGACTAATTTGCATAAGGCTGGGTTCAAACTGGAATGGCATGGTGAGCAAAAAAACGATGGATTTAGGCCCAGATCCCTGTACTGGGGTGAATGTATGACATTGTTCTGCATTCTGTCCATCAATTGTTCTTTTTGCATTAGTTAATATTTATAGCAACACAAAAAGATGATGGACGGAATGCTGAACATTGTCAAACATTCACCCCCAGTCACAGATCTGAGTTAAATCCATCATATTTTTGCTCACAATGCCACCCCAGTTTGGACTCAGCCATATGCAATATCTGTTTTTGTCACTTTTTGGCACAAAGATCCTGGATAATCTCCAGCTTTGTCCATGCCAAGCTCGACTGTTGCACTATTTCTGTCCAAGGCCAATGTCAATCTAGTTACTACTTTTGCCCCCATCTTCTGCTGAGAGCTCTGATTTCACATGAACAACAATTGAAATGTGAACAGGACCTGGGTCTTGTTCTGGTGTAAAGGCACTTTCAAATTTAAGCCTGCAGTGAGGAAAGTAGATACACTGAGCTCATACCATATGTACTTGTTTGGGAATTACTGCTGCAGTTAAAATTGTGGAAATGGCTTCAAGATCTCTGGCTTCCAGTTGCGATTCAATGGGATTTACAGATGTTAAAAGTTTACGAACCACTGAATTGGATCCAGAGGTAGACAGAAGACATGGAGGACAGACAGGCAAACAATGGCAAACAGACATGGCTAGAAATATAATGACAGACAGATACACTGGACAATGCAGACAGACACAGAGACAATGACAAACACAGGCAGATGCAGACAAACTGACAGCTAGGCAAACATGGAGAACAGATGCTGACAGACAGACAGGGCGACAAGCAGGATAAACAAAATGAGACTAAGAGACAGGGGAAAATAGTTGCAGACGGATACAGGCAAAAAGATGACAGATGGAGACAATAATAGACACGAGCAGGTACAAAAAGACAGCTACAAACAACTAGGCAGATGTGGAAGACAGATGCTGGCAGACAGACACAGACTGTCAGACAGCAACACAGACAGATAATAACAGGCGCAGACAACCACACAAGCACTGAACTTTGTTTAATTCTGTTCCTAGTTTTAATCGCACTGTTTCCCGCAGAAGAGGATCTCATGTTCACCCTTCCCAGGCAAGGATGTCCTCTTATGCCCTTGATGTCTCCCTCTTTATGAACAATGTTGGACTACTTCAACAGGGAGTGTCAGGGACCCATCCCTCTCATCTCCACGGAAGCGCCACCTTAAATGCACATTTCTGCTGTGAGCCTCCGGAGCCTCACCTGCAGGGTACCTGGCTCACTATCGCAGAGCCGCCTTCAACCCCACACCCTGGGCATGCTGGGACTGGTACAATGCCGAGTTTGGCGCAGCCACAGACTCTGCTGTGATGGGCAAATGCAGAATCAAAGAAGCGGGCCAGGGAGCACTTATAGGGATGGGTAAGCCCAGATGTGGGTCCTGTGCTCACTGTTCCACAGGACTACAAATGCACTTGACTGGTGAGGGCCAGATAGGCTGAAACTGGTCTAGGTCTGCTTGCGTTCCTGTTCAGTGGGGACCTGGGCTGGCACTTCAGGTTACAATGTGCCCTCTGAGCTGTACCGAGAGTGGTTTGGTTGATTCCAGTCCGAGGTGGTAAGGTGGGCAAAAAAAACGATGGACTAGAATGCATCCCTAAGTAATTAGTAATGGATGAGATTAATACTGTCACTTTTTTGCTTTTCTACGGATGTCGTATGAAGCAGCAAATGGCCCAATTCATATCCACGGTTGGTGATGAGTCAGCGGGCCATGCCTCAACCATTTAGAACTGCTCTTAGCCCCGTGAATCCCAACATTTTGAGTGGATGCTATCCAAGGATGTACTTTGGACACCATCTTTGAAGGTCGGCCACATTGTGCCTTACTGCCAATCAACTCAACACTGTCACGCAGATCGCTTTCCACCAACAGTTCCTCTCAAATGATGCTCTAGCTTCTACTCCTAACAGTGCTAATACAAGGGGGCCTTACAGGGGCTCCACAGCAAACCATCCCCAAACAGTATTATACCCAAAAACATATTCCCTGCCTGTTTTTGAGCGGGTAGTGGTCTGGTCACAAATCAGCAACTGTGATGCCTCTTCACTAGCTGTGGGTCAAAGCATTCCACCTAACCCATAAGATGGGCCTCTGACTGTATACACAACCTTTAGATTCACAGACCTCCTCTTTTTCCCTTTTAATTCACTTCCATAGAGGTGCTTTGAAAGGTACTTTGAAACAGCCAGCACTAGCTAAATACAGAAACCTGGGTGTTGAGGTTCTATAGAGAACAGGATAGATTTTGATACCCTACCGTGAGCAGAAAGTCGGTTGGCTTGGGATACACCACTTTAAGACAAGAGTCAATGTCTTCAGATACTTTACTGCGCAGTTAGAGCAGCGTCTAAGTGGTTGACTATCAGTATATACTTCACTTGGGCCGAGAGAATAGTAGCTTTGGATACTTGTCTCATTCAATGTGAAATGGATGGCTTCAGCTACTCTTCTCTCGAGGATAGAACATGGTTGCTTTGGTCTCTCTTTCCTTCAGGTGAGCGTGGACAGCTTTGGGTATGCAACAGAAAGGATAGGTTCTGGTGGCTTTGGATGCTCTACTGTGAAGTCAGATTGGATAGCTACTGAGACCTTTTAACTGAGGGGAGAGCAGGATGGCTTCTGGAGCCTCACTGTGAGGTGAAGAGTGGGTGGCTTTAGGTACAGTTCTTTTGAGGTGAAAAAGGAAAAGATGTTTATACTCTTTTCTTGAGATGAGGGCATGGTGGCTTCAGAAATTCTTCTCATGGGAGGAGAGCTGATCGTTTGGATACTGTGAGGTTAGGGTCTGGTGGATTAAGACACTCTGAGGTCGGATTGGGTGTCTTCTGATACTCATCTGCTGAGGTGAGAGCGGGATGGCCTCCGAACCTTTACTGTGAGGTGAGTGGAGTGGCTTCAGATGCCGTCCATTTATCTGAGAATGGGTGGGTTCTGATACTCTATTATGAGGCGAGAGTGGAAGTGATAATGATAGTCTACTGGGAGGTGAAAGTGGGGTGGCTATGGTACTTGTCTCCTGAGTTGAGAGTGGGGTGCCTTGAGGTACTCTTTCTTGAGGTGAGAGTGTGGTGGGTTCAGATATTCTTCTTTTGAAGTGAAAGTAGATGGCTTCAGATGCTAGACAGTCAGGTAAAGGTTGGATGGCATTGGAAACTCCACTGCGAGGGGAAGAGCGGATGGCTTTTGTAACTCTCCTGTGAGGTTAAAGTGGAATGGTTCTGGATACCCTTTTCCGCTGTGAAAGTGGGGTGGCTTCATGGACTGTTCTGTGAGGCGAGGGTGGATGGCTTCTGATGCCGTCCTGCTGAGGTGAGAATGAGCTGGCCTCTGAACCTCTTCTGTGAGGGAAGAATGGAAAACTTCCTTTATTCTTCTGTGAGGTGAGACTGGGATCAGGAGAAAATGGGTAGCTTTGGTTGCTGTTCTGTGAGAGGAAAGTGGAATGACTTCAGATATTCTTCTCTTGACATGGGAGTGGACGGCCTCTGATACTGCCTTGAGAGGTAGAAGCGGACGGCCTTGCATACTCTCCTCTTGAAGTGAGAGTGGAATGGCCGCCTATACTCTTCTGTGATGTGAGAGTTGGGTGGGTCCTAATACTCATCTGTGAGGTGAGGGTGGAAGACTTAAGATACTCTTCTCTTAATGTGAGAGAGGCTTGGCTTCTGATACTCTACTGTGGCAGCGGAAGGCATTTGCTCTTTTCCTGAGATAAGAGTAGATGGCTCTAGGCACTCTAACCCTGTGGGGGGGTTCTGACACTCTGAGAGGTGGAAGGGACATTGTTTCGGATCCTCCTCACCTAAGCTGTCAGCCCTGTAGATGTCCAAACAGTAACTGGAGTCACTCTCTGCCTTTAAATATTTGTAACACTGAAGTATACAAAAAAGTGATGGATAGAATGCTTGAATGAATCTCAGCTCCTGGTAATTACACAAAACACAAGTAACCCAAGCCCTGTGTTGCACTTGTTAGGGCTCATCAGTCGGGTATACCTTGGTTCTAGTGGCATAGCGGGGCGCTGTCCGGCTTTGGATGTCTCTACCACAGACGTGTATTGTGGCACCCTCTGTGAGTAGGTATCGTAGGGCAAAGCCTGTGCACTCTGTAGTGGTACATACTGCTAGCTGAGCCGGTTCTATTCTCTGTAAAGCCAGACCACAGGCTTTGGCTGCTCTGGTTCCAGTCTCCACAATTCTATACTGTTGACCGAATCTGTGACGTTCTCAGTTAAGTACTTACTGTCCATACCGTATTCGCACAAGCAGTGCCAATTCCCGTAAATCCATAGCAATGGCCCAAACGCTATTACTATATGTGATTACATACACTAGACTGAGCCGTGCCAAACTATCAATCCATAGCGGAGGCACACCAGTTGTCAGTTTCTAGAGGTCGATACATTGGCTAAGCCAGTGCCATCCTCCATGCATCTGCAGCATAGGCTGAGCTGGTGCCACCCTGCTTAGGTTTATACTGGAAGCACAGCCGGTGAGAATCTCCAAAGGTCTGCACCACACGCTGAGCCAGTATCAGCCTTCGCACATCCATACAGTGGACTTCGTCGGTGCCAGCCGTGGTAATTCCTGACCACGAAAGAGGATCCCTCTTGCAGCACAGTCCATGCTAGCGTGCAATGTTGTGGGTGCCGCCATTCTTCACTCCACCAATTATAAAAGAACCTCACTTGACAGGTTTTGTAGTAGGTAGGGTGTAGTTTAGATTTACTTCCAAACCAGCGGTACAGAATGTTTGTATATGTAGACAGTGAATAACTTAAGTTCTGTATCTTGACAACGATCATAATGCTGGCATAGTATATCACAAGTACAATATTTACATCCCTCTTCCAGATCAGGTCCCTGCCCCAGGACACATTTGCATAAGTGATACTCAAGCAAGAACAAGAACCGCAGCTGAAGGCACAGTTGTATATTTGCAGAACCAGTAACCAGGGAACCACTTACCGCACTGTAGTGTCCTGTGGGACACGTTCTAGTGCTCCGCAGGAAGCCGTTCTCCCAGCCACTCCCTCGAGGGTTGGACACACTGCACCCCCACACCCATCCATCATGGGTGTCACGAGTGACGTGGCCCCAGCAATAAAAGGGCCCGGGTGCACGTGCTCGTGGCCAGTTACTGCACCATACTACGCTGTGTCAGTGTCCCTCATTTCACAGTATGTGGGCCTGAGGCCCAACACTACACGCACCATCCCTGCTCGGGGCACCATGTGACCAACACCGGTTACACCCCATAAAAGATCATACCATGGTCCACCCCTGGGTAGGTCTAGAGCAATGATACTCAAAGTACGGCCCGGGGGCCGCATGCGGCCCTCCTGACCTTTATATGCGATCCCCTGGGCAGCAGCATCGAGGTGCTGTTTACTCGACTCAGCACTAACATGAAAAAAAATGTTAAATATACAGCAAGCACTTATTTAAAGGTTAACTGCAGTTAGGGAAAGGAAGTAACTAGGCCCTTAACTTTAGGAACAACTTCATTTTGAAAGACAGCCCCTAGATATACATGCTTTCCTGCCCCTACACCCACTTTACACCCCCGCTGGCATCAGTGCGGCCCTCGGTCACATCATAGACCAAACTTTTCGGCCCCTGTTTGTGAGTACCCATGGTCTAAGGGTCTGGACCACCAGCAGGTCAGCCAATCCCCCCCCACACACACCAGCCCCTGTGCCTAGCTTAAACCTTCATTAATAGGGTTAAGAAACATCCAATTATATTGTTTTAGGCCATAAAAATGATCTCTTTTGACAATTTGTGCAGCCGCTATAGCTAAGCTACTGCTCAGGAGGAAAAGCAGTCAAAGAGGGTTACCAGGGGGTGACGCAGGATTTTATACCCCTCACCCTCCACGCACAGGTGCAATGCTCCCTAACGGAAATGACGCTAACCATAAGGCGACAGGGCTTATTTGCACAGGCTCGGTAACCTGAGGAGGGAGCACCATGTACTCCTCTCTGGCCCCACTTCCGGTCCGTAGCGCGACTAATGACGCCACTCTGCTATTTGCAGGAGGCGCTTTCCAGACAATTGGTGAGCTAGGAAGTGCAACGCGAACCTAGGCGCCCCTTGTTGCCAAACTCCTGCCCAGGAACGACACTTGGAAACTGAGGCGCGGCCAGCTCCGCTTTTAGGGCACTTGTGAAAACAAGCCCACACCCGCGGCATAATTGCGCGGATTTCGCAAGCATTGGGCCTGAGAGACAGTAACACACCCCTCCGCTGGAAGAAGGCCCCTTCCGGACCAGCAATCCCAATCCGAAACAGACGGGTGGGGGGGCGGGAGTGATGCCAGGAGAGCAGGGGGCGATGCCAGGAGAGCGGGGGCCCCCTGAAGGTATTCGCGAGGGCTGAGCCGCGCTCAAGCAATAAGAATATAAAATTGGCTAGCATTCGCGCCAAGAATTTTCAATTCTATTAAGGACACGGAGGCGAGGATTATGCTTCTCTTTCTATTTATTGCCACTCACAGCAGCCAATGAAAACTTTGTTTTGTGCAAATAAACTACATTTCCCATGATGCACATGTCATACATCACATCCTGCAATGCCCCATAAGAGCCACCATGACCGGAAATCGCCCTCTTTCTTTGCTTCGAACAGTAAAAAGTCCAACATAATAACTTAAGTCCAACACAATCCTCCAACGTGGAAGAACCAGGCCAGCTGGGAAGAACGTCTTCTTAACCAGGATTACGCTTAATCCATCTTCTTCTCAGATCCTGAAAGAATGAGAGACAAAAACAACCCGTAACTTCTGCATAACCAGAATATAAATACAACGGGCGGGTAACAATTACAATACTGTATTGTAATCGGGTGGGATAATCCTCGCCTCCGTGTCCTTAATAGAATTGAAAATTCTTGGCGCGAATGCTAGCCAATTTTATATTCTATTACAGGACCGGAGGCTTCGTATTATGCTAGTTTAACGCTGATTAAAAACCACAGAGGATATATCACCCACCGGTTTATAATAAAACTGTTTAAATGTTGATTCAGAGGACCAATACGCAGAATGCATGATATCCTGTACAGTAGAACCCAGCATGAACGTCTTAGAGGCCATGGCGCCTCGGACAGAGTGTGCCCCAAACACTTGCGTATTAATACCTGCTTCTTGCATAACAGATTTTAACCACCTGGCTATAGTAGCCGCAGTGACAGGTTTGTAGGGTTTCTGCAAAGCAATTAATAATTGCACCACACCATCAGGCCGAAGAGACCTGGTACATTCTTCGTACGCTTTAAGGCAATGAACAACACAGAGCTTGGAATTGTTGGGAAAAGCATGATATTCTACATTACGTGACATTGTCTTTGTCCTGGAAGTAATGTTAAAAGAAACTCCTTCAGGCGTAAATACTCTACCTGTAACATCTAGAGCTTTGATGTCCGATGAACGTCTACACGCTGCTAAACATAACAGCATGGCCAATTTGGATGAGAGTTGTTTCCTTGTCAACATATCATTGCTGGGCCATTTATTGAACAAGGAAAGAACTAGCGAGACATCCCACAAAGAAGAGTACTTCGGCTTGGGCGGATTAGCTACTCTAATACCCTTCAAGAGTTTGCAAATTAATGGATGCATCCCTATTGGTTTGCCCTCCACCTGAGAATGACCCGCCGAAATGGCTGAATGGAAATTATTGATGGAACGATATGCCAGACCATCAGAAGCTTTTTTGGACAAAAAATTTACAACATAGGATAAGTCTGCCCCCACGGGATCCACGTGTTGTTCCACGCACCAACGAACCCAGCATTTCCAGGCTGAAGAGTACCTTTTTCTGGTGGAAGGGGCCCAAGCTTGGTTGATAAAGTCTGAAGCTTGTTCCGAAAATCCTGGCATGTGCCAACGTTGCCGGAAAGTCTCCAGGCCATCAGGGACAACTGCCCTGATGTTACCATCGGGTGCATCTCTCCGTGAGGGCCCTGGAGCATCGTTGAGGACCAGGGAATCCTCCTGGGAAAGTCGCAACTCACCTCCAATAATATTGGGAACCAAGGCTGCGACTTCCACAGGGGAGTCACCAAAATCACTTCCGCCTTCTGGCGCATTACTTGTGTGAATACTCGGGGAATCAGGATGAAGGGAGGAAAGGCATAATTCAAATTCGGTATCCAATCCTGTGAAAAGGCATCCGTCGCCAGAGCCAACGGATCCGGTCTCCAGCTGAAAAACTTGGGCATTTGGCGATTCAGTCTGGAGGCAAACAGGTCTATCTCGCAATGTCCCCATATTGCCTGTAGCCATTGCACTATCTGAGGTTGGAGCTGCCAATCGCTGTAGTCCTTGAGGTGCCGGGAGTTCCAATCTGCCACTACATTTGATTTGCCCGGAATGTACTCGGCTATGACCGAGATCTGATGACTCAGGCAATAATGCCAAAAGTCCTTCGCTATTTCCACTAACAGGGAAGACCTCGTGCCTCCCAATTTGTTGATGTATTGAACCGCTGAGATGTTGTCCATCCTCAAGAGGATGCAACACAAGACTTGTTTGGGTGACAGGGTCCTGATCGCGAACGACCCTGCAAGGAGTTCTAGGCAATTGATGTGGAGGTCCAGCTCGCCTCAGGGACCAACGCCCTCCTGTGGAAATATATCCGCAGCGCGCTCCCCAGCCCCAACGGCTGGCGTCGGACTCTATGATGACCTCTGGCAGAGAACCGAAAATGGCTCTGCCGTTCCATGCCTCTACGTGGGCAAGCCACCACTGGATCTCTTCCCGTACTTCTTGGGAAAGGGGAACCAGGTCTGTGTAAGAGAGACCTTTCTGCAGGTGTTGAATCTTGAGCCTCTGAAGGGCCCGATAATGTAAGGGCCCTGGAAAGATCGCTTGAATGGAAGACGCTAGAAGGCCCACTATCCGGGCAATCACTCTGAGTGAGACCATCTGTTTGCATAACAGGGAGCATAGCTCCTTTTGATATCCCGAAGTTTGGAGCGTGGAAGACTCAACTGAGCCCTTTGGGAGTTTATGACAAAGCCCAGGAAATCTATCGTCTGGGTAGGACGCAGAACTGACTTGGGTTCGTTGATCACGAAACCCAGGTTTTGTAAGGTAGCAATGGTCATGCGTAATTGCTGAACTGCCAGAATGGGAGATTGCGCCATGATAAGAATGTCGTCTAGATAAACTATCATGCGCACTCCTTGTTCCCTGAGATAAGCTATCACCGGCTTCAGCACCTTGGTGAAGCACCATGGAGCCGAGGAAAGTCCGAAAGGAAGGACCAAATATTCGTACCATCGGTCCCGCCATTGAAATTGCAGGAATCGGCGATGGGGAGGAAAGATGGGAATAGACAGATAGGCGTCCTTCAGGTCCAGACGGACCAGCCAGTCCCCTTGTTTGAGGAGATCCGCCAAAAGATGGATGCCCTCCATCTTGAAGTGTTTGTAGGTCAAGTAATGATTGAAATCCTTTAAATTGAGTACCAACCTGTAACCTCCGCCTTTCTTCTGTACCAGAAAAATATTGCTGCAGAAACCGCGAGGGCCCTCGTTGCAATACGCTATCGCGTGTTTCTGCAGCAATTCTTCGAGTTCGGAATCTATAAAATCGCACTCTAGTTGGGAAAAAGAAAGCTGTCTGGGTCGCCTGACCTGTAAGGGGGTCTGAAAGAAATCGAGGTGAAAACCCTGAATTGTCTGCAATATCCAAGCATCCTGAGACAATTGAACCCAATTGTGATAAAAGAACCGAGTACGTCCCCCCAGGGGTAATACGAAATTGTCCGGAGCACCTACCTGAAGATTCAGTGTTTTGGAAGCCTCCACGGTAGAATCCTCTGTTGAAACGCCTTTTGTTGAAGCGCTGCCTGGTGGGGTAAAAGGTTCCGCCACGGGTGGAGTCCCACTCTCCCCTGCCTCGACCGAAGTCTCCTCTCTGAGGACCTTGGGAGAACTGTCGGCCAAACAAGCGTCCTCGGCCTCGTCCGGCCCTGTTGAAAACACCAGCCTGAAAAACTCTTTTTATGCCTGACTGCGCCTTATCCAGAGTTGTAAAGGTGCCCACATATTTGGCTACGTCCTTGACGAAACAGTCCCCGAACAGGTTCCCGTCCGCCAGGGGGCCAGGCTCCGCCGCAGCCAACTCCGTGAGATTGGAGTCCATTCGCATAAGGATTGATTTGCGCCGCTCCGTAGAAATGGCACAGTTGGCATTGCCCAAAAGACATATGGCCCGTTGGGTCCAGCCCGCCAGGACATGGGGGTCTAGTGCAGTCCCAGATTCTTGCGCATCTAAAGCCATCTCCAGGATCTTGGCTAGAGGGCCTACCACATCTAGGAGTTTATCTTGGCATCCACGCCAGGCGCGATCGATACCCTTTTTGGGATCTTTCGCGAATTTCCTTAAGAAGGTCAGGAGGCTGGAGTCTATATTTGGGGTTTCGGCTACCTTATCGGAAATATCCGGTCTAGGGCATTCTGACCGGAGTCTGTTGCGCACCTCCTTGTCAAAACTTTTACGAAGGTTTTCGTGCAAGTATGCAGCAACCTCAGGGGCAGGTAACCAATCAGACGACCTGGGATGGACTATATCAGCTGGATTAAATGTAAATGGAGTGGGAGTAGCCAGAGGCGTTTCCGCGTTCTTTGACTTCTTCGTTCTCTTTTTAGGAGGGGACTCGTCCGGGGTGTCAGTACCCGTAGTATCAGTGTCAGTGTCTGGAGCCTTCGCCTTGTCAGCGTCGGGGCGAGGAAGTGAAGAATATGAGGCAGAGTGAGGCCAGGACTTAGCTTGGGGAGCGTCAGTGGGAGTGACAGTCGGGGCAGTGAAACCATGACGTCTAGCAAATTTCTCGAGCTGTTTTGTTATTGGTTTCAAGGCAGTAGCCAGTGCCTGCTGAACAGTTCCTGGAACTGCTTTCTCCAGGGCCTTGTTGACCGACTCCTGGACAGAAGCGTCCAGGGCCTCAACAATGTTGTCCTCTATGGAAGGATTGGTAACTTCCTCTTCGTAAATGGTATCATCCTCGTCATAATGCACCCAGTCCTCCATTATGGGACCCAATTTTAAAATATATATATATTGCACGTAAGGCAAAGGGCAGCGAGGAGTAAAGGGGGGGGCCAACCCACAGCACAAAAGTCAATAAAGGTACCTAGCCCCTCAGCATAGGCTGTATCACAGTTCTTGCAGCCCTCAGGGCGTAAGTGGAGCCAAAAGAGCAGAATTTTTTACAGGAGGTGTGCTCCCTCCAGGCCCAATCGTTGTTGCAGCCAGCCAGGCGTAGGGGATGCTACTTGGTGGAAAAGCAGGTGAAATGCTGAGAAAACGAAAGAAAAACGGGCAGTAGCGGTGTGCGTAGCCCAATCCTACCAAATATAGCCCAATTGGGCCACGCACGTCGAAACACGAAAAGAAAAGAAAAGGGGGAGGCTCCTAGCGCACTCGGCCAACAAGGGGAGCCTCTGCGCCTTCAATTTGTCAAAATTAATTCACCGCCGTAGGCGGAGCGGTACCTGAAAGCGGACGGGGGAAGCGTAATACAAGCGCCCGCAGCGCTAAACACCGTCCCGTGAAGCGGGAGTTTCAAACTTGCTTCCTCCTTCGTCCGGGACACAGTGCGCACCTCCGATGGCAGCGGGGGCGCCGCAGGTCGTCAAGACCGAGCGCGGAGCCCGTGCTGTCAAGGCGGAAGGCGCCACAGAAATGTAAAGCCAAAACCAAGCAAAGCAGGGCATATCAAACGCGAGTCGCGTGCACACATTTTTAAAGCGGCGCGAGCCGATCCAAATAAATTTGCATATCTCATATAAGAAAGCGTAAAATCCACTTAACTGTCTGCGTGAGCAGCAAAAAAAGAGGGCGATTTCCGGTCATGGTGGCTCTTATGGGGCATTGCAGGATGTGATGTATGACATGTGCATCATGAGAAATGTAGTTTATTTGCACAAAACAAAGTTTTCATTGGCTGCTGTGAGTGGCAATAAATAGAAAGAGAAGCATAATACGAAGCCTCCGGTCCTGTAATAGAATGGCTAATGCAACGCTGTAGAGATGGGATTGTGTACCACGAGGCCACAGGTTGTAAACAGAAAAAAAAAGAGCACACTGGGTTAATGTCCGCGCTGTGCAGATTTGCGTGCAGTCAGCATATCCCTCCCAACTAGTTTAAATAACTCTCTCGCAAAATCCATGCCTGGATGTCGGGAGGATATCCACGTGAGCTAAATACAATGAAAGGAAATGGAAATAATTTCCATATCATATGTTAATCCGAAAATACGGCGCGAGTGCAGACAGGCTGTGGACTACTTCTGTCTAGTTGTAATTCAAGTGCCAGTCGCAGCTGAGAGACCTAGAATTGAAAGGGCTTGGCTTTGACTCTGAGCTTCTTTCTCCGTCTGCCCCAGACCCTGAACATGTACTCTCATGTTCATACACTGATGGGCAACCTTGGGCATTCTGTGAAGCCCTCACAAAATGAGACCTTCGCCACCATCAACCAGGTCGTGTCGTCGCCTTGGCCACCACCTTATTTCTTCATTATTTGTTTATGGGTGCCTTACTGTTTTTATAGGACGCGATGTCATTTTTGAAGCCAATAAAAGAGAGGAAATGTGTAAGAAAACAAACGTACAAGTATGAGTGGCTGTGCTGAGAGCTGCCTCCCCCGCCCTACTGGCTGCTGCCACCAGGGTGCGGCTTCCAAGTTTTTGCAGGGGTGCTGGATGCGCTGGCTTACTCAGAGGAGCCATGTGCGGTGCCAAGGAGGCAAATGTGACGGGCTGGATCGGTGGGAGGCAGAGCCGCGGGCTGCGCGGTGGGGTCTGCAGCGTGCCCGTCTAAAGCCCGGATCCCTCGTTTCGAGGTGGACCCCCAATTTTGGCAAATAAGGCAACTCGAGTAGGCATAGATGGGGGGAAAAAACTGCAGCAGCTCACACAATTCCGTGAGAGGCGGACACCGGACCTCCCAGGATAGTCCATGTAGCTGCAAAGATTTTTCAGCTTGCAGGGCCAGATTGGGAACCAAAAGCAGCTCTGGAAAATGTTGTCAGACCAGCCCTCATACTGCATGTAGCGACAAGCTAGCCGGACCCCGGAGTATTTTGGGGGAAAAAATGCTATGTTGAATCATGAAGATTGGAGACATCGCTGCATGGCTCAGAGAATGAATGAATAGTTGGATGGGTGAGGAGAGGGTGGATGAATTACTTCAAGTTCAAGTTTATTTATTTATGATCTTGGAACTCCAAAGAGATCCACATAAACTGAAAGACCAACAACATATAAAAATTTTGTGCAACAAGGTTTCTACAATCATAAATAAAAGTCGACAGTAAAAGATCTCCAAATACAAAACATTAAAATATTTTATACAATAGAGAAAATTAAAATATCCTTTATGCCCTCAATACTATATAAGATCGAGTAAAATCAAAGCTAATAATTGCATCCTTCATATAATGTGCGTTAATACAAATTTAAAAAACACCTAAAAAAGTTAAAAATCCTATGACAAAACATTTCATTTGGTGGCTCATAAATAGAATCAGTTAGTGCAGAGGCCGAAAGAATTGATAGTTGTAGACAAATTGGTCTTATCCATTTACGCCGACACAATGATAAAACGGGACAAATAAATAGCACGTGATTAATATCCTGGATGGAATTATTACACAGATTACAAATCGGAGAAGAACCATACCATTTAAACAGTACTTTATTTAAAGGGAGCATACCCTGCCTCAAGAATAGCCAAAAGCGGCGCACCCCATGAGGCAGGTTCCAGGAAATATAAGCCTGTACCTTATTTATCATACAGGAGTCTATGGCCGGGTGGATACCCCTCTTTACAATACGAGCTTCCCTATCCCTAGTGAAACTTAATTCCCAAGTGGCCTTTTTCAAAGTGGCCCTTAATTGATAGGGTGAAAAGCAGAGACTCATCTAGTTGTAGCAAGTCAACCGCAATTCTAAAATTTTTAAGAATTAATGACTGCTCCTTTAAACTTTCTAATACTTCTTTCTGAATTAAAAATCTTAGTGTGCCAGGATCACCCTTTACCAGGCTTACAACCCATCGCACTATCCCCCCCAACTACTTTTTAAACCAAATTCTAACCTTAGAGCTTGCCCTGGGCAAGCAGAGTTGACTGAGGCTATGCACCTTAAAATTTTGCCTTCTGTTGTATTTAAAAAAAACCATTTCTCTACATCAAGCAATTCAATACCATACAGCAGCGAAGCAGGAATTTTTGCACGAAAAACCTCTAATAAAAGTGCAAAATGTCTTTTTCCAGTAGATCTATAGAGGGAGCCCAAGCTTTTACCCTGTGTAGTAGCTTTACAGATGTTATTTTCTATATGGGCTTTGTCACTTAGGTTGCCACACACTGTTTTTCCCAAAAAACATAAGATTTTACAAGTTCCAATTTTTGGCCACCCACAGACCATACGAAATTCCCATACTGCAACTTTTTTCTTCCGTGCATGCACATGATTTTACTTTTAGATATATTAATCTTTAAATAATGGGCCTCTGCAAATTTATGTAGTGCCTGCAGACGACTATTTAATCCCCTAGGTGTTAGATCCAATATTATTATGTCATCTGCATAAAGTAAACAAGCAATCGATTTTCCCCCCAGTAACGGGGCGATGCCCTCACTTTGAGCCAAATCGTGAGGAAGGTCAGAGATATATAGGGAGAAAAGTAGAGGAGCCAATAGACATCCTTGTTTTAGGCCATTTGCAGTAGGGATGGTTTGGGAGAGACCTCTTTCCCCTCCCATTAGGACTCTGCACCAAGTGTCCGTATGAAGAGCACAAACTAACTCCAAGAGGATGGCCGGCATACCCAGATCCGACAGTTTTCTCCACAGCAGGAGACGATCTACTTTATCGAATGCTGTGGAGAAGTCTATAAAGGCTGTATACACCCTTCCTCCTCTAACTTGAACATATTTTTCGTTTATTACCTGTAGTGCAGTTAGGTTATCAATTGTTCCATGCTTTGTCCTAAACCCGGTTTGTTCCAACGGTAAAATTTTAACCGCATCCACCCAATCATTAATTTGGATCTGGAGGCATTTAGCAAAAACTTTACCCACTGCGTCAAGAAGTGCAATTTGACGATAGTTGTGTGGGGCACCACAATCTCCTTTCTTAAACAGAGGGACTAATATACTCCCCTTCCAAGAGGGGGAACCATCTTGTTTGCATAGCAATACTTGAACACCGGATAAAGAATTTTACTCCACAGTATACTATTTTGTTTTAAAACTGTGATGGGTAATTCATCGGGGCCCATCGCCCCTGAAGAGCGCATCTCCCTGATCGCCATTTCAATTTCTTTTTCAGATGGCGATCCATACGAGAAGGGGTCTTCCTTTAATGCGATATACTTAATTGCCATTGCATTATCTGCATATAAATCCTGAATAAAGCCAACCCATTTATGCTCCTCAATGGCCACAGGGAGTGGTCGAGATCTAGCTCCACATCCCTCTCCAATAAGAGACCAAAACGTTCTTACTTGGCCTTTAAAGGCTGCTTCTCTCAGTTTAATCCAAATGTTATCTTCCCTCTCTTTTCTTAACTTAACCTTTACCCGAGTCCTCCTCCTTTTTAATAATTGTATTCTATGATATCTTTCCGAGGAGTAATTCATGTACTGTTCCCTAACTAGTTTATTTATTTCGAGATTAAGCGGCAGGAAGGGTCTAGGGACTACTTTAGTACTTTTTCTTTGATTCGACCTCTTTGCGATTTCTATCGCTTTATTCATAAATGTGTTAAAACTGGCGATTTCTGTTCCATTCCAACTAGACAAATTTTCTACAGTGACCTCTAAGACACGGTCAAGGCCCAAGATAGCATTGCTATCCCAATGACATCTCCCTGTTTTCTTAGCAAAACTAACAGATTCACCATTTAATGCCCATGGATCCTGCGAGAACAAATTTAAATTTACAGTAAGAGTTAGTACTTTGTGGTCACTACAGGAAGAATTACTTCAAGAATGGATGACAATGAATAAATACCTTTAGCTACATGTAGCAAATGGTTTGAATGCACTGACCAAGGATGAGTATTCTGGTTTTCATGTTAGCTAATGCATTTAAACATCACCATGTACATGTACTTAATTTGAGCCGGTGGTTGCAGGTGGGACCCACCTGCATCATTTTTGGGGGTCACTTATTTTTCCCCAACAGTCTTTGACCCACAGCCAGAGAGAGAGAAAACCCAAAAGGGGAAAGAAGTACAAACAGAAAGATGAAAAACAGTGACAAAGGGAGAACACAGGAAAAAAAAAAAAAAAGAATGAGCTAAAAGGCAGGGAGTGTCTGGTGGCGGATTAAGAATATAAAACGGTATTCCGCATGCGTTTAGGCCGCATGCCTTCCGAACGCCGTCATTAGAACGAACGCGTCTTTGGTAAGCATTCGTTCAGCATGCAAGTCGTTATAACGACTTGCCTTAGGGGGGCGCTAGGCTGGATTTTGGAATAGTTTCATTTACTATTCCAACTCCAGTCTGCGCAACAGTAGGGAAGGTCCTGGACTTTAAATCCAACACCATTCCACCAATGCGCCACCCTAAAGCAAGTTGTTGTAATGACTTGCGTGCTGAACGAATGCGTGCTAAAGACGCATTTGTTCTATTGCCAGCGCTGTGAAGGCACAGAGTGATTCTGTCTTGTTTCTAAAGGACGTTTCCCTTGCCACCACTATCGCCACCAGCCTCTCCCTGTGCCCCAAGCACCTCACTTGGTCATTCTGTTTGCTGGAAAACTGCCACACAATATGAGATGGTGTTGTGCTGGGTCGGCAGCACGGGGAGATGGGGTAGGGGTATTCAAAGCTATTTAAGATCAACAATGTGTCTACGAGCTTGAACCCCACCAAGGGAAAAACTACCTACAGCTGGCCAACCGACTAATCGGAGACAAAATATTAGACAAGGTAAAAGTATCAGAAAAGCCAATACCGTCATCCAGCCAGTCAACGTAACACCATCTAACGAGGCTTCTATGCTCTGCCCAGGTCACACACAGATTCTGCTTTGTTGTACATTTGAGGTGCTTGTCGGCCATTGAAGCCCTTTATAGATTGACTCCAGATGTCAACCCTTGAGTCACCTAAGACTTTAGGAGTTGCTGGTCAACTTTCCTCTCTTATGGGTGCTAAAGGTGGAATCTTGTGGAGCACAGTATGCTCTAAACAATCTGTCCGAATGGTGTACCGTAAGGGTCACTAGTTCCCCCATATGAGCAGGAATTAGCGAGCCGTAATGGCGACAGCACCAAGAAACTACCAGAGACCCAACATTTTGTGATAAGAGAAGGACTTGTCTGTTGAATTTTATTTCACATGCCGGTTGTATAAAATACCTTCACATCACAAAAAAACAGTTTTGAATTACAGTGATTAAATATATTCAATAATTAATATCATTACAGACTCACATCCTAAACGCATGCGGAATACCGTCATACATTCTTACACATGGATAGACAGTATGATTTATCCACGTGGACAGTGTGGGGATCTTGGGACACAAGCATGTGGTTTTAGAAGCTCTGTACATACATATGGACAGGCATTGTAAGGAGCTTTTGGCAAATGGACAGGCTGTGGGGAGCTTGAAGCACGTGCACAGACAGCGTGAGGAGCTTCGGGCACACAGACAGGGTGGCGACTTAAAGGACATGGACTAAAGTGAGAAGCTAGGGGGCACTGGGGCAAACACCAGAGCTTGAGGTACAGACAGACCACGTAAACAGCTTGGAGCAAAGAGAAAGCCAGGGTATTCAGTGGGCGAGCGACAGCATCCTAAAATTTTGGTGATAAGTCTGAAATCCTTCCTTCCATATGTCAGGCATCTGGCTATCCCTATGGTGGCCCGTAGAGTTAGCCCTTCCACTAGCCCAACGCTTTTGACTAAGAATCTGGGGCTGATCAGAATGTATCCTTCCCTAAACGGATCTCTGGGGTTTCCGGTACTTGTTTTAATCTACAACGAAGGCTCAGGAAAATGTTTCCACCACTTCCGCTGAAAGTTCACAGAACCATAGTCCAGGCTCTCATTACAACCTGCCTGGGCTAAGGCAATGCTGCCTACTTTGGGGTTCTGGATTTCTTACGCATCCCTTACAGATTGTGCAAACCTCAGCAGCAAAGCTAGGCCTAGCCCTATCCAATTTTAGAAGAAAAGGAGCGTGTATAAGTCCATCCTTGATTTATCTTGCCAAAATTCCAAGAATAATACTGTTCATTCCTTAATTATCATCAGTCCATTAAAAAAAATAACAATTTGGGAGTCTTGTGCTTCTTAATGGATCCAACATTTTTATTCAATCAATGCTTTTCATCAAAAGCAGTAAACGCAGCCCAGCCAACGCGCTTCGTCCCTACGGACATCATCAGGGCTCAATGTCACGATTCAGTCAGAAGACTACGTTAATTTCTCTGTTGTGTTTATCAAGGTACATCACAATTCACATAAATGTTTCATATCCTGGTCTCATAGATCTCGTGCTTTCAGTCCCAACAAGGTGTCCATGGAGACCTCCTGACTGCTGCTCAGCCAGTATCCATCTAGCCCTACCTGGTAGTGTCCCCATCTCATTTCACCTCAAAGCCCTTCATTGGCTCCATGTGACTGGACACTAGGTTGAGAGCACTTTCTTTCGTCTACTTGGCCATCCACAATCCTGGACCCGCACATATGAAGGATGCATTCAAAGGCTATCAGCCTTTTGGTCAAGGTCCACTCTTTCTAAAAACAAGACTCGGAGGTCACACTTTCTCCTTCATGGCAGCCAAACTCCGGAATAATCTTCAAATGTCTCTCAAAACCACTTCAGAATTTTCAGCTGTTAGGAAGAAACTTAAAATGCGACTTTTTCTCTTCCACCCCCAGTGTCAGGGCGCCCTTTGAGGCATTTGCATGCTAGATCAATTAAATCATAATAATGATGGGTCATAATTACTGATCAAATTACACGGATGGGGCTTGATACTGACCCAACACTCTGATGGGGCATGATACTGACCCAAGCTCAGTGGTGGGGTATGATTACTTGACCGTATCATTCTATTATGGGCCATGATTACTGACATTATAACACTGACGTGGTATGATTACTGACCTAACAATATTATGATGGGCCATAATTATTGACCCAATAACACCGAAGGGGTATGCTTACTGATCCAATAATAGTGCTGGGGTATGATTACTGACATAATAATATTCTGATGGGGCATACATGCTGACCCAATAGCACTGATGTGATATGATTACTGACCTCAAAGATTTTAATGGGATATTATTACTGACCCAAAAATGTCAGGATAATGAATCATTACTGATCTAGAGATACTTTGCGGGGCATGATTACTGACCGCATAAAGCTCTGATGGGACATGATTAATGTCCGCATAACACTGTTGTGACATGTGATTACTGACCCCAAAAAGCTCTGATAGGGTATAATTACTGATCAAAAAAACAGTGATGAGACATGATTACTGATATACTCACACTGTGATTGGACGTAAGTGACCAAAAAGGGTTTGGACGGGGAATGGTTAGTGGCCTGATAAGAATTAAGATGAGGCATAATTATGATGCGGCACCTACGTAATATTACTCCGATAGGGCATAATTACTGTCTTACCACTTATGGCGATACCAAAGGGGATGATGGACGGAGCGTTTGAGCTAATCAAACACTCACCCCCAGTCAACTGATCTGGGTTTAATCCATCATCATTCTTTAGCTCACTCCACCACCCCAGTTCAGACATGGCCATATGCAAATCAGTCTGACCCTGTGCCTCATGGGAACAGTCCACCCCGAACTGCCAAGCCATGTCTTCCCTGGACCGGAAACAAGCATCCTGGAGAGCTTTACAGGGGTATGGATATCGCTTACCACTCATGGGGCATGATTAATAGCCCCACAACACCCCGAAGGAAACAGGATTACTGAGCCTATAAAAGTGGATGGATACGATCACTGTGCTTATAATAATAAGTTGGGGTACAACTTCAGACCCTGTAACACTGGTGGTGCATGTTTAGTGATCCAGTTCCAACTGGACATTGCTATTGAATCACAGCACTCAGAGGGGGCATGGTTACTGACCCAATAACACCGATAGTGCACGATTACTGACCCAGTAACATCGATAGTGCACGATTACTGACCCAGTAACACCGACAGTGCACAATTACTGACACAGTAACACCGATAGTGCATGGTTACTGAATGACCCAGTAACACCAATAGTGCACGATCACTGACCCAGTAACACCGACAGTGCACAATTACTGACACAGTAACACCGATAGTGCACGGTTACTGAATGACCCAGTAACACCGATAGTGCACGATCACTGACCCAGTAACACCGATAGTGCACGATCACTGACCCAGTAACACCGAAAGTGCACGATCACTGACCCAGTAACACCGAAAGTGCACGATCACTGACCCAGTAACACCGAAAGTGCACGATCACTGACCCAGTAACACCGATAGTGCCCGATTACTGACCCAATAACACTGATAGTGCATGATTATTGACCGAGTAACACAGATAGTGCACGATCACTGACCCAGTAACACCGATGGTGCACGATCACTGACCCAGTAACACCGATAGTGCACGATTACTGACCCAGTAACACCGGTATTGCACGATTACTGATCCAGTAACATTGTTAGTGCACGATCACTGACCGAGTAACACCGATAGTGCACGATCACTGACCCAGTAACACCGATAGTGCACGATCACTGACCCAGTAACACCGATAGTGCACGATTACTGACCCAATAACACCAACAGTGCACGATCACTGACCCAGTAACACCGATAGTGCACGATCACTGACCCAGTAACACCGATAGTGCACGATCACTGACCCGGTAACACAGATAGTGCACGATTACTGACCCAGTAACATTGATAGTGCACGATACTTGACCCAGTAACACCGATAGTGCATGATTACTGACCCAATAACACCAATAGTGCATGATTATTGACCCAGTAACACCGATAGTGCATGATTACTGACCCAATAACACCAATAGTGCATGATTATTGACCCAGTAACACCGATAGTGCACGATCACTGACCCAGTAACACTGATAGTGCACGATTACTGACCCAATAACACTGATAGTGCATGATTACTAACCCAATAACACTGATAGTGCACAATCACTGACCCAGTAACGCCGAGTGCACGATTACTGACCCAGTAACATTGATAGTGCACGATTACTGACCCAGTAACATTGATAGTGCACGATTACTGACCCAGTAACATTGATAGTGCACGATTCCTGACCAAGTAACACCGATAGTGCATGATTACTGACCCAGTAACACCGATAGTGCATGATTACTGACCCAGTAACACCAATGGTGCATGATTACTGACCCAGTAACACTGATAGTGCACGATTACTGACCCAATAACACCGATAGTACATGACTATTGACCCAGTAACACCGATAATGCACGATCACTGACCCAGTTACACCGATAGTGCACGATCACTGACCCAGTAACACAGATAGTGCACGATCACTGACCCAGTAACACCGCCGTGACCCAATAACACTGATAGTGCACGATTACTGACCCAATAACACTGATAGTGCATGATTATTGACCCAGTAACACTGACAGTGCACAATTACTGACTGACCCAGTAACACCTATAGTGCACATTTACTGACCCAGTAACACCGATAATGCATGATTACGGACCCAGTAACATTGATAGTGCACGATTCCTGACCCAGTAACACCTATAGTGCATGATTACTGACCCAGTAAATCCAACAGTGCACAATTACAGACTGACCCAGTAACACCGATAGTGCACAATTATTGACTGACCCAGTAACACCGAAAGTGCATGATTACTGATCCAGTAACACTGATAGTGCACGATTACTGACCCAGTATCACCGATAGTGCACGATTACTGACCCAGTAACACTGATAGTGCACGATTACTGACTGACCCAGTAACACCGATAGTGCACGATTACTGACAGACCCAGTAACACCGATAGTGCACGATCACTGACCCAGTAACACCGGTAGTGCACGATTACTGACCCAGTAACACCGGTAGTGCACGATTACTGACCCAGTAACACCGGTAGTGCACGATTACTGACCCAGTAACATTGATAGTGCATGATTACTGACCCAGTAACATTGATAGTGCACGATTCCTGACCCAGTAACACCGATAGTGAACGATTACTGACCCAGTAACACCAAAAGTGCATGATTACTGACCCAGTAACACGGACAGTGCATGATTACTGACTCAGTAACACCAATAGTGCATGATTACTGACCCAGTAACACCGACAGTGCATGATTACTGACCCAGTAGCCCTGACAGTGCACGATTACTGATCCAGTAACACAGACAGTGCATGATTACAGACCCAGTAACACAAATAGTGCATGTTTACTGTTAGAAATGGGGGTCTCTAGTTGGCAGAGGTAGGTACCTTTGTCCAAATAGGGATCCTTGCTTCTAGTCAGGGTAAGGGGGATACACTTCTAAAATAACCCCTGCTCACCCCCTTGGTAGCTTGGCACGAGCAGACAGGCTTATCTCAGAGGCAGTGTGTAAAGCATTTGTGAACACATACAGTAATACAGTGAAAAAACTACAAATGGACACCACACCAGTTTAGAAAAATAGTAAATCTTTATCTAAACCAACAAGACCAAATACAACAAAAATCCAACATACAATACTCTTGAAAAATAGTACTGGTGCAAAATAACCTTTAAATTGCAGGAAAATCAATAAAACACAGTTCCTCTGACTCTGTAGCTCCTACTGGGGCTACAGCGATACTGGGTACGACAGCGTCTAACAATTCCAGCCGACAGCGTCGATACGGGCCAGCTGAAGCGCCGACAGACTCGGACACAGTACCTTTCTTGTTGCGACCAACACGTCGGTGCGAGTCGGTCGGGGCAAATGTCGCGTTGTGAAACGGAGCGTTGCGGCGGACAATGTCTTCATGATTCGGTGCAGGCAGCGGCTCGTTGACGGAGTCGGTGAGACCAGGGCTTGCGTTGAAGGGTGAGACGATACCCGCTGCGGTGCTGGCAGGTCACGGTGCGGCGACAGAGCTGATCGATGTTGGGGTCGGCCAGCGATGGAGTCGGAGAAGTCCTTGCAGCGTGTAACGAACCGTTGCGGAGTGCGGTGCCCACAGGACCCAGTGCAAGCAGCGGCTCGTTGACGGAGTCGGTGAGACCATGGTTGCGTTGCGAAGTGAGGCGTTGCTCCCGGCGGTGCTTTCAGGATACTGAATCCTGCGACGTACTTGATGACAGAGTCGGTTACCCTTTTTCTTCTGCGGAGACAATCAGAGACAGTTCCCAGAAAACTGGTGAGGTCTTTGCTGTTCCTGAGACCTCTAGAACAGGGGGCAAGCTCAGTTCAAGCCCTTGGAGATCTTTTCTTCAAGCAGGGGGACAAAGCAAGCAGCAAAGTCCTTTCTCCTTTCCTTGGCAGCAAGTAGCCACTGCAGGCAAACCCCAGACAGCAAACAGCACAGGAGCAGTATTCCTCCTCAGCTTCTCCGGCTCGTCTCCTTGGCAAAGGTTCCTCTTTATTTCCCAGAAGTGATCTAAAAGTCTGGGGTCTGGACCACTCTTTATACACAAAAATCCTTTGTTCTCTGAAGGCAGAGTGTCTGTACCCAGCCAAAACCAGTTCTGTCCTCACTGGTGCAGCTTCTTGGCAGGAGGTGGAGACAGCATTGCGTAAGGCAGACCAGGCCCATTCAGGTCAAAGGAAATCTCCTCCCCTTACTCTAAATGCAGCCCAGGTCTATTCAGCCCAGCCCTATCAGACTTCTGGAGCCACTGTCCCTCTCCAGCTCCTATCATCCAAAAGCCAGACATGCAATACACAAACCTAGCAGAAGCACACTGGATGGTTAGGCAAGAACATACATACTTTCTAAAAGTGGTATTTTCAAACACAGAATGTAAAAATCACCCTCACTAAAAGATGTATTTTAACATTCGGAGTTCAGGCATACTAAAATTTATTTTTCTACCTTGTTCCCAGGTCCAGTTATGTTTATAAGATGTTATAAACAAACTCCCCATTCTGTCCTATGGGAACAGGTAGCCTTGCAATAGTGAAAAATGAAATTGGCAGTATTTCACAATCAGGACATGCCACACATATCAGGGCATGTCCTACCTTTCACATACAATGCACCCTGCCCACAGGGGTACCTTGGGCCTACCTTATGGGTGACTAATATGTAGAAAAGGGACGGTTTAGGGACTGGCAAGTGTGTGCACTTGCCAAGTAGACATAGCAGTCCCAGACTGCACACAGGCTATGCAATGGCAGGCCAGAGTTACATTTTACAGGCTGCTTCTGTGGGTGGCACAACCAGTGCCACAGCCCACTAGCAGCATTTGATTTACAGGCCCTGGGCACACACAGTGCACTGTACTAGGGTCTGACAAGTAAATCAAATATGCCAATCATGGAATCACTAATCCATAACAACAATTTACAGAGGGAGCACTTGCACTTTGGCACTGAACAGCAGTGGCAAAGTGCCCAATGCATCGAGAGCAGCAAAAAGGAGTCCAAAACACAGCAAAAACACAGGAGGCAAAAGCAAAAAATGCAGGGAAGACCCACGCCAATGGTGCCAGGTCTAACAATTACTGACCCAGTAACACCGACAGTGCACGATTACTAACCCAGTAACATATTTAATTATAGTGGGATAATAGGGATATTTTTCACTGCGGGGTGCTGAGTGACATCAAATAGACAAGGAGAATTAAGTTTGAGTTGTCTATGATGTCACTCAGAACTCAGAGATAAAAACCTCCGTTATTCAATCAATCAATGATCTTTATTCAACCAAATTAATGGTTATAAAAGCATGCATAATAAGTACAAAATTCAAAGTTATATAAGCAATAAAACAAAAAAATACAAACATTAAAATCTTAAAATCCAAACCACAGCAAAGCACCACATTTACAATTTTAAAGTTTTACAACGCATACATTTTCCTTAGCTTCATAGCTGCAAAATTATAACTAAATACAGTACAACAAATTTCTGGAGTAGCTAAGGGTTCATTTCCTTATTTATTTTTTACCCATCCATAATTTTATGTTGTGTGTGGGGAGCCGAAATCGTTTGTCTGTGCTCACAACTCCTACACAGGGGCAGAGGAGTAGGGGGGAGCTATACATAACGTGGCCTTTCCTTTTGTGCCAATTCAAGTCATGATTACATTACCAGATAGTGAACCACTTAATTACTGGCCAAACAGCACGGTAGGATTACTGTCAGAATAACACTCTGCCGTGGTGCAGATGGGGGCATGGATACTGGATAGCATTTGCAGCTGACTGATGGAGAGGGGTAAATATTGTCATAGGCTTTGTCTACTGGGACAAAATGCTCCAACTGCTGACGGATAGGGGCTGATTACTGGCATAACTGTCTAGCCAATGCATGCTAACTGGTACGAAACACAGTCATATCTACAAAACAAGCATAGTAAAAGTGCGAAGCCTCTTTGTGAACACATATTTGTCTGTTTTCTGTTGCAGAATCTCCTTCCAGGGGTGCAGCCGCCGGACGCCATCATGCTGGTGCTACTCGCCGGGATTTTTGTGTGCCACATTGCCACTGTGGTGATGCTTTTTGTGTCCACCATCGCCAACGTATGTATACCAGCAGCACATGTCTTTTAGGTTGCTTGCCCGGGGAAGCTTGTCCTGTTGCAGCATGTGCTGTACCCATACTATGTGGGGTAGTCGATTCACTTCTACAGCACATGCACTTTATGTTCTGCTACATTTCTGATCAAAATGCTGATTATATTTTGTTTGGAAGGAAGCTTGCACTCCTGGTGCACATGCAGATTATATTTTGTGTGAAAGGACACTTGCTCTGAAACTGCACATGCAGTTTTGTGCGAGAAGGAAGCTTGCGCTCCAGATGCTCATTCTTACCTTAATTTTCTGTGGAAGGATGCTTGCACTGTTACTGCACCTGTTGTTTACGTTCTACGTGGGACGGAAGCTTGCACTCCAGGTGCACATGCTGATTATATTTTGAGTGGAAGGACGCTTGCTGCACCTGTTTATGTTCTGTGTGCTATGGAAGCTTGCACTCCCGGTGCACATGCTGATTATATTTTGTGTGAAAGGTCGCTTGCATTGCTGCTGCACATGTTTATGTTCTGTGTGCTACGGAAGCTTTCACTCCAGGTGCACATGCTGATTATATTTTGTGTGGAAGGACGCTTGCATTGCTGCTGCACATGTTTATTGTTCTGCGTGGGAAAGAAGCTTGCACTCCCGGTGCACATGCTGATTATATTTTGTGTGGAAGGACGCTTGCATTGCTGCTGCACATGTTTATTGTTCTGCGTGGGAAAGAAGCTTGCACTCCCGGTGCACATGCTGATTATATTTTGTGTGGAAGGAAGCTTGCATTGCTGCTGCACATGTTTATTGTTCTGCGTGGGAAAGAAGCTTGCACTCCCGGTGCACATGCCGATTATATTTTGTGTGGAAGGACGCTTGCATTGCTGCTGCACATGTTGTTTATGTTCTGCGTGGGAAGGAAGCTTGCACTCCAGGTGCACATGCGGATTATATTTTGTGTGGAAGGACGCTTGCATTGCTGCTGCACATGTTGTTTATTGTTCTGCGTGGGAAGGAAGCTTGCACTCCCAGTGCACATGCTGATTATATTTTGTGTGGAAGGACACTTGCACTGCTGCTGCACATGTTGCTTATTGTTCTGCGTGGGAAGGAAGCTTGCACTCCCGGTGCACATGCTGATTATATTTTGTGTGGAAGGACGCTTCCATTGCTGCTGCACATGTTTATGTTCTGTGTGCTACGGAAGCTTGCACTCCAGGTGCACATGCTGATTATATTTTGTGTGGAAGGACACTTGCATTGCTGCTGCACATGTTGTTTATTGTTCTGCGTGGGAAGGAAGCTTGCACTCCCGGTGCACATGCTGATTATATTTTGTGTGGAAGGACGCTTGCATTGCTGCTGCACATGTTGTTTATGTTCTGTGTGCTACGGAAGCTTTCACTCCAGGTGCACATGCTGATTATATTTTGTGTGGAAGGACGCTTGCATTGCTGCTGCACGTTTATTGTTCTGCGTGGGAAAGAAGCTTGCACTCCCGGTGCACATGCTGATTATATTTTGTGTGGAAGGAAGCTTGCATTGCTGCTGCACATGTTGTTTATTGTTCTGCGTGGGAAGGAAGCTTGCACTCCCGGTGCACATGTTGATTATATTTTGTGTGGAAGGACGCTTGCATTGCTGCTGCACATGTTTATGTTCTGTGTGCTACGGAAGCTTTCACTCCTGGTGCACATGCTGATTATATTTTGAGTGGAAGGACACTTGCACTGCTGCTGCACATGTTGCTTATTGTTCTGCGTGGGAAGGAAACTTATACTCCTGGTGCATAAACTGATTATATTTTGTGTGGATTGACACTTGCTCTGACACTGCACATGCAGGAGCATATTTCTAATGCCCCTGCTGCACTTTTACGCCCCTGGAGCGTCACTTTTGTGTCCGGCCCATATTTACAAGGCCAGGCAAAGCCACCCTGTGTCGCTTTTCATGGCCTTGTAAATATGGAGTTAGGCAATGCCTTACTCTGCGTGGAAGGGGCATTCCATGGGTATTGCTGTGGGTGTTCCTACGCAACACCCATGGTTTTTTACACTTCCCCAGATTTACAACATAGCGTAAATCGGGGGCAGCGCCAAAACTAACGCCTTCCCAAAGCAGGTATAATGAGGAGAAATGTGTACATTTCTCCTCGTTTTTTCCTTTTTCCACGTGTGCTGCAATCTGCAGCACACATAGAACGAGGAAAACGCCTCCTTTGATTGTATTTGCGCAGGAAGGCGTCCCTTCCTGCACAAAAACAATCATGCCAACAACACAAACACCCTTGTATCATGGTGAAGGGTGCCTGTGTTGGCACTTGGCTGCAGTTTGTGAGCCGGCACTGGCAGAAAGGACAGGAATGCGCCATATCTTGTAGATACAGGGCATTCCTGCCCTTTTCTTTTGAAGGAGGGCAGCGCAGCAAGAAGGCTGGCAGTGCTGGCCTGTGCCAAAATATTTTAAATATGCCCCACAGTTTTTGTTCTGTGCAGGAAGGAAGATTGCACTCCTGATGCTCACTCTTACCATAATTTACATTTTATGTGGACGGACGCTTGCACTGCTACTGCATATGCTGTTCATGTTCTGTGCGGGACAGAAGCTTGCACTTCTATGTTGTGTGGAAGGACGCTTGCACTGCTACTGCACATGTTGTTCATGTTCTGTGCGGGACGTAAGCTTACACTTCTATTTTGTGTGGAAGGACGCTTGCAATGCTACTGCACATGTTCATGTTCTGTGTTGGACGGAAGCGTGCACTTCTATGTTGTGTGGAAGGAAGCTTGCACTGCTACTGCACATGTTGTTCATGTTCCGTGCAGGATGGAAGCTTGCACTTATATGTTGTGGAAGGACGCTTGCACTGCTACTGCACATGTTCTGTACGGGACGGAAGCTTGCACTTTTATATTGTGTGGAAGGAAGCTTGCACTGCTACTGCACATGTTCATGTTCTGTGCGGGACGGAAGCTTGCACTTCTATGTTGTGTGGAAGGACACTTGCACTGCTACTGCACATGTTCATGTTCTGTGCGGGACGGAAGCTTGCACTGCTACTGCACATGTTCATGTTCTGTGCGGGATGGAAGCTTGCACTTCTATGTTGTGTGGAAGGATACTTTCGCTGCTACTGTAGCACAAGTTACTAACTTGTGTAACGATATATCTGTAAGAGACAGTAGTTAGTGACAGATTCCTTACCTTAGAATATCCCCAGGCGTCAGGCTGGATCCGGAAAGTTTTTGCGTAGCAGTACCCCTGCGCGTCGGTAGGCGGCGTCGTGCGGCTCCGCGTCCGTCGTCGGGCGTCGTGATCGCCGGGATGACGTCGCGGGCAGTACTTAGGCGCCGCCCTGCGCGCTGACGTCAGTTCTGTACACGACTTTCCGCGCCAGGAACGCAGAGCCATGCAAGAAGCTGACATAGGTGTCGGGAAAATACTAGGGCCCTGAAAGGGATGTCCTTAACCCTAGAAATCAGTTCGCAGAACGGGGAGGATGGGTGGGCGGTAGGAATCTGTCACTAACTACTGTCTCTTACAGATATATCGTTACACAAGTTAGTAACTTGTGCATCTGAAAGAGACACGTTAGCGACAGATTCCTTACCTTAGAATAGATACCCCAGCAATACCAACCCCGGTGGTGGGTCTGCGAACAAAGATCAGACAAGGAAGTCCTGGAGGACAGAACGGCCAAAGAAGCCGTCCCTCCGGACCTGACTGTCAAGGCAGTAATGCTTTGTAAACGTGTGCAGCGAGGCCCACGTAGCTGCCTGACAGATAACCGGCAGCGGAACACCGCGGCCCAAGGCCGTGGTAGCAGCCGTTGCCCTGGTGGAATGGGCACGCAGCCCAACAGGAGGCTCTTTCTTAGCCAAAGAATAGCAGGTCTTGATGCACAAGGTAACCCAGCGGGAGATGGTCCTCTTGTGCACCGCCCGACCTTTTTGGCGCCCACGTAGCCAACAAAGAGCTGGTCATCCACCCGGAAGTGTTTTGTGCGGTCAATATAGAAGGAGAGCGCACGTTTTGGGTCCAGACGGTGGAGCCTCTCTTCCTCTCTGGAAGGATGCGGAGGCGGAAAGAAGGTGGGCAAAGTGATGGTCTGCCCAATGTGGAAAGCAGTAACCACCTTTGGCAAGAAGGACGGACGCGTCCGAAGAACAACCTTGTCTGGATGAACAGACAGAAAGGGAGGTTTGCAAGATAGAGCCTGGAGCTCACTCACCCGCCGAGCGGAGGTGATGGCCACCAGAAAGGCTGTCTTCAGAGTCAGAAGACGAAGAGGACAGTTATGTAGAGGCTCAAAGGGAGCGCACATTAAAAAGGTAAGAATCAAGTCCCACTGAGGCATCACAAACGGAACAGGAGGGAAGAGGTGTGTAATGCCTTTTAAGAACCTGTTAACAACAGGGGACTTGAAAAGGGAGGGCTGATCAGGGAGCCTGAGGAAGGCCGAGATAGCACAAAGATAACCCTTGATGGTACCCAGGGCAGAACCCTGTTGGGCCAGGGAGAGAAGGAACAGAAGGACCTCAGAAAGAGGGGCAGAAAGGGGATTCACAGCCTTTGCTGTGCACCATGCCACAAATTTGTTCCACCTGCAGGCGTATACCACCTTAGTGGAGGGACGCCTGGCTGCCAGAATCACATCACAAACTTCGGGAGGCAAGTCGAAAGGAATCAACTGCCGCCGCTCAATCTCCACGCAAGCAGGTGTAGACTGGACAGGTTCGGGTGGAGGACCGTCCCCTGCTGCTGCGACAGAAGATCCTCCCGAAGAGGCAGACGGATCGGGGGATCTACGCTCATATTGAGTAGCTCGGGATACCAAACTCTTCGAGCCCAGTCCGGAGCCACAAGAATGACTTGGGCCCGGTCGTGCCGAATCTTCTTCAACACTCTGGGTAGAAGTGGTATAGGCGGAAAGGCGTACAACAGACCGCAACTCCACTCGTGACGAAAAGCGTCGCCGAGCGAGTGCCGCCTTGGAAATTCCAACGCGCAGAACTGATGACATTGCGCGTTCTCTTCGGTGGCGAATAGATCTAACCAAGGCTCTCCCCACTGTAGAAAGAGTCCTTGCGCCACTTCCGAGTGAAGACGCCATTCGTGATCCATCATGCACCTGCGGCTGAGTTCGTCTGCCCTGGCGTTCAGCGAACCTGCCAGGTGTTGAACCATCAGGAACATGCCCTGATGTTCCAGCCATGTCCAGAGGCGCAGAGCCTCCTGACAAAGGGTCCACGACCCCACCCCGCCTTGTTTGTTGCAGTACCACATGGCGGTGGTGTTGTCTGTGAACACCTGCACTACCTTCCCTTTGACAGAGGGAAGGAATGCCTTGAGTGCAAGTCGGATCGCCCGGAGCTCCAGAATGTTGATATGGAGCCGGGACTCCGCCGGAGACCAGAGGCCTCTGATCTCCGCCTCTCCCATGTGACCGCCCCATCCCAGAAGGGACGTGTCCGTCACAACTGTGTGCTCTGGCTGGGGAAGGGAGAGGGATCTGCCCATGACCCATTGCCGGTTCGAGAGCCACCACTGCAACTGTTTTGCAGTCCCCTCCGAGATCTGGACGTGATCGGACAGGTTGCCCTGGTGCTGCGCCCACTGGAACTTCAGGTCCCACTGCAGAGCCCGCATATGCCATCTGGCATGATTGACCAGCAGGATGCAGGAGGCCATGAGGCCCAGCAGCCTCAGGGTCATCCGTACCGAAACCCAGGATAAAGGCTGAAAGATCGGAATCATAGCCTGAATATCCCGGACTCGCCGTTCGGGAGGATAGGCCCGAAACTGCGTCGTGTCCAGAACTGCTCCGATGAAAAGGAGCGGTGGAGAAGGAATCAGATGCGACTTCGGCACATTGATGGAGAACCCCAGCGAGTGCAGGAGTTCGGCCGTAGTCTGGAGGTGGGAGACGACTGCCTGGGACGAGCCCGCCTTCAGCAGCCAGTCGTCGAGGTAGGGGAAGACTGAAACCCCTGCCCGGCGCAGATGAGCTGCGACCACCGCCAACACTTTCGCCCCGAGGGGCACTGGTAAGGCCAAAGGGGAGCACGGTGAACTGAAAATGCTCGGGGCCTACCGTGAACCGAAGGTAACGCCGGTGGGCCGGCAGGACGGGGATGTGGAAATATGCGTCCTGCAAGTCCAACGCTACCAACCAGTCTCCAGGGTCGAGGGCAGTCAAGACCTGAGCTAGGGTGAGCATCTTGAACTTCTCCTTCCGGAGGAAGCGATTGACGTTCCGGAGGTCCAAGATAGGACGCATGTCCTCCTTGTCCTTTTGGGCACCAGGAAGTAGTGGGAGTAGCAACCACGCCCTACTTCTGGGGTCGGAACATGCTCGATGGCCCTCTTGGCCAAGAGGGCCGTGACTTCCTTCTGCAGAAGTACCAAGTGATCCCCTGACATGCGGTGGAATTGAGGTGGCATGGCTGGGGGGTGGACTCGAAGGGGAGGGAGTAGCCCCTTCGGACAATGTCCAAGACCCACCTGTCCGAGGTGATGGTACGCCAGTGGGGAAGGTGATGGCGGACCCTGCCCCCTACTGGCGTGCTGTGCACCTGAAAGGAGGGACTAGGAGGGTTTGGAGGCCGCGGACGGGTTGGAGGTGGTGGCCTGACCCGCACGCTGGTTGCCCGATCCGCCACGGCGGAATCCACGTCCTCGGCCACGCGAAGACGCCTGCTGCGCGGGCCGGTGGCTGGGCTGCTGACGTGAAGGGGCGCCCTACCGTGGCCACGATAGGGGCGAAAAGCAGAAGTCAGCGGAGGGCGTGTAGCAGAAAGGCCCAGGGACTTTGCAGTAGCCCGTGAGTCCTTAAAGCGCTCCAACGCATGGTCTGCTTTGGACCCAAAAAGACCGACTCCATCAAAGGGCATGTCCATGAGAGTATTCTGGACATCCCCTGAAAAACCAGTGGTTCTCAGCCAGGCGTGGCGTCGTAGCGCCACCGTCGTTGCAATAGACCTGCCCAGCGAGTCGGCGGTATCAAGGCCACATCGAATTGTATATTTGGCCGCATCCCTTCCTTCCGCAATGGCGCGGGAAAGCAGTGTCTGGACCTCCTCAGAACACTGGGGCAAAACATCCGCCACCGAATCCCACAAGGAGTGGGTATATCGGCCCAAAAGGCAAGCGGTGTTGACGGACCGCAAGCCAGCACTGGAGGAAGAAAAACCCTTCTTCCCAAATTGATCCAGGCGTTTGGATTCCCTATCCGGAGGGGCGGTAGGGAAGGCGGTTTGGGAAGCGGAGGCTTGGACAACCAAGCTCTCAGGGGTGGGGTGGACAGAGAGAAACAGGGGTCGCCCGGAGCTGGGCGATGGCGTCGGGACACGTTCCTATCCACAGGAGCCCCTGTGTTGGGCTTGGACCAGGCGCCCAAAAGAACGTCAGTGAGGGCGTCGTTAAACGGCAGCACAGTCTCCGAAGAGGAGGCTGCCGGCTGAAGCACCTCTGTCAAGAGATTAACCTTGACCGCCACAGCAGGGAGTTGGAGATGTAAGGCTCCAGCTGCCCTACGCAACACCGTTGCAAAATTGGCTCCCTCCTCCGTAGCCACGGGAGGAGACAGCATGCCAGTGTCAGGGGAAGTATCTAGACCACTAGCATCCCCTAGACCCTCTGTCCAGTCCTCATCGTACTGACACTGTTGTGTCAGAGGGTCATCAGACCCCTCCCAGTCCTCCTGGTCCTCCTCAGGTTCAAAATAAGGGGGAGGAGGGACATTTGGGACCCAAGATCTCATCGGCGCCGGAACCGGCGCCGAGCGACGCCGGTCCGGGTCCATGTCCGGAGCCGGAAGGAACTGGGGAACGACGCCGCCCGGAGCCCCAGGCGGCGTCGAGAACGGCACCGGAGACATCGGCGCCGGCGGAGGTGTCGTTAGGTCGACCGGCGTCGATGGGGGTTGTGGAGCCGGGATCGGGGCCGGAGCCGGGATCGAGGCTGGAGGCACGGGCGACGCCGGGGCCGGAGCAACCCCATCAGGGCCCGAAGGCGCACCGGAGGGGCCTGGAGGCCCGAAGAGGCGGGCCATGGCTGACAGGAATTCCTGCACTTTGGCCGGATCCGCCCCCGAACCCGGGAAGGGCGGGTATGGCAGGGGCGACTCCACAGGCATGTCCGGGGCCGCGGGGACGGTGCCGGGAGGGGCCTCAGCCGAGTCGCGAGATCGGCGAGGCGAAGTCCTAGAGCGATGATGCTTTTGGACTTCTTGTGTTTTGACTTACCGGACGAAGAAGACTTCGATGCCGACGACCGGTGTGGACTCCGCGATCGACCCCTGGACCTCTCACGCGACCGGGGCTTCCGCGGAGCCGAATGCCGGGCCTCGAGGAGCTTTCGAGACCGCTCTCGCAAAGCTTTCGGGTTGAGGGCCTGGCAGTCGGTACAAGACTCCGTGTCGTGGCCTCGGCCGAGGCAGAAGAGACACTCCCAATGCGGGTCGGTGACGGACATCATCCGAGCACAGGCGCCGCAACGTTTGAAACCGGGCATCCCTACGACACCTTGAGAGATGAAAAACAGTGAAAAAATTCACCAAAAAGTATGGTCAAAAAATGACCAGGGCACTGCTCTTCCCGGATCTGCGCTTGCTGGCGCGGAAAAAGAAGAACTGACGTCAGCGCGCAGGGGCGGCGCCTAAGTACTGCCCGCGACGTCATCCCGGCGATCACGACGCCGACGACGGACGCGGAGCCGCACGACGCCGCCTACCGACGCGCAGGGGTACTGCTACGCAAAAAACTTTCCGGATCCAGCCTGACGCCTGGGGATATTCTAAGGTAAGGAATCTGTCACTAACGTGTCTCTTTCAGATTATGCTGTTTATGTTCTGTTCGGTGTGGATGCGTGAGGTTCTGCTGCGAATGTGGTACCTGTTGTGTGTGTACGGACCTTGCACTGCTGCTTATGTCCTATGTGGGAGAGAAGATTGCAGTGCAGCACATACTGATAACGTTCTGTGACGGAGTAAGCAGTACTGCTGAACATGTGTCTGAGAGGAACACTTCCACCACTGCTGCACTTGTACGTTATGTTCTTTGTGGAGAAAAGCTTGCACTCCTGTATCATTTGATGTGTGTGCGATGTGTAGAGGAATGAATGCTGCTGCACATGGAGTGAGCAGTCTGTCTGGAGGAAATCTTGCTCAGCTGTTGCACACTGTGGGGCTTATTTACAAGCCCCTTTCGTCGCTGGTGCATCACTTTTGATATGGGGAAAAAGTGACGTACAGGCGGCGCAAGGGGCTTGTAAATAAGCCCCTGTATATGTTAGTGAAACGTACAAATTACTTATACTAGCCAAAACCATACCCAGTGTCTTTGTCCATGTTTACATTGGTTTATTTTTGTAAAGCTGTTTGGCGGGGATCACTGGATTAGACTGGCCGGCTCTGTCTAAAGCGGCCATCTGCATCCCTCCTCATCATAGTTTCAAACATTATATATTGTTGTCAGTCCTTATTAGTGTTACACTATTTGAGGTATGTAATCTCTCATTTTCAGGTCTGGATGAGAAACAACGATGGCGCATCATCTGGGATATGGAAGGTCTGTGCGGCTGGGTCGTGCACACTTCTTCCTAATCTAGGAGAAAATGAAAGTGAGAAAATACTTTTTTAAAAATCCAAAAACTTTGCTCGCACAGCGAGTGTTGTGCAATGCCCCCCAACCTGAAGCAGCATTGACTACTGTGAAATCTCTTTCTCTCTAACCCCTCTTCTTTCCCTGTCCTCCAGGCGCTATGAAAGCAGTCCAAGCATTTATGATCCTGGCCATCATCTTCGGCTGCATCGCCCTGATGGCCTTCATTGCCCAGCTCTTCACCCTGGATAAGGGCTGCCGCTTCTACATCACTGGCAGCATCATGCTTTTCTGCTGTGAGTACCGTCCCCCAAACCCCACCACCTCCCAATGTGCTCCAAGATGTCAGGGTACCCACAAGCAACCAACAGCTAGCCTCAGCTCCTAAACCGACAGCTAGCATCGGGGCTCCAGCCAGCACACACTTCAACAACTAGCACCAGGAAGTCAGCCTACACCCACACCGACAGCTAACTCCAACATGGGAGCCAGCTTCTACATTTCCCTGAGGAACTGAACTGTCAGGAAAGACCTCTGAGCAGCCGAATTGGTGTCACAGGCAGTTATATGGCACTCAGAAGCTCCTGGGCAGTCACATCTTCTGAATGCAGCATGTTACTATAAATAGAATTATAACAGGCAGTTATGCAACCCAATGCAAAAACACAAAAGCTAAATACATACTCTCTTTAAAGTGCAATCACGGACTGGTTAGATCCAAGGTTACAAACTTGCTATACTGAATTCAACCCCTTTAATATAGTTATCAAACCTGCATAGTGTGAATTAAATAATTTATTACCCGACTAGAGTAAACTATGTTTACTAATGATGGAGCACTGGGCCGACCTTACCATTTATCCTGCGATTAATCTTAATTGCCTGAGAGGTAAAGGGAAGTTATCTTCAATCAAACAATTAAATTTACAGTGTAGCCCATTTGGTCATACATTAAGGACCAGGAATCTATGAGTAAAATTAAATGAGTTTTATTACAAATTAAGGGCCAAACTGATATATATGAATCTCAAGAACATGTTGTAAAAATACAGAATTACTACTGGTAAACTGAAACATCTTAGTAGGATAAGGCATACAAGAAATTCAGTTGCAACAATACAAAGGATAAGAAATAGGTTTGGATGATCAGTGTACAGGTTTCGATCAGCCTATCTATACATAAATAAATCTAAAGTCGCTTAAACTAGTGACAAACTAAAGTCGGGAAATCTAGTTAAATAGGGGAAAGTAGGAAGGTATCAGCATACTGGTGGCTTCAGTAAAAGTTGACCAAATCGGGACAATGCACAGCATAAAGCAAAACAATGGAAATATGAGCAGAGGTCAGTACCTCTCTCAGAGTCCAAAGGGTATCTGCTCTCAAGACTAAAGTGTGACCGTCAATTAAGCCCACAGAACATTCGAGAATTCCACGTCATCAACTTCAGTAGTTTTCCCAAAGTCTCAAAGTAGAAATTGTAAATTTCACTCGATTTTCCTATCCTACGGTTTGATCATCAGGACGACCTTGGATGCCTCCCTGCTCCTGATACAACATTAATAGGAGTCTTCTCTTAGTTTGTTAGCGCCTCTAAATCTTGCCAAAAGTTCTCCACCCAGACCTCACTTTCTCTAACACACAACATGCCTTTCACATATTATGAAATCATGTGAACGCACCTGTAAAGAAAGAACATTGCATCGCAGGAAAAACTTTCACATTGGAGGTTAAACATTGAAGACCAAATGCTTAAGGCCTTTGGTTAAGCTAACTTAGTAAAAAAGTCAGTGTACACCGTAAATACATGATTATATATGCACCTATGATTATAGAATAAATGCAAACATTAATGAGTACATAAGGAATGCAATTTCAGTAAAAGCAGTATAACTCGAAGTCCGGAGTGTGAATGTGAATCAGAACTACAATTTGTAACATTATAATGAAAATATTAGAGCACACACCTAAATGAATAACTACTTTCTACAGTGTATGTTTGGAGCTTCACTTTACATTAATAAGGTTAAGGCTCACAGTAGATATATGGTGCCAGTGCATGTACGTATATTCTCTGGTGACGTATGGGGAAGAGGTTAAATTGTGCATTTCCACGAATAATCTGTATACTCTTTTGAGGAAATCATCAACACCAACTCCTGTCATGTGATACTGTCCTGGCTTTTTTTTTTCAAGGCTTTTTTTTTTCAAAGCTTGCAGCATTCGGGGGCATAAAGTTTTGCTTTTATCATTTATCGACTCAAAAATGTCAGCATACCGGGACACCCTTGGGTAGATGACTTGCTTTAGAAATCCCAAATCGTCATCCTGCAAAGTGCTGTTTGCTTAAAAGCTAAGATTGGCTAAAGGAGTTGCACATGACATGAGGCCACTTACCAGCTAGTAACACCGCCTGTGGAAAAATACTATATAAACCACAATTGTGCATATCATATTTGAAGTTGTTCCAGATTAGCAGTGAACAACAGATGGTACTCTTAACTCAGCCTACACACCACCTGTGTCCACTGAGGTTTCTCTTGGTCACATCGCCCAGGCATCTGTTGACTGCTTGGCTTGAGCACCATGCCCTCTCACCTCTGGGCTTCAGCAAAGCAAATCATGCTGGTGTGATGCACAAATATTCAAAGATTAAAAAAAAAAAACACTTTGAAAAGTACTTTCATTTCTTGCAGACTTGGGCAGATGAGGTGTTTGTCTGCAAGTACAGGGGTATGGAGGATCTGAACTCCTTTCTGGCAGCCTGCAGTTGTGTGTATAGGAAGGTCAGGCGTTGTTCCGGGAGTCAGTGATCTCATCAAAATATTTCCAATGGAGGGGGCTGATTTCCTTGAGCCTTTATGAACTCAGCACCCAGACCAGCACCTAAACCGTCAGCTAGCACCAGGGTTCAAGCCAGCCCCTGCACCGACAGCTAGCACCCTCAGTGGTGGAGGACAGGATCGCAGCCCGGCACAAACCCCAGGCTGGAATGCTAAATACTGGGCTGAAAGAACGGACGCCTGGATTTGAACCAACTCCAGAGATTAGTAGGGAAGGGGGGAGCATGTTGAGCCAACACACATGCACCAGAAAAGTTAACCCTGGGGCCACGCCACTACGCTAAGGGCAGTGGTAGGTAGAGTGATCCAACTGGTGAAAGCACCCATGTGAAGGAATACTAGCACCATCCCAGCGATCAAACCATTAGAATAAACAACAGTGGGGCCGAGCAACTAGGGCCACAAAGCCTAAGCAGGGGTTAGAGGTTGATGGGGGGCCCCTGGGAAATTTTGCACACAGAGGAACCAGAGGCCGGCAGAAGCTGCTTACTCTACAAAGCCTACAAAGGTGGCGGCTGGTCTGCTGGATATATTGAAATGAGCAAGCTAGTGGGCGCGAAGAGCGGAGACCATGAAAGCTACAAATGGGGGAGGGCCCAGACACCAACTCAAGGTGACCAAGCACTAATCACCAGGCAGAATGGGAGACATGCCTGGAAGACCCATACGCCTGGAAGACCCAAACGGCAAGCAGGCGAGGCAGGGGGAATATGATGGAGGCAAGCATAACACTCACCAGATAAGCAAGTAAGAGGGAACAGTCAGCAACATAGATACAGGGGTCTGAATGGCCGTTTTATATCAATGGCGTTATGGGGTTACCACCATGGGTAAGCAAAATGCGAATTAAAGCCAGGACTGAGAAGGGGTAAAGACAGAGAAAGGGACGAGGCAGGATTGACCCCATCACACCCCTTTTTTTCCTGATCTACTTGGAGCCAATGGTGCAACAAATTCTGAAAATATTACGGCCATACAAGGAGTTAAATTAGGTGAGCTTGACTTTAAACTTACCCTATTTGTAGATTACATTTTAGTGACCTTGCCCGCACCAAGACCACCGTTGTACATGACAGATTATACACAATCCCGGGGTTTAAAGAACATATGACCTAGTCAGAAGTTCTAGGAATTACCATGCTAAAGAGCAACGAGCCCTGGCTGAGACCTAACCCGCCATTATCTGGAATCAAAGCATTATTAAATATTGAGGAGTCCAACTAGGTCCAAAAATAAAAAGTATATGCACCACAAATTTCTCACCTCTTTTAAAGAAAGTCCAAAAAACTGCACAGCTGGCACAATGACACTTATTAACTCTGATGGAATGGGCGAATAGTTCAACAAAATTATAATTTTGTTGTAGGCTCTCTTCCTCTTTCAGGCCATACTAATCCAATTAGACCTTCCCATTTTTTTCACAATCACAAAATGGACGTCTCAATTTCATAAAAGGAGGGAAAAGGCAAGGACTGCTACAGGTACTGCTTACAGCTCACTATGGCAAGGAGGGCTGGGGGGTACCTTACTTTTCTGCCTAATACCAGGTTCCTCATCTAAGTTACCTTTTAGAGTGGTCAAAAGCTGGAGTGGAGAAGCGCTGGTGTTTCATAAGCCACTTCATGGGCTGGGACTTAATATGGGAAGCTCCATGGACACATGGACAAAACCGACTAATTCAAAACAGACTCCCAAAACTTGACTAGGCCTCCAATCACCAGGGACCGTATTACACTAAGTGCCCCAGGGGCGCAGCACTTTGCACACCCCCGGGGCACTTTGGTATTACAGAAGGGGCCACAGACGCTTGTGCGGCCCCTTCTGTAATACTGAAAGCGCTGGAGCACAAACAGCTACAGCGCTTTCTCAAGAGGGCGTTCCCTCATTTGCATGGGGGAGTGGCCCCATGAAAATGAGGGAATCCTTTGCCTCTGCGCCCGCGCCATAATATAGATGCGGGTGCAGAGGCAAAGAAGCTGTCAGGAGGCGCACTGACAGTGCGCCACCTAAAAATTGGTGCAGTGTTAGTACACCCCCTGATAGCAGGTTGCCACCTGCACAGTGAAACACAGAGCGGCTGCTTCAAAGCCACTTCGTTTTTCACCTGAATGAACTGCCCTCAGGGCAGCGCAAGTTCACGGCTGCCATGGGGGCAGCGCATTCCATGTAATAGGGCATACTTTCCCTATTTGCACCCGGCACACCGGTTTTATGGTGCACCAGGCGCAAACAGGGAAAGTGCGCCCCTTACATAATAGGGCCCCAGGTCTACACTCCTAATATGGAGCACTATAGATGAATCAACAGGTCTTACACATCACAATAAAGGCCATTATTTAGAAATCCGGGCTTCGGGCGCAGGTTTATTAGAGAAGCTTTTGGCAAGTGAAAGCAAGCTAGATGCATGAAAATAAGGATACCTCTTTATCAATTAGGTGATAAAATTGTTTGAACTGGTCAAAATAAACTATGGGTTAGAGGAGACAAAAAGGTTCAGATATATACAGGGTAGACACCAGGTGATGTAAAAAAGATAAGAAAAGATGCAATACACCAAGCCACTGAGTTCGATAAACTACTATGGAGGGTTTCTGAAGACAGTGAAAAGACAGTGATTCAAAAGTGTCTACCAACAGAGGTGGGGAAAAGAAATAGGGATAGAGCTCAACAGAGAGCAGTGGGGAGAGTATTTACAAGAATGGCTCTTGGGGGACCATACAAGTACAGGGAAGAGAAGTGGTCTGTACAATTTTATGTCAGTGGCACTAGACTCCTCACTGTCAACAAGCTCTGCTGGAGGAAGTGAGGGCAAGATGGGACACTTGCGCACATCCGAGAGCTGTGGTCTTAAAACTTTGTAATGCTGCGTGGACCCCCCACCCAGTGAAAAAAAAATCATCCGCCCGCTCCGAATTTTTCACAATTATTCTATTCAATTGGCAATGTTTAAATATGTCTAGGCTTATTTAAACATTGCAGTTAAGTTCTGTTACTGTTTTAAAAATGCAATCAAATGCATGATTGCCAAACATACTATTCTGGTCATGCAGGCCTTACTAACGCGCACAAGTATCCACAGTGTGATTATTAGAAGTGGGCTGGCGGCTTTGAAGAATTTTTGGAGCCTCTTCCATTTTGACACGCACCCCAGCTATGATATGAATGGCAGAACAAGCTAGTGATGGCACATTACATTTTTGTCAGCTTAAAACAAAGCACTGTTATCAGCATAATGCTTCATTAGGCCAGAGCCCCCACCCCCCTCCCTCCCCCCCCACACCCCTTGGTTCACCTGAGACCCCTCAGTTTGAAGAGCCCTGCTCTAGAGGGATCTTACTGGGAGAGGTTAGGAAGGCACATGACAGCATCATAAGCATTCTAATCCCTAGAAACCCAGTTAGCCTTTTACTGCAATGGATTCCAGGGCTGAGAGGAGGGAGAGGGCAGAGGAAACAAGCGAGGTATTGTTGTTGACTGCACTGTTCAAATAAGGGGCAATGTTGATACCTACCAGTGTTTGAAATGGAAGAATAAAAGTGCAGGTATTCTGTACCAGAGTACCCGCTCGATTCTGAGAAGTGCAGGTACTCTCCAATTAAAAGTATTCCGTTTCTCCTGAGAAGTGCAGGTACTCTCCCTCTGAAAATAAAAAAAGTGCCGGTACTCAGTACCGGCCCATTTAAAGCACTGATGCCCACTTTTAATGATTGATATTGAAGGCTCTGCATATCCTAAGCATGGAGAAAATTACACGCACCATCTAAGGATAAGAGCTGAAATCTGACGTGGTGTGGGATCCAGTGCGGTCTTAATTCACTAAAAACTATGGGGCGCTGACCTGACATAGATCGCTGAGGGCTTTGCAGCTAGTCACCTGTTGATTGCAATGGGAAACAAGCATTAAAAATGCAATAGGTCTCGCCTTTCATTAAGTTAAAGCCATTTGCTTTGCTATACAATACCATTAGCAAAGCAAATGGCTTTAACTTAATCAAAGGTGAGACCTATTGCATTTTCAATGCATTTTCAACACCCCTACCCCAATTCCCCCCCCAAAAAATGAGATACATGCCCCTACGTTGGACCTGGGGAACTTAGTTAAATGTACAAAGTGCTCTTCACGTGGGAAAGTCCCTAAAATAAATGTAGAGACCTACTGATATTCAAATTGAAAAGACGGTATGGTTTGTTCAAATATCGTTAGGCCAGCGATGTAATTATTTGTTATGTGAAGCCCCTTTGTGCCCCCAGCGCTAAACAAGCCTCGATTTTTCTGCTGCTGAATAAACACACAGCACGCAGGGGAGTAGAGATAAACAGGGGGAGGGGTGGTGTAGAGGCCTCGGCGCACAAAGGTACGGGCTAAAAGAAAGGGAGGGTGAGCACAGGGAGAGGGGAGGAAACATACAAGGGGAGCCTAAACTTTCCCGTGGTCGGTTAATTAAAGAGTTTAAAAACCACAGAGTGCATTATGTATTATTACCAACATTTAGCATACTGCAAAAAGAATTCACACCTGCTGTTAGGCGTTTCTGTCCTAACAGTGCCCTACAGTGACAATGTACTGTTACAAAACTGTGACCAAATAAAAAAAAAAAAAAAAACAAAGGAGGTCAGAGGGTGGATGGGAGGCCGGAAGCAGCGACGGTGAAAGGAACCAGGGAAACGTTCCGTTTGTGTGGGAGGGTGGTGGAAGGGCGGACGATTTACAGCCATATCGCAAGAAGAAGCAGCAGCTAGAGGGTTAACAGAGTAACAAAAATAATATCCTAAGGAATGCGGCGCTAACGTTTTTTATTCACCAATTACAAAAAAAACATGAACCTCCTTGGAAAGCGCAGTTCCTTTGTTCCCAGCATGCTTAACAATAAGTGTTTTGCCTTTTATAATTCAAATTGCGATACTCGCTTCTGTTTGCTTGGCCATTATTTAGCTGCGTCACATGTTTAGATTGAATATACAGACTTAATTTCTGAGCTAACTCTTCACTTAACATGAAAAAGTCTGACAGGGAAGGGTAGATGGCGGGCTGATCTCGCATCGAGAGCTCAGCCTCTCCCACTCGCTTCCACTAGTGCCGCCAGTTCCTAACATAATGGTCGCCTCTGCAAGTGTGAGAGCAAACTTGTGCTGAGGACTGAGTCCTCACTACAGGCAGCTGTAAAGACTTACCGATGCGTGAGCTTCAATGCCTTTTCCATTGCGCCTAGAACACGCATATACTTTTATGCGGTCTTTTGTGAAGTACAAGCAGGCTCTGTTTCTGGCCCTCACGGAGTTTGGTGCCTCCACGAACCAATACGCTAATGGGGGGAGGGGCATGGTACTCCTGGAGGAGCAGGGACACGCTTGGAGCTAAGCAGGTTGGAGAAGAAAGACGGCGTCTCTCGCTCACCTCTAGATGCTGGAGAGGCCAGGGCTTCCCTGGTGGGACGTCTATATTGAAACTGCTCGGAGGAGACAGTTTATTACAGGCAGGCATGGAGGAATCTCAAACTGGTGGACCTCAAACTGAAACAAATCCATAACTTCCGCCCGCTAGCACTGTGGCCCGCCTCATTGTTAACTTCCCTTCATGCGGACGCCCGAGCCACAGCCCTTGGTGCATCGCGGGCGGGAGAAGAACCGTGCATGCAAGCACAGCTGCGGCGCTTAAAAAAAAAGTTTGTAACAAAGTAGCACTGTGGCCCGCCTCACTGTTAACTTCACTTCATGCGGACGCCCGCGCCACAGCCCTTGGTGCATCACGGGCAGGAGAAGAACCGTGCGTGTAAGCACAGCTGCGGCGCTTTAAAAAATAAATGCTTGTAACAAAGTAGCAAAAGCACAGCTGCAGCGCTTTAAACAAGCCGCCAGAGAAATGAAAGGCGCGTCAGCCAACTTCACTTCATGCGGACGGCCGCGCCACAGCCCTTGGTGCATCACGGGCAGGAGAAGAACCGTGCGTGTAAGCACAGCTGCAGCGCTTTAAATAAAAAATAAATGCTTGTAACAAAGTAGCAAAAGCACAGCTGCAGCGCTTTAAACAAGCCGCACAGCTGCGGCGCTTTAAAAAATAAATGCTTGTAACAAAGTAGCAAAAGCACAGCTGCGGCGCTTTAAACAAGCCGCCAGAGAAATGAAAGGCGCGTCAGCCATTGTTGAACACAAACGCGGTAATAGCAACAAAAAAAAAGTGCTTAGCGGCTAATTAAGAGACACTGTCTCCCGCCGCAAGTAAAAGATCCAATCCCGGGGGGCGGGGCCAAAAGCGGACAGGGTGGCAACCAGGAGGGTTTAAAATGCCTCTGGTGCAATCATCACACTGTGTTTTGCATAATCCATTATGCAAAACGACGTGCACGAATGAAAATTATAGGCGGAGCAGAGACACGACTTCTGGAACCGTATTGATTCCAAGAAGCCCTCGCATGGCGAGAGCAGCGCATGCGCGCTGCTAACGCCAGGCGAGACCTAAAAATACTGAGAACTAAAGGACACTGGAGGAGGGACGGATTGGGGAAAAGGGGGGAATGATTGTTAAATACTTAAACAAATAAATAAAAAATAAATGAAACTTACAAGATAGGGTGTGCTAGGAGTCAACTGCTAGCCCTGTGTTACACATTAAAGGTGCTTTTAAAAGTGTTCTTATATTACCAGCACGTGTGAAGGAAAGGCTCGCTCGCGATACTAGTGTGTATACTATAGAGAACATTTGTCATGTATAACCAGTGCTTGAATTGGAAAAAAATAGAAGTGCGGGTACTCTGTACTGGAGTACCTGCTCGTTTCCGACAAGTGCCGGTACTCTCCACTTAAAAGTTACGTACTCTCCCTCTCAAAATAAAAAAGTGCTGGTGCTCGGTACTGGCCCATTTAAAGCACTGAGTACAACTGGGTCGTGTGGGAGTTGGTAGAATAAAAGATGTTGCGCCGATGGCCTCGCCGCATCGGCAGAACGGCTGCAGTCTGATTTACTTACTCTCATTTCTTTCCTTCTTCCGCAGGGCTGTGTATAATGATCGCTGCATCCATCTACACCGCGCGCTTCCCCCAAACATTCCCATCTGGTTTCTACCACGGCTACTGCTTCATCCTGGCCTGGATCTGCTTCTGTCTCAGCTTCCTCGCGGGACTTTTCTACCTTGTCCTGCGGAAGAAGTAAGGCTTGCCAGGGCATGGGGGCCCCCTCTCACGGGCAAACAGCACAATACTCCCACCGCAGCTACCAACTCAACCCATCAAATGCCAGGAACGGAAGGAAGAAGCTCTGCATCGCCGAGGAGGGTGGACATGCGTGCCACGTGTAGAAGGGCCGCCATCTTAGACAGGGCCGCCACTTTATAGGAACCAACCGATATAACGTCAATGACAATGAAAAGCAATGGACCTTTCAAGCCCCCCTTCGTTAGAGCAGCGGTGTTCATGTAGTAACCCCAAGAGCAATACACTGTGGCTTTTTTTTTTTTTTCTTGTCTGTTTTTTGTCAAATGTCAGCATATTATTAACGCTCACACATGAAATGGCTGTTAAGTGCGCAAAGAACCATAACATCAAGCAGAGTGCTATAATTTCAAACGTTCCCGTTGGTTTGAAGAGGTGTGGGTGGAAGAGACAGACATGCCTAATGAGATGTCAGGACAAAATGCAATACACACCGGGACAAGGTTGTGTTTTGTAAGGAAGGTGACTGGCTGGACAATCACCAGCTCAGCATACCCTGGTCCTAGATCCACCCAACAGTCACACGGACAAAGCCAGGTCTCTGTCGCCCATCACTGTGAGCCACTGCACTGGAAATTCTCATGCCCTATGTCCGTTGCTTCCCTCCAATGTAGGGCTCTGTTCATGAGACACCCGTAGTCATTGCACAAGAGAGCCTGGGTTGGGTAGCCTTGCTTTCCCGGCGTTACGCTTATGTTCCAAAATCTGAAAATAGCCAATCTTCTGGGATAGCCAAATTCAGCCCCATAACGCCTTCTAACCGACATCTTCTTTCCATTCCCAATCAATCGGAGTGTTGGACTGTAATACTAAATTTTGGATTTATAAAACAACCGTCCAAGGGGAAGTCACAAGAGAAGGCGTAATATCAATTTTCCCTGCAATCCTAACGTCTGATTCACTGTTCGTCTGTCCCATAAACATCTACTTTTATAGCTCTGCATCCTGTACGTTCAGTGTTCCAATACTCTCTTTCATCTCTCTATATAATAGAAGTGAGTGCTCCACATAGCCTTTCGCCTCACTTCTGAACCTTAGGGGTGTCCATCAACGCCACAGACATGCCTTCAGTGTCATGATATCTCTGAAGGGTTGGAAGCCTCCCAACACAGATCCATTTCCTGGTAACAAGGAGGGGCGCACAACAATCATTGCACTCCTAAGGGTTCTCTTTCTCACCCGAGGGCTTGTTAACCCTCCATGAAAGGTTGTCTTAGCACAAATACAGTCAGTGGCCCCGAGTTTGGGTTTGTTTACACTTGTATATGACCAGAGAACATAACGGACTTCTCTACGCTTTTAACCATAGACATGTAGTAATCTTGCAGTCAGATAACTGGTGGCAATGTAGTGATGGGGTTTGTGGTGCAGTACTGACGTTCCTTTCATCCACACAAAAGACGTGGCGCATCGCTTCAATGTGTCTATCTCAATGCCACTTGGTGGCACAGAGCGGACAATACCTTATTGTTGAAGACCGGTTATGGGAATATGATTTATTTGGGCCACAGAGGTTACCACTGGCAGACTGAACAGATCCAGGCCACTTTAAGCCATGAGATCACGTTCAAACTGCAGTGGCACAGAGGAGGCTCCAACGTGTCCACATCTAGGCCATAGCTCTAGCTCCAAAGTGGAAAAGGACACCCACTCTCCTTCCCCTGGTGCCAGTTTTACTTTTCCATGTGAAAACATACTGCAAAAGCATCTTTTGCAAAACCACTCCAAAATATACACTCCCAACAATCTCGACCTTACAAACATATCTCCCTACAAATGGCCGACCTGTGCTTAATTCCTAAATTCAGCCAAACTCGCTTCACACACATTTTAGGACTAGGTTTTCTATTCTCACTTCAGTCCTATACATTTGGTGGCAAATGCTTATGGGTCTGTTGGAATTTGTGTAGGAAAATGTTTATGTGAGGTTGACATGCTAGAAGTATATGTTTTTTGGGAGTTTATACTTTTGTAACATTATTTTTGCTGTCTACACTTTCACATGCTACCCATTTTACAGTACTTATCTCTCATCCACACAACATAATGCTGTGTGGATTTTGTTTGGGAGACAGGACAGCACAACCTCTCTCCAGCTTCTTTCTTCTGCCAACATTCCATTCAGGCTACCGGCATCAACTATGTCTCAAAAATCCAAAAGTTGCGAACTTCTCCTTTGGCGGAATAGCATCTTTGTTGTACACACACAATGTAAATATTTTTATACAAATGTCTATGACTTTAGGATTAAAGAACTTTGTTCTGTTCTCACTGGTGTCCAGTTTATGTCTTCATTTTCAAAGATTGTATTCACTGTTAGCATGTAAATTTCTTAGCGTAAGGGGGAAGGAAATAAAGGCACAGATGGGTACTACAGCTGCGCTACCGGCACATCAAATTAGAATACTTGTGCATAATATGCAATTCTGGCTTCCTACTTTCACCATTGCTCACCCTCTGATAATAGGCCAGGGTCAAGAACCAGGTTACCACCGAGAAAGCACAGGCAGTTTAAATAACCAACAAAATTCAAATCAGGCAAATAATAAAATAAATACTTTCCAGGTAAACAAATTCAAGAAAAATAGGAATGTAAATCACCTCAAACATACAACACAAGCAGAGCCTAAAGTACTCGGAAAACACTGCTGAAATTAACTTGGCAAAACCAACAAGTCTGGCTTGGCTGCAAAACTGACAATAGCCACAATTATTTCATGCATGCACAAATGTGGACCAGGCATTTCTGTAGATGCTTCAGCCACAACATGATGTTCTCAAAAGCTGAAAGCACCGTGGCTCAGTATCTGCAGTATGGATCTCAAAGTCTGCCCACAGAGCGCTAAAACGGTCTGTAGCCAGACACTCTACAAAGAGGGCTCTGAGGTTATGTGGTGTGAGGCAGAACAGACATGGATACTGGATGGGTCAGAAAACAGCTAGAGTCAAATGAAATTAACACAGTTGGGTTGATATGGCAGAACCTGTATCTTGGTTGCATGAAAAGAATAGCTGTCCTGGTGAAGAAGTCTGCTTATGGACATAGATTTAGGGGCCTAAAGGGGCTGGGATGTGAGGTGAACAGTGCACAAGTCCCATGGTCCTGTGGTCAGCTTGATTCACTGATTACTCTGGGTCACTCTGTTGCATCATCACTTAGCCCCAGACAGGAAAACGTTCAGCACCATAGACTAATGGTATAGGTTTGTTCTTTAGTGGCCAAGGAATCGTATTTAATTATTGCAGGAGTTTTGAACATATTGCATTGTCGCTTTCCAGTTCAGAGTGCCAATTGTAAACGGGCCAGTAACGGTGTCGCTAAATTCGCAAACAGTTATGAAGAAATAATTACAACTTTACAGTCTTTCTTCAATGTGTTAGGATTTCGACTGAGGCAGTTGCAGTCTTTTCTCCACAGGGATCTTGTAAGGCCTTTTTAATACGTGACTTGTCTGAATCCAAATACCTACAGAAAATTGAGTAGCTTCCAAGGGATTATGCAGTACACTGACTTAGCAAACAGCACACGAGGAGTCAGAAAGTGATTCCTCCCTTGTGGAGTCACATCTCAGGCATCCCCTGTCCCAGCAATAACTAGAAGCACAGATGAAGGGTGGTAAGAGAGATTCTGATAAGGATGCACATCATCCTAAATTGACCACAGTTTCTTTCCTACACAGTATGTAGCATAGAGAGCCAAATGAACAAGTTACCAACCTTCAGTAACTCTTTCTGGTGGTTACTCTAACCAGTCAGAGACACCATAGCTTTCAAAATCCCTAAGGGGCCAGACTGGACCCAGAACCTTTTCCAACAGCTGCTCCTGCGCACTGATAGGTGGTGTCATCGGACTCCACAGCAATCTCGCCTGGAAGTGACGATGCAGAGCAGTATATAGGTGCCGCCCCTGTGCACTGACATCCGTTGTCCATAAACCATTCTGCGCCCTTAGACGTGGAGAGGCAGTAATAGATGGTGACCCATGACGGTGTGCAGAATCTCCACAAGACCAAATGATTCCCTTGGAGAGTGCTTGCACCCTGGCACCACATAAACCAGGGGTCTCCAACAGGTCGACCGCTAGCTACCAGTAACTCTCATGCTACTTCTGAGTTGCTCGCACATGATAATTACCTGTCAACTGGTTTGACAATATGAAGCTGCCAAAATGCTAAGGCAGCAATGTAAACAGTGCCTGGGAAGCTGAAAATGCAGGACCATGTAGCCCACACTCTTCTGAAAAATTATTTGTTTCTTTCACTACCACTTTGTTTCCTTCTTTTGCTTTGTTTTTCTACTTTTCTTCTGTCAATCTTTTTATGTTTTGAAATTTACTACTTTTTTCTTCAGCTTGCTTTCACTCTCCTTTCTCACATTTTTTTCGCCCCACTTTCTCTTTGTCTCCTTTCATTCTCAGTTTTTTCCAAATTTTCTTCTTTGTCTCCTTTCTTCTTGTCTTTCCTTGTCAATTTCTTATCTTAATTTCACTTTTTTTCTTTCCTTGTCTCCTTCCTTTCATTTCTTTTCCTTTTCTGTTACTTTTTTTTTCTTCTCCTCTTTCATTCCCTCCTGCAGTCTTGTTTAACCTCCTTTCCTGATTTTCTCTTTCACTTTTTTCTTTCTCACTCCTTTTTACTAGCTTTCTTTCTCGACTTGAACTCTATTTGCTCCCCTTTTCTCTGTATTCGCTCTTTTTTTACTTTCCGATTTGTCCTTTCTTTGTTTGTGTTACCTTTTGCTACGTCTTTCTTTTTCTTCCTTCTCCTTTCACTTCTGTTTCCTTCTTTTATTCCTTTTTACTTTTTCTCCTTTATTGGTTCTCTGTTTAGCTTCTGTTTTTTCTTCCTTTCTTTTTCTCTTCCCCTTTTTTATTCTCATTGTTTCTCTTTGGATTTCTGCCTTCTCTCATGTATTTTCCCTCATTCTCTCCTTTTTGTTTGTTTCTCTTGTCATCTTCTTTCTTCCACTCTCCTTGATTCTCTTCTTTCTTCTTCCATCTCTCATGCTCTCACCCCACCTCTTTTTCATTCTCTTCCTTTCTTGCTGCTTTTCTCTTTTTGCACTTTACTCTGTCTTTTGCTGACTTTGTCTCTTCCCTTCCTTTTTCCTTGCATTTCTCTCTTCCTCTCGTCTCTTGCTTCCTTCCACTCCTTTTGTCTTCCTCACATTTCCTTGATCTCTCACTACTTCCTTTTTATTTTGTCTCCTTCCTTTCTTTCTTCCGTCCTTCATTTCTCTTCCACTCTTCATTGCTTTATTTCAGTCTTTCTTCTATTCTTTTTCCTTTCTTTAAAGACTGCCTACACTTTTCTGTCATTATTATCTGACTGCTGTAGAGTGTGCTGGTCTCTGCCACGACATGTTTACTTGGAGATAGCTATGAAGTCTGCATGGACCTCACAAAATATATTATTGCTAATGGTTATTTGTGCCCTAACTCTCAAAATGAGCTGTGTCATATTATGCATTGCATGATAATACGGACACAAGGCTAAATTAGATTCTCACTTCTCAGTGTGATTCATAAACAAGGGACAAAACGGATCCTTGGGTACCCCCACAAGTTTACATTTGCTCATGTAGCTCTAATGCTGTATCGGCACTGGAGTAGGACCTGGGTACCCTAGTGGCTGTGTTTAAGTTATGTGGACTTTATGTACTCTTATTTACATCCATATATTAGGTGGCAGCTCAATAAGTATTTCAGTGACAAAAAGTAGCTCTCGCTACAGGAAAGGTTTAAGACCCCTGACATAAACAAACTGATATATTTTTAATTCTAGATTTCTTTACTTCAATAAAGAAAGAAACAATCATAAATGTCCATAAGGTGCTCCAAAGACATGGCGCTGTGCAAGTGAGTTGTGACAAAGGTGAATATTGGTACGCAAAACAATATTTACAAATAGAAATACACTTTTGATTGACAGTATATATTTGGCAACACAAAACTCATATACATGAAGCATACTGTACAGAGGAACAACTTAATAGCAGACAACAGTGTCATTTGTCGACGTTTTGACCCCTTAGAGCAACTTCAACAGGTCTTCATCAGAACACAGATTAGTTGTAGCAACCTATGGCAAATAGAGTCAGAAATTCCCAGTTAAAAAACAATTTCTTGATGATTGCAAATATTGTTTGGGTTGTGCAGGCATCTTACCCTAGAAAGAAATCCAAAAAATCCATAAGGGCTGCCGCTTTATAAATTTGTTTATTATTATTAAGGAAAAAAAATAACAATAAATTAACTTTCCTAGAACTCGGAAATGCATTGACTGACTCAGGAGGGCCAAGTATCAAATGTGTGAACACCGCCCAACAAGCACCTACACACTAACAGTTGTGGGAAAAACATAGAACGGGCTATAGTGCTGCAGCCTCTAAGCATATGTGGAATAACTATGCAAGGCCAGAAGACGAAACTCAGAAGAATCAGAGAAAGACTTGAAGAAAAAGCAGAATCAAAGATACAAGGCTACTTAACCACAAATGAAATCTCAGAGGGAAGCCAGAAAACCTCTTTTGCACGCTTTTCAATTGTAGAAACACTGTACCTACTAAAAAGGTTACATCGTCTAAAGATCGGTGAGGAAACCACTCTATGGGTAAAGAAAACATGCAAGAACTATTACAATCTCCTCCTTAGCAAAAACTGCACATCATTAAGGGAGGATTGTCATCCAGTGCATGGAGGAGGCACTTACTCTAGAAGCAGCGTTGGCTGTCCTCTGTTAGCCGATGCCGAGGAGCTGAGCATGCGTGCTCGCTTTAAATCAGTGAGCTGAACTCAGCACGCAGTGTGCACACTGGCTTTTTCTTGAAGTTAAAAAGGGGCAATGGATGAAAAAATGGAACATGAGAGATGGGAAAAGGAACATTCCTCCGTTCGGTGAAACAAATTTAGAAAAGTTCCACAAGGAACCTTAGTGTGATTGAAGTAGAAACTACAATGGAAAGAGAAGAAATACTGTCAAGTATCACAAAATTTCACAGATAGCCCGCTTCATGAATGTAAACCATGTCAATTAAAGACCACAAACGTTCTGTTAAGAAATAACAACAAAGGAAGCTAATATAAGAATTTGAGATGCTAAAAACAACGTTGTGAATGACAATGAGGGTACAAGGGGTATTTTGATCCAGAACTTGTCCTCAATTGTTCAAAACGATTGTAACTAATTTCTGTTGCTCCAGGCAATGGGAAACCCCTTACCCATTGAATTACAATTACTTTTGAAAGATTCCCGAGCAACAGGCAAAATAACGGGTGGATGGATTCAATTCCAATATATATCAATTTTTCTATTCTCAAACACATGAGCTTCCAGACACAGTTTAATATCTCTATGTCTTGTTTTAATTCATGCTGCATTCATAGAAAAGCTACTTGAGAAAACGAATCAGCCAACACGTGTTTCGCCCTTGGCTTGCAAGCCGGGGCTTTTTCAAGGCGTGTGAACAGGTTCTTTGTCCTTTCTAATCGTATGTTTCCATCACTTAGGCCAAAATGGTTAAGCTACCATTTAGTTGCGATATGTATATCGCGTCAATTACCTTACTGTCTTCGTTACTGCTCTCTTCCGTATCGTCAAAAAGTCCTCAAAAAATCGATATCACGTTCCCGATCTGCCCCCCAAATTATCCTAGGGGGGCAGACCTCTCTGTAGTCGCCTGCCCCCCAAACACCCATTCCTAAAAGTTGGAGGGTTTGAGGAGTGGACTTCAGAATCAGAACAGGAAATCCTACAGGATCAAGTGGGCAAAATGGCCCTCTCTGCAAATCAAGTCAGTAATGTGTGGTGAAAGTTTGGACGGAGGCCTACGTAGTCACCTGGCAGAAATCCAGCATTGAAACACCTCTAGCTAAGGCTGTAGTTGTGGCCTAAGCTTTAAATGAATGAACCAGAAAACCCCAAGCAGGCTCCTTGTTGGCCAAAACAGCACATTTTAATGTAGAAAACACTTAATCTGCATAAGGCTTATTTCTGGACCTCCTCCCCCTTATTTGCACTAGAGAATCCCACAAAGGGTTAGTCATCCACTCAGAGCTCCTTAGTTCAATTGGTAGAAGAGTTAGGGTCCCTCTTGGGGACCAACCGATGAAGCATCTCCACCTCCCTATAGGGATGAGTCAGAGAGAAAAAAGGGGGAAGCGTGACAGACTACCCCACATGGAAGGGCAATACCACCTTTTGTACAAGGGATGCCGGGGTCCAAGATGCACATTTCTCCAGAAAGAAGGTGGTAAACGTTATTTGTACTGACAGCATCTGTAGTTCACCGACAGTGTGCAGAAGAAATCACAATGAGGAGGATGCTCTTAAGGATCACAAGTCTCAAGGAACAGCTTTGGCTGGAAAAATGTTCACATTAAGAAGGTAAGAACAAATTAAGGTCCCACTGCGGCATAACAACAGGTGCAGGAGAAAATATCTGTAAAACATTTGGAGAAATCGAGAAACACATCACAATTTGTGGCTTAAACAGGGAGGGCTGATCACAAAAATGTAGAAAGGATAAGGGGGCAACAAATAACCTTTAACATAGCACACAGCAAGGCCTTGCTGAGCAAAAGAGAGAACAAATAGAAGTAGATCAGAAAGTTTAGCCAGGAAGGGATTAACCGGACTGTCCTCGCACCAAATCACAAACGGCTCAGTATGCACAGTAGATGACCAGGATGATATACACCACCTCTACATGCCGGGTAAAACCACTCAACTGGTCCAGATCAATATCCACGCATGGAGATGTAGGTTTGGATGAAGAACCCTAGCCTGTGGCTGGGACAGCATGTCCTCTCGCAGAGGCAGATGGAGCAGAGTGCAAATGCTCAGGCTTAGCAGTTCCAAGCTCTCCGAGCCCAGTCTGGGGCTATCCGGATGATCTGAGCCAAGTCTCTCCTGACCTTCTTCAAAACTAGGGGAAGTAGCAGCAGAGGTGGGAAGGCGTAGAGGAGATTGGAGTCCAATGGAGGGTAAAAAGCATCTCCTAGGGAGCCTTGAGGTGGAAACTCTGGAGTGCAAATGACTTGACAGTGAATATTCTCAGCAGTAACAAAAAGATCCATCCAAGGACTCACTGGGTGAAGGCTCCTTGAACTACCTGCAGGTTCAAACGCCAATCATGGTTGGCTAGATGAAGGTTGCTGAGCTCGTCCGCCTTGGCGTTCAGGAATCCTGCCAGATGGTTGGCAGTCAGCAAGATCCCCTGAAGGTCCAGCCAGCACTAGTCTCAGAGCTTCCTGACGTTACATGTGACCACACGCCACCCTGTTTGTTGCAGTACAACATGGCCGTCATGTTGTCTGTTAGAATTTGCACAGGACTGTCCTTGATTGATGACAGAAAGACCATGAGAATCTGCTAGACGGTACACAGCTCCTGAAGATTGATGTGGTACCTCTGCTCCTACAAAGGCCAAAGGCCTCTGATCTCCACCTTATACAGGTGGCCTGGCCTACCCAGCCCAAAGCGATGAATTCATCACCACTGTATGCACTAGGTGGGGTAGGGAGAGCAGCCTGCCACAAAGCAGGCTGGCTTCCTTTATCCACCATTGACACATAGATTTTATCCTTGAGCCATCCCTTGTGTTGAGCGCATAGAAAATAGAGGTTCCACTGGACAGCCTGCAAGTGCCAACAGGACTAAGCCACCAGAAGGATGCTCATGGGGACCAAGAAGCCTCTCAACCATCTGGGCAAGAACCCAAGACTGATCCTGAGTGGAAAGGTTTGAACACTACTGTGTCTGAAATTGCCCCCAACAAAGGGAATCCACTGCAGTGGCTGGAGGTGGGATTTCAGCTTTAAGATGGATAAAGTAGAGAAGTGGTCACCCGCACATCTTTCTGTGAATAGACAATCTTCAACGGCCAGTTGTTGAGGTATGAAAAGATGTGCACTCCCGATCTGCGAAGATAGGCTGAGACCATGGTTATAACAATTGTGAAGGCACAGGGGCCAAAGTGACCTCAAAGAGCAGAACTGCAAAATGAAAGTTTTCTTTCCCCAAATCGGCATCAGAGGAATTGCCTGTGGCACTGTAGGACAGGCAGATGAAAGTACGTGTCCTGCAAGATCCAGGACACCATCCAGTCCCCTGGGTCGAGTGCAGAGAGGATCTGGGCCTAGGTTGGCATCTTGTATTTGTACTTCCAGAGAAAAGCATTCAGTAACAAAGATACAAAATCAACCTGAGCCCACCATCCTTTTACGCCACCAGAAAATGGAGGAAATAGCGCCCTCTACCTCCTCAGGAACCCTCTGAATGGCCCCTTTAGTCATTAATGACTGAATCTCTCTGGAAAAGATAAAGGAATGTTCTTTGGAAGTCTGGGCGACAATAGGAGGATCTGTAGATGGATGGTTGACAAAAAGGGAAAGGTGTAACCCTAACAAACAACCTGCAGGACTCACTGGCCCGAGATAATTACCCACCAGCAGGGTATGTAAAAGCATATTCTGGCCCCCACTGGCTGTGACTCCCTAACGGGGGCATCAAAGTGGTTTGGCGGTGGCAGAGAAAGAGGATGAGTGATGACCATGCTGTAGTGGGCCACACCCTCTGCACAGCTATCTTTAAATCGCTCCAGATATGAATCAATCTAATCTCCAAACAGCCTGGAGGCATCAAAAGGCATGTCCATGAGGGATGCCTGTACACCCATGAAGAAACCCATGGCACACATCAAAGTATGATGATGAATTACCATGTTAGTGTCCATAGCATGGTCCACTCAGTCGGTGGTTTCCAAGTCAGCCCACAAAATACACTTGATTTAAGAAAAAGGGGAAACCCAGAAACCAAAGGACCTGGGTAGATCAATGATTAATAACACAAATGGTCCTTAAGGGGGTAGTGTAGCCCCTTGACTTCCACGGCAATAGTTTCTTAAAGAACCCTTCTTACAAGTAAGGTTTGCTTATTCATTAAGGTATTTAATCTCATTTCAACAAATTATTGTTCCAAACAAAGTAACATCAAAAACGTAACAGAGGTGCTCCTATTTCGTGACAGCGCAGTGAGAAGTGACTAGAAAGACATTGTCAATGTACCTGGACCATTTCTTAGTATATCAATGAAAGGGTTATCGTTTGTGAAAATTCTATGTGTCTCATAGTTAGCCATAAACAGGTTCGCTAGATCGGAGCGAAAACTGCACCCATGACTACTCCTTTAACCGGGAAATAAAAACAGATACCAAACTGGAAATAGTTTTTAGTCATGGCAATTTCCATTAGCGTCACCATAAAACAGCTGGGTACTTATGTAGGTTGTTCTCTCAAATCCAATAGGTCAGATATCACTCTCAGTGCTTCTGTCTGGCGGGTGTTAGTGTACAATGATTGTATATCCATCATGACCAGCAGATCAGTGAATACATCGAATGATGTGCACTCTACCATGGTGATAAAATGCATCCCATCTCTGATGTATAAATCAGTTAGAGGTACAAACGGTTTCAAAAACCAGTCTAGGTACTGACATAATGGTTCCAGGATAGATTCACACCCAGACACAATGGGTCTTCCAGGCGGTTTGTCCAATCTCTTGTGAACCTTTGATAAGGTGTTAATCACCGGTATTCTCAGATGTTCTTTACTGAGAAACAGGTGTTAATTTTCACTGATAAACCCTTGGTCTAAGCCTTTCTTTGTGGTTTGGGCTATCATGATCTGTAAGTCCCCTGTCAAATCTTTGCTAATTTTTTGATAGCAAGTCAAGTCACTTAGTTGGGTCAGGATTTCGTTGCGGTAATCAGACATCTTGAATAACTATTCTACAATCCTTGTCGGCAGATTTGATAACTACCTTTGTGTTCTTCTTCAAGTCCCTGATGACCATACTTTCATTGCAGTTGAGATTATATTTGATGTATTTTCTGTCTTTACTAAGTATATCTATATCCTTCAACACTATTTTTTCAAAAGCCAATATCTCATTTGACTTGGTGTAAGATGGAGGTCTGAACGTTGATGGTGGTCTTAAACCAATCGTATCATGTGAAGGTGATGGTGTTGTACCCCCAGCAAAAAAACATGGTTCAATCGAATTTTTCTAAAGAATCTCTGCATTTTAAGTCTAACCTCAAAGAAGTTTGTTCTAGCAGCTGGACAAGGAAAGACCTCTGCTCAGTACAGCTGTCTCGTCGGGAGAAAGTCTATGTTTAGACAAACTGAAAATGGGAGCTAAATTCAATGTGGTGGGGTTTGCAGGTAAATCAGGGGTAATGCTCTGCTCTACCAAGAGTATTACTGGCATCTCATCTGCTGTTTGCAGTGAGATTCCTGATAGTAATTGCCAAAGCCCCTGCTCCTCCTACCCCCCTGGGGTCCATTCTCTACGTGTCCTTGTACTAAAAACATCTGGGGATCTGTGCAGCCTGGTCCTTCTTGATTCGTTGCCGTGCTTGCGCCCGATTTGTCAGAACTATCTAAGGCGTCCGAGATGGTCGTGTATTTTCTATAACCTCCCCGTCCCCTGTTGACGTATATTCCTCCTGCATCGTTCTGCTTGTAGTAGTCATCTCTTATGTATGGGTATGTGAAGATTTTGTCATATTTAGCTATATCTTTGAATAGCTAATCTGGCATTTTCCCTTAGGGACCATTTGTGTTATTAATCATTGATCTACCCAGGTCCTTGGGTTACTGTGTTGCCCCCCTTTTCTTAAATCTCTAACCTAGTAGTCGGTGGACTGCAAGGCTTTATTAATAAATAAATCTACAGGATTCATCACCACATAATATGACTGATAGAGATACCTGGTCTTACACGGAAGACTAGATTGACAAAATGTTAAAGGGTCCCTCCTTTCTCGGCAAAACACCGACAAGAATAGTAGATGCCCTTAGGAAGAAGATTTCAAAATTGGCAAGAATAAAGAAGAAATTAGTGAGAACACAACTGCATGGGCATTTAATGAAAGAATACCTACAACCCCAGGAATAGGACCAGGCCCATGACTTTTGAGTGGGATCTACGCCAAGGTTGCAGCTTCTTGTGTTCAACGCCATACAACTTTGCCTCCTAGTCTCGAATCATCTTCAGGTGCATGGGGGCTCACTTATCATATGACTAGTCGTGTCCTCTGCACAGTCACCAAAGGCATACCTCATGTGGGTCTGTGACCAAAATCTACTTCCTCCAGTTGTGACAAGGCTTGAATCCTATATAGTTATCAAGGAGAGAGAGAGGACTAGCTAGCCAGTCCGTATCCCCAGGTTATTTATATGTAATCAAAGAGGACTGACTGAATGTGACTATTTTGAGACTCAGAACTGTATGAAGAAGAGAAGAAACATTTGGTTTCTTTATAAAGCCCTCACCCACCAACCTAGTTGGTGGCATGCTTCATCATCGGGCCCACCTAGTGACACCGAATGTGTCCCGGGTGTGCTACAACGCCTGTGATTACAGCGGAGCTGGTATATTTGCTGAGTGTGCTGTGAAAGTGGTGTGAATGTGAAAATTTAAAAGCTATTCAGTGGTCCCAGTGCCCAGAAGGGCATAGCATTTAATATCTGGGCCTCTGTTAGCGTTAAAAACAGAACAGTGGATGCTGGTGGAGCGAAGATTAGGCACTCCTACATCCAGGGTGTGGTCTACATGTTTCAGCCAGGTCTTTCATTAATACTGGCTTTCCTCAGGACCGAAAAGATATATGTGTAAGTGCATATAGCACTTATGTGAATGTGATTTAAAAATGTGTTGCACGCGCTAAGGTGCCTTATATGTGGGAGGGGATTCCCTCTCCGAGCAATACTGGACGTACAACACATAACAAACAAACATACAGAGGAGAGTATAAGCATATGAGCATAAGTCACAGGGATATATCTTTGCCGATAGTAAAGTGCATAGCTGGCGGAAAAAACACGGCAAAGGTGGAACCGTACTGGTGGTGCGGTTTAAAGTGAATTAATTCATTATGCGCTAAAACGTGTGGTGGACTAGGAGGCGGAAATACACATATGTGTAAAATGTGGTCACGCTCCAAATATAACCTCACGCTAGCGTTTTGTAGTATATGCCCCCGTAGAGAAATCCGGCAGAGATTCTGACCCTGTAATGATAAAGGGCAGGGCTTGAATCCTGACATTTTCAATAGGGAGAATGTTCTCTAGCACACTGGAAACGCTTTGGGGTCGTTGGAAAACGGACAAAGTTGGAAGCGGAGTTCTGGATCCACATCGGAAGACGCATTGACGTTAGCGTACAGGGGTGGAGTTTAAATGTGCTTTGCATCGTCACTTCTGGGGCAGTATGGAGTCCGGGTGGAGCTGCATGACACCACCAAGCAATGTGTGGAAGCACTGCTACAAAAAACTCTCCGGTTCCAGCCTGGCACCTAGGGGATTTATTAAGATAGAGAATCTGCAGTTAGAAAAATCCATCAGAAGAAGTTACATTTGCAGTATGTTGCAAAGTTATAGTAGGATGGGCCCAGTGACATCAGAAGCAAATGACCTGAACCTCCCCAATTGAGGGAAAGTAGCCTCTGTTTGCCACGTGGTCCCACAAAATGGGTCTGAGAACCATCAAATGGGACATTCATAAGGGATGTTTGCACATCACAGGAGAATTCCACTGCACATGTTCAGACGAACAAGTTATTTACCTTTGAAAACACCTTTTCTGGTAGCGACTCTAGCTATCGCAGATTCTCACCTTAGAATATTCCCCAAGCGTCAGACTGGATCTGTAAAATCTTGAGCATCATCTCTGCACATCAGTCGGTGGGCTCCCATCGGAAGTGACATCAGGGTGCCCACATATGCGCCACCAGGCGCGCTGACATCAGTTTCTTTCATGACTATTTATGCACCAAAAACAAGGAGCCACATAATAATCAATGTCATTTGATCAGTGTGCAGAGATTAAAGTTAACTTAATAGTGAAGAGCCCGGAGCCGCAGAACGGGGAGGATGGGTGGGCTGTGAGGAATCCACAGTTAGATAGAGTCTCTACCAGAAAAGGCATTACCGAACGCAAGTAATTTGTTCTTCTGTTAGAGACTTCTAACTGTAGATTACTCACCTTAGAATAGATATTCAAGTAACACCTTCTTAGAGGTGGGTCTGCGAATGGGCTCAAAGCAGAAAGTCTTGGAGGACCGAGTGGACGAAATGCCCACCTCGACGGACCTGAAGCACAAGTTACTAACTTGTGTAACGATATATCTGTAAGAGACAGTAGTTAGTGATAGATTCCTTACCTTAGAATATCCCCAGGCGTCAGGCTGGATCCGGAAAAGTTTTGCGTAGCAGTACCCTTGCGCGTCGGTAGGCGGCGTCGTGCGGCTCCGCGTCCGTCGTCGGCGTCGTGATCGCCGGGATGACGTCGCGGGCAGTACTTAGGCGCCGCCCCTGCGCGCTGACGTCAGTTCTGTACACGACTTTCCGCGCCAGGAACGCAGAGCCATGCAAGAAGCTGACACAGGTGTCTGAAAAATACTAGGGCCCTGAAAGGGATGTCCTTAACCCTAGAAATCAGTTCGCAGAACGGGGAGGATGGGTGGGGCGGTAAGGAATCTATCACTAACTACTGTCTCTTACAGATATATCGTTACACAAGTTAGTAACTTGTGCATCTGAAAGAGACACGTTAGTGATAGATTCCTTACCTTAGAATAGATACCCCAGCAATACCAACCCCGGTGGTGGGTCTGCGAACAAAGATCAGACAAGGAAGTCCTGGAGGACAGAACGGCCAAAGAAGCCGTCCCTCCGGACCTGACTGTCAAGGCAGTAATGCTTAGTAAACGTGTGCAGCGAGGCCCACGTAGCCGCCTGACAGATAACCGGCAGCGGAACACCGCGGCCCAAGGCCGTGGTAGCAGCCGTTGCCCTGGTGGAATGGGCACGCAGCCCAACAGGAGGTTCCTTTTTAGCCAAAGAATAGCAGGCCTTGATGCACAAGGTAACCCAGCGGGAGATGGTCCTCTTGTGCACCGCCCGACCTTTTTGGCGCCCACGTAGCCAACAAAGAGCTGGTCATCCACCCGGAAGTGTTTTGTGCGGTCAATATAAAAAGAGAGCGCACGTTTTGGGTCCAGACGGTGGAGCCTCTCTTCCTCTCTGGAAGGATGCGGAGGCGGAAAGAAGGTGGGCAAAGTGATGGTCTGCCCAATGTGGAAAGCAGTAACCACCTTTGGCAAGAAGGACGGACGCGTCCGAAGAACAACCTTGTCTGGATGAACAGACAGAAAGGGAGGTTTGCAAGATAGAGCCTGGAGCTCACTCACCCGCCGAGCGGAGGTGATGGCCACCAGAAAGGCTGTCTTCAGAGTCAGAAGACGAAGAGGACAGTTATGTAGAGGCTCAAAGGGAGCGCACATTAAAAAGGTAAGAACCAAGTTCAAGTCCCACTGAGGCATCACAAACGGAACAGGAGGGAAGAGGTGAGTAATGCCTTTTAAGAACCTGTTAACAACAGGGGACTTGAAAAGGGAGGGCTGATCAGGGAGCCTGAGGAAGGCCGAGATAGCACAAAGATAACCCTTGATGGTACCCAGGGCAGAACCCTGTTGGGCCAAAGAGAGAAGGAACAGAAGGACCTCAGAAAGAGGGGCAGAAGGGGATTCACAGCCTTTGCTGTGCACCATGCCACAAATTTGTTCCACCTGCAGGCGTATACCACCTTAGTGGAGGGACGCCTGGCTGCCAGAATCACATCACAAACTTCGGGAGGCAAGTCGAAAGGAATCAACTGCCGCCGCTCAATCTCCACGCAAGCAGGTGTAGACTGGACAGGTTCGGGTGGAGGACCGTCCCCTGCTGCTGCGACAGAAGATCCTCCCGAAGAGGCAGACGGATCGGGGGATCTATGCTCATATTGAGTAGCTCGGGATACCAAACTCTTCGAGCCCAGTCCGGAGCCACAAGAATGACTTGGGCCCGGTCGTGCCGAATCTTCTTCAACACTCTGGGTAGAAGTGGTATAGGCGGAAAGGCGTACAATAGACCGCAACTCCACTCGTGACGAAAGCGTCGCCGAGCGAGTGCCGCCTTGGAAAGTCCAACGCGCAGAACTGATGACATTGCGCGTTCTCTTCGGTGGCGAATAGATCTAACCAAGGCTCTCCCCACTGTAGAAAGAGTCCTTGCGCCACTTCCGAGTGAAGACGCCATTCGTGATCCATCATGCACCTGCGGCTGAGTTCGTCCGCCCTGGCGTTCAGGGAACCTGCCAGGTGTTGAACCACCAGGAACATGCCCTGATGTTCCAGCCATGTCCAGAGGCGCAGAGCCTCCTGACAAAGGGTCCACGACCCCACCCCGCCTTGTTTGTTGCAGTACCACATGGCGGTGGTGTTGTCTGTGAACACCTGCACTACCTTCCCTTTGACAGAGGAAGGAATGCCTTGAGTGCAAGTCGGATCGCCCGGAGCTCCAGAATGTTGATATGGAGCCGGGACTCCGCCCGGAGACCAGAGGCCTCTGATCTCCGCCTCTCCCATGTGACCGCCCCATCCCAGAAGGGACGCGTCCGTCACAACTGTATGCTCTGGCTGGGGAAGGGAGAGGGATCTGCCCATGACCCATTGCCGGTTCGAGAGCCACCACTGCAACTGTTTTGCAGTCCCCTCCGAGATCTGGACGTGATCGGACAGGTTGCCCTGGTGCTGCGCCCACTGGAACTTCAGGTCCCACTGCAGAGCCCGCATATGCCATCTGGCATGATTGACCAGCAGGATGCAGGAGGCCATGAGGCCCAGCAGCCTCAGGGTCATCCGTGCCGAAACCCAGGATAAAGGCCGAAAGATCGGAATCATAGCCTGAATATCCCGGACTCGCCGTTCGGGAGGATAGGCCCGAAACTGCGTCGTGTCGAGAACTGCTCCGATGAAAAGGAGCTGTGGAGAAGGAAGTAGATGCGACTTCGGCACATTGATGGAGAACCCCAGCGAGTGCAGGAGTTCGGCCGTAGTCTGGAGGTGGGAGACGACTGCCTGGGACGAGCCCGCCTTCAGCAGCCAGTCGTCGAGGTAGGGAAGACTGAAACCCCTGCCCGGCGCAGATGAGCTGCGACCACCGCCATCACTTTCGTGAACACCCGAGGGGCACTTGTAAGGCCAAAGGGAGCACGGTGAACTGAAAATGCTCGGGGCCTACCGTGAACCGAAGGTAACGCCGGTGGGCCGGCAGGACGGGGATGTGGAAATACGCGTCCTGCAAGTCCAACGCTACCAACCAGTCTCCAGGGTCGAGGGCAGTCAAGACCTGAGCTAGGGTGAGCATCTTGAACTTCTCCTTCCGGAGGAAGCGATTGACGTTCCGGAGGTCCAAGATAGGACGCATGTCCTCCTTGTCCTTTTGGGCACCAGAAAGTAGTGGGAGTAGCAACCACGCCCTACTTCTGGGGTCGGAACATGCTCGATGGCCCTCTTGGTCAAGAGGGCCGTGACTTCCTTCCGTAGAAGCACCAAGTGATCCCCTGACATGCGGTGGAATTGAGGTGGCATGGCTGGGGGGTGGTCTCGAAGGGAGGGAGTAGCCCCTTCGGACAATGTCCAAGACCCACCTGTCCGAGGTGATGGTGCGCCAGTGGGGAAGGTGATGGCGGACCCTGCCCCCTACTGGCGTGCCGTGCACCTGAAAGGAGGGACTAGGAGGGCTTGGAGGCCGCGGACGGGTTGGAGGTGGTGGCCTGACCCGCACGCTGGTTGCCCGATCCGCCACGGCGGAATCCACGTCCTCGGCCACGCGAAGACGCCTGCTGCGCGGGCCGGTGGCTGGGCTGCTGACGTGAAGGGCGCCCCTACCGTGGCCACGATAGGGGCGAAAAGCAGAAGGTAGCGGAGGGCGTGTAGCAGAAAGGCCCAGGGACTTTGCAGTAGCCCGTGAGTCCTTAAAGCGCTCCAACGCATGGTCTGCTTTGGACCCAAAAAGACCGACTCCATCAAAGGGCATGTCCATGAGAGTATTCTGGACATCCCCTGAAAAACCAGTGGTTCTCAGCCAGGCGTGGCGCCGGAGCGCCACCGTCGTTGCAATCGACCTGCCCAGCGAGTCGGCGGTGTCAAGGCCACAACGGATAGTGTATTTGGCCGCATCCCTTCCTTCCGCAATGGCGCGGGAAAGCAGTGCCTGGACCTCCTCAGGGCACTGGGGCAAAACATCCGCCACCGAATCCCACAGGGAGTGTGTATATCGGCCCAAAAGACAAGCGGTGTTAACGGACCGCAAGCCAGCACTGGAGGAAGAAAAACCTTTCTTCCCAAACTGATCCAGGCGTTTGGATTCCCTATCCGGAGGAGCGGTAGGGAAGGCGGTTTGGGAAGCGGAGGCTTGGACAACCAAGCTCTCAGGAGTGGGGTGGACAGAAAGAAACAGGGGGTCGCCCGGAGCGGGGCGATGGCGTCGTGACACGTTCCGATCCACAGGAGCCCCTGTGTTGGGCTTGGACCAGGCGCCCAAAAGAACGTCAGTGAGGGCGTCGTTAAACGGCAGCACAGTCTCCGCAGAGGAGGCTGCCGGCTGAAGCACCTCTGTCAAGATGTTAGTCTTGACCGTCAAAGTAGGGAGCTGGAGACGTAAGGCCCCAGCAGCCCTACGCAACACCGTACCAAAATTGGCCCCCTCCTCCGTAGCCACGGGAGGAGACAGCATGCCAGTGTCAGGAGAAGTATCCAGACCACTGGCCTCCCTAGACTCTCTGTCCAGTCCTCATCATACTGACAGTTGCGTGTCAGAGGGTCATCAGACCCCTCCCAGTCCTCCTGGTCCTCCTCTGGTTCAAAATAAGGAGGAGGAGGGACATTTGGGACCCAAGGTCCCATCGGCGCCGGAGCCGGCGTCGAGCGACGTCGCTCCGGGTCCATGTCCGGAGCCGGAAGGAACTGGGGGACGACGCCGCCCGGAGCCCAGGGCGGCGTCGAGAACGGCACCGGAGACATCGGCGCCGGCGGAGGTGTCGTGAGGTCGACCGGCGTCGATGGGGGTTGTGGAGCCGGGATCGAGGCCGGGGCCGAAGCCGGAGCCGGGATCGAGGCTGGAGGCTCGGGCGACGCCGGGGCCGGAGCCGCCGGCGACGCCGGAGCAACCCCATCAGGGCCCGCGGGGCCCGAAGGCGCACCGGAGGGGCCTGAAGGCCCGAAGAGGCGGGCCATGGCCGACAGGAACTCCTGTACCTTGGCCGGATCCGCCCCGAACCCGGGAAGGGCGGGTATGACGGGGCGACTCCACAGGCAAGTCCGGGGCCGCGGGGGCGGGGACGGTGCCGGGAGGGGCCTCAGCCGAGTCGCGAGACCGGCGGCGAAGTCCGAGAGCGACGATGCTTCTTGGACTTCTTGTGCTTAGACTTACCGGACGAAGAAGTCGACGACCGGTGTGCACTCCGCGAGCGACCCCTGGACCTCTCACGCGACCGGGGCTTCCGCGGAGCCGAATGCCGGGCCTCGAGGAGCTTTCGAGACCGCTCTCGCAAAGCTTTCGGGTTGAGGGCCTGGCATTCGGGACAAGACTCGGTGTCGTGGCCTCGGCCGAGGCAGAAGAGACACTCCCAATGCGGGTCGGTGACGGACATCATCCGCGCACAGGCGCCGCATCGCTTGAAGCCGGGCATCCCTACGACACCTTAAAGTTGGAAAAAACCAGTGAAAAAATCACCAAAAAGTATGGTCAAAAATTGACCAGGGCACTGCTCTTCCCGGATCTGCGCTTGCTGGCGCGGAAAAAGAAGAACTGACGTCAGCGCGCAGGGGCGGCGCCTAAGTACTGCCCGCGACGTCATCCCGGCGATCACGACGCCCGACGACGGACGCGGAGCCGCACGACGCCGCCTACCGGCGCGCAAAGGGTACTGCTACGCAAAACTTTCCGGATCCAGCCTGACGCCTGGGGATATTCTAAGGTAAGGAATCTATCACTAACGTGTCTCTTTCAGATTTTCCAAGCAGTAGTGCTTCATGAATGTATGAAGGGATGCCCATGTGGCAGCTTGGCAAATGTCCATGGTAGGTACCCTTTGTACTAGCACAATAGTAGACGCCTTGGCCCTGGTGAAGTGGGCCTGCAAGCCCTCAAGGGGTTGTTTCTTTGCTAGCGCACAGCAGATCTTAATGCAGAGTAAAATCCTTCAAAAGATGGTCCATTTCTGTAGTTTTGCCCCTTTCAGCTTCAGTAAATCTTATGAAGAGATGAATGTCCACCTGGAGGGCTTTGGTGGGATCGATGTAGAAAGAGAGCTCCATGCAATGGAGCCTCTCCTCTTCTTTGGAAGGATGAGGTGGAGCAAAAAAAGCAGGCAGCATGGTGCTCTGGCCAACAGGGAAGAGTGTGGCCACCTCCGGAAGGAAAGAGGCCTGTGTTCAAATTACCAGCTTGTCTGAGTAAAAGGATGTGTACAGAGGGTGTAACAAGAGAGCATGAAGCTCACTGACCTTCCTTGCCATGTAATGGCTGCCAAGAAAACAGTTTTGATGGTCTAGTGTCACAGAAGGTGCGGAATGAGAATACATGAGATATCTGAGGACCAGATAAAGGTTCCTTTGGGGAATCACAAAGGGTGCAGGAGGAAACAAATTCTGTTAACCTTTCAAAAAAGGAGCCATAACCGTTGACTTGAACAAGGAGGGTTGATTCGGCAGCCACAAGAAAGCCGAAATAGCAGCCAGGCAACCCTTAATAGTGCCCAGGGCAAGGCCTTGCCAAGCTAGGGATAAAACAAACAAACAGCAAAAACTCCAAAAGAGGTGCAGAAATGGGGGTCTTTCCGGTGAGAACAGCACCAAGTGACAAACTTATCTCATCAACAGTTTTAGTGGAGGGACGTTTGGATGCCAAGATCACATCAAAAACCTTGGGATGGAGATCGAAAACAACTGTCACCGCTCAATCTCCATGAATGAAGTTGGAGAGTGCGCAGGTTTGGATGTAGGACCCTGCCCTGCTGCTGTGACAGAAGATCCTATCGCGAGGCAGCCTGATCACACAACATATGCTCAGGTTCAGGAGTTGAGGGATACCACACTCTCTGTGCCAAGTTCGGAGCCCCTAGAATAACTTGGGCTCAGTAAGTATTGATATTTTTTAGAACCCGGAGCAGTAGTGGTCTTGGTGGAAAGGCGTACAGGCGTCCCTGAAGAAGAGGATCGCGTCTCTGAGCAAAAGCCCTTTCGAATCTCTAACACACAGAAGTGCTGACATTGCGTGTTCTCGGCGGTGGCAAACATATCAAGACAAGGTTCTCCTCATTTTCAGAAGAGACCTTGTGTCACGCCCGGGTGCAACTGTCATTCATCATCCGTAAGTCATCGATGGCTGAGTGCGCCTGCCTTGACGTTCAGAGATTCTGCCAAGTGTTGTATGAGCAGGAAGAAGTCCTGGCATGCCAGCCAAGTCCAGAGGTGCAGAGCCTCCTAGCACATGGTCCACGATCCCACATCAACCTGTTTACTGCAATACCACATGGCGGTGGTGCTGTCCGTGAACACCTGAACCATCCTTCCACTGATGGATGGAAGGAAAGCTGCCAATGCCAAGCAGACAGCCCTCAGCTACAGTAAATTGATGTGGAGCCGAGCTTCCACTGGATACTAAAGTCCTCTGATCCCCACTTCTCCCAGGTGGCCCTCCCAAAGCAGGAGCAATGCATTGGTACCCATTGTCAGCTCTGGGTCGGGTAGCGAGAGCGGGTTGGCCTTTGCCCCAATCATGATCAGTAAGCCAGCACTTCAGATCTTTCACAGTCTCCTTCGAAATCTGGGCCAGATAGGAAAGATTCTCCTGGTGCTGCGATCACTGGGATTTCAGATCCTACTGCAAAGCATGCATATGCCATCAAGTGCGCTTCACTAGCAGAATGCAGGAGGCCATTAGACTCAGCAGCATCAAAGTCAGTCTCACCAAAATCCAGGACTGAGGTTGAAACATCAGGATCATAGCCCGAATGTCCTGGTCTCTCTGCTCCAGAGAGTAGGCCCCGAACTGACCTGTATCCAGAATAGCTCAGATGAAAGGGAGTATCTGAGAAGGAGTCGGGTATGACTTCGGCATATTGATAGTGAACCGCAGAAAATGCAGGAGGTTCGCCATAGTTTGGAGGTGGGTGACAACTGATTGTGGCAAACTCGCTTTCAACAGAAAGTTGTCAAGGTAGGGAAAAACTGGGATGGTAAGGCCGAAGGGAAGCACAGCGAGCTGGAAATGCTCGTGGCCCACTGTGATCTACAGGCAATGTCTGTCGGCCTGGAGTACGGTGATGTGGAAGTACGTGTCCTGCAAGTCCAATGCCACTATCAAGTCTCCAGAATCAAGGGCAGACAGAACCTGATGGTGGCAAAGACGGAGAGGTTTCCACACCTGGGAGGGTGTACCCCTTCCCCACAAATTGAAGCACCCACTTGTTAGAGGTAATTGCAGATCATTGAGACAGGTGGTGTCCGACCCTGCCGTCCCTGGGATGGCTCTGCTGGATGAACAGTGCATTAAAGAGGTTTAGAGGCTGCAGCAAACAGGGGTCGAGGAACTGGACAGCACTCAGCCCCATCCTCGAAAGGGCTGAGTAGGCTCCTGGAGTATGGGTTACGGTTGGTATTGTGGAGGCCCATACGTGCCCAGACCATATCTGAGGTAGGGGAGAAAGAACTGTTGCTGAGACCGGCCAGAAAGAGAAACTCAGACATCTGGCTCTCCTGGAAGCATTCGAGCGCTGTGTCGGCTTTATCACCAAATAGGCCATTGAAGAGCATGTCAATCAGGGATGAATGGACATCCACCAATAGCCCAATAAGATCACAAACAGTTGTGGCGACACAACCCCACTGTAGAAGCCATGGCTCTATCCAGGGAGTCAGTGGTATCCAGCCCACACCTAATGACGAACTTCACAGCATCTCGAACGTCCACACAGTCTTGGTTGAGAATGGCTTGACCCTCTTCTGGGAGCATGATAGGCAACTGTGCAGCAGAGTCCTACAAGGCGTGGGAGTATCAGCCCAAGAAGCATGTGGTGTTCACTGACCACAGGGCTAGGCTGGTGGAAGAAAAAATATGCTTCCCAAAGCTGTCCAGCCTCTTTGGTTTCCTGTCTGGTGGGGTGCAAGGGAACGCCTTTGTGTTCACTTTAAATGTAGAGGCCTGCACAACCAGGCTCTCAGGGGAAGGATGCTGGGAGAGGGAGAATGGGTCCCCTGGAGACGTTGCTCTTGACCTGGACAGCTGGCAGCTGAAGGTCAAGGACCTCCGCTGCCCTGCACATCATGGTGGTGAAGCATGCGCCCTCCTCCGAAACAGGGCCCAAAGGGGAACGCATGCCAGAGTCTGGGAGGTGTCCAAGTCACTGGCATCATCCAGCTCCTCATACCAGTTTTCTTCTAGCTCAAGGCCCTCCTCCAGGGCACCAGACCCTTCTTCCTCATATCCGCCTTCAGGAAGGAATGGTCTGTCTAGGGGCGGGGAGTTGATGGGTAGCCAAGGCCTGGAAGGTGCCGGGATCAACGTTGAATGGTGCCTGGGCAGCACTGGATTGGAGTACGGAATGATGATGTGTTCGTCGTCAAGCGGCGCTGGTGGAAGCGCCGAATGGAGCTAAGGCAGGGTAGAGGAAGGTACCTGTGGTGGTGTCAATCCAGATTCGAGGGTGGATTCAGAGGGTTTGTGGGTTTCGAGAATGAACCCGCCGGGAAAAGTCCAGCAGAGGCACCTCTTGGATTTTTTGGGGGTGTTGCCCAGAGGGAGTCGATGGCCCGAAGATGGCATGCTTGGTATCGTAGAATTCCTTCAGTTGGGCCTGCATCGCTCCGGCAAACTCAGGGTTGAGTGGTGCTGGCCCGGACGCCGGCTCCACAGCTGGAGTGGAGGACCGGGGTCTCGAAACACAAGGTTTGGGGGGAGAAGCCAAATAACGCTTTGACTTCTTTTTCTTGTGCTTCTTCGACTTACTTGACTTGGAGGAGGAGGTCCTGGAATGGGAAGACAATCGTCTGCAGGAACAGCTCCAGGAGCGGCCCGAAATCAACTTCAGGCATGGGACTGGCGCAGAGTCTCCATCTGCTGCCCCACCAGGAGCTTCATCACCTGCTCACGAATAGTCTTGGTGTGCACTAACTTGCACTTGGCACACGCCCTGGGGTCGTGCCCGACCCCAGGCACTACACACAGACCAAGTGGGGATCAGACAGACATCTGCCTGTGGCATTCCCCACAAGGTTTAAACTTTGTGGGTTTTATGGGAGACATGTCCCTACCATACTGGGAGCAATAGCTCAAAAATGGTTGGCAAAAAGTCAAAAACTGTTGGTCAAAAAATTACTGAGGTAACTCTCCAGAGCTGCGCTGTTTTAGCGCGGAAAGAAACTGATGTCAGCACGCCGGGGTAGCGCCTATGTGGGCACTGTGACATCACTTCTTAAGCCAAAGCAGAGCAGACCAATGCCAACTACCGGCTCATAGAGGTACTGCTGAAGATTTTCCAGATCCAGTCTAACACTTGGGGGAATATTTTAAGGTGAGAAATCTGCAGTTAGAAGTCTCTTTCAGAAATGATGTTCAATCAGAACATTGGTGCCCATCCGGTCCATCATGTCCAGGCTGGTTCTCAAAACAGGACTCTGTTCCTGAATGAATCAAGGCATTTCAATTCCTTGTAAGGCGGCACAGTAGGGAATGTGTTGAAGTTGACCTTGCTTGTGGAAGCCTGGATGACTAAACTTTCAGGGTGAAGGTGCTGAGTCTAAAAGACCTAGTCCATCAATAAGTCTGCTTTAATCTCAATAGTCGGTAGTTGAATGTCCAACACTTCTGCTGCTCTGCAGACTACTATCACGAAAGAGGCATGCACCTTAGTTGGGTCTCCAGTGGGAAGTCCAAATCTATTTCAGGAGAGGTGTCTAGACCAACAGTATTTTGTAGATCTAGGTGTAACATGCAGCTAGGTAGGCTTTGATGCACGCAGACTTGGTTAGCTGGTTTCTGAGTAGCTACGAGGACATCTGCTACCTCTGACGGCAAGATAAAGACCTCTAACAGGCACAGCTCAATCTCCACAAGTGCAGATATAGAGTTCCAAGAATGGGATGGAGGTCCACACAATCCTGCTGCAAGAGTAGATCAATCCTGTTTGCGAGAAAAAGTGGGGCCTGTTTGCCTAGTTCCAACAGATCGGTGCGCCAAATTCTCCTTGCCCAACCCAATGGGATGAGGGTCAGCTGTGGGCCATCATCCCGAACCTTTTGCAAAACCTTAGAAAGCAGTGGAATAGGATGTGACAAGTAACTTACCTTCAAGTAACGCCTTATCTGGTAGAGACTCAACTAGCCACAGATTCTTTACCTAAAATATTTCTCAGGCATCAGACTGGATCCAGAAATATTTTGAGAAGTCCCCTTACGCACAGGTAGGTGGCGACGCTTGGCTCGGCGCAACATCACCCGCGCAGGAAGTGATGTGTGCTGTGCCTATATGGGTGCCAACCTGGCGCTGACCATAGTTCATGACTGTTTTTCCACACCAGATGCATGGAGCCAAACTGAGGTGAAATGAGCAGTGTGCCAAGGTGAGCTCCTGAAGGATCTTGGTGATGTTAGAAATACAGTTAGCAGAACGGGGAGGAGGAAAGGTCGGTAAGAAATCTGTGGCTGTGGCTAAAGCATCACAGAAGGTAAATAAATTGTTCATAGATACTGTAGGAGGCTGGCTTAGTATATGGTGCACACTTATTCAAGCGGTGCACCTTGCACTAATCCAGGCAACCCTTATGGTGATTTGTGGAGAGCAGCCTTCAGGCTTATCTTGAAGGAGTGTAAAGCAGCTTGTTTTATCAGTTTAATCATGTAGTGTAGGTTAAATGAAAAAGAACCACAGTGTTTATATAAAAATAAGTCTATTTATTCTACAACACAATCACTAACACATTGGTATATCTCCTACTTGGAGTTATCAACGCAATACACAAAAATACTATGCAATAATCAGGTAAGTAGCACAAATATACACTGGTCTCCACGGGGAGACCAAACCATACATTACGAAAGTGGAATGCAAACTGCAAAGGACATTGGGACTTGGACCAGAAGACTCAGAGGAGCTAGTGACACAAGGAACCACCCAAGGTAAGTACCCAGGAACCCCACGGAGGCTGTGTGCAGAGTGGAAACACAGCCAGGTGCCCAATGGAAATCAATAGAGAAGTTGTGGTTGCAGTTTTAAAGCAGAACCTGCGTTGGCATGGTTACTCTCAGGTCTATGTTCCACTGAAAAGTCCATCCCCTGTAGGGAAATGGAACACCTCAAAAGTTTGGGGTTTTCACTCTTCATCTGTTTAAGCCATAAGAGGGCCTTACGGTCTGTCTGAACAATGGGGTGAGTACCAAACAGGCATGGCATGAACTTCTTCAGGCTCAGACCACAGCAAAGGCCTCCCTCCCAATAGCTGACCAACGCTTCTCCCTTTGGGTCAACCTTCTTCTTATAAAAGCTACTGGTTGATCCTGGCCCTCTGCATTAAGTTGTGACAAAACTGCACATATTCCTATCTCAGAAGCATCGCTCTGGACAATGAATGGTTTGGAGTAGTCAGGACTTTGCAGAACTGGAGCAGAGCACATGGCTTGCTTCAGGTCATCAAATGCCTTCTGATAGCTAACTGTCCACTGAACTTTCTTAGGAATCCTTTTGAAGGTGAGATCATTAAGGGGTGTTACTATGTATCCATAGCCTTTAACAAACCTCCTATAGTACCCATTCAGGCCCAAGGAAGCTCTGACCTGAGTCTGGGTAGTGGGAGCAATCCAGTCCATGATAGTGTGAATTTTCTCTCCAATGGTTGAACTTGGCCTCCACCTACAAGGCGGCCCAAGTACACATCCTTGCTCTGCCCTATCTAGCACTTTATGGCCTTGATAGTGTGGCCTCTCTTCTGCAGGGCCTCAAGCACATTTCTGAGGTGATCCCAGGTGGAGCTAAAGACGCTATATCGTCTAGATAGGCTGCACTATAGGCTTCCAGACCTGTTCGGACTTTGTTCACCAGCCTCTGAAATGTGGCAGGTGCATTCTTCAAACCAAAAGGCATCACAATAAATTGATAATGCCCACTGGGGGTTGAAAATGCTGTTTTTGGTCTGGCATCCTCAGAGAGTCTGATTTGCCAATAACCAGCAGTCAGGTCAAACGTACTGAGATACTTGGCTGAGGCCAGAGTATCAATCAGCTCATCTGCCCTCGGAATTGGATAGGCATCAGTCCTAGTGACTGCATTTAGGCCTCTATAGTCAACACAAAACCTCATATCTCTTACCATCCTGGGTGTGAGGTTCTGGTACAAGGACTACAGGACTAGCCCAAGGGCTAGCCGAAGGCTCAATGACCACAAACGCCAACATCTTTTGGACCTCTGTTCTGATGCAATCTCTAACACGGTCATGCTGTCTGTAAATTTTGCTCTTTACAGGCAGGCTGTCACCTGTGTCCACATCATGGGTACACCTGGTGGTCTGACTGGGTGTCAGAGAAAAGAGACTAGGAAATTGACTGATAACCTGTGTACAATCAGCTTTCTGTTGATCAGTGAGGCTGTCTACCAAGACTACTCCTTCTACTGATCCATCAACAGGGTCTTCAGAGAGAAGATCAAGGAGAGGGTCACTCTCTTCCTCCTGTCCCTCAACAGTGGCCATGAGCAAGCTCATGTCAGGCCTGTCATTTAAAGGTTTCAGGCAATTCACATGAAGTACCCAGCTGGTCACCCAGAAGAAGAGTTAGTCCAGTGACGACTGGACTTTTGCTGAACCTGAGAAGACTTTGTGGGATGTAGACCCCCTGTGGCCAAAATCACCTCACTAAGACCGTGGACCAAAGAGTAGCGCAAGTAAGATCCCCGTCGCCCGTACAGCATCTTCAGCATCCTCGAGTATCCTGTATGCCCTGCATCAGGACCACTCCATAGAAGTTAATGGGAACTAGGCACTAACGCTTTTCACTGGACTGGAGACTGCTTTTCTTGCGAAAGTAGCTGTTCCTTTGGATCTTGTTGGCCCCCTTGATTGGCTCCCTGATGGAGTTGCCTGCCCAAAGTTCTTCTAACCGCATCCATCCTTGATGTAACTTTTTGTTGAAAAGATTTCTAAGTGTCAAATTTGCCAATGCGTGCTCGCGGTTGAGTGTAAAGTCTTAATTTCGGTTTACCCTGCAGTAGACCTTTTTCATTTTAGGGTCCATTCATTCATAAAAATTCAAACTATTTATTAAATTGGTACATTTGTTCCTTGGTTGAAGCTGGACCTCTCGAAACCACAGCTGCCCAGGTTTGAGCGAACGTTTGATAAATGAAGGCTGACTGGTCCTAAAGGGGTGGGAAGTGTATTACACAGTGATGTCTCACAACCACATCATATAATACACTCCAGTTTCTCACAAGAGGACAGACAGAAATCTGCGTTTAGTTAAGGGTTCCTGCATAAAAGAGTGTTCCAGAAGGTAAGTAACTTCTTATGATAGTTCCTTACCTTTAGAATAGCACAGCAGTACCTTTGAAAAGAAGGGATTGTCAAAAGAGAACTCAGATGAGAAAGTCCAACTGAAGGACTTGTCAAGACGTACAAGTTACTTACCTTCGGTAACATAATATCTGGAAGAGACACAGTATAGCCGCAGATTCCATAACTTGTAAATTCTCCCCCGGCGCGTAGAGGTACTGCTGAAAAATATCCGGACCCTTCTGGGGCAAGGGGGGTCCTTTTTAGCTAGCATGGAGAAGATTTTAATGCAGATCACTATAGACCTTAACAAAGTCCTCTCTTGAAATGTCTTGTCTTTCTATGCCCCAGTGAACCCCAAACGAGATGATCATTCACACGATGGTCCCTCATACAACAAATGTAGAAACTCAAAGCTCCCAGTGTCAAGCCAATGCAGCCTCTCCTCCTCTTTGGATGGCTATAGCAGAGTGAAATATGTCAGCATGATAATTAGTTGACTGACTGATACACCTTTGACATGAAGACAGCCTGGCTCCTCCACATCAATTTGTCAAGGAAAAATGTAGTGTAGGGAGGCTATACAGAGTACGAAAATTAGTTACTTATCTGTAACTGCGGTTATCCAGTATTGGTATCTTTCATACATTCACATGCTTGAATCATTCCACGTCGAAGTGGAAGTCCCATAATCAAACAGTAATATAAAACTAATCATAGCCTAGAATGACCCTAGGCCCTCATTTTAATAGCCCATCTATGTTCTTACCTTACCAAACTTGAACTATAACCAATCAGCTGCTAGCACCCTCTAGAACACTCCCAACAGAGGCTGAGTCACTCAGATTTTCCAGCACAAGTGGAAGCAATATCGCAGGTATAAGGGGAGCTTCACCGGGGAGGAGGGTGGGTTGCATGTGAATCTAGGAAACATACCATTACTGGATAACCGCAGTTACAGGTAAGTAACTGATTTTTGTATCCAGTATTGTGATATCTTTCATAGATCCACATGCTTGAATCAGAATAGCAAGCAGTATCAAGATAAATATAAGTACCCTTAGTGGATGGTGGGTAACATTCATATACATTTGCCAGTAACGCATTAATAGAATTTACAGATAGACATACTTTACGTACATATGTAAATATGCAAACATTGTTCTCATGCAGAATGAGAGGATCCTCATTTAGCTGTAAGACTCTTAAAACAAGAGAAATTAGGGAAAAAGGGTTAAGCAGTCATATCTACATCCACTTTAGAAATATTTAAGCTTTGAATATAAAAGAAAAAGATACTTCTATTTAAAGAGGCTCACCTTATTGGAATAGATGTAGTAATACCACTGTCCCACAACTGCGTCACTACGCTGTGTTGATTCTAGGCAGTAGTGCTGCGTGAACGTGAGAGTGCTTTCCCACGGGGCAGCACGGCAAATCTTCTCCAGTGGAATGCCTGGGAACAGAGCAGCCGAAGTGGACACTGCTATTGTAGAGTGGACTTTAGTTTTTTTTTTGCCAGAGGTTTTCCCGCTTTAGTATGGCAGAATTGGATTGTTGCTGAGATTCATCTGGCGATGGTTTGTTTTGTCACAGCTGAGCCTTGACAACCTTGATATAAGCTACAGATGACTGGTCCATTTTGCGAATGTTCCTGTGTAAATAGAATTTGAGGCATCTTTTAATGTCCAAAGTGTCTAGCGCCTGTACAGCTGGTGTGGCTGGGTTAGGGAAAAAGGTCCAAAGAATGACAGGCTCATTGAGGTGACATTGGAAAAGAACCGTGGGGATGAACTTCAGGTTTGTTCTAAGAAGCACAAACTCATCCGTGAAGTGAAGAAAGGGTTCATGAGTGGTAAAGGCTTGTATCTCAGTAACCCTTCTGGTAGATGTGAGATCAAGGAGAGAAGCACCCTTCCATGTGAGAAATATTTTATCTCAGCCCGATGAATAGGCTCGAAAGGCTGCTTCATTAGCTGTGAAAGGACCACATTAAGATGCCATTTCGGGGGAGCGGGCCGCACCGGAGGGAAGGTTCGGAAGAGTCCTTTCATGAATTGTTTGACAAGCCTTGTGGAGCAGAGAGATGATGTGACCAGGGATTGTCTGTACCTAGAGATTGCCGCAAGGTGAACCCTCAATGAAGAATATACTAGGCCTGACTTGGCCAGAGAGAGAAGGTACAGCAAGATCTGCTCAGAAGAGGCTTTAAATGGATGCAAGTCGTTCTGGAGACACCAGTGACTAAATCTCTTCCACTTCGACCTGTAAGTCTTGTTCGTGCCTTCAGCCCTCAATTTAGAGAGAATCTCTCTGCATTCTTGCAAGCGGCTTAGATTCCTAAATTCATAGAACTCAGGAGCCATGCGTGCAGGGGAAGAGATGCTTGCTCTGGGTGACATATTTGACCTTTGCTCTGAGTTCAGGAGAGATGGCGTTGGTAGGAGGCGAATGGGCGTGGTCTCTGAAAGGAGGAGAAGCTCCGAAAACCAGGGTTGTCTGGGCCACTTGGTAGCCATCAAGAGGAGACAACAGTGCTTCGCCTTCATCTTGGTGAGGACTCTGGGAATCAGTAGGATGGGGGGAAAAGCCTACTCATAAATCCCGGACCAGCGCATCGAAGGGCATTCCCCCATGATCCTGGGAGGGAAAATCCACTGGCGTAAAACCGGCATTCAGTATTGGTTTCCGTCGCGAAGGGATCCAGCGCTGGTTTTCCCCACACCGAGAATATCCTGTTGAGTTACCATTGTTCGAGTTCCCACTCGTGGCAGCTGTCCCTGCTCAGGGCATCTGAGAGTGTGTTGTGGACTCCAGACAGATGTTCGGCCTTTAACAATATGTTGTGAGCCGCGAGCCAATCCCAAAGCTCTTGGGAATCCTGAGATAACATTATCGACCGGGTTCCTCCTTGTTTGTTGATATAATACATACTGGTCGTATTGTCGGGGATGAACCAGCAAAGAGGAGTTCACGATCCTTGGGAGGAAGGCTTGCAAAGGTGAGAAAAACGTCTTTGAGCTCTAAGCTGTTGATGTGAAGAGACTTCTGACTTGAGAAACCACCTTCCCTGGATCTGAAGGTCCTGTATGTGGCCCCCCAGCCTTCCATGGAGGAGTCTGTAGTGATGACAAAATCTGGCACTATCAGTAGAAACATGATATGTGCGACCACCATGCCAGTGTGGGCAACATACGAGGAGAGATAGCGATCAAGTCCTCGAAGGACCCTTCTGACTGGATTCACTGGAGTTTTAACTCCTCTTGCAATAGTCTCATCTTGAGGAGTGCCATGGGGACCAAGCTTATGGCTGAGCAGATCATGCCCAGGAGCGACTTGAACAGTCTCACAGAAACGCACTGTCTTCCTCCAATGTTTTGAGCCAACGGCGCCAACCTGGTTTGCCTTTCTTGGGAGAGGAAGGCTTTGTTCTGAACGGTATCGAGAAAGGGTCCCAGGAATGTCATGATCTGACTGGGTGTGGTGGAGGACTTCTTCCAATTGACCGAGAGGCCTAGCTTGCGAAACAAGGAGATGCAAACTTCTGTTGCTTTGGTACTTTGTTCTGGCGTTGAAGCTTTTAGTAGCCAGTCGTCTAAGTAAGGGAATACTTGATGACCTTGTTTCCTGAGTGCTCCCACTACCGGTGCCATGCATTTGGTGAATATGAGCGGTGCGGACTTTAGACCGAAGGGTAGGACTTTGAATTGGTAATGGGTACCAGCCACAGTGAAGTAAAGGTATTTGTGGTGCTTGGGCTAGATGGGAATATGGAAGTGAGCATCTTCCAGGTCTAGAGATGTCATGAAATCTCCGCTGTAGAGTCGATGAAGGATGTCGCAGAGAGCTATCATTCGGAAGGTTTGCTTGCCAAGTTCCTGGATGTAGAAAAGTAGGATCTGCTTTCATGGTTACCCCCACTTTTTGCCTGGTGTCAGTGTATTTTTTACTTAGTCTGCTGGGATCCTGCTAATCAGGAACCCAGCAACTGTGCTCTCTCCCCTAAATTGGCTTTGGTAAGAACTTTGGTACATCCACAATTGGCTACTGGTGTACCCTTATAAGTCCCTAGTATATGGTACTGAGGTACCCAGGGCATAGGTACAGCAGGGGTCTCCCATGGGCTGCAGCATGTATTGTGCCACCCATGGGAGTCCACTTAAACTGTGACTACAGGCCTGCCAGTGCAGCCTGTGTGAGATGGTGCTTGCACCTCTCACGACCAGATATAAGTTTTCTTATATCTGAGGTCACTGCACCTAAAACCTATAAGTCACCCCTATGGCAGGCTCTTCAGTCCTGAGGGCAGGGTGCTTGGTTACAAGTGTGAGGGTGCCCCTGCATAAGCAGGACACCCCTACAAACCCCGGAGTCGATTCTCCAGGCTTTGTAAGTGCAGTCAGCCATTTTAAGGTATATAGTGGATATCAGTCATTACGAGATGTCGAACTATATAATGGCTGCACCGAACCTGGTCATATGTGGTATCAAACATGTTGGAATCATACCCCAACACCGATCCCGGTGCTGGAATTACAACCCCATGAACTGGGGGGCTGATTAGGGGACCCCCATGTACTCCTGGTAACAGCCTTTCAGGGTCTGGCCAGCATGCTAGTGCTGCTGCCGACCACAGATACGATTCTGTCCTCCTGCTGCTGAGCTGAGCTCAAGCAGGGGAAGGTAGAACAATAGGTTTCCTGCCACAGGGAGGTGTGACCACCTCCCCAGACCTGACTTAGTGTATTGGGCTGGGGCGCTTTCCAGTGCCAGACTGCTTTGAAGGGCATATTTGGTGCCCTACTTGCATACTCCAGTTTGAGCCAGTTCAGGAATGCTTGGTTCGTGCTCTGGCGCGAAACTGGACAAAGGACAGGGGAGTATCCTCTCTTCTGTCCGGCACCTCCTCTGGGAGGGACCCCCGATCGTTCCAACCCTTTCCCTAGGGTACTTAAGGGCTCCCCTGTGGGTGGCTCCTCAGATTCGTTGTGGAACAAGACACACCTCTGAAACCAAGACACTCTTTGACTGTCAGGATACTTGGACTTCGTTGGACTTTGACATGGAACAGAATGAGACAGAGACTGCATCAAGGAAGACTCCTGCTGCTCCTGGTCTTGCTGTTCTTCAAGTCTTCTGCGTCGTCTGTGCTTCTTTCAGGTTCCCCAGAAGGCCTGTGGGCATCAAGGACATCCGAAGTAATCTCCCTTGGAATGAAGGAGCCACTCCCTGCATCTGCAGACACAGCAACAAAGCTGACCACTCTGTTGCTCCTGTCGTACTATAGACTTACCGAGGCCCAGCAACACAGATGGTGGGTCTGCGGCTCCCTAGAGGTCTGGCCCATCTTCTCAGCAATTTTGAGGACAGTATCCCTCGTCGAAACCTTTGGGACCTCAACCTATGTGCACCGCGTCGCCTTGCTATTGCCAAGGCTTGTTGGCTCTGTACTCCAGAGATCTTCGGGCTACAAGAAGCTCCAGGTTCCATCACCTCATCCCTCGAAGACTAGCATCCCCACTGCATCTTCTGCACCGTGGGCCTCCATCTTTGGTGAGCTGCTTGAGGTCTTCTTGCGACTCCTGTGCCTTCAGCCTGTGGGTCCTCTCGAGGGTCTTCCTTTGCTTCAGTGGGATCCCCTGCTCGCTCGGGGCCCGCTCTGACTCTCCTGCACAAGGTGAGTCCCTTGGACCTTGCTGGTCCCAACATTTGCATCTTTTCGCTTTCCACGTAATTTGCTGCTACCAAGACTTGTTGGTCCACCCGCCGGACACCGACCACCTAGACACAGACACCCGACGTGGGACATTTAATGCACGGCTCCTGGTCTTCCTCAGTGTCGCCTGGTCCTCACAGCTGCAGGGACAAGGTCACCGTCTTCACTCCTGAACCCCTTGACATCGGTGGGCATTGCGTTTCTGTGCCTCCTAGTCACTTCCGAGTGGTATAGATTCTGTCCCCTCTGCTTGCAGGTTCTCCTCTTCAAGAATTCACCCTTGGACTCCACTGGACGCCTTCACAGGCTTCTTCAGAGGCGTCTTCTCCAAAGTCTTCCATTGCTGTCTATGGCAGGTTCTGATGACACTTCACCCCTATGCACCTGGCTTCCCTGGTGCAGGTAACCTGGTTCCTCGTGCATCCACGGGTGTGGTGGCTCTCTAACCTTTTCCAAACAGTTTCTTCGTGGTCCTCCGGGAAGGGTCCTTCTTTAAAACTGCAACCACAACTTCTCCATTGACTTCCATTGGGCATGCAGCTTTGTTTACACTCTGCACACAGCTTCCGTGAGGTTCCTGGGAACTTACCTTGGGTGGTTCCTTGTGTCTCCAGCTCCTCTGAGTCTTCTGGTTGAAGTCCCGTTCTCCTTTACAGTTTGCATTCCACTTTCGTAAAATATGGTTTGGTCTACCCCTGGAGACCAGTGTATATTTGTGCTACTTACCTGCTTTTTTTGAAGTATTCTTGTGTTTATTGTTGATATCTCCGGGTAAGAGATAGACCAATGTGTTGTGTAATAAATAGACTTATTTTTATAAAACACTGTGTGGTTCTTTTTTATCTAATCTACACTGACGATTAAATGCGGTAAAACAAGCTGCTTTACACTCCTTCAAGAAAAGCCTGAAGGCTGCTCTCCAAAGCTACCACTTTAAGAGCTTCTATGGTTATCAAAAACCACTAAAATCACAATAAGGGTTGCCTGGATTACTGCGGTGATCACTTGACAGTGAGGGAGGTAATGAGATCTTAGCACCAACGGGATAAGAGGATGTCGCAGCTGGTACCTGGAGAAGTTCACTGTGACCGGTGTCACAGCTCTGAGTGGGCAGTCGTCTACAAGGCCTTTGTTTGGAAAAACCTGCAGCAGAGGATTGTCTATACGATTGCTGTTGGTATCCTGTTCAGTATTGCAGCTGATATGGCTGGTACTGCTGTGAACGCTGGTATCCACCTTTGTATGATGAGAAACCACTGCCACGCGCTCCTCTGAAAGGCACTCTGCGGTATTGGAGTGTGCCTAAGGACTTGCCAGTATCAGTGTCCGTCTTAATGGCAAGGAGAGCATCGTCTAGGTGCTTGCCAAAAAGTGTGTCCCCATCAAAGGCCATATCCAGAATCTTCAACTGGACCTCCAGTTAAAATGAGGTTGCCTTTAGTCACCCTTGGCGTCTTATGACGGCTGCGCCGGCTAGCTGACAAAAGCCCGTGGATGCAATGTCCATGGGGCAGTCTATGATTTCGGACAATGTCTGTTCTCCCTCCAAGGGAGTCTTCTGTGCTTCCTTTTGACTATCATCAGGAATGAGGTCAATGATATCCCCAATATCAGACCACATTTGGCGGTCATAGAGGCCTAGGATGGCTAGGGAGTTGGCTGAACTCACTGTGGTTGCGAACAGGACCGAAAACCTTTTTCCCTATACTATCCAGGCGGCGTCTCTCCTTATCTGGTGGTGCGGAAATTGGAGTAGCCGTTTTTTTGATCTCCGCTGCACGGCCTGCGAGATAACTGAATCAGGCTTGGGGTGTCCTGTCAAGCATGACAAGGAATCCTCAGACGCACTGTACTTCTTGTTGGGACGTGGAAGGACACCTGGTTCAGTGACCGGGTTTGTCATGATCTTCACTCCCTCTTGACAAATGTAGTCAACTATTGGTATAGAGCGAACCGATCGTCTGGCCTGCTCTTCCTATCATAAATATCGTACAGGAAGCAGTCAGTCTGCTTCACTGACATTGGAAGGTGAAATCTTGGTAGCTCTTGGCATTAGGTTATGAAAACCTTGTAGGAAGATGGCTCTGTATATACTATACCAAAGTGAGGTATAGTGTGCACAGAGTCCAGTGGACCTGGTCCTCTATGGCATTGTGATTTTCACTAACAGCTGGGTTCTTGTTAACAGACCTAGTTAAAAAACGTTTTAACCCCTCTTATCCCTAGCTAAAGTGACTTTTTATTTTCTAAAATTCTAAATGGACTTAACCAAGGCCCTAACAAGACTTTTAGTAATTTTGCAAAAAAATGCCAATTTGAAAAAATTAGAATTCTAAAGACAATTTAAGAGTTCTGTCGTGTGATCAGGTGGTAACCAAGTTAGTCCAACAAATGCAAAGTTGTATATCCCACCGCTGATCTACCAATGTAGGAAGCTGGCTCTGTATATACTATACCAAAGTGAGGTATAGTGTGCACAGAGTCCGGTGGAACCCCAAAGGTAGGCAGAGGTAAAGTTAGATAGCACCTCTCTCTCTATTTGTGGTAGTGTGGTTAAGCAGTAAGGCAGTATCAGAGGACAGTGTTAGGCATTTGTTGTACACACTCAGTCAGCAAATGAATTCAAACACTCAAAGACTGAACTTCAGACCAATTGTTTTTGTATGAAAATATTCTTTTAGTTGTTTTATTTTCTAGAACCAAGCAAGCCTGGCACAGGTAAGCAATGCACAAGTTACTAACTTGTGTAACGATATATCTGCAAGAGACAGTAGTTAGTGACAGATTCCTTACCTTAGAATATCCCCAGGCGTCAGGCTGGATCCGGAAAGTTTTTGCGTAGCAGTACCCTTGCGCGTCGGTAGGCGGCGTCGTGCGGCTCCGCGTCCGTCGTCGGCGTCGGGACCGCCGGGATGACGTCGCGGGCAGTACTTAGACGCCGCCCCTGCGCGCTGACGTCAGTTCTGTACACGACTTTCCGCGCCAGGAACGCAGAGCCATGCAAGAAGCTGACATAGGTGTATGAAAAATACTAGGGCCCTGAAAGGGATGTCCTTAACCCTAGAAATCAGTTCGCAGAATGGGGAGGATGGGTGGGCGGTAAGGAATCTGTCACTAACTACTGTCTCTTACAGATATATCGTTACACAAGTTAGTAACTTGTGCATCTGAAAGAGACACGTTAGTGACAGATTCCTTACCTTAGAATAGATACCCCAGCAATACCAACCCCGGTGGTGGGTCTGCGAACAAAGATCAGACAAGGAAGTCTCGGAGAACCGAACGGCCAAAGAAGCCGTTTCTCCGGACCCGACTGTCAAGGCAGTAATGTTTGGTAAACGTGTGCAGCGAGGCCCACGTAGCTGCCTGACATATATCCTGCAACGGAACACCGCGGCCTAAAGCCGTGGTAGCAGCCGTAGCCCTGGTGGAATGGGCACGCAGCCCAACAGGAGGCTCCTTCTTAGCCAAAGAATAGCAGGCTTTGATACACAAGGTGACCCAGCGGGAGATGATCCGTTTGTGTACCGCCCGACCTTTTTTGGCGCCCACGTAGCCAACAAAGAGCTGATCATCCACCCGGAACTGTTGAGTGCGGTTCAGATAGAAAGAAATCGCACGTTTTGGGTCCAGACGGTGGAGCCTCTCTTCCTCTCTGGAAGGATGCGGAGGCGGAAAGAAGGTGGGCAAAATGATGGTCTGCCCAATGTGGAAGGCAGTAACCACCTTTGGCAAGAAGGACAGACGCGTCCGAAGAACAACCTTGTCTGGATGAACAGACAGAAAGGGAGGTTTGCATGAAAGAGCCTGGAGCTCACTCACCTGCCGAGCAGAGGTGATGGCCACCAGAAAGGCTGTCTTCAGAGTGAGAAGACGAAGAGGACAGTTATGTAGAGGCTCAAAGGGAGCGCACATTAAGAAGGTAAGAACCAAGTTCAAGTCCCACTGAGGCATCACAAACGGAACAGGAGGAAAGAGGTGTGTAATGCCTTTAAGAAACCTGTTAACCACAGGGGACTTGAAAAGGAGGGCTGATCAGGAAGACTGAGGAAGGCCGATATCGCACAAAGATAGCCCTTGATGGTACCCAGGGCAGAACCCTGTTGGGCCAGAGAAAGAAGGAACAGAAGAACCTCAGAAAGAGGGGCAGAAAGGGGATTCACAGCCTTTGCTGTGCACCATGCCACAAACTTGTTCCACCTGCAGGCGTATACCACCTTAGTGGAGGGACGCCTGGCTGCCAGAATCACATCACAAACTTCGGGAGGCAAGTCGAAAGGAATCAACTGCCGTCGCTCAATCTCCACGCAAGCAGGTGTAGACTGGACAGGTTCGGGTGGAGGACCGTCCCCTGCTGCTGCGACAGAAGATCCTCCCAAAGAGGCAGACGGATCGGGGGATCAACGCTCATACTGAGTAGCTCGGGATACCAAACTCTTCGAGCCCAGTCCGGAGCCACCAGAATGACTTGGGCCCGGTCGCGCCGAATCTTCTTCAACACTCTGGGTAGAAGTGGTATAGGCGGAAAGGCGTACAACAGACCGCAACTCCACTCGCGACGAAAGCGTCGCCGAGCGAGTGCCGCCTTGGAAATTCCAGCGCGCAGAACTGCTGACATTGCGCGTTCTCTTCGGTGGCGAACAGATCTAACCAAGGCTCTCCCCACTGCTGAAAGAGACCTTGCGCCACCTCCGAGTGAAGACGCCATTCGTGATCCATCATGCACCTGCGGCTGAGTTCGTCCGCCCTGGCGTTCAGGGAACCTGCCAGGTGTTGAACCATCAGGAATATGCCCTGATGTTCCAGCCATGTCCAGAGGCGCAGAGCCTCCTGACATAGGGTCCACGACCCCACCCGCCCTGTTTGTTGCAGTACCACATGGCGGTGGTGTTGTCTGTGAACACCTGCACTACCTTCCCTTTGACAGAGGGAAGGAATGCCTTGAGTGCAAGTCGGATCGCCCGGAGCTCCAGAAGGTTGATATGGAGCCGGGACTCCGCCGGAGACCAGAGGCCTCTGATCTCCGCCTCTCCCATGTGACCGCCCCATCCCAGAAGGGACGCGTCCGTCACAACTGTGTGCTCTGGCTGGGGAAGGGAGAGGATCTGCCCATGACCCATTGCCGGTTCGAGAGCCACCACTGCAACTGTTTTGCAGTCCCCTCCGAGATCTGGACGTGATCGGACAGGTTGCCCTGGTGTTGCGCCCACTGGAACTTCAGGTCCCACTGCAGAGCCCGCATATGCCATCTGGCATGATCGACCAGCAGGATGCAGGAGGCCATGAGGCCCAGCAGCCTCAGGGTCATCCGTACCGAAACCCAGGATAAAGGCCGAAAGATCGGAATCATAGCCCGAATATCCCGGACTCGCCGTTCGGGAGGAGAAACCCGAAACTGCGTCGTGTCCAGAACTGCTCCGATGAAAAGGAGCTGTGGAGAAGGAATCAGGTGCGACTTCGGCACGTTGATGGAGAACCCCAGCAAATGCAGGAGTTCGGCCGTTGTCTGGAGGTGGGAGACGACTGCCCGGGACGAGCCCGCCTTCAGCAGCCAGTCGTCGAGGTAGGGGGAAGACTGGAACCCCTGCCCGGCGCAGATGAGCTGCGACCACCGCCATCACTTTCGTGAACACCCGAGGGCGCTGGTAAGGCCGAAAGGGAGCACAGTGAACTGAAAATGCTCGAGGCCTACCGTGAACCGCAGGTAACGCCGGTGGGCCGGCAGGACGGGGATGTGGAAATATGCGTCCTGCAAGTCCAACGCTACCATCCAGTCTCCAGGGTCGAGGGCAGTCAAGACCTGAGCTAAGGTGAGCATCTTGAACTTCTCCTTCCGGAGGAAGCGGTTGACGTTCCGGAGGTCCAAGATAGGACGTATGTCCTCCTTGTCCTTTTTGGGAACCAGAAAGTAGTGGGAGTAGCAACCACGTCCTACTTCTGGGGTCGGAACGCGCTCGATGGCCCCCTTGGCCAAGAGGGCCGCAACTTCCTTCTGAAGAAGCACCAAGTGATCCCCTGACATGCGGTGGAATTGAGGTGGCATGGCTGGGGGATGGTCTCGAAGGGGAGGGAGTAGCCCCTTCGGACAATGTCCAAGACCCACTTGTCCGAGGTAATGGCACGCCAGTGGTGAAGGTGATGGCGGACCCTGCCCTCTACTGGCGTGCTGTGCACCTGAAAGGAAGGACTAGGAGGGCTTGGAGGCCGCGGACGGGGGCGGGGTTGGTGGCCTGACCCGCACGCTGGTTGCCTGACCCGCCACGGCGGGAGCCACGTCCTCGGCCACGCGTAGGCGCCTGCTGCGCGGGCCGGTGGCCGGGCAGCGGACGTGACTGGGCACCCCTTCCGTGGCCACGAAAGGGGCGAAAAGCAGTCTGTTGCTGAGGGCGCACAGCAGAAAGGCCCAGGGACTTGGCTGTGGCCCGCGAGTCCTTAAAGCGCTCCAGCGCATGGTCTGCCTTTGTCCCAAAAAGACCGACTCCATCAAAGGGCATGTCCATAAGAGAACTTTGGACATCACCCGAGAAACCAGTGGTCCTCAGCCAGGCGTGGCGGCGCAGCGCCACTGTCGTCGCAAGCGATCTGCCTAGCGAGTCGGCGGTATCAAGGCCACATCTGATGGTGTACTTTGCCGCATCTCTTCCCTCCGCAATGGTGCGGGAAAGCAGTGTCTGGACCTCAGGACACTGGGGCAGAACTTGCGCCACCGAGTCCCACAAGGAGTGGGAATATCGGCCCAAGAGGCAAGCAGTGTTGACTGACCGCAAGCCAGCACTGGCGGAAGAGAAGACCTTCTTCCCAAATTGATCCAGGCGTTTGGATTCCCTATCCGGGGGAGCGGTAGGGAAGGCGCTTTGGGAAGCAGAGGCTTGGACCACCAAGCTCTCAGGGGTGGGGTGTAAAGAGAGAAACGGGGGGTCGCCCGGAGCAGGGCGATGGCGTCGGGCCACGTTCCTATCCACAGGAGCCCCTGTGGTGGGCTTGGACCAGGTGCCCAAAAGAACGTCTGAAAGCACCTCGTTGAACGGCAGCAGTGGCTCCGAGGAGGTAGCCGCCGGCAGAAGCACTTCCGTCAGGATGTTAGTCCTGACAGCCACTGTAGGCAACTGGAGTTGTAAGGCCCCAGCTGCTCTACGCAACACCGTTGCAAAGTTAGCTCCCTCCTCCGTTGCCACGGATGGAGGAGACAGCATGCCAGAGTCAGGGGAGGTGTCCAGACCACTGGCATCCCCCAGTTCCTCAGCCCAGCTGATCAGACTCACACTGCCGTGTGAGAGGGTCATCAGACCCCTCCCAGTTATCTCCGTCCTCCAATTCATGTTCAAAATAAGGAGGAGGAGGGACATGTGGGACCCAAGGGCCCATCGGCATCGGAGCCGGCGTCGAGCGACGCCGGTCCGGCGCCATGTCCGGATCCGGAGAGAACCGGGGAACAACGCCGCCCGGAGCCCCGGGCGGCGTCGGGAACGGCACCGGAGACATCAGCGCCGGCGGAGGTGTAATTAGGTCAACCGGCGTCGATGGGGGTTGCGGCAGCACCGGAGCCGGGATCGAGGCCGGGGCCGAAGCCGGGACCGGGACCGAGGCTGGTGGTACAGGCGGCGCCGGGACCGGAGTCGCCGGCGGCGCCGGGGAAACCCCATCAGGGCTCGCGGGGGGACCTTGAGGCCCGAAGAGGCGGGCCATGGCCGACAGGAATTCCTGTATCTCGGCCGGAGTCGCCCCCGAACCCGGGAAGGACGGGTAATGCGGGGGCGGCTCCACAGGCCATCCCGGAGCCGCGGGGACGGTGCCGATAGGAGCCTCAGCCGAGTCGCGAGACCGGCGAGGCTTAGTCGTCGAGCGATGACGCTTTTTAGACTTCTTGTGCTTCGACTTACCGGAGGAGTGCGTAGACTTGGACCCCGACGACCGATGTTTAGGACTCCGTGACCGGCCCCTCGACCTCTCACGTGACCGGGGCTTGGTGTGGCGCGGAGCCGACTGCCATGCCTCGAGGAGCTTTCGAGACCGCTCCCGCAAAGCCTTCGGGTGCAAGGCCCGGCAGTCAGGGCACGACTTCGTGTCGTGGTCGCGGCCGAGGCAGTAGAGACACTCTAAGTGCGGGTCTGTGATTGACATCATGCGACCACAGACGTCGCAGGGCTTGAAGCCGGGCATCCCTACCAACACCTGCGGAGTCGAGAGACTCGTTTAGAAAAACTGTGAAAAATCACCAAAAAGTTAGTCAAAAAATGACTAGGGCATTGCTCTTCCCGGATCTGCGCTTACTGGCGCGGAAAAAAGAAGAACTGACGTCAGCGCGCAGGGGCGGCGTCTAAGTACTGCCTGCGACGTCATCCCGGCGGTCCCGACGCCGACGACGGACGCGGAGCCGCACGACGCCGCCTACCGACGCGCAAGGGTACTGCTACGCAAAAACTTTCCGGATCCAGCCTGGGGATATTCTAAGGTAAGGAATCTGTCACTAACGTGTCTCTTTCAGATAAATACTTTACAGTAGTAATGCAGTTTGTAAACAGTTTGAATTGTAATTGTATGTGCACTTTGTTTTGACTTACAGTATATGGTTGCAGAGAAATGCAATACTTCGTAAATACAGTACACAGACTTGAATGGGCTTTTCAGTAAAATATCAGGTAAGTTACTTTTTAGATTACTTTTCTTACACAGAGTAGTATACCTGGATACTACTCTGGGACATTTCCTGCAAACAGTTAAGTAAAATCGTTTTTGTTACTTAGTAACATTTTAAAGAATTTCTTTAGGTTTTCAAACTCAACACCTAGAAACTTTTCCAAGAAAAACAGTCAATGTTATCCTATTGAGGAAAATAGTGTTATCGGTTTTAAGTTAAGTATTCAGTAGTGGGAGTTGAGGTTCTGGGGGTAGACTCAGGAGTCCCCCAGGGTCAGGGATGCACTCTCGTTACACCCTCAGCGGCACTAGGGCGGCCGGGTGCAGAGTGCTGAGGCCCAATGTTATCCAATGGGGGATAGGGGGACTCCGGTTGGTGGCTGCTGGCGAGCAGGCCACAAGGTTGTGGGAGCCAAGCTCCTGGTGTTAGGCTCAGGGCAAAAGGGGATCCAGTTTAGCACACAAAGTGAACCCGCAGGGGCGGGTGGGTGCAGGGTGCTGTTTTGGCGTTGGGTGCCCTGTTGTTTTCAATGGGGATTTTTAGTCTTGGTTTTTAGCTGCAGGCTCGGTCCAGGAAGACTTGCGGGAGGAACCAAGAGCAGGGCAGATAAGTTGGAGGGCTCGGGGACGTACGTGCACCTCGGGTTCTTTTCCTCCAGGGCGCAGGGCGGCTGGATGCAGGGATGTATTTTGAGGTCAGATTTCACCTTACCGGGCCACTCACGGTTGGGGGGGGGGGGGGGGAGGTCTCCGTGCAGAGGCTGCAGGCGACGTCGGGGAGTCCTGGAGGGGTCAACCCACGGTGGACTCGGACTCTGGAGTGCTAGGGGACCTTGCTGGGAACGGTGGGCCACTCGAACTCGGGCCGTAGGCGACGGGTGCAGTGGGGGTTCCAGGCGTCAGGTTTCTTTTTCCTCAGCAGGCTCGGAGTCTTTCTTTGGTGTTTCTTCTGAACAGAGCTGCTGTTCACAGGAGATCCGGTCTTTGTTGAAGGCAGTCAGTCCTCCCAGGAGTTCTGGAGGTCGCTGGCTGTAGGACAAGACGATTTTTGGCGCAGGATCTCTGGAAACTGCAGACGGGCTGGTAGGGCTGGGGCCAAGTCAGTTGTTCTCTGCAGTCTCCTCTGCTGGGCGTCTTCTTTCGTCCTTTTTCTTCTTAGGTTGCGGGAATCTGCCTTCTTGGTACAGGGCTGCCCCCTAAATACTGTATTAAGGGGGCATTTTAGGGGTCTCGGGGTCAGTAGCGAATGGGCTACTGACCTTAGGGTGACTACACCCTTGGTGTGCTCACCCCACGTGGGGGAGTGAGCACAATCCCCAATCCTGATTGGGGAGTGCCTGCCATCTGCAAGATGGCGGGCACTGAAGAGTGGGCTTCACCTCGCCTCCCCCACCTGAGGGGTGGGGTTGGCAGAGGTGGGCACACCTTCTGGGCTGGCTAATTTTTCCCGCCTGTCTTCCCGCCGAAATGGAGGGGAGACAGGAAGGGGGCCTGGCTCCTGATAGCAGGAGAGGCTGGGGGTCGCATTACAAAGGCTGCAAGGCCTCTGAAGCTCCCCTGCCACAGATGGCTCTTCCTGGCCTGGGGGAGGTGTGATCACCTCCACCCAGGAAAGGCTTTGTTTCTGGGCTCGAGGAGTGAAGGCTCCCACCCCAGGGGTCCCGAAACATCTCACGTGGTGGCAGGCTGGTGTGTACCAGTCAGGGATCCCACCAGAGGCTGGTCGTTTTTCAGGGGGCATCTCTAAGATGCCCTCTGAGTGCATTTTTCATTAAATCCCACACTGGCATCAGTGTGGGTTTAATATGCTGAGAGGTTTGATACCAAACTTCTCAATTTTCAGTGTAGCCATTATGGTGCTGTGGAGGTCGTAATGACAACCTCCCAGCACCATATACTCTTAATGGCAGCACTGCACTTACAATGTCTAAGAATGGGCTTAGACTCTGTAGGGGTACAGGGCTCATGCACCTGTACCCTCACCACTGGTATAGTGCACTCTGCTAGAGGGGTGGTTGATCTATGCCAGGGAAGTGGGTTGTAGGCATGGCAGACAGGGATGTGTGCCATGTCGACTCTTCACTTTGTTCTGCACCAAAACACGCAGCCTGCAAAGGCGGTGTGTGAGTGTAAAGGTAAAGGGTCTCTAAGGGTGGCACAATAAGTGCTGCAGCCCTTAGAGGCCTTCCCTGGTCACAGTGCCCTGGGTACCATTTACCAGGGGCTGACCTGTGGCCAGGGTGCCAATTGGGTTTGGTACAGTTTTGGGGAAAGAACACAGGCCCTGGGAAACTGATTGGCAGGGACCCAGGGCACATCAAGTCAAAGTGTATCAGTAGTTCTGGCAAAAAAGTGGAGGGGGTTATTGCAACAGAAACCCAGCTTCTCACACAAGCCCCCTCCCCCCCCCCCCCCAGCCCAAAGGCCAGGAGACTCAGCCAAACCTGGGAGAGTCTTTCTAGTCTTTCAGGCGAGGAAGAGTAGAGGAAGTGGGTTGAAAGTTGCAGAGCCTACTCTGCCTTACATCCTTCGGTCCAGGTCAGTCCCTTTGAGGAGCTGGCCTCCCTCAACAGTTTCAGGACCTAATTCCCAATGCTCCTTTCCTAGCTCTTTAGTGTCTTTACCCCATCTTTTTAGTTTGGGTTCAGAGGTGCCTACCTCTGCAAATTCTAGCTTAGCTAGGGCAAAACCTAGCTTACCCACAGCTTGAGTAACCCCACCAAGACCAATAGGGCCAGGGGGCCTAACTTGCTATTTGGCAGGGGGCTAGGCCACCATGCCAAGGACAGTGCTGCCATGAAGGCTAACACCCAGCAGAGGCTATTGACAGCTGTCAGTGCCCAGAACCACACATTTAGCTCCTCCCTGGTAAGTGAATGGGCTACCTGACAGGATTCTTTGGGTTCTGGTGATCTGTCTTCTGTTTTAGGGTGGGGGGCCACTACACTTGGTAGTGAACACCCTTCTTCCACCCTCTGTTCTGTCAGCTGAGGATCCACCAACTCAGGCTGGACAGTTGTCTGACTAGTCAGGTCTTTTTGTTGGCTAGGGAGGACTTTACCAGTGCCAATTTTGGAGTTCTCCCTTACTGGGATAAAATCTCCCTGGCCCACTGGAACTGTGGCTAACAGTTGCCCAACTTTCCTACACGGTTTCTTCTTTTTCTTTTGGGTCTTATCTGCACTAACTGCAGGTTCAGCCCGCCCAGGTTTCTTGAATGAGGTCTGGCACTGGACCAGTACCTCTCTTTGGCTCAGACCATCCTCCAGGGTGGTCACTCCCAAGGAGACAGTCTAGGGGGAGGTCTTTACTGACTACCACCTTTCTCAAACTAAGGGACCCAGCTATGTCTAGGGGCACTACAGCCACAGGCCTAACAGTGACATCCCCTGGGACAGTCCTTACTCTTTTTGTTTCCCCTAGGACATACTGGTTTGAGAGTACCAACCTGTCATGCACCACAGTGTGACTGGCACAGGTATCTCTCAGGGCAGTGGCTGGGATTCCATTCACCAGCAGGTGGTGGAAGTGGGTACTCCCCTCTGGAATTTCCAACTCACCTTTTGGGCCCATTTTCCAGTTGAAGGCTAGGAGGACTTCCTCATCTGAGGAACCATCCTCCAAAGCTACACTGGCAACCCCAAGAGCTACACTAGGGGCTTTGTTTTTAGGACAGCCAGGGTCCTTGGTGTGGTGTCCTGCCTTTTGACAGTTGACACACCATAACTTGTTGGGATCCCAATTCTTACCTTGGTACCCAGTTTTAGTTTGTGAGGTGTCTTTGGGCCCACCCTCCTGGACAGGTTTTTGGGGGGGCAACCTGTGACTCCTTACTTTTATCTTTAAGAGGTTCACCGTCTTTCCTCTGGGGAGGATTTGTAACCCCTTTCTTTTGGTCACCCCCAGTGGACGTCCTAGTTACCCTTGTTCTTGACCCAATGGTCTGCCTTCTTTCCCAATTCTTGGGGAGAAATTGGACCTAGGTCTACCAGATACTGATGCAACTTCATAAACAAATCATAAAGACCATCATAATCTTGCACTTTACTTCCAGTCAACCAGCCAACTAGTGTTTTAACTGAGTAGTCAACAAAGTCAATCCAGGATTGGTTTTGGGTTTTATGAGCCCCCCTGAATCTAATTCTGTATTCCTCAGTTGTGAGTCCAAATCCGTCAATCAGAGTTCTCTTCATGAGGTCATAAGACCCAGCATCTGCCCCACTAAGGGTCAGAAGTATGTCTCTGCACTTACCAGTTAACAGTTCCCAAAGGAGCGCCCCCCAGTGAGCTTTCTTCACCCTTCCGGCTTCACAAGCCCTCTCAAAGGCTGTGAACCACTTGGTGATATCATCACCCTCCTCAAATTTAGGGACAATCCCTTTGGGGATTTTGGGATCATAGGATCCTTCTTTTTCTATATTTTTTAAATTGTTGCCACCATTGATGGATCCTAGGCCCATCTCTGCTCTTTCTTTTCTAGAGCCAGGAGTCTGGTCTCTAGGTCTAATCTTTTGTCAACCTGGCTAGCAGGATGTCCTCCTCATTGAGGCTGTCCTCAATGTCCTTAGTAGTACCTGATCCACCTGTGTGGCTTCTAGGTACTAAGAGGTTTACTCTTGGAGTCAGGGGCACTTGGGCCCTTTTCTCCCTATGAAGTGGAGGGGGGGGGGAGGTGGGGGGGGGTTGGTCTACCTTCTCATCCCCTCCATCTTCTGCCTCATCTGATTGGTCTTCACCGTTTTCAGATGGGTGGTCCTTAGCATACCCAGCCAACAGCTCCTGGAGCTTTTGTTTGGTGGGATGGGTCCCCATGGTTATGTTTTTAATTTTACATAGGGACCTTACCTCCTTGAAAGACAAGTGAAGGTAAGGGGTGAGGTCAAGCTCCTCAACCTGGTCCTCTATGGCATTGTGATTATTTTCACTAACAGCTGGGTTCTTGTTAAGAGACCTAGTTAAAAAAAGTTCTAACCCCTCTTATCCCTAGCTAAAGTGACTTTTTATTTTCTAAAATTCTAAAGGGACTTAACCAAGGCCCTAACAAGACTTTTAGTAATTTTGCAAAAATGCCAATTTGAAAAAATCAGAATTCTAAAGACAATTTAAGAGTTCTGTCGTGTGATAAGGTGGTAACCAAGTTACTCCAACAAATACAAAGTTGTATATCCCACCGCTGATCTACCAATGTAGGAAGCTGGCTCTGTATATACTATACCAAAGTGAGGTATAGTGTGCACAGAGTCCAGTGGAACCCCAAAGGTAGGCAGAGGTAAAGTTAGATAGCACCTCTCTCTCTATTTGTGGTAGTGTGGTTAAGCAGTAAGGCAGTATCAGAGGACAGTGTTAAGCATTTGTTGTACACACTCAGTCAGCAAATGAATTCAAACACTCAAAGACTGAACTTCAGACCAATTGTTTTTTTCTCTTCTTTTTGTCCTCATTCGCCATTAACCATAGTAAACAGACCGTCTGTACATACCCCTCCTCGATGGCCTGAGATGACATAGGCTCTTTTAACGGATTCTCTCAGTACCTTCATCCTGTAGGGGCATGTTTCCAGACCGGAGAGCTACTTCCCCTCAAAATAGGGAGGATAGGTATTTTATTTTATTTAAAGAGTTTTATATAGCGCTGGCTAGACCCGAAGGTATCAGAGCGCTTTACATAAGGTTCCACATAGTTGCAAACATACATCAGTTACAAGTTACCAAAGATACCAGTAAAAACTTTTAAGGAGCATGGAAGAAAAGGAAAATGGAGTGAGGAAGGGAAAGGGGGTAGGGGAAAAAGGGGTAGGGTATAGATACGACGGAGAGACGAAGGGAAGGTCTGCCCAAGTTCCGGCTGGGTAGGTGACGGCCGGGAGGGAAATCCGCAGCCCATCTCCTCTTCAGCTATCAGGTAGCTCCACCGGGCATCGGTCAAATAGCTAGGTCTCAACAGAAAAGGGATCACTCCAACTTGTCTAGAAAGACCATATGGACTCTTTGGTAACCCAAGGAGAGACCCAACTTGGTCCAAGGAGTGTCCAATTGGCATAATCATCTGACCCGTCAAAAAAAAAAAAAATTCACCTTCATTGCAGCAGCAGGTCCCAATATGCGATCTTTTTTCTACTACAGACTCTGGCCAAATCCATCTTAGATGTTTCATATAGAGAAGTCAGCCAATCCGAATGTTTAGGAGGGACAGGGCCTACCCAATGTTTACAAATTTGCCAGTAAGATTGAATAAAATAAAAGGGATCTAGCTGGTCCTACTATATTGGCTATTTAGACCAAAAATTATTGACGTTAAGTCTATTTGAATTGGTACTCCCAGGATACTCTCCATAGTTATCCGTATTTCTTCCCAAAATGCACCGATGAAGGGACAGTCTTTAAACATATGTATGTCCGAGGCTTCTACCAACCCACATTTTTTACAGTTGATTTGAGAGCTCTTAAGGATTCTTGATAGCCTGAGGGGGGATAGGTATGCTCGGTGAGCCGTGAATAGATGGTTCCTCTTCAACCATGCTGGTTTAACTATACTAAAAAGATTTTTAAAAGACTCCTGCCATAGGTGATCGCACTGTTCATTCGGCATCTGTTCGCTCCAAAGCTCATCAGCCAGCTTAAATTCCCCATCCAACTCCTCTTCTATGGCCCAATACCAGTGTGAAACCTCCTTCTTACCTATTGGCCTTTCCACTAGCTGCTGCTCTAAACTGTTTCCCTCACCGATAGACTTTTTATTTCTAATTTGGGACTGTACCCAACTCTGTAACTGAATGTACTTAAATCTTGAGAGACCACTACCCACTCTTTCTATTAGATCTTCCCATAAGATAAGAGTTTCATTACTGACGAGATCTCCCCATACTTTTAATCCAGCGTCTCTAAGTGGCATCGCCAGCCTGTCCTGAAGGGATTCCGGCGAGCCCGGTGAGTCCCAGAGTGGTGCTAATTTGGAGAAGTAACTGAGTCCTGCCAGATTTCTTAGTCTTGCCCATATTCTGGCAAATCCCTGAAGAACCTCAAGTTTGATTTTCTTAAAAAATTTCTGGTCACCAAATTTAAACATAAAACCCTCTTCTGGTAACCCCGCCCCTTTCAACATAGCCAGAAGCATATCTCCTCTCCCTGTACCACTCGGCATTTTTAATAACATCCGAGAATGTGAAAGTTGGAATGCCCAAGCATAGTATTGTAGATCAGGTAACGCAAGCCCTCCTTTCTCTCTCCTACGCCTTAGTTTCTTCCATGCTATTCTGGTAGATCTATATGCCCAGATAAAGGAATTTATTTCTCGTTGGAATTTTTCTATAGTGCATTTTTCAAAACTGGAGAGGGATTGTATTAAAGAGGAAAGTAGCCTTAGGTAATATAGACATTTTGACAAGATTCACCCTCCCCAGAATGGATAAGGGAAGGTGGGCCCATGACTTCATTTGTTTATGGCAATCTCGGAAGACTCGTGCTAAGTTGGTATCTGCTAGTTTGTCAATATCGTGGATAACTCTAACCCAGAGGTAACGCATGCTACGACTTGTCTGATATACAGTATGCGGAATATTCCAAGTCATAACTTCTATTTTACCGGCGTTTACCTCGTAACCAGAGACCTGACCAAACTCCCCCGCCAGTTTAATGACTGCCGGAAGAGTTCTGCCTAGGTCTGCTGAAAGTATCAGAATGTCGTCCGCATACAGCACTACCCTCCTCTCCCAATCCCCATATCTGAAAGACTCAATATCAGAGTTATCTCTAAGACTCTGCAAACGGTTCGATATACATATCAAACAACAGGGGGGAGAGGGGGCAGCCCTGTCGAGTCCCTCTGGTTATATCAAATGACTTAGTAAGGCTACCATTAACCAAAAGCTTGGCCGATGGTGATTGGCATAGCAGCTGTATGGCACGACAAAACTTGACACCCAAATTAAATTTTCCCATGACTTCTGACAGGTAGATCCAATTTACCCTGTCAAAAGCCTTGGTGGCATCTAGGGTTAAGGCTGCAAGGGGAAGTAAATGGGTGGAAGCAATGACTATTGCGCCGACCAAATCGTGAGTGAGGTCTGCCAATTGTCTCCCTTTCACGAACCCTTTTTGGTCGGGATGGAGAATGTCCTTTGCCACCACCCCCAATCTAGTTGCCAAGATGGTAGTGATGATTTTATAATCGGCATTTAAAAGAGATATGGGCCGATAAGACCCACAGCTGGAGGGATTTTTACCCGGTTTCAAGATGAGGACTACTGTAGCATCATTCCATGTTGCAGGTGGACTAACTCCTTCCAAAAAATTTTTATTGAAAAGATGGGTTATTATTGGAATTATGCCCTCCCCGAGTGATCTATATAGCTCGATTGGGAGTCCATCGGGACCAGCCGCTTTACCCCTTTTTCCACTCGCCAATGCCTTCCTCACTTCCTCCTGCGTGATGGTCTGTCCCAGATCTAATTGTTGCTCGGAGCCAATAGGTGTTAGAGTGATATTTTCCAACCATGATCTTGCCTTGAGTTTATCCTCTGTAGAGGTCTCTTTATATATCTCCTGAAAAATTCCAGGAAAGCCTCTCCAATCACTTCATCCGAAGAAATGGAGGCTACCCCGTTACCCACAGAGATCCACTTTATATGGTTCCGGAGCTGGTCTGCTTTAGTTTTCCAAGCAAGTAGCTTTCCAGCTCCTTCCCCATACTCAAAGTGGGCCATCTTGCTAGCCTCCCATCTGCGCATAAGCCGCCCCTGAAGAATACTCTCCAGCTGCTCCTTTAAATTTCTACTTTTCTCCAGATCTTCCTTCTGACCAACTCCCTCTTGGTTATTCAATCTTGCCTCCACTTTCCTCATTTCTTCCTCCAAGACTATAGTCTCTTCTCTGTATTTCTTGCGCCTGTAGCTCGACCTATTGGTTATTGTACCCCTCAAAAAAGCTTTGAGAGTATCCCATACTATAGCGATGTCGGCAGTGCCCAGATTGGTCTCTAAAAATTGGTTTGTTTCCCTGGAGAGGAAACTTGTCTCATCCTCTTCAAGTAGCAAAGTACGATCAAAGGACCATACTCTAGCCTGTTGTGTCTGTATGCAATCAAGAGTCAATCAAGAGTCAATAAGATACCAGAATGGTCCGACATATGTGATGGCAGGTATTTTATATTCTTTACTCTATCTCTAAGATTATGACTGAGCAAAATATAGTCGATTCGTGACTTATGTTTATATTTGAAATTTCTATAAGATACCCCCATTTGTTGCCCTGACCGCTCTCTCCAAAGTCACTGAGACCCAATTGGGACATTATTGCCAAGAGGGATGCCCTAGATCTCGAAGGGGCAACCGCCCTGCTATTAGGAGATTTATCTAATTTGGGATCAAGAAAGATGTTAAAGTCTCCTGCCCATATCACTGGCTCTGGGAAATCCAATAGGTGCGAAAAAATTGTTTGGAGATTAGAGGGGTCGTCCTGATTCGGGCCATAGTAGCCGACTAATGAAAAGAGGATACCTCTTAAAGTAGTCTTCAATATCAGCCACCTCCCCCCTGGGTCACCCTTATATTGTAAAACCTGTGCTTTAGCTAATTTTTTTAAGAGAATCAACACTCCTCTAATATTTGCTGTCTCGTCAGTACAAACGAAAGAATCCACCCATTTCTGTGATCTTAATATTTCTTTCGTTTCTGCCTCAAGAAGATGAGTCTCCTGGATAACAAGGACCTGCGCTGGGGAATCTCTTAAATATTGTAGGATTTTTCCTCTACGTGACCCCCCACGCAGGCCATTCACATTCCAGGACAATATCTGGAGAGTAGTCATTTAATTGGAGACTCCACCCTCCACGCCCTCCCTAAGCCGAGACAGAGGTATCGTCTTAATTTTTGCCCTCCGGTCAGTCCCAACCAAACTAAAACTATCAGATCTAAACAACCTAAAAAAACTAAGGCGATGGGGTAATTTTATTTTTTATTCCCCTGTGCACTCCAACCCCCCTCCCTCCCCCACACGTGGAGAACCCTTCCCCCCCCCATTTACCGCTGATCTACCAATGTAGGAAGCTGGCTCTGTATATACTATACCAAAGTGAGGTACAGTGTGCACAGAGTCCGGTGGAACCCCAAAGGTAGGCAGAGGTAAAGTTAGATAGCACCTCTCTCTATTTGTGGTAGTGTGGTTAAGCAGTAAGGCAGTATCAGAGGACAGTGTTAAGCATTTGTTGTACACACTCAGTCAGCAAATGAATTCAAACACTCAAAGACTGAACTTCAGACCAATTGTTTTTGTATGAAAATATTCTTTTAGTTTTATTTTCTAGAACCAAGCAAGCCTGGCACAGGTAAGCAATAAATACTTTACAGTAGTAATGCAGTTTGTAAACAGTTTGAATTGTAATTGTATATGCACTTTGTTTTGACTTACAGTATGGTTCTAGAGAAATGAAATACTTAGTAAATACAGTACATAGACTTGAATGGGCTTTTCAGTAAAATACCAGGTAAGTTACTTCTTAGATTACTTTTCTTACACACAGTAGTATACCTGGATACTACTCTGGGACATTTCCTGCAATCAGGTAAGTAAAATCGTTTTTGTTACTTAGTACAATTTTAAAGAATTTCTTTAGGTTTTCAAACTCAACACCTAGAAACTCTTCCAAGAAAAACAGTCAATGTTATCCTATTGAGGAAAATAGTGTTATCGGTTTTAAGGTAAGTATTCGGTAGTGGGAGTTGAGGTTCTGGGGGTAGACTCAGGGGTCCCCCAGAGTCAGGGATGCACTCTCGTTACACCCTCAGCGGCACTAGGGCGGCCGGGTGCAGAGTGCTGAGGCCCAATGTTATCCAAGGGGGATAGGGGGCCTCCGGTTGGTGGCTGCTGGCGAGCAGGCCACAATGTTGTGGGAGCCAAGCTCCTGGTGTTAGGCTCTGGGCAAAAGGGGATCCGGTTTAGCACACAAAGTGCACCCGCAGCGGCGCAGGGGCGGCTGGGTGCAGGGTGCTGTTTTGGCATCGGGTGCCCTGTTGTTTTCAATGGGGATTTTCAGTTTTGGTTTTTAGCTGCAGGCTCGGTCCAGGAAGACGTCCGGGAGGAACCAACAGCTGGGCAGGTAAGTTGGAGGGCTCGGGGACGTAGGTGCACCTCGGGTTCTTTTCTCCAGGGCGCAGGGCGGCTGGATGCAGGGGTATCTTTTGAGGTCGGATTTCACCTTACCGGGCCACTTGCAGTTGGGGGGTCTCCGTGCAGAGGCTGCAGGAGACGTCGGGGAGTCCTGGAGGGGTCAATCCACGGTGGACTCTCAAGCGCTGGGGGACCTTTCTGGGGCCGGTAGGCCACTCGAACCCGGACCGTAGGCGACAGGTGCAGTGGTGGTTCCAGGCGTCGGGTTTCTTTTTCCTCAGCAGGCTAGGAGTCTTTCATTGATGTTTCTTCTGAACAGAGCTGTTCACAGGAGATCCGGTCTTTCTTGAAGGCAGTCAGTCCTCCCAGGGGTTCTGGAGGTCGCTGGCTGCAGGACAAGATGATTTTTGGCACAGGATCTCGGGAAACTGCAGACAGGCCGGTAGGGCTGGGGTCAAGTCAGTTGTTCTCTGCAGTCTCCTCTGCTGGGCATCTTCTTTCATCCTTTTTCTTCTTAGGTTGCGGGAATCTGCCTTCTTGGTACAGGGCTGCCCCCTAAATACTGTATTTAGGGGGTGTTTTAGGGGTCTCGGGGTCAGTAGCCAATGGGCTACTGACCTTAGGGTGACTACGCCCTTGGTGGGCTCACCCTACGTGGGGGAGTGAGCACAATCCCTAATCCTGATTGGGGAGTGCCTGCCATCTGCAAGATGGCAAGCACTGAAGAGTGGGCATCACCTCGCCTCCCCCACCTGTTGGGTGGAGTTGGCAGAGGTGGGCACACCTTCTGGGCTGGCTAATTTTTCCCGCCTGTCTTCCCGCTGAAACGGAGGGGAGACAGGAAGGGGGCCTGCTCCTGATCGCAGGAGAGGCTGGGGGTCGCATTACAAAGGCTGCAAGGCCTTTGAAGCTCCCCTGCCACAGATGGCTCTTCCTGGCCTGGGGGAGGTGTGAACACCTCCACCCAGGAAAGGCTTTGTTTCTGGGCTCGGGGAGTGAAGGCTCCCACCCCAGGGGTCCAGAAACATGTCTCGTGGTGGCAGTGTGATGTCGTGAAGAATGAAGACAAACAGCAAGATCAGGTAAGAGAGGTTTATTCCAAACACCTCATCCAACGGCGATAGAAAAGCAACTGTCAACTCTCAGAATCCTCTCACACGCAGTCTTCTGTAAGAGTTCTGACAGTTACCTCATCATAGATGAGGTTCCACGCCACACTTCTCCCTCTCATACAACAAAGAACACAGTAGAGCATAATAAAAAAACAGTTCCCCCAATGAAAATTCTGCGCGCTCTAGTGGTTAGAAGAAACAAACCCTTCCTCTTACTGACGCATGCGCAGTACAGCGAAAACGATAACAAGTAGGAGGGCGAAGAGTTGTTCCTCCAATCTCTCTGCGCTCAACTAATGAGAATGCGAGGAAGCAGGGCTAGAGGGCGAATGGCCGTTCCTCCGAGCCCAGAGAAATCACAACTGCACGTACCTCAGAGCGCTGTCGAATCTCTGTGTGCTGTCAGCATCGCTCTGTGCGAACACGCACCCACTCCAAACGGCAGCAATTAGAGTCCCGCAGCACTGCGCAGACTCCAACCAGGGTGGTCTCTCAAAGCGAATGACCGTTCATCCGAGCACAGGAGAAACAAAACTGCACGTACCTCAAAGAGCCATCATAACTCAGTGCGCTGTCAGTATTACTCTGAGGAAGCACATACCCACTTCAAACGGCAGCATTCGAGTCCCGCAGCACTGCGCAGACTTTAAACCAGGACAGTCTCTCAGAGTCAGAGACAACTTGACTCTCGGAGAATCTTCGGCTAAGATCAAAACAAATAAAGTTCCGGTTCTCTTTGGATGACAGGAACACCAACCAGCTCCGCCTCACAATTTAAGCAGACTTGATACGGAAGGGCCTCTCGCCTTGTTGAGGTGTTCCACGATGATCTGTACAGCCTTAACACGTATCCCATCCAGCGTCGCCAAAATATGTGATGTCGTGAAGAATGAAGACAAACGGCAAGATCAGGTAAGAGAGGTTTATTCCAAACACCTCATCCAACGGCGATAGAAAAGCAACTGTCAACTCTCAGAATCCTCTCACACGCAGAGTCTTCTGACAGTGACCTCATCATAGATGAGGTTCCATGCCACAGGCAGGCTGGTGTGTACCAGTCAGGGAACCCACCAGAGGCTGGTCGTTTTTCGGGGGCATCTCTAAGATGCCCTCTGTGTGCATTTTTCATTAAATCCCACACTGGCATCAGTGTGGGTTTAATGTGCTGAGAAGTTTGATACCAAACTTCACAGTTTTAAGTGTAGCCATTATGGTGCTGTGGAGGTCGTAATGACAACCTCCCAGCACCATATACTCTTAATGGCAGCACTGCACTTACAATGTCTAAGAATGGACTTAGACACTGTAGGGGTACAGGGCTCATGCACCTGTACCCTCACCACTGGTATAGTGCACCCAGCTAGAGGGGTGGCTTATCTATGCCAGGGCAGTGGGTTGTAGGCATGGCACACAGGGATGTGTGCCATGTCGACTCTTCACTTTGTTCTGCATCAAAACAAGCAGCCTGCAAAGGCGATGTGTGAGTGTAAAGGTACAGGGCATCTAGGGGTGGCACAATAAGAGCTGCAGCCCTTAGAGGCCTTCCCTGGTCACAGTGCCCTGGGTACTTGGGGTACCATTTACCAGGGGCTGACCTGTGGCCAGAGTGCCAATTGGGTTTGGTACAGTTTTGGGGAAAGGACACAGGCCCTGGGAAACTGATTGGCAGGGACCCAGGGCACATCAAGTCAAAGTGCATCAGTAGTTCTGGCAAAAAGTGGGGGGGTTACTGCAACAGAAACCCAGCTTCTCACAAACCTCCAATATCTTCGGGAGGTGAATCAGTCTGGCGAGGTGGAGATGGAGTTGGGACTCCATAGTTATCCCATTCATCAAGAGGTGGTGGAATGTCCGGAATTTTGCCCTCTTATTCCGAGGATGAAGGGTCCTCCCTTGGCCGTAATGCGACATGAGATGCAGGTGTCATCCTAGGTGTAGATGGCAGTGGAAGGCGTGGCGGAACAAGAGGGATAGCTGGCGATGGTGGCGGTTCAGTATGCAGCTCTTCAGGAGGTTGTAGAAAACGCTTCCTGTAATCAGAGCATGGCCTGGAGATCCTGCACCAAGGAAGCAGGAAGAAGTGAAGTGTCCCGCATAGGAGGAGAGTCAGAATAGTATTCCGTTGCTGATATCTAGGCGGGGCAGGATAATACTGCTGAAAATACTGTCCTGGATTTTTCTGGCTCTTGGTTTTCTGAAACAATATGAGAAGTCTGACTTCCCTGTCTCTCAAAGTTTCTGAGGCGAAAGTGCGGCAAATCTTGCACTCCCTTACCACATGCTTTGGATGAAGTCAGTAAAGGCAATCCTTATGTGGGTCACCCACATAAAGTCTATTCTTCCCACAGGTTTTGCAGGGACGAAAAAGGCCTTTACTTTCAGACATGTTATGCTGAATAAAGCTTTGAAAATGAGAGAAAACTGAGCAGAGCTCAGGGAGACTTTCTTCACACAGGACGTGCGGTGAAAATCTGAGGTACTTAGCCTTCCTGGGAGTGTTATAGAGGGTACTAGCAGCTGAATGGTTATAGTTCAAGTTTGATCCTTTTTTAAAAAGGACATAGGCTATTAAACTGAGTGCCTAGGGCCATTCTAGCCAATGATAAGTTTTATATTACTACTTGATTATGGTACCGTGGGACTCCCACTTCGACTACGGGGAATGATTCAAGCATGTGAATCGATGGAAGATACCCCAATACTGAATAAATCCGTAGTTCAGTCATGCAGGACGCAAAAACGATGATAAAACTGTCTTGAATGTCAAAAGCTCAAATAGCATGCACAAGAACGTCAGGAAAAGATTTAGGTCTCACTGAAGCAAGACAAACTGTTTTGGATGGAACATATGAGTCAGGCGCTTCAGAAAAGCATCACAACTGGTGAATTAAAGAGACAGTTGATCAGGGTAGAAAGTTGGCTCTGTAGATACTATACCAAAGTAAGGTATAGTGTGCACAGAGTCAAGTGCTCTTTTGTGGTCCAAGCAGTGTCTTTCCTCCTTAGAGGGCTGAGGAGAAGCAAAGAATGCGGCAGGGTGATGGTTGGACCAACGTGGAATGGCGGTAAGAACCTTTGTTATGAAGGATAATAGAGTGCATAGATTCAGTTTGCTTGGGAGAGAGCCTGAAGCTCACTCGCCGCGCCAACGTGATGCTGATGAGGAACACTGTCTTGAGGGTGACGTGCTGCAAGCAACAGCCGTAAAGTAGCTGAAAGGGAGCACACATCAAATATTTGAGGATCAAGTTAAGGTCTCACTGAGGCAGAACAAAAGGAGAGGGAGAAAACAAGTGCTGGAGACCTTTCAAGAAACTCATCACAACTGGTGACTTAAATAACGAGGGCCGTTCGAGCAACCGTAAAAAGGCAAAAAGGAACCCCTTAACTGTGCTCAAAGCCTTGCTGGGCAAGAGTTAAACAAACAAAAGAACATCAGAAAACTTAACCTGGAGTGGGTCAATGTGACGTGCTGCACCAAGCCACAAATGTGTCAAAATGACAGGCGTATACAGTTTTTGTTGAGTTACACCTGACTGCCAAGATGACAGCAACCACCTCTGGAGAAAGGTTGATGGTGTTCAGCTGTCACCGCTCATTCTCCATGCATGAAGGTGGAGGTTGTCAAGTTGCGGGTGCAGAACCCTGCCCTGTTGTTGCAACAGCAGGTCCTCCTGGAAGGACAGCCTGACTGGAGGACTGATGCTCAAGCGCAGGAGTTCTGGATACCATACTGTGAGAAATGGGGTGTATTATATGGTGTGGTTGTGCGACCTCACCATTGTAATACACATACCAACCCTTTCAGGACCAGTAGGTTAAGCTTGTCAAGCCTTTAGCTCAACTCTGGTTAACTGTGGCTCTGAGCAGTCAGGCTTACACAAAGTAACACGTTTTGAGCATTTCAACAGCACCAAAACAATTGAAGAAATGCATGAGACACTCAGGAATCTGACACCAATTTATAAAAATAGATGGTATTTTTAGAGACGAGAATGATCTACAGAGTATTTCTGATATATAGAATCTAAAAGGTATAGTAAATATGAACTTTTTCACCAAATCGTGAACAAGCACTGCCAAATACAATGAATTTGACACTTAAAACTTTTTCAAAAATAGCTTGGTCAAGTGTAAATGCGGATAATTTAGAAGGGAGCCAGTCAGGGGGACCAGCAAAGACCACAGAAAGTTACCTTGGAGGTATAAGCAGTATTCAGTCAGTTCCAGGCATTTTTATCTCTTTGCTGTAGGTTCCTATGGAGTGGTCCTGATGCAAGCGATACAGGATACTGAAGATGCTCAAGGATGCTGTAGATGCGATGCAGTCGACTGGTGTGTTCCTGCGGCTACCCCGCGGTCCACGTACTCAGTGAAGCGGTCCTGGCTTAAGGGGTTGGCATCACTCGAAGTCCTCTTGGTCCTGGCAGAAGTCAAGTCCAGTCCAGTCACTAGGCTACCAGTTGCCCGGTATTGTGGTTACAGCCAAATCCTTTTCTGGGCGATAACTTGTCCTCTAGGCAACCAAGATGCACTCCGACAACTCTCTCAAGTCCAGCAGACTCTGGTGCAACTTTGAGCATCGGGTGCTGGTCTCTGGTGCTGCATGGTGATGAGATACAGTGGCTCGAAGATTTGGGCTACCAAATCTTCCCAGCAGGCTTTTTCAGCTGTTTTGTGGCCCTGTGTTGCAAACAGGAACCCAGCCAACTGTCCATTAAAGTCCCTTGCTTCAGCTGGGCTCCGGAGACAACTTCTCCATGAGCAGGCCAAAGCAGGCACAGTCTCTTCTCCTTCGCTAGCCACCAGGCTCAACAGGTGAAGTCCACGCCGGTGCAGCCTCTCTTTAATGGTTCCTCAGTGCAGCAGGTCAGTCCTCCTCCGGTCCTTCTTCCAGTCTAGCCGAGATCGCAGTTCAGAGTGCCCTTTTATGCTCTGAAAATGCCCTCAGGGTAGGATGCGGTTGGTAGCCAATAGGCTACCAGGTTCCCTCTCTCCTGATGACCAGTCGCTGGCAAAGTTAAACTGCTCGTCCGCAAATGTCTGCTTCGAGGCATCTTAACTAGCAGAGAGGGAAAATGACTTGGCCAAGTTACAACAATACAAACACATGGACTTAGTTTACGAAACCGTCGCCTCACGGAACCAAGAATATTTAGGGTCAAATCTGCCTGGTTACGTTAAAATGAAATTCTTAAGAGTTAGACTGTTCTAAAACCCGATTTATGAATTTGGGGGGGGAAGTGGAATCCAGCACTGAAATGAAAAATTGCTTGTAGTCTCTACGGACTCACAACTGAAACCCTTTTGCACATCCCATGTATTTGCCCTAAACTTTTGTATTTAAGAAAAATGTACCTACAAATGATTTTTAATAAGGCAAAAATAAGATCCACTCTAGAGGCAGTTAGATTTTGTGTTAGACTTAAAGATAATGGTGCAATTATAAGACTGATTACATTTTTAGATGAATTTTACAAAGTGTTAGCATTTTTTTAATTATAGATTTTAACTTGTATATGCGGAGTACTTTTTTTGACAATCAATTTTATTGAGTTTTGAATGTAACAACAAACAGCACCGTTCAGAGCTACAATGTATAATGTCAGAGTAGGGAGAAGAACACATCACACTGACATTAAGCGACACAAGTGAATCCATAGTCGTACAGCTGGCAAGCCCACCATTCCATTTCAGTCATCTATTACCCCGACCCATTTACCCCACATGCGGCGAAATTTCCCAGGACATCCCCTGGCTACATATAGAGGCCGTTCCTGTGCAGCGCACCAATCCACCCCCTGCGCCAGCGCCCCAGAGTGGGTGGGGAAGTGTCCAGCCATTGAGCAGCAATGTCTCTTTTGGCAACTACCAATGCAGTATTAAGGAAGAGCTTCTCAGCCCTGGAGCCGTCCAATCCGTCAGTGATACCCAGCAGAACATGTATGGGATCAAGAGGCACCTCCCAGCCCAGGACCCCTCTCAGGTCTTGTGTTAGAGACTCCCAATACCCCTGTATCGCGGTGCACAACCACACCATATGGTAAAAGTCGGCGTGAGGGTGGGAGCAGCGGGCATCCAACCGAAGTCCCGCGCGGTGAAAGACGCAGGGGTGTAAGGTAGGCGGCGTGTAAGAAGTAGACTTGGACCAGACGGAGCCTCGCTGATACCGCAATCATTCTAGGGGCCATCAGGGCATCCCTCCAGTCCGCATCCTCCAGAGCCCCAAGCCAGCCCTCCCATTTTCTCGGAGAAGGGAAAGGGAGTTAGGGGTGTTGTTGATGAGTGAGCGGTATATCCGCGAGATCCCACCCCTTCCCCAAATCACCGGTCAGAACTTGTGCTTCGGGCGGGCTATATTCAGGCAGGGACATGCCCTCCTGAATATAAGAGTGAAGGGCGTGACGCAGCTGCAAATATCGAAAGAATTGAGAAGGATGGAGGGAGTGTCTAGTCTGCAAATCTTGAAAGGATCGAATATGAGTGCCACTCCAGATGTCGCCCAGCAAGGTGACCCCGATGAGGTCCCACTGCCGGAACCCGGACAGGGAAGCAACTTCACGAAGCCTGGTGCCACACCACAAAGGAGTGTGTTGAGTCAGTCTCCCTACCCATTGAGTATGGCGTAGTGACGCACGCCAGGCCAGGAACACTCCGCGTGTGACCTCGGGAGAGCTCGAGGGACTACGTCTCCGTAGAGCATCCCTTGGATAGAGGAAAAGCCTATGGTGTTAAGTTCCAAGCGGTACGCCGGGTCGGACCAGCCGCCGTTAAACCAGTCGTGGATCGTGAGGAGACGAGTCACCAGATAGTAGAGGTAGAGGTTCGTCATTCCGAGCCCTCCGTCAAAAGGTGGGATTCGGCAGTGGTTCAGGGCCAGCCTGGATCTCCGACCCCCCCAGAGGAACCTAGTGACCAGACCATCCATATCCCGGAACCAAGACCTAGCAAAGGAGAGATGTGTGTTCTGGAGCATGTACAGGAAACGGGGTAAGATCATCATTTTATATAGGGCTATCCTGCCCAGAGGGTTCAGGGGCAACGTGCGCCATTTAAGAAGGTCGGCGCAGACCCGCCGAACCAGCGGGGTGACATTGAGCTCCCAGGCGAGGCCGGGAAGAAGGGAAGAACAATAGTTACTTACCTGTAATCTGTGGTTCTCCAGTATTGGTATCTTTCATAGATTCACATGCCTGAATCATTCCCCGTCGTCGGAGTGGGAGTCCCACGGTACATAAAAAAGCAATAATTATGCACATAATAACCATAATATATATATATATATATATATATAGTACCTAGAACCAGGAAGTGAAGTAGATAGAAACTACAGGGGAAGAAACTTCCACATTTATGACTTATCCAGGTCATTATAAATGGTCCAAACTGCAGCCAATCGGGCGACAGCACCCTCTAGAATGCTCTCCTCAGAGGCTGAGGCTCTCAGATTTTCTCGCACAAGAGTGTACCAAGTGACAAGAAAGTATAACGAGCCTCTGAGGAGGTGGGTGGGTTGCATGTGAATCTATGAAAGATACTAATACTGGAGAACCACAGATTACAGGTAAGTAACTATTGTTCTTCTCCAGTATTGGGGTATCTTCCATAGATTCACATGCCTGAATCAGAGTACAAAGCAGTACATCCATAAAATGCCTGTTAAATTGCACTTGTAACATTGTTCTATGTACAAGAAACCTCATGCAATGGCATACCTATAAGTTCCAAAGTATGCAAATATGAACATATATAAATGTGAATAAATAAATATATATATATATATAGCCAACTATATATACATATATGTCTAGCAATGTTAAACATAGGTAACATCAGTCTAAGAAAGCAGTAAAAGAAAAGGAGGAGGGTAGAACAGAGGCTCACCTTATCTAAAAAGATTACGGAGAACCGCTTGTCCCACCGATGTGTCTGCATTACTGGCAGCTTCCAAACAGTAGTGCTTGGTAAAGGTGTGCGTGCTGTACCATGTTGCAGCTCTGCAGATTTGATGGAGAGGCACACCAGCAAACAAGGCAGTAGACGAAGACATTGCTCTAGTAGAGTGTGCTCTTGGCCTTGCTTGTAATGATCTTCCTGCTTGTTGATGGCAGAGACAAATTGCAGCAGAAATCCAACGCGCTATGGTCTGTTTGGATATTGGTTGACCCTGGCGTATTTTCCCATAGGCCACAAATAACTGGTCAGATTTACGGATGGAAGAAGTCCTTTGTAAATAGAATTTGAGACATCTTTTGATGTCAAGCGTATGTAAAGTTCTTTCTGCAGTTGATTGAGGTTTAGGGAAGAAAGTCTTTAAAATTATTGGTTCGTTGAGATGGAAGTCTGAAGGTACTTTAGGCATAAAACTGGGATTAGTACGTAGCACTACCGAGTTTGAAGTGAATTGAAGAAAAGGCGGATTAATAGTGAAGGCTTGAATGTCACTGACTCTCCTAGCCGATGTTAATGCTAACAGCAGAGACACCTTCCAGGAAAGAAACTTCAAATCCACTCTATGAATAGGTTCAAAGGGGTGTCGCATAAGTTGTGCAAGCACCACGTTCAGATGCCAGGATGGAGATGGGCGGCGGATAGGAGGAAACATCCTAAACAATCCTTTGAAGAATTGCTGAATGATCCTAGCTGAATAAAGAGAATTGGAACCATCTTGCCGATATCTTGAAATAGCCGCTAGAAATACCTTCAGAGTCGAATGGGACAGGCCTGATCTTGCCAAGTGTAAAAAGAATGGTAGGATCTGCTCCGGTTTTGCATGGATCGGATGAATGGCGGCAGTTTGACACCACAAGCAAAACCTCCTCCATTTAAGCCTGTACGTCTTAATAGTAGAAGGTGCTCGAGCATTGGTTAAGACTTCTTTGCAGTCCGCAGGAATATCTAAATGAGCGAATTCAAAGTGCTCAGGCGCCAGGCCGCTAATCTCAAAGATGGAGGGTCCGGATGACAGATCTGTCCGTTCTGGATGGACAGAAGGTTCGGTATTGGTTGAAACTGAATGGGATCGCATTCCGACAGAAGGAGGAGTTCGGTAAACCAGAACTGGCGAGGCCACCTGGGAGCAATGAGGATTAGGCGACAGGGTTCCCTCTTCATCTTCCGGAGCACCCTGGGAACCAACGGTATCGGAGGAAAAGCGTAGGCATAGATCTGTGACCAGTTCATCGAAAAGGCATTCCCGCGTGACCCTTTGTGGGGAAGCCAACTTGCAAAGAATGGGCATTTGCGGTTCTGACTGGTTGCAAACAGGTCTAGATCGGGACGACCCCACAACTGAAATACTCGATCCAACGTTGGTTGATGTAACTCCCACTCGTGATTGGATACTGTTGATCTGCTGAGGGAATCTGCCAAGACATTGGAAACTCCGGGAACATGTATCGCTGACAAGCTGATCCTGTGTCGTATCGCCCAGTCCCAAATTTGTTGGGCTTGTTGTGAGAGTCGGGCAGACCTTGTTCCCCTTGTTTGTTCAAGTAGTGCATACTTGTTGTGTTGTCTGTCCGAATTAATACTGATGCCCCCAGAATGATGGTGCGAAAGGATTTTAGGGCTAGGAAGATGGCCAGCAATTCTAGAAGGTTGATATGCCACATTCGTTGCTGGATGTTCCACTTGCCGCTGACCGTGAGCCCTTGAAGGTGTGCTCCCCACCCTTCGAGGGATGCATCCGTAGTGATGGTGAAACTTGGAGCTTCTACTAGGAAAGCGCACCCTTTCTTTACATTCTTTCTGTGAGTCCACCACAGTAAGGCTTCTCTCATCCGGGAGGTGATGCGAATGAGGTCGTTGAAGGAACCTGAGACCTGCAACCATTGATGGCTGAGCTCCTCTTGTAGTGGTCTCATCTTGAGACGACAGTTGGGAAGTAAAGGAATGCATGAAGAAATCATCCCCAGAAATGATTTTAACTGTCGGACTGAAGCGTACTTTTTTGAGCACAATAGGTGTGCAAGGCTGCAAATCTTTTGTTGCCTTTCTTTTGAGATGAATGCTTGTGTCAGTTGAGTGTCCAACGTGGCTCCCAAAAACGTTTGTCTCTGCGATGGAACGAGATGAGACTTGTCGAGATTGATGGAAAGTCCCAGAGATTGGAAGAGGGACAAACATCTGCGAATGTGGGCGTCTGCGACCATAAAAGAACTCGCCTTGATAAGGCAGTCGTCTAAATATGGAAAGATTCGAATTCCTTCCAGACGTAGGTGTGCGCTCACCGGTGCTAGAACCTTGGTAAATACACGGGGTGCGGAGCGAAGTCCGAAAGGAAGGACCTTGATATGGAAGTCCCTGCCAGCCACTCTGAACCGCAAATATTTCCTGTGTCTGGGAAGAATTGGTACATGGAAATATGCGTCCTGGAGGTCGAGAGTAGCCATGTGATCCCCCGCAGAAAGGAGATGAAGTATTTCTTGAAGCGTTAACATCCGGAAGGACAACTTTTTTAAATATTTGTTGAGGGAACGGAGATCCAGAATGGGGCGCCATTCTTCCGATTTTTTCTTGATCAGGAAGAACCTTGAATAAAACCCTGTTCCTCTTTGCAATTGAGGAACTCTCTCGATCGCTCCCTTTTTTAACATCAAATTTATTTGGGAAAAAAGCTCTTTGAGATGAGCTGGCGGTGGGCCTTTTGGAGGAGAGCTTGGAGGGATCTTTATGAACTCTAGAACATGGCCTCTGGCCACAATGTCCAGGACCCACTTGTCTGATGTTATATCGGACCAGTTCGAGTAGTACTGGGAGATTCTCCCTCCAACTTTTAAAGGGGTAGGCGGTAGAATAGGTGGCAGGTGGCGGTTGTCATTGTTTCTTAAAAGTGTCGCGTCCGCGATAGGAAGGCCTTCTCTTATTCTGTGAATAGGAGGTATTTCTTTGTCCATAAGATTGTTGACGTTGAGGTTGGTAACGTTGATTGTTTTGGAAGGACTGATATGACCTTTGTTGGTTATATCCTCCTCGACTAGAAAAGGAGCCACGGCCCCTAGCTCCACGAAAGGGCGGCTTCCGAAATTGGAGGGTACCCAGAGATCTTGCAGTTTCGGTATCCTTTTTGATGGCTTGAAGGGCCTCGTCCACATGCTGGCCAAAGAGAGACTCACCATCAAACGGCATGTCAGTTATCTTTGCCTGAACCTCCTGGCGGAAAGATGTTGATTTGAACCAGCCTTGTCGTCGTAGTACTGCGGCCCCTGCTAATTGTCTAAAACCTGTGGATGCGACATCCACGGCCGAATCTATGATCTCTGCAGAGATACGTTCTCCTTCTTGCAGTATCTTTAAAGCTTCCGATTTGGATGGTTCTGGCAACATGTCGATGTAAGGAGAGATGTCCGACCACATCTGTCTGTCGTATCGGCCTAGAATGGCCAGTGAATTAGCAGCACGGACTGTTGTTGCTGCCATGGTGGACACCTTTTTTCCAATGGTGTCTAACCGTCTGCCATCCCTATCTGGAGGAGCTGTGATCGGAGAAGATGGGTTCCTAGCTCGCCGTTGTGCCGCCTGGGCAATAACAGAATCGGCTTTCGGTTGCCCTATGAGGCATGCCGGGGTGTTATCTGGCGCCGTGTATTTTTTTGTCGAGGCGAGGTAGGACCGCAGGAATAGAGGCAGGAGCCTTCATGACCTTCAATCCCTCTTGCCAGATGAAGTCAATTATTGGGATGGTCCGTACCTGTCTCCTCGTCTGATCTTTAAAATCGTATAGGAAGCACTCATCCTTTTTGGTTTCCATAGGTAGTAGAAACCTTTGAGTTGCCCTTTCCATCAGAAGATGAAATCCTCCGATGTCAACAGGAGGAGAATCGATGGGAGCTGGAGTTGAAGGAGATGGAGTTTGTAACTGGTAATCATCCCACTCCGTAAGAAGCGATCTGTCGTCTAACTCTCCTTCCTCCCTATCGTTGTCAGAGATGTGAGCATCATCACAAATGATGAGAAGGTACCGGAGACGGTGGTCTGGGTGACCTCAATGCAGAAAAAGAAGTTTGAGGTACAGGTGTTGGTGGAATAGATGAAGCCGATTCGGATGGAGGAAAACGGCGATAATAATCATCCAACATGAATTGAAGATTATTCAATAGAGCCAAAGGCATTTGTGCCGATGGAATCGCATCTTGAGCTGGAACAACAGTCTCTGGGGAAGGTTTATCATCTTGATCATCTTCTTGATATTTGATGAACAATTCTGATGGGCTCCTGGCAGTGCGAAATCTGTCATCGTCCTCAGATTCGTCCTCATCCTCCCCATAATCTAGTAATTGTTGAGGTAATTCTAGAGGTACTTTAGTAGGGGAAATATGTAGTGGAGAAAGGATCTCCAACGAAGAACCCCGTCTATGCAACAAAGAAGATGCTGACGTTAGTGGTGGTAATTGCACCTGTGTCGTAGACGGTGTAGATGGCGCCGTTGCCGCGGCAGCTGACCAGACCTGTAATTCTGTACAAGCAGATAATTGTAGCGTCGACGAGGGAGCCGTCGACGGAGTTGTCGTTGACGGAGCCGGTGTGCATGAAACCACCGACAATGAAGCAGTTGTCGACGACGAGGCAGTCGCCGACGACGAGGCAGTCGCCGACGACGAGGCAGTCTTCAACGACGAGGCAGTCTTCGTCGACGAGGCAGTCTTCGTCGACAAGGCAGTCTTCGTCGACAAGGCAGTCTTCGTCGACGAGGCGGTCGTCGATGGGAGTTTTCTAATCTTCGTCGACGGGGCGTCGACGATAGATCTAATTTCCGTCGTCGACGAAATTGGCTTCACGGAGACAGAGACCAGCGTCGACGGTGATGACGCCGACGACATGATCATCTGAGGTCTCGGCGACGAGAAGGTGGCAGTCGACGTCGTTGTAGCGCCGACGGTACATATCGTCGACGGAGTCGTCGTCGATGCCGTCGACGACGGTGCCTTATTCTGAGGTAAACTCTTCTCAGAAATCCTTTTTGAAGCCAGAGACTTCGGAGTTTTTCTCGGGGGTGTAGTATGAAGAGGCTTACTCTTTGAAGGTGGAGGAGCCTTTTTGAGGAGGAAGGCACTTCAGCACCCTTAGAGGACTGCTGTTTTCTCGACACCTTAGCCCCAGAAGAAGATAAGAGTTCCTCAGCAACCCTCTTCCTAGAGGACACTGTAGAGCCTGAGGCAATACTCCCCACATCAGATAAAGGGTTATCTTGATCCTTAATCTTCTGTAGCCACAGAAGTAGACGTCCCTCTCTGTCTCTGAGAGTCTTTTGAGGGAAGGTCCTACAGATCTTACAGTCTCTCACCTGGTGATCAGGATACAGGCAATAAATGCATTTCTTGTGGGGATCTTCCGAGAACAGTCGTAGCTTCCCACAAGATTCACAAGGTCGAAAGAGAGATCTTTTAGAAGACATTCTGAATGAAGTAAATTGTGAAGAATAGGAAAATACTGAGCAGAGCTCAGGGAGACTCCCTTCACACGACGTGCGGTAGAAAATCTGAGAGCCTCAGCCTCTGAGGAGAGCATTCTAGAGGGTGCTGTCGCCCGATTGGCTGCAGTTTGGACCATTTATAATGACCTGGATAAGTCATAAATGTGGAAGTTTCTTCCCCTGTAGTTTCTATCTACTTCACTTCCTGGTTCTAGGTACTATATATATATATATATATATATATATTATGGTTATTATGTGCATAATTATTGCTTTTTTATGTACCGTGGGACTCCCACTCCGAAGACGGGGAATGATTCAGGCATGTGAATCTATGAAAGATACCCCAATACTGGAGAAACCCAAATCCCCAAGTACCTGAAAGACAGTCGCCGAAGGGGGATCAACGACTGCCAGTCGAAGCACTCGCATGATACATGCAAGGGAACAAGGACCGACTTGGCCGGGTTAAGCCGTAGGCCGGAAACACGTTCAAAAACGGCCAGTGCCCGAAGGCAACGAGGTCCCGACCGGGCCGGGTCAGCCAGGAACAGCAGTACATCGTCCGTGTACAACGCAATTTTATCCTCCGCTAGGCCGGGCCACCTCCATCCAGTCAGTGAGTGATCACTGCGGATCATGCAAGCGAACGGTTCCATTGCCAGAGCAAAAAGAATCGGGGAGAGGGGGCAGCCCTGCCTCGTACCCCGCCCAATGGGGAAGGGGCGGGATAGAGCTCCGTTAACGAGGACCTGCGCCCGGGGACGGTGATAAAGTAGTCGTACCAAGTTGCGGAAAGGAGAGCCAAAGCCCATCTGGTCCAGCACTGCATCTAAGTAGCTCCAACCAACAGAGTCGAAAGCCTTCTCGAAGTCAGTAAGGAGAAGGGACAAGTATGGAGTCAACAGGTGCCGGTTTGCGAGGGCAAGATGAAGGCGTCTGAGACAGTGCCTAGTTCCTCGGAGAGGCATAAAACCGCATTGGTCAGGATGGACGAACTGGGCCAGATGTGGCCGTATGCGACTGGCCAATACGGAAGCGAAAATCTTAAGCTCCGTATTGATGAGCGAAATGGGACGGTAGTCTGAGCAACATTGTGAGGGGGGTTGGGACTTTGGGATCACTACAATGGTAGCGAGATCCGTCTCCGGCCGGAATGAGCCGCAGTCCACCGCTTCTTTGTACATCTCTACAAGAGGTGGAAGCAGGGTATCACGGTAGGACGAATAAAACTCCTGGGGGAACCTGTCCGGCCCAGGAGTCCTACCAGCCGCCAAACGCGAAATGGCTTCCGACACCTCCTCAGGGGTAAGCGGAAGGTCCAGCGCAGCCGCGTCAGAGCCGCCAAGGCGTGGAAGAGTGAATTCTTCCCGCTGGAGGAGGTCGGAAAGGGAAAGATCAGGCGACCGCGCTGAGTAGAGGGTAGCATAGTAGGAGGCAAAGCACTGGGCCACTGCCGCCGGGGCGTGGTGGAGTGCGCCATCTGCGTCCGCCATTTCCGGTATGATACGGTTAGCCATAGGGTAAGTGGCGAGGCGATAAAGGAGCTTCCCATTTTTGTCTCCCCAACCGTACACGCGGGCCACAGAGGAGCGCCAAAGAAGTTTGGCGGCTTCCAGAGAGGTCTGCCTGATCTCATCCCGTAGGAACGCCAGTCTCCGGACCTGGACTTCAGACCTATCCTCGGGGTTCAGCGCCTCAATCAGGGTGGCTTGCGCTTCCAAATGTGTGAGCTGGGAGTCACGCGCCGCCCGAGTGAGTTTCAGCTGGCCCTTGGCGAATCCCCGAATGGTGGCCTTGCCTGCCTCCCATAGGGTGCGAGAGGAAGACACCGAGCCATGGTTAGTTGTAAAATAGGAACCGAGTTCGGCACCAATGCTGTCCTTGAACTCCCCATCCTGGAGGAACCAGGCGTTGAGTCGCCAAAGCGGTCGGGAGGATGGGGGGAAGGGCCCCTACATGGAGTAGCACCGGAGAGTGGTCTGACAGGCCCCTCGGTAGGATAGAGATTGCCTGGAGCGCTCGGCAGTCCTGAACCGGCAGGAAAGCGTAGTCTAGGCGTGCATGGGTGTGATGAGAGGCCGAAGTGTGAGTGTAGTGCCTTGCGGTCGGGTACCACAGTCTCCAGGCATCCCCGAGGCCCAGGCTGGTTGCCCAGGAGGAGAGGAGACCGGATTGAACAGTCCTGGAAGTAGAGGGAGGGGACGCAGTGTCAAGGCCGGGATCCATGACGGCGTTGAAGTCGCCCCCCACCACGGTCAGGCCAAGGGGCAAAGCCGCAATCATCGGGGTAAGTCTGCGGAGTGTAGAGGCCAGCAAAGCAGGAGGGGAATAGACAGACAGGAGATTGATCGGGCGATCTCCAAGGGTCCCTTCTAAGAGAATAAAACAGCCATGAGGATCATGTGTCACCTTACGCGCCACTAGGGGAAGAGTACGACGCGCCAGGATCGCCACCCCTCTGGATCCCCTACGAAACCCGGAATGCCAGACAGTGCCATAGCCATAGCGGGCAAGGAAAGGACACTTTTGGCCTAGTAGGTGGGTTTCCTGAAGCAGGAGTATGTCTACCGCCTGGCGCTGGGCATATCGCAGGACGGCTCCGCGTTTGATCTTGTCCAGTAGGCCATTATTGTTCCAGGACATAAGGCGGAGCGGTGAAAGCGTGTTAGATTCGCCGGTCAGGAGGAGGCCATGGGGGGAGTCGGGCCGCGCAGCAGCATAGCTGGGATTCTGGGAGCATGGTATCGCTCAGAGCTCGCAAATAAGGTAGCATAGCAGTGTGTGAGATGCGTTCACCCAGGTGAATGGAAACAGAGACGGTGCAAACAAAATAAAACCTGAAAAATAAAACGAACGGGAGCCGGAGCTCCAACCCTTCCCAACCCCCACCCCACACTTCAGGAACGGAAGCATCTGTCGCCCAAACAATAACCAGGAACTGGAACACCAAGCTAAAAACGCTTGGAAACTGGGACAGATGTGGAGGACCCCTCCTCATTGCAGGATGTTCTTGTCTTATACCATCGGTGAACAGTTAGTGACCCAGTGGGTTACTGATCTCAGTCTCAGCCACTAGACTCGGTCGGCCCCGACCAGGAACCCAGACAATAAAGAAAGGACGGGCATCACATGATGTGTTCAGGCCGGCCCGGTGAGAAGTGTTGGGCTACGGGAAAGATCAGTGTCCGGAGGATCTATCGAGGACGGTCGAGGCGAGGCCGAACCGGGATCAGAACGGCCCAGGGAGCCAGATCGCCGCCTGGCTGGAGAAGTCTCTCTGGATGGTCCCGGCGTGCGGCCCTGTGCAGGGCCTATCGGAGAGGCAGAGCGCGCCCGTCGCTGGCCCCTACGCCTCCCGGAGCGCCTGCGCCGCGGTCGAAGTACCGGCATGTCCCGCCGAGCGCTGCTGATGGTAGTAGGTTGAACAGGATCGTGGCCGGGCATCCGCAGCGGGAGTTCTTCTGTCGCCCAGGTCCATGCCTCCTCCGGAGTCTCAAAGAAGAGGATTTGTCTTGAAAGACCACACGCAGTCGCGCCGGGAAGAGGAGCCTGTATTGGATGTTAAGCGAGCGCAGCTTCTGCTTGACCTCACCAAAGGAACGACGTTGAGACTGGACCTCCCGGGAGTAGTCAGGGAAGACCATTATCGTCAGGTTATCATGCTTAAGAGGCTGTTTCTTCCGAGATTCGGCCAAGATAGCGTCTCTGTCTCGGTAGTTGAGAATTCGCAGGATGATTGGTCGCGGGGGGCACCCGGCTGCGGCCGGGGAACAAGCGATCTGTGGGCCCTCTCAATCGTGAACCAATGGGAGAGAGCTCCCTCGGGCATCCAGGAGCGTATCCAACGCTCCACAAAGTCCGCCACCCGACCCTGTTCCATGCCCTCAGAAAATCCAATCAGGCGAAGGTTGTTGCGGCGGGCGCGATTTTCTGCATCTTCAGCCCGCCGGTGGAGCTCCTGTGTGTGAGACTGGAGCCGGTTCACCTGGATCTTGAGTTGCTGAACATCGTCTTCCACGACAGACACACGGGATTCCGCTTCCTTAATCCGGGTGTTCGCATTGCGGAGGTCCTGTCGGATCAGCGTTATGTCCACTCGAGCCTCTGCAATCTTGCCTTCAACCGAGGACTGCGACGCCTGGATCGCCTGGAGGATAACGGAGAGGTCGGGCACGGCCGGGGCCCCTGCGCCTGTAGGGCCACCGGCCGCCCCAGCCTCACTGGTGGTAAACCGATCCATCTTGGTCTGGGTAGCCGGAGTCTTGGGTACCTTATCTCGGCCCATGGTGGCCCCTCGGTAGGGTGAAGAGGGAATATCGCCCCCCCGGGTAGTTCGGCCAGAGAGGATGAAAGAAAGGGGTCCAAGGCGCAGCCAGGGCTTGCCGCCCACTCCAATCCAGGCGAACTCTGCGGGGGCTCCAGTGGACCACGGGGCAGAAGCAGACTCGTCAGATCACGGGTCTACAATACAGGGGGTCTGCGGCACCACCATGGCATGATCTAGATGGCACGGCCGCCAGGAGCCGACGGAGGGGCCCACGACCAGGATCTCCCGCCGCCCGAACCGTGCGGCCGACCCGAGACCCCAGGCCGCGGCTGCAGCCCGAATCAGGTGAGCCGGGTCAGGAGAGCAAGACCAGGCAGTCCGGGCCAGAGCCAGGCCCTCCCACGACACCCGACCTGCAGGACCAACCACAGGCCCCTACCGGTCAACCCAAGCGCCACTGCCCGAGGCGGCAGTCGAGGAACCCCCAATCCCCCGGGACCCCAGGTGCGAGGGGGGAGGGGAGGAAGCCCAACAGGCACAAGTCAGGCCCAGGGGTGTCACACACCTCCTCCCCCTCCGCCCGATCGACGGCCAATCTCCCGCTCAGAGGTCCGCACCCCCAACGCAGCGTGAACACCTCCTCACCTCACAGCCGCCATCACCGAAGGGAGGGGGGGGGGGGAGGCAGCCAGCGGCCTGCAGGCACCTGCGCAGCACGGTCCAGGTCTCCAGGAGGGCTCAGCAGTCCCACCGCCTCCTTCAAGATCCGCCAGGCCGCCAACAAAGTCACAGGCAGCAGCGCTCACCACCGAGACCGGCCAGCGGTCTAAGCCTCTCAGGGCCCCCCCCCGGAGCAAGGCGGCGGCCCCCTCGGCGGGAAACCAGTCCACTGGCACGCCGGGCGGCAACGAAAACACTCCAGGCCCAGCAATCAGGCCTCAAGGGACGAATCCAGGTAGGCCCCGGGGCTCCCGATAGACAGTGGGAGCTCACCGAAGCGGCGGGCCGTCCCCGCGCAGCCGGAGAGCAGGACCGCAGCCTCGCCGGCCGGTTTCAGAAGGCCGGCGACTCAGCGCTCCGCATCGGCGCGATCAGGACGTAGGGCCGTGCAGTGAGCTGACAGCCGCGGTGGCAGCCGCCATCTTGATCGAGGCCGTAGGGGGGTCGGGCATTGAGAGCGTCCTCCGTCTCAAGAATCGCAAGGCCGCACTTCCACAGAGCCCTCCGGCCCTCCAGGTGACCGGGTCAGAGATTTCAGGGGCCACTCATGTCCCGATGGCAGGCGAATGCAGAGCGGATGACGGAGGGGTCCGGAGCACTCCTAAGGTGCGACCGCCATCTTGACGCTCTTGGCCACGCCCCTATGCTGAGCACTTTAACTATCTTTTTTATATACATGTCGATTGTGATAAACTGTTTTTTTTTTTTTACTGTAATCTTTGGATTAATACAATTTGTTACTACTACTCCTGATGACCATTTCCTATTAAGTGTGGTATTTGACTCTCGCAAGATGCACCATGCTGCCTACTTCCAACATGGCAGAACTCCTCTGTCTTCATCCAGAGCTTCCTAGCTCAACTTAGAGGTGTGGCTACCATGGGGGCTACATGCTTTTAGAAAACAGGTTTGCCAACTGGTTTTCCCTTTCCTGTCCCTAGTGCCAGCCTGTCTACTTAGTCAACAGAGCAGCCTCTCTACTAAGTGTTTCCCATTTGCCCTTCAAAGGTGGCTTCTCCTTTGAGGCTCACCATTTGGGAAAACACTTGTGGGACTTTCTGCATGAAGGAGGTAACACCTTTCTCCGGTGCAGGCTTCTCTTGCAACTTTTTCTTGGAGTCGTTAGCCCGTCTCCCCAGGAGGACAGAAAGCTGTCTCAGAGACAAACCCCCATGGGCAACTGTTAAGGGCACAGGAGACTAAAGGCAACAAAGTGGCAATTGTGTTAAAATTGCACACTGCAACAAGTTACATTAATTTCAACCTTAGAACCAAGTTGGGATTAATGGAACGAGTTGTTTGATACCTTGGAGTATTAACTTTGGTCGCACCATTCAGGAGTTGGCACACAAGAGGAGCCAGCGTGTAATCCTGCACTAGCCAATGAGGCAACCAAGTTTTTCCACAGTAAAAACGAGTTTTGCGTTTTTACTGTCAACATGCAAAATACATGCTCTGCCCAAAAAATATGCTACACCCTGCCTTAGGGTATGTTAGACCAGCATTGGGGTGACTTACACATAATGCAGGGGAAGGCTTGCCTTTGCCATTGCCTAAAATGGCAAAGTTTGGCTAGAATTTGAAAACGGCTTGTCCAGTCTGCGATGGCGAACTAAAAGGTAGGTTTACTTCGGTCACATTCAGCATGGGACAACCAGTGCTGCAATCCCTGGGGTGACCTTCTAATTTACATGTACTGGGTACCATATCCTAGGGATATAAGTTACCTTATGCCAATTGGGTATAAGCCAATACAACTTGCACATTTTAGGATCAGTGCACTGGTACTGAGGTCTGGTTAGAAGGCCTCAGTGCAGTCTCAAGAAAAGCTTAGGGGTGACCATAAAAAAAAGAGGCATTTCCTTACACATAAGCTGTGCCTAATCCGGGGCCACTAGAATGACTTGGGCCAGGTTGTTTCTAATGATCTTCAGAACCCGGGGCAGGAGTGGTATCGGCGGAAAAGCGTACTGAAGACCAGAGTTCCACTCTAGGCAAATGCGCTCCCTAGCGAGAGGCAACTTGGGAGCTCTAACAAATAGAACTGCTGACATTGTATGTTCTCTGCAGTGGCCAATAGATTAAGCCAAGGTTCTCCCCATTCACGGAAGAGACCATGCATCATATCCGGATGTAACTGCCACTCGTGATATGCGTCGACGGCTGAGCCCTTCCGCCCTGGCATTCAAGGATCCTGCCAGGTGGTTCACCACCAGGAAGACTCCTTGAAGGTCTAGCCATTTCTAGAGGTATAGCGCCTCCTGGCATAGGACCTCAACACTGCCCTGATTGTTGCAATACCACATGGCGGTAGTGTTGTCCGTAAGCACCTGAACCAGACTCCCCTTGATAGACAGAAGGAAGGCTTTCAATGTCAAGTGGATGGCCCTCAGCTCCAAGAGGGTTATATGGAGCCGGGGCTCCACAGGAGCCCAAAGGACTCTGATCTCCACCTCTCCAAGGTGGCAACACCAACTCAGAAGCGATTAATTGGTCACCACTTTCAACTCTAAATGGGGTACAGAAAGGGATCTGCCGCTGACCCAACTGCAGTCCTATAACCAACCACTGCAGATTTTGCGCAGTCTCCTCCGAGATCTGCATGTTGTCGAAAAGGTCCCCTTGATGCTGGGCAGACTGAGAATTAAGCTCCCACTGCAAAGCCCACAAATGCAACCTGGCATGCTTTAGCAGCTGAATTCAGGAGGCCATCAGTCCCAGTAGCCTCAGAGTGAACTTCACAGAAATCCAGGACAGAGGCTGAAAGATCGGGATCATAGCCTGAACATCCTGGACTCCTTTCCAGGGGAAAGGCACGAAACTGAAGTGTCCAGAATGGCTCTGATGAAGGGGAGCGTCAGAGAAGGATTCAGGTGTGATTTCTGAATGTTAATATTGAACCTCAAAGATGACTGGAGGTTCGTCATAGTCTGGAAGTGGTTGACGACTGCCTGGGGCGAGCCCGGCTTTAACAGTCAGTCGTCGAGGTAGGGCAGTGCTTAATTTGAGCCGGTGGTTTCCGGTGCTCGGCTCTAGCACTTAATTGCCAGCACAGGCACTTATGACAGTCTGCCACATGGTGGCATTGTCTATCTAATTTAGAGATGAACACAATAGTTGTTTATTCATTCAATATACATTAAAAACGACTTACACCTGCCACCCAAGCCACTGTTATAGCTTTGGAGGCCTGGAATAGTCTGAATTGTCACACCTGAAGGAGTGTGATGGTTAGTAATTGAGTTTGTGGTGTCATTGGTAGCACTGGCAGAGGCAATGGGTGGAGCAAGCTGCAGTGGCCTCCTGACGAGTGCCCTGGCACCTACTGTTTTACAAATTAAACACTGACCGGGGAAGACAACGACCAAAGTTGTGCTGCTACCACACCATCACTTCCGTGAACACCAAGGTGTGTTGGTGAGGCCAAAGGGGAACATAGCAAATTGAAAATGCTCCTGTCCCATCATGAACCAAAGGTAGCGCCAATGAGCCTCCAGAATCGGTATATGGAAATACGTGTCCTGCAGATCCAACGTCACCATCCAGTCTCCAGGGTTGAGGGCAGACAAGACCTGTGCCAGTTTGAGTATTTTGAATTCTTCTTTCCAGAGGAAGGCGTTGTGAGGGTGCAGGTCTGAAATAGAATGAAGGCCTGTCTTTCTTGGGCACCAGAAATAGCAGGAATAACAACCACAACCCACTTCTGGCACAGGCACCTTCTTGATAGTCCCTTGGGCCAAAAGGGTTTGCACTTCCTGCCGTAAGACAGACAGATGGTCCTCAGTCAGACGTTCCGAGGAAAGTAGAAGGAGTGGCAATAAAGGGCAAGGAGTACCCCTTTCGGACTATCTGCAGAACCCACCTATCTGATGTTATGGTCTGCCGACCCAGCAAGAATCCTTGGATCCTGCATCCAACCGAGTGTCTGTGCTGCACTAAGGGCACGCTAGGGGTTTGGCAGGTAGGGGTTTTAGCAGGTGGGGCTGGGGGGTTAGTGGGCTGAGTGGCTGGCTAACCTTGACCACAGGATGGTGGGCACTGCTGCCCTGGCGGTGAAACTGCTGTGCACCTTGCTGAGGCTGAATTGGCTGCCGGTATGGGGTACCTCTTCTGAAACTGCAAAATTAAGGGTAGGGCTCATGCGGCTGGCAAGGCGGGGCAGACAAGCCCCAGGAGCATGCAGTGGCCCTACTCTCTCTGAACCGTTTCATAGAAAAATCTGCCTTGTCCCCAAACAGGATAGTCCCTTCAAAGGGCATGTCCATGAGGGATGGCTGGACATCACCTGACAAACCTGTTGACTGCAGTCAGGCATGGCAGTAAATGGCAACACTGGCATCAAAGGCTCATCAATGTAATCAGCAGTATCCAAGCCACTACGAATTAGGAACTTGACTTTGCCACATTACAAACGCCCTGTATAGCTTGGGTAAGGACAGGTCAGAGGCCTTCCGTTACACCTTCGAGGACGTGCGCCACCGAATCTCAAAGAGTGAGGGAATAAAGGCACAGCAGGAAATAAGCAATGATGGACCTGAGGGCAAAACTGATGGAAGAAAGGGAAACGTTAGTTACCTAGTAAGCATCTGTTTGCGGCATGTAGTGCTGTAGATTCACATGTTGTGCATACTCAGAAGTCTTTCGAGTCATGAGGTAGTGTGACTCATCCTCTTGCAGGTAATGAGCATGGTCATCGACTCCATTGTTAAATTGTTATCCTGGCGGTTGAGGATGGAATGTGAAGCGAAGTCCAGAGAGTTGGCCGTGCAAATAAAGAGGAAAAGGAGATAAAAAGATGACTGCAACGGCCACTGACGTCAGGGGAGGAGGGTGGGTGCATGTGCACTACCGCCACAAGCAGATGCTTACTGGCTAATTAACATTTTACATTTGAGGCATGTGTGGCTGTAGAAACACATGCTGTGCACAGACTGTAAAGCAGTCTTCCCAAGAAAGCAATGGCTAGCCTGTAGAAGTTCCAGTATATTGACAAAGTGTATAGAGAACTGCCTGGCCTGCATTGGCTGGTTGGCGAGCCAGCACATTCACATATTAATGTTTTGTAAAAGTATGTGGTGTGGACCAGGTAGCTGATTAGATGTCAGCTATAGGGATGTTCCCCAAGAAGGCCATAAAGATTCAATTCTTGCGAGCGGAGTCAACTCTAGCAGGAATAGGCCATGTCCTTTTAGCTTTAACAAAGCATGTCTGAATGCATTTTGGATGCATCTTGCAATGTCTGATTTGGATGCATCTTGCATGTCTGATTTGGATAGGGCCTTTCCTGTATGGGACTTGAAGAAAGCAAAAAGGAGCTGGTGTGTCTTTCTAAAGGGTTTAAGGCCAGATGTACAACCCTTTTTTGTGCGGCCGCAAACGGGAGATCCTCCCGTTTGCGATCGCAAAAAAGGGTAATGGCATGTACAAACGCTATTTTGCGAGTCACTAACTCGCAAAATAGCGTTTGCGATTCTCGCTATTAGGAAGGGGTGTCCCTTCCTAATAGCGAGACTCACAGCCACGTACAATTGCTTTGCGACCGCTTTTGCGGTCGCAAAACACTTGCAGTTTACCACCTACTTCAAGTAGGTGGTAAACCACCCGCAAACCGGAAAAGGGACCCCTGCCCCTTTGTGAGTATGTGAGAAGGAAAATGCTACTTACCAGTATGCATCTGTTCTTGGCATGTAGAGCTGCAGATCCACACACTATGCATAGATCGCCATCTGGTGTTGGGCCCGGATGTTTGCACTTTGTTGTTGTATTGGAATAAGTCTTTGGAAGTCACGAGATAGGTGACTCCTCCCTTGGACAATAGTGCGCATGGGCATCGACTCCATCTTCAGATTGTTTTTTCGCCAAGAAGGGAAATGATGGAGTTTTGTGAGAAACAGAAAGAGATGTCCATGTATGTTGTATCTAATTAAGATAATACTGGAACAGATAAAGGTAGCCGGGGAGGTGGGTGGGCGTGTGTGGATCTGCAGCTCTACATACCAAGAACAGATGCATACTGGTAAGTAGCATTTTCCGTTCGAGGCATATGAGCTGCAGATCACACACTATGCATAGTTTGCATAGCAGTACTTCCCTTTAGCGGCGACCACCAGTATCTGTTGTAGTAGTCTGAAATAGTGTTTTGAGTACAGCCTGGCCCACACTAGCTTGTTGTTTTGCCTGCACATCTACACAATAGTGTTTTGTGAATGTGTGCAGTGTAGACCATGTAGCTGCTTTGCAGATGTCATCTAAGGGAATGTTCCCTAAAAATGCCATGGAAGCCCCTATTTTACGGGTAGAGTGGGCTTTAGGGGGAATAGATAGTGTACGTTTTGCTTTGTGGTAGCAAATTTGTATACATTTGACAATCCACCTTGCAATCCCAGATTTTGATATAGGATTGCCTTTATGTGGTGGTGAGAAGGATACAAAAAGTTGTTTTGCGAAAAGGTTTTGTTCTGTCAATGTAGTAAAGGAGGGCTCTTTTCACGTCTAGTGTATGAAGAGCTCTTTCTGCTACTGTTTGTGGTTGCGAGAAGAACACTGGCAACTCCACAGATTGGTTGAGATGGAAGGGAGAAATAACTTTAGGAAGGAATTTGGGATTTATCCTGAGAACCACTGTGATGGAGTTGTAAAAATGGTTCTTGAATAGTTAGTGCCTGTAACTCACTGACTCTTCTGAGAGATGTGATGGCTACAAGGAAAGCAACTTTCCATGTAAGAAATTGGAGCTCACATTTATGTAGAGGTTCGAATGGAGGGCCCATTAATCTAGTGAGGACGATGTTTAGATTCCACACTGGAGAGGGTGGTACCCGGGGAGGAATTATTCTTTTGAAGCCTTCCATAAATGCTTTAATGGCTGGTACCCTGAACAATGACAAATGTTGTCTATTTTGTAGGTAAGCTGCTATGGCAGCGAGATGCAATCTAATGGATGTGTATGCTAGATTACATCTTTGAAGATGCAGCAGGTAACATATGATGTGTTGAATGGACGCATCTAGAGGATTGATTGTGTTATTGGTACAGTATATAACAAATCTTTTCCACTTGGCTACATAGCAAGCCGGGTCTGGTGGCTCAGTGGACTAATGCGTCCACTGCAGGGGCCTGTGTTCGACCTCATGGTCACAGGTTCAAATCCCAGGGGGTCCACTCAGCCTTTCATCCATCTGAGGTCGATAAAATGAGTACCATTGAGTTGGGTAACAACAAACATCTGTTATTCAGCGCCAAGATACCCAAGGGTGAACGTGCGCTTTACAAATACACATGTTATGTTAGCAGGCTCTAGTGGTGAGGCGCCTAGCCTCTTTGATAACGTTCATACAATCAGGTGGAAGATTGAGGTAACCAAATTCTAGGACTTCAGGAGCCAGATCGCTAGATTGAGCTGTGCTGGATCTGGATGTCTGATCTCTCCACGGTTCTGTGTTAAGAGATGTGGGGAGAGGTGTAGTTTTTGGTGCGGGACTACGGATAGTTCCAGCAATGTTGTGTACCATGGTTGTCTGGCCCATGTTGGACAACTAGAATCAGTGTTAGTGACTGTTGTTGCAGCTTGCGCACCACTAATGGAATGAGTGGGACAGGCGGAAAAGCGTACGCAAATCTGCCTGACCAATTCATCCATATCGCATTGCCTTTGGACAATGGGTGTGGATATCTGGCGGCGAAGCTTGGGCATTTTGTGTTGTAATGTGTGGCGAAGAGATCTATCTCTGGATGCCCCCACATTTGGAAAAATGGTTTAAGAACTTGTGGGTGAAGTTCCCATTCGTGAATTTGTTGTGTTTGACCTGCCATCTGATTCTGAATTCCTGGAAGATGTTGGGCTAAAAGGAATATGTTTTGAGGAATAGCCCACACCCATATGCTCTGAGCTAGTTGAGAGAGCTGCAGAGAGTGCGTCCCCCCCTGTTTTTGTAAATAATACATTGCTGTGATATTGTCTGTCCGGACTAAGACAGCTTTGCCCGATATTTGTTTCTGGAATGATTTTAATGCCAGAAAGATTGCTAGTAACCCCAAATGATTGATGTGGAGTAGCTTTTGCTGAGGTGTCCACGTGCCCTGTATGGTGTGATGTAGTAGATGAGCCCCCCATCCGGTGAGCGATGCGTCTGCTGTTAGCACAATCTGTGGAACTGGCTCTAGGAACGGACGCCCTTTGGAAAGGCTTTGGGTGTTCCACCACTGCAGAGAGCGATGTGTGCGGCCGTCCACCAACACCAGATCTGTTAGCTGACCTAGAGCTTGGTTCCACTGACGTGCCAAGCATTCCTGTAAGGGGTGCATCTGGAGTCTTGCATGCGGCACTATGAATATGCAAGAGGCCATCATCCCTATTAGTTGCATAAACACTCGAGCTGGAAGTGAGTGTTGCGGCTGGAATTTTGTTATAAGGGCTTGCATGCTTGCTATCCTGGCTGGATTGGGGTATGCAAGGCCTTTTGAGATGTCTATTGTGGCACCTAGATATTGTTGGATGTGGGACGGTTGGAGGTGAGACTTTGTGAGGTTTATTGTGAACCCGAAGTCGTGAAGCAGTTGGATTGTGGTGTGTGTGTGATTTACACACTGGGTATGCGACCTGGCTTTTATGAGCCAGTCGTCCAAGTATGGGAAGACGTGAATTTGTTGTCTTCTTAAGTGGGCTGCTACGACTGCCAGACATTTTGTGAAGACTCTGGGTGCTGTGGTGACTCCGAATGGGAGAACCTTGAACTGATAATGTTGACCGTCCACTACAAATAAAAGATATTTTTTGTGAGCAGGGTGAATGGGAATGTGGAAGTAGGCGTCCTTGAGATCTAAGGTGGCAAGAAAATCGCCTTGTTTGAGTAGAGGAAGGAGTTGTTGAAGAGTGACCATATGAAAATGGTCTGATTGTATGTAGAGGTTTAATGGTCTGAGGTCGAGACTGGGCGTCAGGGTTCCGTCCTTCTTTGGAATGAGAAAATACAGTGAGTAGATCCCTGTGTTTTGCTGATGCAGGGGAACTGGTTCTATTGCATGTTTTTGTAGGAGGGAAAGTACCTCTTGTTTGAGAAGCGTTAAATGGTCTGTTGACATTGGACGCTGTTTGGGTGGTATGTTTGGGGGAGTTGAAGTGAGTTCCAAGCAATAACCGGATTGGATAATTTGTCTCACCCACCTGTCCGTGGTAATGGTGTTCAAGACAGGTAGGAACTGTAGTAATCTTCCCCCGAGTGGAGTGTAATGGTCTGGGGGGAGTAAAGGGAAGTCATTGTTTGGAGGTGGAGGCAGTACGAGTATTGATGGTTTTGCCTCTACCCTTGTTGTTATTGCCCCTGTAGCCTCCTCTGTAATAACCTCTGGTAGATGAGGTCTGGGTGGGACTTTTATAGGACGTGGAGGAGTTATCCGTGGTAAAACCGCTAGAGGCGCCCCTATAAGAGGAGCAACGAAAGGAACTTCTGGGAGTTTGCGATTGCAAAGCTCCCATTGATTTGGCTGTGTCAGTGTCTTTTTTCATCTTTTCTAAAGATGAATCCACACTAGGTCCGAATAAATGTTCTTGGTCAAACGGCTGATTTAGTATGGCAGTTTGAACCTCGGGTTTGAACCCTGAAATACGGAGCCATGCATGTCTACGCAAAAGGACACTGGTATTAATCGCTTGTGAGGCTGTGTCTGCAGCATCCAGAGCACATCGAATGGAGGTATTTGTTATAATCTTGCCTTCCTGGATGAGATCATTGGCTCTTGTTTTGTATTGATCTGGAAGGTGTTGTAGTAGGGTCTCTAGTTCGTCATAGTGTGCCCTATCGTACCTAGCCAGCAAAGCCTGTGTGTTGGCAATTCTCCAAATGTTAGCTGCCTGGGATGCTGTTCTTTTACCAGATGCGTCCAACAGTTTTGACTCCTTATCAGGAGGTGGAGCATTGCCTGAGGTTTTGGAGTTAGCCCTTTTCCTGGCGTTAGAAACTACCAAGGAATCTAAGGGAAGTTGCCCTTTAATGTAAACAGGGTCAGCTGAGGCAGACTTATATTTCTTTTCTACCCTGGGGTTAATGACTCTAGCCCTTACAGGATCTTTAAAGACTTCAGGAGCGTGTTTGATTACCCCTTTCAACATTGGGAGAATAGAAGTGGACCTTTGAGATGGTGCGAAAGTGTCCATAAGGAAGTCTTCTTCTATAGGGTCTGTGTGTAAACCAAAGCGTGGTATTCTGCGGCTCTGTGTATGAGCTGAGTGAACCCTATAGTGTGCTCTGGAGGGGATGGTCTAGATGGGTAGACATCATCTTGTGGTGTGTCAGGAACATCTGGTGTGCCATAATTGTCCCATGGGTCAGTTGGGATATTAGGAGGGCTAGGTTCTCTTAAAGGTTGATCATCGCCTTCGTACTCAGAAGGGTCCTCATCATCTTGAGGTGGAGGAGATTGTGAGGGTATTGGAGATGGAATAGCGGAAATGTGGTGTGGAGGTGGAGAAGGAATTCTGAAAGGAGAAGTGGCAATGTCTCTTTTCTTTAGAGGGAGTGGAGCTGGAGCTGGTGCAGGTCTGTCCAACTTCCTTTTCCTGGAAGGGCTAACTATAAGCCGACCTGTATTTGGGTCTATTTCCAGAGTTTTTTGGGTTGGATCAGGTTGGAAAAGCTCCTCCTCTGTAGTGTGTGGTTTCGGTGCCGCTTTTTTCGGGTCCGAGTATTTTTGTGGCACCGATTTTGGAGTTGTTTTATGCTCCTTAGGTTTGGAAACTGGAGTTTTTTTTGGTTCCATTGGGGTCTTTGGAATCGGTTCCGATAATTTTCTCGGCTCCGAAGGTTGAGCGCCCGCAGTTTTCGAACCGGTTGTTTGTTCGGTTCCAATGGTTTTTCGGATCCGAAGGTTCGGTGCCCGTGGGTTTTGGTGCCGAATGGGCCGATGTGGAGCCCGGTCTCGGTGCGGGCGAAGACAGTGGTTTGTCTCTGGGTTTGTCTTTTGGCCTCGGTGCCGGGGATGGGGTTTCGGTACCGAGGGTAGGCTGGCTCGAGCCCGAGCGGCCTGAAGGCTTGTGTGTTGACTTCTTTGCCGAGCCGGAAGGCGGGGCGTGGGAAGTTTTGTCCCGGTGTGCACCTAGGCCCGAAGGTGAAGGTGTTACCGAAGCCTTTGTAGGAATGGATGGAGGGAGGGGGTCGACGTCAGTACTTACGACCCGTTGCCCCGGAGTGATGTCTTCGACGTCGGAATCGTCGGCTTCCGAGGCGCTGATGATGCCCTCTTCGAGTTGTTCCTGCTCCGGTACATTGATGCCTTCCTGGAAGATATCGTCCGGTATGGATGTGGAAGATCGAGCCATGCTTCTTCGAGCTCGATGATCCCGTATGGTTTTCTTGGAGCGGAAAGAGGCACAAGCTGGACAGTCTTTGGCCTCGTGCTCGGGCGAAAGGCAGAGGTTACACACCTCGTGAAGATCGGCGTGGGGAAACTTGGATCCACATTGAGGACACTTTTTGAAAGGAGTCCTTTCCATGAGCCAAAAGGCCTGATGGCGCAGCTAGGCCCGAAGGCCTGCGTCGACGACCGAAATCGAAGAATTCGAGTTGGTAGAGATGCGCGTCGAGAAGGGAAACGTGATCGAAAACCATACCGAAGAAAGGGTGAAGGATTGCACGTCGAAAGTTAGAACGGTAGCGACACCGAACTGGAGCGCGACGAACACATCCGAGCCCGATGGCGGAAAAAAACAATCTGAAGATGGAGTCGATGCCCATGCGCACTATTGTCCAAGGGAGGAGTCACCTATCTCGTGACTTCCAAAGACTTATTCCAATACAACAACAAAGTGCAAACATCCGGGCCCAACACCAGATGGCGATCTATGCATAGTGTGTGATCTGCAGCTCATATGCCTCGAACAATATTTTTAAGAGCAGGCAGTGGTCCCAGGGACCACTGCCTGCCCTTAAAAAAATTAAACTGAAAAGTTTCATTTTTCTTTTTTAAATGCATCCCGTTTTCCTTTAAGGAAAACGGGCTGCATTTTTAAAAAAAGGCTGCTTTATTTGAAAGCAGTCCCAGACATGGTGCTCTGCTGACCCCAGCAGGCCACCATCCCTGGGAGTGCTAGCCATTCCTATTGGGGTCGCAAATTGCGACAGCCTCATTAACATTCATGAGGCATGCAATTTGCAACCCCATTAGGAATCGCTAACAGTGTCTGAGACACTGTTATACATCCCAATTTGCGAGTCGCAATTGGTGGGTCGTACATCTGGCCCTTAGTTCTGTCAATATAGTGCATGAGGGCTTGTTTAACAACTAAAGTATGGAAAGCCTGTTTCCTAACTGAGTCAGATTGAGGGGAAAAAAAACAAAATTCAATGGATTAAGGTGGAACTGTGAGATCACCGTAGGGAGAAATCTGAGGTTTGTGTGGAGGACAACCCTATCCCTGTGTATCTGGAATAAAGGGTTTTCCAAGGTTAGTGCCTGAAGCTCACTGATACACCTAAGTGAAGTGATGGCGTCCAGAAATGCTACCTTCCAAGAGAGAAACTGAAGGGGACAGGAGTAGAGGGGTTCGAACTAAGGGCCCATGAGTCTTGTCTATACAATGTTGAGGTTCCATGTCAGGGCTGTCGGGACCCGAGGAGTATTGACTCTTTCGAGACCATGCATAAAAGCTTTTATGGCTGGATTCTAAAGAGGGAAATGTAGCCTATTCTGAAGGTAGGCTGCTACAGCAGCTAGGTGTAGCCATAAGCATGTTAAAGATAATTCACAAGTTTGCAAGTGAAGTAGGTAGCAGACAATAACTTGTACTTTGGCTACTAAAGGGTCAATGTGTTTTGAATGACAATAGTATACAAATCTCTTCCACCTGGCAGTATAACAGGCACGAGCAGTAGTCTGTGTGCTTCTTTAGGAATGCTCATGCATTCAGGTGGAAGATTAGAGTACCCAAATTCTAGGACATCAGGAGCCAGATCGAGAGATCTGGGGTCTGTGTGCTTGATTTTCTCATGGTTCTGCATGAGAATCTCTGGACTGTTGGCAAGTCTCTTGCGCGGAACGACAAAGTTCGAGGAGGGTGCTGAACCATGGTTGGCGTGCCTAGGTGGGAGCCACCAGGATGAGGGTGAGACACGTCTGCCATAGCCTCTGAACCACAAATAAAAGTAGTGGGAGAGGAGGAAAAGCGTAGGCAAATATCCCTGACCAACTCATCCATAGTGCATTGCCCCTGGACTGTGGGTGGGGGAACCTGGAGGCGAAGCTTGGGCATTTTCTGCTGTGGCGAAGAGGGCTATTTCTGGGAGTCCACAATGCTGGAAGTACTGTAGAAGGACTTGTGGGTGGAGTTCCCAACCGTGGACTTGTTGCCACATGCTGCTGTGGAGGTCAGCAAAGTCGTCATCCATTACCGGAAGGTGCTCTGTTGACAGATGGATCTTGTGTCGGAGAGCCACAGCCAAATCATCTGGGCTAGATGAGAAAGTTGGGGCAATCTAGTGCCCCATTACTTTTGAAAATAATACATGGCTATCGTGTTGTTCGCCTTGATAAGAAGTACTTTGCCAATTAAGTGAGAAAGGAAAGCTTTCAATGCAAGTTGGAATGCTAGCAGGTCCAGGTAATTGACGTAGAGACCCTGGTGCCTGGGTTCCAACTGGGCTTGGACAGTCAGATCCTGTAAGTGTGGACCTATAAATTGAGGAAGGCGTCCATTGTAATGATCCTGTGCGGAACTGGGTCGAAAAAAGGCTGCCCCTGCAACAGGTTGTTGGTGTTCCAACACAGCACAGAGAAACAAGTGCGTCAGCTGATCAACACTAGATCATCCTAATGACCCTCCGCTGGAGACCACTGGTGTGCCAAGCACTCCTATAATGGACACATGTGTAACCTGACATGGGGCACTATGGCAATACAAGATTCCATTATGCTGAGGAGGCGCATGACTTTCCTGACCATAACTTGGTGGCCTGGTTGAAAGAGGGGTTAGTGCCTGAAAGGACTGTATCTGGGCAACATTTGGATAAGCCATGTCAACCTCAGAGTTGAGGATTGCCCCCAGACACGGCTGTATCTGGAGGGGTTGGAGGTGAGATTTTTTTAACATTGATGGTAAACCCTATTTGGTGAAGGGGGTTTATTGTAAACAGAGTGTGTTTGCTGCAGTTTTGATGGGTGGCAGTCTTGATGAGCCAGTCATCTATATAGGGGAAGACATGGACACCTTCTCTGTGCAGATGAGCAGCCACAACCGCAAGGCACTAGGTGAACACCCTGGGTGCAGTGGTGATCCCGAAGGGGAGCTTCTTGAACTGGTAATGCTCTTACAGACAGAAACCTGAGATACTGGTGATTTGCCGGGTGGATTGGTATGTGGAAATAAACATCCTTTAGGTCGAGAGCGACCATGAAGTCACCTTGTTGTAGCAGCGGGATGACATCCGGAAGAGTAACCATGTGGAAGTGCTCTGAAAGAATATATCTGTTCAGGGGCCTGAGGTCCAGAATGGGCCAAAGGGAACCATATTTTTTGGGAATGAGAAAGTACATAGAATATACTTCCAGGCCCTGCTGATGGTGGGGAACGGGTTCTATGACCCCCTTTGAGATGGAGCAATTGGCCATCTTCCCGGAGTAGCTTTTGATGTTCTTGGGTGAGTTTGTGTTTGCGAGGTGGAATGGTGGCAGGCACGGGAGTAAGTTCCAGACAATGACCATGTTGGATAATATCCAACACCCACTGGTCGAGGTGATGTTCCCGCCAAGCAGGAAAAGACCTTTGGAGGCACCCCAACAGGAGTTATAGGATCTGAGAGAAGGAGAGGCAAGTCAGGGCTTAGTGGCAGCTCCCATGGGGGAAGACAACCTTACCCCTGCCTTTTGAGTTGTTGTCTCTAAAGTACCTTTTAAAGTAGCGTCTGGAAGAGGACTATTGGGCCTGTGGACATTGGTAAGAGCGGGAGACCACAGGAGAGGTGGTCTTTGAGCATCCATGGTAGTGTGTACGGTGAAAGGAGCAGCGAGGAGTAGGTCTGTAGGGCCCCCATCGCTTTCGCCGTCTCAGTATCTTTATTTTTTCAACATCTGGTCAATCTGCAGTCCGAACAGACGTTGACCATCAAACGGCAGGTTAAGCAAGTTTTGCTGGGCCTCCTGGCTTGAAGCCAGAGATACGGAGCCAGACATGCCTGTGCAGAAGGTCACTGTAGTTGAGCCCACTAGCAGCAGTGTCCGAGGCCACTCCCTTACCCCCAGCATCTATACGTTTACTCTCCTTATCTGGAGGATGGGATCACCAGAGGTTTGAGAGTTAATTCCCCTCATGTGCGGTGGTAACCACCAGAGTCCGGCCGGAACGGACCACAAACGTATAGGGGGTCAGCAGGGAAGCTTTCTATTTTTTGTCCTAAATGTGATGAACCTGGCGTGGATGGAGTTGAGAAAGATGTTTGGGGTGTGACGTAGCATGCCTCTGAGCGTGGGGTGGTACTGTGCAGAGCAGAGTGTGTGGAGGAGAGGCTCTCAAAAAGAAGTCCTGCTCCAAAGTCTCCACCTTGCGGAAGGAGGCAGCCCTACCAAGTAGTTCATGGTAGGAAGTGGAGTCATCAGGAAGGGAGGGATGGGCAGGGTACAGGCCAGGGTCTGCGTCCCCCAGTGGGTCAGCATCATAGATGTCCCAGGGATCACCCTGCAGAGGAGTGGCAAACAAATCCCCTACCCCTGCCCCCGTGTCTGTGTGAGGAGACAACTGCAGTGTGTAAGGATGGGGGACACCTGGAGAGGCGGGCAAGAAGATGAACGCTGTGGAGGGGCGAGGAGGAGAAAACAGCAAAGGGCTAGTAGCCTTGTCCGCCTTTTTGCCTTGGTTTGGGAGGAGGTGGCAAGTCCAAAGCTTACTCAAAAGAGAGTAGACGCTTGGAGGGTTGAGCGCCAGCCCCCAGAGGATTGGCTAGAATCCAGCCCGTATGGGGGTGAATGGCCAGATGTTTCTACCTGGCATCACTCTTCTTGCAGCCTGTGGAGGATTGGTTCTAAAGGTTCCGAACAGAGGACAAGTTTTCGATGTACAGGCCAAGGTTTTCGGCTTCGAGGGTGTTTTCAATTTCAATACCAATTGTCAGCTCCGAAGGGCGGGTCGGCGCCAAGGTGGGTCTGATTCCACGTCAAGAGTGCTGGCATCAACAGTTTCTTCGGCGTTGAGCCAAAGCTGGGCGCTACATCCGAAGGTGGTGGTTGGTGCAGACCATGGCAGTCGGTCTCTGAGGCTCCAGAGTGGCAGGACGATCCTTATGGGTTTGCTCGACATGCGAGCAGTGGTGAGGGGGTGGGAAGTCTGTACTCACAACAGGCTGCACAGGAGGCAAGTCCTTGATCTCCAGATCGGAGCCTGAGCTGTCAGAAGGCGAGAAGGTTCCCTCATCTGCTGCTGAAGGTTGTAGGCGATGTTCCCCCTCGATATCCTCATATCCGAAGAGGTCCAGTGTGTCGTCTCCGCTCCTATGAAACATTTCGAGACGTCGAGCCTGATGGTCACGAAGGGTCTTCCTAGGTCAGAAGGAGTGGCAGGCCTCGCAGACAATCTCATTATATTCGGGAGACAGACACAGATTACAGACCTGATGGAGGTCGGTCCGAGGGTACTTCGCATGACAGAGTGGACAGTTGCGTAAAGGCATTCGTTCAATCACTGTCAGAGCCAAAGCCGAACAAGTAGGAGTCGGAAGAGATCCAAAGAGTCTGAACATGCCCTTGCAGAACTCTTGGATCTGACTTTGTGTTGCAGAAGGCCCAGAAACTCAGGTTGTGCCGGGACAAGTTGAGAGAAGGGCTCAGATATCGACTAAATTCTGGAGCAAGATCAAGAGGCATGAGACCATCTGCACACCCTCTCGAGAGAGGCGGGAAGGGGCTCAGTCACACTTGGCTTTTTTGTGCTTCTTTTTTGACTTACCCGACTGACTGTCCAATGAAGAGATCTCCCATATGAAGAACTGAAAGAGCTATGAATCCTGTCAAGGGAATGAAAAGGCAGCGAATCCCACACAAACGACAAAAGGTCCAGTGAATGTCATATGAAGGACTGAAGGGGCAGGGATTCAGTAAAAGAAGTCACTGTCATCAAGAGAAAATATTGTTAATTACTGGTAGAAAAACATGTGCAAGAAGTAGAGAGAAACAGAAGACATTGAAAACGAGTTTTATGAGAAAGCAAACCTAAACATAAATATGCAAGTCTTCAGAAAGTGACTAATGTTCATTGACCCCCCTTGAAACAGAACAGACGATAATAGTGTGCTGGGCCTTTATTTTAAGTAGACATCAATGGGTTCAAATAATAAGAAGTGTCCCTTTGCGTCAAATGTTTCTACTAATTATTTTTATATATAAATATATATACACACCTGTCTATATATGTGTGTATATATATATATATATATATATATATATATATATATATACACACACACACACACAGACACACTATAGACGTTTGTCTGTGTACTCAACAAAGCAATCCCACTGCACATTCCCGGTCTTCCTCCTACTATTAACCTTGGAGAATGCAAGCTGAAGATTATAGAAAACACAGTCCTGTGGATAACATATTGCTGCTACTTTCATACTATGATTGAATTGCAGATGTCCTCTTGAAAGTACAAAAGAAATCCCCCTCCCTTCTAGCTAAACACAAGAGACAACCCACCCCAATTTAAAAGACCTATAATATGCAATCATAGTCCAGAGCTATTTATCAACCTGGTAACACAAACTTAGGTCATGTTAAAAAGGGTCCGCAAAAGAATTATAGCGGTTTAGGAAGTTAACACACACTATGTTTCTGAGGCTTGGCCTAGCGAACAAGGGCCAGACCTTTTGAGTTCTAGTTTCCCTTGGGATGGGGCTCAAAGACACAAAGCAGTATTATCTTCCATTGAGGCACACTTCAAGAGGGCAGCTGTTCTGTAGACGTTCATTGGTAGACAAGGCTTGAGATACCCAAGCTTAGGACATTTCCAAGGGTTTGCTAGGTTGTAAAACCATTCCAATCATGCACCTGATGGTGCATGCCACCAATGCAGCTTTGTCACCGCCCTCCCTCCAAAGTACATGGAGAAAGTACTATCCTCACTGGACGGAGGTCGTCTACACGTTGTGGAGGGTCTGCAGTAGAGAGTGGCGTGCGCCCGAAAATGCCTCCAGGGCACAGTTTGGCCTGCACAGAAAGAAATAAAAATCAGGAGGGAGATTATCTAATAAATGTGATCAATGCACAATACAAAATGAACTTCCACCCAGAGCATGTAGTTTCTCCTAAAGACATCCCACAGCCCTACTCCCAAACTGGTGCCTAGGTGCCACCGGAGGACTATGCAGCCCATGTGCACTAGTTCAGAATTCAGTGACATGAATGCTTCTGGTAAGGCAGAAGTAGATGCCTTTAATAAAGTAGGATTATGCATGATATTTTGCAATCTTGTACCACCTGTTCAGATGCAACTCAATAACCGCTTGACCATAGCTATATTATCGGATTTTGCTTGCCATCCTTTCTTAAACAAACCCAAATCCTTCAGACATTCATTATTCAAACCTTCCACTCATAGAAAAACATTGCAGGGCTGACTTTGAAACATGTTTATTTTACAAATATGTTTTTCTTACACATTACTTAATAGAAAAAGAGAACTATTCTAAACAATGCATGACATGGGCTACAAACCACTAGCATCCAGCTCTTGAAGCACCAAACTTCCCTTGGAACTCTGGATGTCGGCCCTTGAAGCCTCAAGACCAACTAGTAACCCCAACCCCATCGTAGCTAATGAGGAATTCAATTGCTGGATTCAGCCATCAGCCAATCGCTGATCACTCCCTACCAACCTAACGCACAAGTTACTAACTTGTGTAACGATATATCTGTAAGAGACAGTAGTTAGTGACAGATTCCTTAACTTAGAATATCCCTAGGCGTCAGGCTGGATCCGGAAAGTTTTTGCGTAGCAGTACCCTTGCGCTTCGGTAGGCGGCGTCGTGCGGCTCCGCGTTTGGCGGCGTGATCGCCGGGATGACGTCGCGGGCAGTACTTAGACGCCGCCCCTGCGCGCTGACGTCAGTTCTGTACACGACTTTCCGTGCCAGGAACGCAGAGCCATGCAAGAAGCTGACATAGGTGTCTGAAAAATACTAGGGCCCTGAAAGGGATGTCCTTAACCCTAGAAATCAGTTTGCAGAACGGGGAGGATGGGTGGGCGGTAGGAATCTGTCACTAACTACTGTCTCTTACAGATATATCGTTACACAAGTTAGTAACTTGTGCATCTGAAAGAGACACGTTAGTGACAGATTCCTTACCTTAGAATAGATACCCCAGCAATACCAACCCGGTGGTGGGTCTGCGAACAAAGATCAGACAAGGAAGTCCCGGAGGACAGAACGGCCAAAGAAGCCGTCCCTCCGGACCTGACTGTCAAGGCAGTAATGCTTGGTAAACGTGTGCAGCGAGGCCCACGTAGCTGCCTGACAGATATCCTGCAGCGGAACACCACGGCCTAAAGCCGTGGTAGCAGCCGTTGCCCTGGTGGAATGGGCACGCAGCCCAACAGGAGGCTCCTTCTTAGCCAAAGAATAGCAGGCTTTGATACACAAGGTTACCCAGCGGGAGTTGGTTCTCTTGTGCACCGCCCGACCTTTTTTGGCGCCCACGTAGCCATCAAAGAGCTGGTCATCCACCCGGAAGTGTTGTGTGCGGTTGATATAAAAAGAAAGCGCACGTTTTGGGTCCAGACGGTGGAGCCTCTCTTCCTCTCTGGAAGGAGGCGGAAAGAAGGTGGGCAAAGTGATGGTCTGCCCAATGTGGAAGGCAGTAACCACCTTTGGCAAGAAGGACGGACGCGTCCTAAGAACAACCTTGTCTGGATGGACAGACAGAAAGGGAGGTTTGCATGAAAGAGCCTGGAGCTCACTCACCCGCCGAGCGGAGGTGATGGCCACCAGAAAGGCTGTCTTCAGAGTGAGAAGACAAAGAGGACAGTTATGTAGAGGCTCAAAGGGAGCGCACATAAGAAAGGTAAGAACCAAGTTCAAGTCCCACTGAGGCATTACAAACGGAACAGGAGGGAAGAGGTGTGTAATGCCTTTTAGAAACCTGTTAACAACAGGGGACTTGAAAAGGGAGGGCTGATCAGGAAGCCTGAGGAAAGCCGAGATGGCACAAACATAGCCCTTGATGGTACCCAGGGCAGAACCCTGTTGGGCCAGGGAAAGAAGGAACAGAAGAACCTCAGAAAGAGGGGCAGAAAGGGATTCACAGCCTTTGCTGTGCACCATGCCACAAACTTGTTCCACCTGCAGGCGTATACCACCTTAGTGGAGGGACGCCTGGCTGCCAGAATCACATCACAAACTTCGGGAGGCAAGTCGAAAGGAATCAACTGCCGCCGCTCAATCTCCACGCAAGCAGGTGGAGGCTGGACAGGTTCGGGTGGAGGACCGTCCCCTGCTGCTGCGACAGAAGATCCTCCCGAAGAGGCAGACGGATCGGGGGATCTACGCTCATACTGAGTAGCTCAGGATACCAAACTCTTCGAGCCCAGTCCGGAGCCACAAGAATGACTTGGGCCCGGTCGTGCCGAATCTTCTTCAACACTCTGGGTAGAAGTGGTATAGGCGGAAAGGCGTGACAACAGACCGCAACTCCACTCGCGACGAAAGCGTCGCCGAGCGAGTGCCGCCTTGGAAATTCCAACGCGCAGAACTGATGACATTGCGCGTTCTCTTCGGTGGCGAATAGATCTAACCAAGGCTCTCCCCACTGTAGAAAGAGTCCTTGCGCCACTTCCGAGTGAAGACGCCATTCGTGATCCATCATGCACCTGCGGCTGAGTTCGTCCGCCCTGGCGTTCAGGGAACCTGCCAGGTGTTGAACCATCAGGAACATGCCGTGATGTTCCAGCCATGTCCAGAGGCGCAAAGGGTCCACGACCCCACCCCGCCTTGTTTGTTGCAATACCACATGGCGGTGGTGTTGTCTGTGAACACCTGCACTACCTTCCCTTTGACAGAGGGAAGGAATGCCTTGAGTGCAAGTCGGATCGCCCGGAGCTCCAGAAGGTTGATATGGAGCCGGGACTCCGCCGGAGACCAGAGGCCTCTGATCTCCGCCTCTCCCATGTGACCGCCCCATCCCAGAAGGGACGCGTCCGTACAACTGTGTGCTCTGGCTGGGGAAGGGAGAGGGATCTGCCCATGACCCATTGCCGGTTCGAGAGCCACCACTGCAACTGTTTTGCAGTCCCCTCCGAGATCTGAACGTGATCGGACAGGTTGCCCTGGTGCTGCGCCCACTGGAACTTCAGGTCCCACTGCAGAGCCCGCATATGCCATCTGGCATGATTGACCAGCAGGATGCAGGAGGCCATGAGGCCCAGCAGCCTCAGGGTCATCCATACCGAAACCCAGGATAAAGGCTGAAAGATCGGAATCATAGCCTGAATATCCCGGACTCGCCGTTCGGGAGGATAGGCCCGAAACTGCGTCGTGTCCAGAACTGCTCCGATGAAAAGGAGCTGTGGAGAAGGAATCAGATGCGACCTGGCACATTGATGGAGAACCCCAGCGAGTGCAGGAGTTCGGCCGTAGTCTGGAGGTGGGAGACGACTGCCTGGGACGAGCCCGCCTTCAGCAGCCAGTCGTCGAGGTAGGGGAAGACTGGAACCCCTGCCCGGCGCAGATGAGCTGCGACCACCGCCATCACTTTGGTGACACCCGAGGGGCACTTGTAAGGCCAAAGGGGAGCACGGTGAACTGAAAATGCTCGAGGCCTACCGTGAACCGCAGGTAACGCCGGTGGGCCGGCAGGACGGGGATGTGAAAATAAGCGTCCTGCAAGTCCACCGCTACCAACCAGTCTCCAGGGTCGAGGGCAGTCAAGACCTGAGCTAGGGTGAGCATCTTGAACTTCTCCTTCCGGAGGAAGCGATTGACGTTCCGGAGGTCCAAGATAGGACGCATGTCCTCCTTGTCCTTTTTTGGCACCAGGAAGTAGTGGGAGTAGCAACCAAGTCCTACTTCTGGGGTCGGAACATGCTCGATGGCCCTCTTGGCCAAGAGGGCCGTGACTTCCTTCTGCAGAAGTACCAAGTGATCCCCTGACATGCGGTGGAATTGAGGTGGCATGGCTGGGGGGTGGTCTCGAAGGGGAGGGAGTAGCCCCTTCGGACAATGTCCAAGACCCACCTGTCCGAGGTGATGGGACGCCAGTGGTGAAGGTGATGGCGGACCCTGCCCCCTACTGGCGTGCTGTGCACCGGAAAGGAGGGACTAGGAGGGCTTGGAGGCCGCGGACGGGTTGGAGGTGGTGGCCTGACTCGCACGCTGGTTGCCCGAACCGCCACGGCGGTATCCACGTCCTCGGCCACGCGAAGACGCTTGCTGCGCGGGCCGGTGGCTGGGCAGCTGACGTGACTGGGCGCCCCTTCCGTGGCCACGAAAGGGGCGAAAAGCAGAGGTGAGCGGAGGGCGTACAACAGAAAGGCCCAGGGACTTGGCAGTAGCCCGTGAGTCCTTAAACCGCTCCAGCGCATGGTCTGCCTTTGAACCAAAAAGACCGACTCCATCAAAGGGCATGTCCATGAGTGTATTCTGGACATCACCCGAGAAACCAGTTGTTCTCAGCCAGGCGTGGCGACGTAGCGCCACCGTCGTCGCAAGCGATCTGCCCAGCGAGTCGGCGGTATCAAGGCCACAACGTATGGTGTATTTAGCCGCATCTCGCCCTTCCGCAATGGCGCGGGTAAGCAGTGTCTGGACCTCCTCAGAACACTGCGGCAAAACAGCCGCCACCGAATCCCACAGGGAGTGGGTATATCGGCCCAAAAGGCAAGCGGTGTTGACGGACCGCAAGCCAGCACTGGAGGAAGAAAAAGCCTTCTTCCCAAATTGGTCCAGGCGTTTGGATTCCCTATCCGGGAGGCGGTAGGGAAGGCGGTTTGGGAGGCAGAGGCTTGGACAACCAAGCTCTCGGGGGTGGGATGTTGGGAGAGAAACAAGGGGTCGCCCGGAGCAGGGCGATGGCGTCGGAGCCACGTTCCTATCCACAGGAGCCCCTGTGGTGGGTTTGGACCAGGCACCCAAAGAACGTCAGTGAGTGCATCATTAAACGGCAGCACAGTCTCCGAGGAGGAAGCCGCCGGCTGAAGCACTTCTGTCAGGAGGTTAGTCCTGACGGCCACAGTAGGCAATTGGAGATGTAAGGCTCCAGCTGCTCTACGCAACACTGTTGCAAAATTAGCTCCCTCCTCCGTAGCCACGGGAGGAGACAGCATGCCAGTGTCAGGGGAGGTGTCTAGACCACTGGCATCCCCAAGTTCCTCAGCCCAGTCCGGATCATACTCACACTGTTGTGTGAGAGGGTCCTCAGACCCCTCCCAGCTCTCCTGGTCCTCCTCTTGTTCAAAATATGGAGGAGGAGGGACATTTGGGACCCAAGGTCTCATCGGCGCCGGAGTCGAGCGACGTCGGTCCGGCTCCATGTCCGGAGCCGGAGAGAGCCGGGGACCAACGCCGTCCGGAGCCCCGGACGGCGTCAGGAACGGCACCGGGGACATCGGCGGAGGCGTGGTTAGGTCAACCGGCGTCGATGGGGGTTGCGGCACCACCGGAGCCGGGATCGAGGCCGGGGCCGGGCCGAGGCCGGGATGAAGGCTGGTGGGACAGGCGACGCCGGGACCGGAGTCGACGGCGGCGCCGGGGCAACCCCATCAGGGCCCGCGGGGCCCGAAGGCGCACCGGAGGGACCTGAAGGCCCGAAGAGGCGGGCCATGGCCGACAGGAATTCCTGTAGCTCGGCCGGAGTCGCCCCCGAACCCGGAAAGGACGGGTAATGCGGGGCGGCTCTACAGGCATGTCCGGGGCCGCGGGGACGGTGCCGACTGGGGCCTCAGCCGAGTCGCGAGACCGGCGAGGCGAAGTCTTAGAGCGATGATGCTTCTTAGACTTTTTGTGCTTCGACTTACCCGAGGAGCGCGAAGACTTGGACTCCGACGACCGGCGGGGACTCCGCGACCGGCCCCTCGACCTCTCCCGGGACCGGGGCTTGGTGCGGCGCGGAGCCGACTGCCGGACCTCGAGTAGCTTTCGAGACCGCTCTCGCAAAGCCTTCGGGTGAAGTTTCCGGCAGTCAGGGCACGACTTTGTGTCGTGGTCTCGGCCGAGACAGAAGAGACACTCGAGATGCGGGTCTGTGATCGACATCATGCGACCACAGGCTCCGCATGGCTTGAAGCCGGGCATCCCTACGACACCTAGGAGTCGTGAAGACTCGATGAAGAAACAGTGAAAAAATTCACAAAAAAAGTTAGTCAAAAATTGACTAGGGCACTGCTCTTCCCGGATCTGCGCTTACTGGCGCGGAAAAATAAGAACTGACGTCAGCGCGCAGGGGCGGCGTCTAAGTACTGCCCGCGACGTCATCCCGGCGATCACGACGCCGACGACGGACGCGGAGCCGCACGACGCCGCCTACCGACACGCAAGGGTACTGCTACGCAAAAACTTTCCGGATGACGCCTGGGGATATTCTAAGCTAAGGAATCTGTCACTAACGTGTCTCTTTCAGATAGACAGCTTCGATCGGCATCTTCTTTCCTCGCCCTAGTCCCCAAAATCAAGAGAGCGAGGTGTGGCGGCCGCTCTTTTTCCTACAACTCAGCTAAACTATGGAACACTCTTCCCCTTCACTTGCGGGCAGAGCCCAACCTACTACCTTTCCGTAAACTCCTAAAAACTCTGCTCTTCAACTACCCCTTATAGACCTCGGCAGCCTCCTTGCCCGCGTTTGTCTGCAGCGCTAGGACGCCTCAGGGTAGCTACCGCGCTTTATAAATGTTCTTTTCATTTTCATTTCATTTTCACCAATTCCCGAAGAGTTACAGTTGGGGAAAACGAAAGAAATGTCGATACTCATAGTGGTATGTTAGCAATTAATTTGGGATTAACACTGAACCTACCATATTTTCTTCACTATAAGAACTTCTTGCCAACTGATATTTCCTTTCTACTATAGGTTTGTTAAGTAGTTTACAGCAGTCATGCTTTTGTGGGCATCTGGTAGCTTTAGTACTCGAACACCATAAACAATACCGACCTGCAAACTGTATGATGCTCTCTAGAAACAAAAGTCCTTCACTGCAATTTCCTGGACAGCTGATGTCATCAGAAGGAAACTTTCTTATCCACAGCATTTAAACCTTAAAATTTCTTTGTTTCAGGGATAATAATTTACAGCAGAAGAAAAGACTGAAAACGCAGGTACAAGCATTCAGCAGGGGTGGCTTTAACTAATCCCATGCAGAGCTCCATTTTGAATCTGCGGAGGATGTGTAGATTTATCTTGGAGCAGAGCAGGGAGTCACCCATCTTGTCTCAATAACTTGTGCCATGTGTAGATGCCTCAGCCCAAGTTCGGTAACCTGTCTCACTGACCATCATAACTTGGCTGAATGAGATTATACTTTGGCAAGATGTGTGCAAATCGAAAAACAGTTTTATATTAGTAACTAATCAATAGTGTGGTGCACTGTTCTTAGTTCTTATTTGTGGCAGAAATCTAATTAGGCCAATGCTTCTTTAATCCCATGACTTGTGACTGATATGCCCAAACAGAACTTAAGGCTCCGGAGCAGAATTGATAGATTGCACGGAAATATGTCAGATATCTGATAACAGTGTAAGTGTTCATGCTAGGACTAACAATGCAAATCAAGTCACAGAGACCTTCAGGAATAGCAGAAACAAAGGAAAAGTTAAGAAACAAGACACCTGGTCAGATCATTCTGCATGGTGGGTTGGCAAGGGACGAAGATCTTAGACCAAGTTAAACTGGTGAAAATCCAGCTGCAGACTGCGCGACACTCATCAGCTGGACTAGAGAAATGTTTCCTCAGCCAGCACTGATCAGAGTTCAGTCTTGATCACAGGAGGGCTACATGCGGAGAGTCTACATACTCATGCTGCTTCAAGATCGGTTAATCCAGGACAGGCATTCACTCTTTCAAGATAAAAAGGGGTTGTGCAGGATCTTAAAGTTCTAGCAGACATAATATCCACGGAAACAGGAATTATGCAGCTGGGGAAGGCCAAATTATGCAGCAAGAATAGGCAAATTTTGCATAGGGACTTCCACTGTGTGGCAACACTTGTCACCGCCATTTTAGTAACTTTTCATCAGTTTGATTTAGAAGAACAAGGTCTACCTTCAGTAACATTCAGATTGCTCAACCTGTGAATACTCCTGTCATCAGACTGAATCCGGAAACTTTTCAGCAGTACCTCTGTGCACTGGTACCTGGTACACTACAGCTCTGCACCAATGGAGTTCCACTCCGAAAATGGGGTGCGGAGCCTATACAGGTGCCACTCCCACGCTCTGACATCAGTTGCTTTCGAGAATGCCCGAGTCCCAAGACACAGAACCTCAAAAGCAAACTGACGTTAAGCAGTGTGCAGATTCCTAGACTTGGAATCTTAATAATGGGTAGAGTCCACTCAAAGAAAGGGAAGGATGGGAGGGTCAGTGAGTAATCTGGGGCTATAAAGAGTCTCTATCAGAAAGACCGTTACCGAAGTAAACTGTTCTTCTGACAGAGACTTCTAACGACAGATTCCTCACCTTTTGAATAGCTACTACAGCAGTACCAAGTGGAGGTGAGCTGTGAATGGACTCAAACCAGAAAGTCCTTTAGAATTGAGTGGCAAAATGCCCTTCTTTGTAGACCTGACAGTCCAGTGCTTCTTGAACGTATAGAGGGATGCCCATGTAGCGCCTGAAAAATGTCTAGGACAGGGACTACGCATGCCAACGTAGTAGTAACAGCTTTGGCCCTGGTAGAATGTGCATGAAGTCCTTCCGAGTCTGCTTTTTAGCTAACGCGTAGCAGATCTTAATACAGAGCACAATCCAGTTGGAGATTGTTCTCTTATGCACAGCCTTGCTTTTTTTCGCTCCAGCAAACCCTACAAAGAGCTGATCGTCCACCCGGTGTTCTGTGATACGATCTATGTAGAAGCTCAGTGTTCTCCTGGGGTCCAATAGATCGATTCTCTCTTACACCTTAGAGGGGTGAAGTGAAGCACAGAATGCCGGCGAGGTGACAGTTTGACAGACGTGGACCGGTGTCACAACTTTTAGCAGAAAGGATGCTGGAATCTGCAGAGCCAGTTTGTCTGAGAAGAAGGTGATGTTCGGTGGGTTGAGAGAAAGCTTGAAGATCACACACCCTGCCACTGTTAAGGCGATGAGGCCACTGTCTTGAGGGTGAGGAGCTGTAAAGGACAGCTGTCAAGAGACTCCAATGGAGTGAACATTAGAAAGGTGAGAAGAAAGTTATGGCTCCAGTGTGGCATAACAAAGGGAGAGGGAGGAAACAAATGTTGTAACCCTATAAAAAAAATCTCATAACAGGAGACTTGAAAAAAGAAGGTTGATCAGGCAAATGCATATCCTTTAACTATGCCCAGCCCTAGGCCCAAAGCCCTAGGGACAAAACAAACCATGAAAGTCAGATAACATGGCCTAAAGGAGGTCAATCTTCAGAGTACTGCACCAAGCCACAAATTTGTCCAGGCGATAGGCGTATACAATTTTTGATGAGGGGCGCCTGACTGCCAAGATGACATTATCCACCTCTGCAGGAAGGCCAAAGGTGTTCAGCTGTCACCGCTCAATTTCCATGCATGAAGGTTGAGATTTCGAAGGCCTGGGCGAAGAACCCTGCCCTGCTACTTCAGATCCTCCCTAAGGGGCTGGCTGAACAGAAGACAGATGCTCAAGCCCAAGAGTTCTGGATACCATACTCTGTGCCCAATCCGAGGCTGCTAGAAAAACTTGGACAGGGTAATTCCTGATCTTCTTCAGTACTTGGGGCAGGAGTGGTATTGGCGGGAAGACATACAGGAATATCGAGTTCCACTAGAGGTGGAATGAGTCTCAGACACAGATGCCTTTGAAACTCCAATGTACAGAAGTTCTGACATTGCACGTTCTCAGCAGTGGCAAAAAGATCGAGCCAAAGTTCTCCTCATTCAAGGAAGAGGCTGTGCGCCACCTCCAGGTGTACCTGCCATTCATGATTGTAGGAAAGTGCCCTTTTTGCCATGGTCACCCCCACTTTTTGCCCTAGTACGGATGCTTTTCAACTGAAGGTGCACTGGGTCCCTTCTAACCAGGGACCTAAACTAATTCAAACCCTACAAAAGTACAGATGGAGGAGTTCCTTGCAGAGGAGAGTTTGATAAAACCAACTCCACAGAAGCTCCTGATACCTTAGAGGTGGCGGACAGTGATCATGACAGTGGGGACAGTACTCCAGAAGACTGCCCCCGAAACTCACTAGAGAAGATGATGAGGCAACCCCTCACATTTACCCTAGAACTGTACCCAGAGAGTCTGCCCCTACTGGGGGTAGGTCTTGCCACTCAGGACAGGGAGAAGAGTTAGATGAAGAGGAACTAGTTCTTGAGGAACTAGCCAGAAGAGCATCCCTAGTAGTCCTCGCCCCTGACATACAGCCGTAAAAAAATTGTCCTGAGATTTTCATTTTTGATTTGTGTTTTTGTATCAATAGAGAAGTAATTTAGCTTGGGTAGACATTGCTAATCCAGGGCAAATTTTTTTTGGACTACATTTTTAAAAATGACATATTTTTGCAGTGATGTAATATTTCAGTAACCATGAGACCTATACACTTCGTTTTTTGTGTCAAAACATAAGCTTGAGCGGTCAAGTAGTCTTAAAGAAACAGAAAATAACTCCTCAGAGCAACTCTTTCACCATTTTCCAAATGGCGACTATAATTAAGGGAGAACAGACATATATAGAAATGAAACAAATTATAATGTTTACTTTTATGTATATTAGGGTTCCCCAAAGTCGGTCCTGGAGGGCCGGATCCACGCCACACTTAGCATATCCCCATTTGGATAAATGTAGCTATCTTAAAAATCTGGTATGAATCTGGCCTTCCAGGATGACTTTCGAGAACCCTGATGTATACACCAACAATGTTTATGATTTGAATATGAAAAAAATAAATGCTCATCACTCCTGTTTTAGACACATTTTCCTAATTCACTTTGTTTCGGCAATTGCTTGTGGTACATTTACGGAATGTTGAACATTTGAGAAGAGCATAGCGACAGGGACATCTTTTTGTAGCACAGGTTTTGCAAGTACATGTATGTGCAAGTGCTGTGGGTAGAAGCTTTAGAAATTTCTTAGGTTTTAGCACCCTATCAATATCTTCCCAACCAAATTCACACAGATCTTTCTCTACAGATGCATGAACCAAAACATTTATAGATCTTCTGATCAAGTAGAACGCTCTTTTAATGAGTCCACGCACAGAATATGACGTTGGTGGAAGGTCATCTCTTCAACTCACTGTACCGAAGATTGTCAAATGTGTGACAGTCAGAATTTGTTTTCCACACACGCGCAAGGTATTTTTCTACGTCTTTAAAGCCAAATTCTTCTGTCTCAGCAAACCCTTTAAAAAACTTCACAGGTTCAGCAGTTAAAGCTCCAAGCTTTGTCCCAATTTTGCTCATAGTGTCATCACCCGTAAGAATATGTGCTCATGTGCTCAAATAAGAACACTGCAAAAACCACAAAATTGATGGACGTAATGCAGCGCAAATCAAACATTCGCCCCCAGTCAACAGATCTGGGTTAAATCCATCGTTCTTTTGCTCACTACGCCACCCCAGTTTCGACCCAGCCATATGCAAATTATTCTTGACCCTGTTCCTCATGGGAACAGTCCAGCCCGAACTGCCAAGCCGGGTCTTCCCTGGACCGGAAACAAGCATCCTGGGACCGGTTTTGGGTATAACCCCTCATCAGCCAAGCTAGCTCGAGTCCAGTGGCCCAGTGAGCCCGGGACCCACCTCTGGATTTAATCCAGATCTCTTGACTGGGGGAGAATGTTTTGCTCTGCATTCCGTCCCTCTTCTGTGTCTTTTAATAAGAACACTGGGCATCGCTGGGTCAAGATTCTTGTACAGAATATGAAGCGGAATGAAGTTTCTTCCCTCGCCTGTTCCATAACATATCTATAACTCTGACAATCCTGGACTTATGAACATTGCAACAAATCAAAGTAGCACAATAAAAACATCTGTCATTTGACAGTACAGTGACTTCGACTGGAACCATTTCGAACAGCCCACTGCAACAAATCTGCCATTTTTAAAAATGTCGTCCAGAAAAATGCGGCCCAGATTAGCAATGTCTACCCAAGCTAAATTACTTCTCTAATGATACAAAAACATCAAAAATGAAAATCTCCAGACAACACTTTTTTTAAGGAGGCATATTGGGGGCTGGGATTATCGAGGTCAAAATCTAGGCCATAGAAATATAAAGGGCTGAGCTGGATCTAGCACCCATAAGTAGTGTCAGAAACAAAATAAATTAGGAAAGGAGAGGAAACGTTCGATCCCAAAATCCCCAAAGGGATTGTCCTCATATGTAGAAGGTGATGACATTACCAAATGGTTTACAGCCATTGAGAGGGCCTGTAAAATGAGAAGATTACACCAGAAGTACTGGGGCTCTATACTCTGAGATGTTCTCAGGAAAGTGCAGGGATAGACTCCTGACACTGTATGAGGCAGATGGATAAGTTACTTACCTGTAATCCTAGTTCTCTTCCAGGGGTATCCTCATCAAAGTCATAAGCACATGAATATTCCCGCCCATGCGCGGGACCCCGGAAACATAAAACATATTTGGAAACCATATATGTAGCTCTATATATATATCCATATATATACGCTTAGCGGTATTAGAGAAAGAAATGCCCACCAACGGTGGGAGGTCGACTGAATGGGCCACCGTGCGGCGACAGATAGGGGACATATGGGACTCGCTCGGCAGATTTAATAGGACGGAAAGTAGACGTCGCTGGTATACAGAAGGAGATAAGGCGGGGCGGTTGTTGGCGCGCCTGATCAGGACGGAGACTCAGCCCCATCCGATTATGGCCCTCAAAAATGACGTAGGACAGGTGGTATATACTCAACATGCGATCAATAACGTATTCCTGACCCATCTACGAAAAATATACGCCAAGCCCCAATCCCCAGAGACCCTCGTAGGTATGGAGACCTATCTTGCAGGGGTGGACCTACCTCGCATAGACATAGACAATCAGGAGGCCCTCGGAGGCCCCTTTAGTGGGGAGGAAATTCGGGCGGCGATCGCCCTCCTGAAGACTGCGAAGTCTCCTGGGTTGGACGGTATAACTGCCGAACTCTATAAAGAGAGAAGCGGAGTCCTGGTCCCCAGGCTATTAGATATTCTGGGCGAGGCCGAGGAACGCGGTAGGCTCCCAGATTCCATGCGGGAGGCACTGATTGTGATGATCCCCAAACCAGGGAAGGATCCCCTCCTCCCCGGCTCATATCGGCCCATTTCAATGTTAAACGTAGACCTTAAGATTATCAGTCAGGTGTTGGCGTGTCGGCTCCTTCCCCATCTCCAGCGGCTGGTCCATGAGGACCAATCCGGGTTTATACCGGGCCGGAATACGCTGCGTAACATCCGCCGCCTCGCGCATATTATGCACTCATTAGAGGGACGGGCCCAACAGAGCGCCTTGGTGTTCCTAGATGTCGAACAAGCGTTCGACTCGGTCGGTTGGGACTATCTATGGCGGGTACTTTTAAAAATGGGTCTGGGGGAGGGGTTTGTAAAGTGGATTTAACTACTCTATACTTATCCAACGGCAAGAGTTCGCACGGGGCGATACGTGTCGGAGGCGATCTCTATAGGGAGGGGGACGCGGCAGGGTTGTCCGCTTTCCCCCTTGCTGTTCGCCCTGGCAATGGAGCCCTTGGCTTGCCACCTGCGTGAGGTCCTCAGGGGACGGGGCATACAGGTAGGCGATTCGGAACATGTCGTTTCATTATACGCCTATGACGCACTAATATACCTGAGACAGCCGACCCGGTCATTGCCAACACTGATGACTGCGCTGGCACAGTTCGCTGCTGCCTCTGGTCTTTCCATCAACAGGTCCAAATCGCAACTGTATGCGATTGGCCCGGAGTGCAACTGGGAGGGGTCACAACACCCAGTACTGGAACTTCCGTGGGCAGGGGACGTTATCCGCTATCTGGGGATATGGATTGGTAGGAATGAGGCGGTTTTTTACCAGCACAATATGGGAAGGATAATTAGAGGTCTGCAGGGCAGCATTGCCTTTTGGAACACGCTCAAACTCTCCCTAATGGGGAAGATTGCCTTAATTAAGATGGTGGTCTTACCTCGCTGCCTATATACCATGCAGGGCTCCTTCTTTGAACTTCCACACCGGGTATTTAAGGAGATAGAGGCCCTGCTGGTCCTGTTGTTGTGGAATGGGAAGAGGTGCAGGGTAAGTCTAGAGGTCATGAAACGTGGATGGGGTAAAGGGGGTTTAGAGATCCCCGATCTCGAACTATATTATTTTGCATCCCAATTGCAACATACCATAGCCTGGTTGGATACGGATCCCTCGTGGGAGAGGTCCCTGCTGGCGGGTACATACGGGGACCGACAGCTAGGAGCGCTTCTGTGGCGGGCTAAAGGACATAGGGAACAGGGTCCTTCATTGGTGCGGCTTGGGGCAGCAATATGGAACCGGGTGATGCGCAGAGTGATCCGGGAAAGGCCGTTTGCCCCGGAGGCGGACTTTTGGCTGATGCCGCCCTTTGCGCAAATAGACCAGGTAATGTCCACGGAGGCCTGGAAGGCTGGGGGCTGCCTAATGTTGTCTGACCTTTACCCGGACAATAAGTTTATCACCTACCGGGAGGCGGTGACCACCTTTGGACTGGGAGCAGGGCAGTTTCTGCAATACGCTAAAGTAGCGGCAACGGCGCGACAATTATGGCCCACGTTCCCTGAGGCTCCGGGGTGGTCCCAAACCCTGGTCATTATGATCACCATGGCTGGGGGGAGAAAACTTGTTACTCACCTCTACAGGGCGCTTAGAGATGATAGGCAGACTAGCCCCTCAAAATAGAAGACAAATGGCAGCAGGTGTGTCCGCAGGAGATCACAGCACCGGAATGGGGAAAAATACACGAGAATGTGCGGAAGGTGTCGGTAAGCAACCGCTTCAAACAAATTCAGTATAACATAATACATATGACATACCTCTCACCTCGAAGGCTGCAGGCCATTGATAATTCCAGGGATTCCCGCTGCCCTCGATGTCGCTCTGATCAGGCAGACTTTCTACACATGGTATGGATCTGCCCAACGATCCAGATATACTGGGTGGCAGTCCTTGCGGTTCTGAATAAGATAACAGGGTGGACAATAGACCTGGACCCAAGGGCTTGCCTCTTGGGCTTGATACCTCGGGATCCTAAACGGAAGACAAGTAGACGGTTCCTGGTCTTGGGCCTGGTTATAGCCCAACGGCGCATAGCGATACACTGGCTAACCCAGCAGGGGCCGCTATTAGCGAAGTGGAGGACAGATCTCAGGGAGTGGGCAGCAGCAGAGGAGGGGCACATACGGAGCACCAGGAGAGATGATAAATTACCCGAGGTGCTACTGGCATGGGGAGTGATGATGCAAGAGATAGAAGGACAAAATACACAACTCACACCAGAAGGTTCGGGCGAGGCGTCTTCCACGGAGGGGGTGGCCACAGGACGACGAGGGGAAACACAAGGGGTCCCCACATGATCACTATGCTGTATATATCATCAGCTACCTAGACACGGCAGAGGGGGGAGGGCACCGGGGTGGGAGGGATGGGGGGGAGGAGGGGGGGAGTTTAACACAGTTCAAGTTATGTTTATATATGTAAAGAATACAAAGCGAAGAAAATTAGGATAGAGGAATCTCCAAGGTTGTCAACATAGATTTAATGTCTGTAATGTATTACATCACCTCGGCTGAGGTGGACAAACTCTGTAATTATTTTACATGCGAGCTGCTGATTTGGAGCAATAACTCAATAAAGAAATATTTAAAAAAAATATATATATCCATATATATATATAAAAACACAATGCAGCCTTCCAAAACTAGAAAACGCTGAGCAATGTTGTAAGAATTTCCCTTGCACAGAAATACATTTCCAATAAAGCAGGGAGAAATAAACACATTTGAAAACTGCTTTAATGCACAGCAGAAAACACAATCCTGCAAAGAGGAATGAAAGAACATTGCCAGCACTTAGGCTGTATTGTAGAAAACATCAGTGTAGAAAGCTGAAGAGCTAACCCACAGAACACACAGAATAAACTGGCACCGTGCCTTTAAGGCAGCCATGACCCCTAGCTTCCCATCATGCCTCAGGGGTGACAGGTCAGTTGTTTTTTGCGGAGACCCGAAGGCCAGGGCACAAAGAGATGACATGTATCTTGATCACTTGCCCGGGGAGGCGGGTGGGTTGCTTATGACTTTGATGAGGATACCCCTGGAAGAGAACTAGGATTACAGGTAAGTAACTTATCCTTCTCTTCCAGGGGATCCTCATCAATAGTCATAAGCACATGAATAGAATAGCAAGCCCATCCCCTCATCCTGCGGGCAAGTGACCAGAAAGAATACATTGTTAAAGATATATTTCAAAGACTCCAATTAAACTAGCATTGGAACAGATTCAAGGAGGCTTGGCCAACTTGGGTATCCGCTCTGGAGTCAGAATCCAGACAGTAATGCCTGGTAAACGTATGGACCGACTTCCAAGTTGCAGCCTTGCAAATCTCGGCCATCGGTACATTGTGTAAGAAAGCTATTGTAGCAGCCTTTCCCCTAGTAGAGTGAGCTTTAGGGGAGGCTAACAGTGGCCTGTTCGCTAATTGGTAAGCCAATTTAATACAGGACACTATCCACCTCGAAATGGATCGTTTGGAGGCTGGAAAGCCTGTCCTAACAGAGCCGTAGTTTACAAACAATTGATCAGCCTTTCTAATGGATTTTGTTCCCTCCAAATAGAATTTGAGAACCCTCTTGAGGTCTAATGAGTGAAGAGACCTTTCTGCTGGTGTAGCAGGATTGGGAAAAAAAGAGGGGAGAGAAATTGTCTGGTTGACATGGAAGACAGACACTACTTTGGGTAGGAAAGAAGGGTGAGGTGAGTTCTCAAAACCACCCTATTGTAATGGAAAACCGTATACGGTTCATTAGAACAGAGTGCTTGGATTTCACTCACTCTGCGCGCTGATGTAATAGCCACCAGAAAAGCTACTTTCCATGTAAGGTGTTGTAACGTGGCCTTATGAATGGGTTCAAAAGGAGGACCCATCAGTTTTGACAAAACTAAATTCAACTCCCAAGGAGGAGAAGGAGGTCGGACAGGGGGATACACCTTCTTCAACCCCTGAAGGAAGTCCTTGACCACCTGAAGTTGAAAGAAAGAGGGCTGGTTGGGTGATTTTCTATAGGCTGTAATGGCCGTCAAATGAACTTTTATGGAAGTGTATTTCAAACCAGATTTGGCCAAGTATAGCAGATACGGCAAGATTACCTCTTCTTGCCCGCTAGTCGGACTCCAACCATTACGCATACACCACAAGTAAAATCTTTTCCATTTAAAAGAATAGGAGATTCTTGTGGATGGCCTTTTTGACTCCCTCAAAATGTCCATGCAATCCTGAGGAAGGTTCAAATGTCCGTACTGCAGGACCTCAGGAGCCATGCTGCCAAGCTCAGCGATGGAAGGCTGGGGTGCAGAATCTTCCCTCCCATTTTGGTCAGAAGGTCCGGCCTGCACGGGAGTCTCCTGTGCGGACAGATCGAGAGCTGTAGTAGGTCCGGATACCACCATTGGCGAGGCCAGTCCGGTGCTATCAGGATCATCTTCATCCTGGATCGGATGATCTTGGTCACCACCTTCGGGATGAGAGGAAGGGGCGGAAAAGCGTATGCAAACGTCCCGGACCAGTCTATCAAAAGAGCATTCCCTCTCGTTCCTGGTCGGTAAAACCTGGACGCGAAGGCGTGGCATTTTCTGTTTAGATCGTCTGCAAAGAGGTCGATGGATGGACGACCCCATTGATGAAAAATGTCCTCCACCACCTCGTCGTTGAGCACCCAGTCTTCTTGATCTTCGAAGTGCCGACTGAGAGCGTCTGCTCGCACGTTCTGTTCTCCTGGCAGATGCACCGCCGTGATCGAGAGGTTCCTGGCGAGCAGCCAGTGCCAGATCGCTTGAGATTCCAGAGACAGAGGGCGAGAGCGTGTTCCACCTTGTTTGTTTAAGTAATACATGGTGGTTGTATTGTCCGTTTGTATCAGAATCGACTCGGACTGAATCGATGGATGGAATGCCTTGAGGGCCAAATGAACCGCCCGCAGTTCTAACATGTTGATATGATAGGTCTGCTCCTTGCTGGTCCATCTGCCCTGAGTCTGCAGTTGACCCAGATGTGCTCCCCATCCCTGAAGAGACGCATCTGTTATCAGGGATTGTTTTGGAAGAGGCTGATGGAATGGGACTCCCATTAGAAGATTCTTTGGCTGAGACCACCAGAGAATGGAATTCTTCGCAGCCTGAGAGATGAGAACTCGGTCTTCCCAATGACCCGAGGATTGGTCCCATTTGTCCTCCAGATCCTGCTGCAACGGTCTCATTCTCAATCTGGCGTTGGGTATGAGAAAAATGCAAGAGGCCATCGACCCCAGCAGAGAAGCCACTTGCCTTACTGATGGTTGATGTGCTTGGAGAATGATGTTGCTTTTGTCTCTCATTGATGACAATCTCTCCTCCGAAGGAAACACTTTTCCGAGGTTGGAGTTTAGGGTGGCGCCCAGATAGTGGAGCGATTGAGTTTGTTGCAACACTGATTTGTCCACGTTGACATGCAGGCCTAAGCGTTGAAGGAGATCCAGGCAGATGTGAAGGTGCTCCTGCACTATGTGGGGAGATGATCCCTTCAACAGCCAGTCGTCCAGGTATGGATACACGAACAGACCTTGGCGATGTAATGCTGCTGCTACTACTGCCATGCATTTCGTGAATACCCTTGGGGCAGATTTTAGGCCGAAGGGTAAGACCTTGAACTGGTAATGCTTTGCGCCCACCATGAACCGCAGGAACTTGCGATGCCGTGGTGTGATTGGAATGTGAAAGTACGCATCTTGGAGATCCACCGAACACATCCAATCGCCTTTTCTCAGATGTGGAAATATTTGGTGGAGCGCCAACATTCGAAACTTTTCTTTTTTGATGAACTCGTTCAGAAAACGTAGATCTAGAATTGGTTTGAACTTGTTCGGCTGGTCTTTTTTCTGAACAAGGAAGTATCTTGAGTAAACTCCCTTTCCTCTCTGTGCCGGAGGGACCTCTTCTATGGCCAGTTTCCTGAGAAGGGTCGACACTTCCTGACGCAGGAGATCTCGGTGTAGATGACGGGATTTTACCGGAGGAATGTCCCTTGGGGACGCACAAAAGCGTAGTGCGTACCCATTGTTTAATATATTCAGCACCCACTGGTCTTTGGTGATGTTGCGCCACTCTTGAATGTAGTTTGAGATACTTCCTCCCACTGGAGTGTGCAACGGTGCTAGAGGAAGCAGAAAATCATTGCTTCCCTTGGGTTTTTGCTGTGGAAGAGGGCTGCTGTTGGTGTCCTCCTCTTCCTCTCGAGGAACGCGGCCTTGGAACTGGGACTTGTTCTGTTTGTTTTGCGACCATTGAGGGGTTTGAACCCTCTGTTGGTAATTTTTACGATTGTAGGGCCTGTAACGTCGTTTAAACTCTTTTTTCTTCTCCAGGCCCACAGCCTTTAACGTGTCTAACTCGGCCTTCATTCTGGCCATTTCCTCATCTGTGTGTGATCCAAACAGTGAGTTGCCAGAAAACGGAAGGTTCAAGATGCGCTGCTGCGCCTCCGGTTTCAACGCTGTCAGGCGCAACCAGGAAGATCTCCGTGCACATATGCCATGTGCATAAGAGTGAGCCGCCAAAGACGCCCCATCCGCTGCAGTGCTAATTGCCTGGTTGGCTACCAGCGCACCTTCCTGGAGAATCTCAGAGAAATCCTGTTGATCCTCCTTTGGGAGTTTGTCTTTGAAACGGTCCAGTGAATCCCATAAGGACCTATCATAACGGCCCAGCAGAGCTGCAGCGTTAGACACTTGAAGAGAAGACGCTGCAGAGCCGCAAGCTTTCTTACCCCAAGAGTCCTGTGCTCTACTTTCTTCATCTGGAGGAGCTGAGGAGGAAGAAGCAACTGCGTGTGTCTTCCTTGCTGCTGCAATAATGACAGAGTCCGGTAGCGGATCCGATTTGAGAAAAAGAGGGTCTGATGCAGCAGGTTTATATTTTTTCAGGATCCGAGCCGGGGCTGCTTTAGCCGATGATGGAGTGAGGAAGATGTCCATTACCGGCTCGATGATACCAGGAACCAAAGGAAGCAATGGCCTAGTCGCAGACCTTTGATGGAGGGTCTCAAAAATAATGGACGTGGTGGTCTGAGGAGTTGACATGGGTATACCCAGCTTTTGTGCTCCTCTGGCGAGAACATCGTGAAAAGTGTTCACATCATCGATGGGTGACACCCTAGAAGGACTATCCGTAAGGGTAGGTGAGTAGTCCCTTTTGGATGAGTGCGTCAAAGATGAGGACGAAGATGGTGTTCGTCGTCTCTTGCGATGACCCTGAGCCGACCTGCGCTCAGGAGATCTGCCTCTGTGTTCTCTGGTCCGAGTGGTAGGGGACCTGTCCACTTCCTGCACGAGACGTTGTAACGGTGATCTGTGCAGTGGGCTGGAATAGTCCGTAGGTCGCTGGGTGTGACCTGAGGGTTCTTTCTGCCAATGATGGAGAGGTTGTAGCCATCTGGGCGAAAGATGGATTGAAGGAGATCGTGGTCTCCTTGGAGTGCGACTTCTTGGAAGCTCAGGCGAATGAGCAGAAGAACTGCGTGATGTCGCAATTGTCTGGGGTGAGCTCCGAATAGAATGAGAGGACTCTCTGCGACTTCTGGAGCGTGATCGGCGTCTTGATGATCGATGTGACGTCGATGGAGAGTGCCTCGACGTCGACCTGCTCTGCGTCACCATCACTGGTGAGTCCCTAGGGCCTGATTGTCTCCTCGACGTCGACCCCTCAGTGCGTTTCGACGTTGTATGGTGCGACGTCGAACCCCTGGAGCCCACAGACTTAGCCTTCGACGTTGAGCGTGCAGGAGACCCCAACGAAGAACGGATGGACGGAGAAATCCTTCTCGACGTCGCTTCTTGATGCCTGTTGGATCTCTCTCTCGACGCTGACCGTCTACTGGAAGCCAGAGGAGTCGAGATCGGGACACTTCTCGCCGTCGACGGAGACCGCCGCCTCGACGTCGAACGACGCTTGGTGTATTTCACTCTGGGTTTCTACGACTGATCTTTTTTCGACGTCGGCGAAGACCGAGCCTTCGACGTCGAACGTCGTTTGGACGACGACGGAGGCGATGAGTGTCTTGTCTCTGGTGACGAGGCGCGTCTCGACGTTGACCGTCGCCTGGTTGACGGCAACAGAGACGCCTGCTTCGACACCGATCGCCGGTGACCTTGCGACGGCGGAGCATGTCTCGACGTCGAACGCCGAGCAGACGGCGACGACGATCTATTCCTCGACGTTGTGCGAGCCCGCACCAACGGAGAGCGACTCCTCGACGCCGACCGGGTTGACGACGGCGGAGGATCCGACGTACCTGTTGTCTTCGTCGACGACCGGTGTTCTCTCGACGGCCAGCCCGCCGTCGATGGTCTTCTCGTTTTTGTTGCCGATGAAGGTATTTGAGGCGCCGAGCCCGACGCCGATGGAGAGCAGACTGGAACCTTACTTCTGGATGGTGTAGTGGCTCTCTCTTTCCTCTTCTTCATCGGAGACCTGCCTCTTGAAGGAGTCTTCTTCTCAGCCAGTCCATAGAGGCGAATCCTCTCCCTGTCCTTAAGAGTTCTATTGGACAGCAGCTGGCAATGTTGACAGGTCTTGGGATTATGGTCAGAAGGAAGGCAGAGAATACAGACAGAATGGGAGTCTGTTTTAGCCTTCTTCTTGCCACAGGCAGGGCAAGAGTAAAAAAGAGAGGGCATTTTTTGCAGGAAAATAATGCTTAACTCTCTTAAAAACAGCAGAGATATACTTCAACAACAAAAAACGTCGAAGTAAAAAGCTTTTGACAAAAAGAGAAGTGTTTTCTGACAGAAATCAGAAAAAAGTAAGAGCTGAAGTAACCAGGGTCCTGACAGAAGGAGCCGGAAAAAACAACTGACCTAACTGTCACCCCTGAGGCATGATGGGAAGCTAGGGGTCATGGCTGCCTTAAAGGCACGGTGCCAGTTTATTCTGTGTGTTCTGTGGGTTAGCTTTTCAGCTTTCTACACTGATGTTTTCTACAATACAGCCTAAGTGCTGGCAATGTTCTTTCATTCCTCTTTGCAGGATTGTGTTTTCTGCTGTGCATTAAAGCAGTTTTCAAATGTGTTTATTTCTCCCTGCTTTATTGGAAATGTATTTCTGTGCAAGGGAAATTCGTACAACATTGCTCAGCGTTTTCTAGTATTGGAAGGCTGCATTGTGTTTTTATATATATATGGATATATATATATATATATAGAGCTACATATATGATTTCCACATATATGTTTTATATGTTTCCGGGGTCTTGCGCATGGGCGGGAATATTCAAGTGCTTATGACTATTGCTGAGGATCCCCTGGAAGAGAAGCTAAGTCTTATGACCTCAATAAGAGTACCCTGATTGAGGGCTTTGGACTCGACAATGAGTACAGGATTAAAACCTCGAGTCAGTCCAGGGTAGATTTTGTTGACTTCTCAGTCAAAACACTAGGTGGTTGGTTGAAGGGAAGTAAGGTGCAAGATTATGATGAACTTTATAATTTACTTATGAAAGAGCATCAATTAAGTAACTGTACTTCAGAAAAACTGCATTAGTACTTAGTGGACTAGGGTTGGTCTCTCCCCAAGGGCTGGGGAAGAAGGCTGACCACTGGATCAAACAAGGGTGTCCAGAAAGACCCAGGGTGGGTGGTGGCCAAAAGAAAGGGGTTACCAATCCTCCCAAGGGGAAATCTGTGGGACACAAAGGGGCAAAACCCAGAGTCTTCTAAAGGACCCCAAAAACCTGTTCAGGAGGGTGGGCCTAGAGACACCTCCCAATCAAAGGGTGGGTACCAGGGTAAAAGCTGGGATCACAAAAATGCTTGATGTTTCAACTGCAAGCCAAATGGACATCGAACTGGGCCCCAAAAAGGTCCCCGCTAGTGCAGCACCCAAGGGTTTTTGAGTCTCCAGATGGGATCCTTGATGTGCCCTGCCAGGTCAGAGTAACATGGACAAGTACAGACAAAAGCCACATATAAATGGAGTTGAAGTAGGAGCACTGAGGGATACAGGTGCAAGTTTTAAATGTGATAAAAAAAACTGATATCGCCAGAGCAGTACATAACTGGAAAAACATATCCAGTTATCAATGCTGACAACATTACAAAGGTTAATCCCATGGCTAGAGTGACATTGTAATGGGGAGGGGTTACTGGCCAAAAGAAGGTGTTCATGTTCTCTGCAATTCCAGTAGAATGTCTGCTAGGCAATCAACTGGAGACCTCAGCAAGGGCTGAGGTAGAGATGAGAAGCAATGCATCCATGCTGGGAATACCTGAATGGGTGTCTAAAACGAAGAACACAAAAAAAAGCCCAGGGTAAAAAAGATGAATTGGAGTCTGGAATAATGGCCCAATCCTCCAAGAGAAAAGGCTATAAGGTTGGGAAAACAACTTCTGAAACACATGTTCAGATTTCCTCACCTCAGGGAGAAGCCCATGAGGGAACCGAGTCCCAGGAACTTGGGCCTTTCATAGCAGAGCTCCTAGGCACAGGGGGACACTCTAGGGAAGATCTCTGCCATTGACAGAGGAACTGTCCCACTCTTGAGAGACTGAGATAGCAAGCTGCTTAACAGGAAAAGTGATATGTCAGTGGCTCCCACAGGACCTATTGGGAAAAGAGACTCCTTTACACTGAGGCCACATACCCCAAACCTGGTGCCACTAGGAGAGTGACAGTGCCCCAGCAGTACAGGGAATTCATACTCACATTAGCACATGACATCCCCCTAGCTGAACATCTTGACCGGACAAAAACTTGGAGTAGGGTAGTAAGCCACTTGTTGGAAATGGCCCTTTTTGCAGGGTTATCCCCAAACTTTTTGCTTCTTCCTCCTATTTTTTCCTGACCTGCTGTTGTTGGTTTTAGGACTCTGGGTACTTTATCACTGCTATTCAGTGCTAAAGTGCATATGCTCTCTGTGTAAATTGTGTTATGGATTGGTGTTTCCATGATTGGCATATTTGATCTACTAGTCAGCCCGTAGTAAAGTGCACTGAGTGTGCCAGGGACTGTAAATCAAATGCTGTTAGTGGGCTGCAGCACTGTATTGTGCCACCCACACAAACAGCCTGTAAATGTAACTCTGGCCTGCCATTGCAGAGCCTGTGTGCAGTCTGGGACTGCCATGTCGACTTGGCAAGTGTACCCACTTGCCAGGCCCTAACCTTCCCTTTTCTTACATGTCAGTCACCCCTAAGGTAGGCACAAGGTACCCCTGTGGGCAGGGTGCAGTGTACGAGAAAGGTAGGACATGCCCTGCTGTGTGTGGCATGTCCTGATAGTGAATTACTGCCAATTGTGTTTTTAACTATTGCAAGGCTACCTGTTCCCATAGGACAGAATGGGGAGTATGTTTATAACATCTTATAAACATAACTGGCCCTGGGAACAAGGTAGAAAAATAAAGTTTAGTATGCCTGAACTCAGAATCTAAAGATGCATCTTTTAGTAAAAGTGATTTTTACATTCTGTGTTTGAAAATACCACTTTTAGAAAGTAGGTATTTTCTTCCTTAGCCATCCTGTGTGCTGACTGTCTGGCTTTGGAGTGACAGGGGCTGGGGAGGAGCAGTGGCTCCAGAGAGTCTAGATGGGTCAGGGATGGGCTGAATAGACCTGGGCTGCATTCAGAGTAGTGGGAGGAGTTGTCACTAGCACCTGAATAGGCCCGGTCTGCATTTAGAGTGGTGGGAGGAGATTTCCCTTGCACCTGAAAAGGCCCTCTCTGCCTGGGACAATGCGGTCTCTGCCTCCGGCTGGGAAGCTGGGTCAGAGAGGACAGAACTGGTTTGGACTAAGCACAGACACTCTCTGTCTGAGAGGGCAAAGGATTTTGGGCTATAAAAAGTGGGGACCAAACCCCTAAACTTTAGAACTCCTTTGGACCAAGAAGACTGCCAAGAAGAAGAGCTGGAGAAGCTGTGAGGAGGAACTACCACTCTGCTGTGTGCTTTGCTGTGTTGGCCTGCAGTGGCTGCTTCTGTCTTGGACAGTGAAAGGACTGGACTGAACTTTCTGCAACTTCTTTCTTTGAGTATCTCCAAGGGCTTGAGGTCTCAGGAACAGCAAAAAGTTCAAGTTCTTCTGCCATCAGCACTGGGGACTGTGTGTTTTGTGCTGCAACAGAAGAAAAAGCAAACCGACCCTGCTGCCGACTCCGTGCTCTGAAGGCACCGCAGAGGGCACCGCCACAACGCAGAACCGCGACCCTGGTCTCACCGACGCCGCCTGCTGACGCCGCCACCGAGCCGCTGCTCGCACCGCGCCCTGTGGGCACCACACTCCACATCGCTTTACGACGCCGCCTTGGTATCCCCGACGACGCTGCTCCACGCCGAAATAGACGCTGCTGCTTGCACCGTGGTTCGAGGGCATCGCTCATAAGTTTACACGACGCACCACCCTCATCCCGCACCGCAGCCTTGGCCTACCGACGCCGGCGCCATCGACTCCAGTTTGTCAGCCGATGACTGCGCTTCAGCAACGACGACACCGCTGCTTGCACCGTGACCTGCTAGCACCGCGACGAGCACCGCATCACTTCGCACCGTGACCCTGGTCTTACCGATGCCGTCATCTGACGTCGCCGAGCCGCTGCTCGCACTGCGACCTGAGGGCACCGCACGCCGCACCAGACGCCTGCCGACGCCAGCGCTCCTGACTTCAACCGCGAGGAGTTCAATCTACAACACGTGTGACTTCAAGGGCCCGATGACTCCTGCACCGACCTCCGGAACCGACGCCTGCGGACGCCGTGCTTTCGGAAGCTCAACGAGAGGTCGCCGACGCCCTGCATTTCTAAAGGTACTGTTTTGTGGGTTTTCCCGACACCGTAGCTGGCCTGCGACGCCGCGGTCAGCCAGAACTGTTTGGATTTGTTTGTCCACGACACCGTGATAGCCCCGGACGGAGCTATCGACATCAAGGAACTTTATTTCAAGTTTATTTCGATAACTGAAGATTTCTAAAGTACTGTATTGTGGATTTTTATCGTTTTTGGTCTTGTCTTAAGTATATAAAAATATTGGATATTTTTCTAAACTGGTGTGGTGTCCTTTTGTAGTGCTTACACTGTATTACTGTTGGTTATGTGCAACTGCTTTACACACTGCCTCTAAGATAAGCCTGACTGCTCGTGCCAAGTTACCAAGGGGGTGAGCAGGGGTTATTTTAGGAGTGTAACTCCCTTATCCTGATTAGAAGGAAGGGTCCCTACTTGGACAAAGGTGCAAACCCTTGCCAACTAGAGACCCCCATTTCTAACACCACTTCTACTGGCCAGGTATGTCTCAAAGTGAAGGAGTTTTGCAACTCTTGTGTTACCTGTCAAGTCAGTGGCAAGACACGTAGCAAGCCAAAGCCCCCCTTAATTCCACTACCAGTGGTTGGGGTTCCCTTTAAGAGGGTAGGGATTTATATTGTTGGTCCCCTTGACCCCCAGACAGCATCAGGAAACACATTTATACTGGGAGTAGTGGGTGATGCCACCAGGTATCCTGAAGAAATTCCACTTAGGAGTGTCACTGCTCCTGCAGTTGCCAGGACCATCGTAAGTATTTTTACAAGATTGGGCTTTCCTAAGGAGGTGGTTTCAGACAGAAGTAGTAACTTCATATCTGGCTACCTAAAAGCCATGTGGGCCTAGTGTGGGGTGACGTATACGTTTATCAAACCAATGGTCTGGTTGGGAGATTCAACAAGACCATGAAAAGCGTGATCATGGAACTCCCTGTAAAGCTCAGGTGATGGGATGTCTTACTGTCATGCCTGCTTTTTGCTTACAGCGAGGTGCCACAGAAATTAGTGGGCTTTAGTCCCTTTGAGCTTCTGTTTGGCCATACTGTGCTGTGACAGGCCCACTATGTCTAGTAATGGAATGCTGGGAGAAGCCTCTCAAAGAACCCAAACTGGACACAGTAAACTATGTGCTTCGCCTTTGTCCCAGGATGGCTGACTACACGGGGAAAGTCAATAAAAACCTTGAGGCATGTCAAGAGCTCCAGAGGCAATGGTTTGACCAAAAGGCTGCACAGGTGGAGTTCCAAATAGGACACAAGGTATGGGTTTTAGAGCCTGCGGCACCTAGGTCCCTCCAGGACATGTGCCATTTCTAGGAGCCCTCACAGGGTCAACCATGTGAACCGCTTAAACTCTTTTATGACAGGGCTGATATGGCCATGCTCATGGTAACTGATAAGGATCAGGAAGAAGAGAGTGAACCTCTCCTTGACCTCCTCTTCCACACCCCTGAAGATGAGTCTGTTGAGGGAGTTATCTTTTCAGACACCCTCACTGCCCAACAGCAAGCTGACTGCAAGCAAGTCCTAGGGCAGTATGCAGAGCTCTTTTCTTTGGCCCCTGGTCAGACAACCTGGTGTACACATGATGTGGACACTGGCAACAGTCTACCTGTCAAAAATAAAATTTAGAGGCAGTCTGATAAACTCAAGGAAAGCATCAGAGCTTAAGTCAGCAAGATGCTGGAGTTAGGAGTGGTTGAGCCCTCGAAAGTCCCTGGGCCAGCCAAGTGTTCTTAGTCCATAAACCTCATTCCAAGGATGGTAAACCGGAGCTGAGATTCTATGTGAACTATAGAGGTCTCAATGCTGTCACTAAGACAGATGCATACCCTATCTCAAGAGCTGATTAATTAATTGACAGGTTGAGTACAGCCACATTTCTCAGTACTTTTGATTTGACATCAGGGTACTGGCAGATTGGTCTAACCCCTAGAGCAAAAGAGAAATCAGAATTCTCGACCTCAGCTGGGCATTACCAGTTCACTGTGATGCCCTTTGGATTAAATAATGCCCCTGTCACCTTCCAACGGTTGGTGAACAAAGCACTTGCTGGATTGGAGTCCTTTAGTGCAGCACTTTTTCATGATATTTCGGTCTATAGCTCCACATGGCAGAATCAGTGGACCCTCCTTAGGAAGGTCCTAAAGGGTCTGCAACATGCAGGGCTTACTATTCAAGGCAGGCAAGTGCCAGACAGAGCAGGGTTCTGTTCTATACTTGGGCCACCTTGTAGGTGGAGGCCAAGTTCAACTCTTACAGCCCAAGGTCCAGACTATTCTGGACTGGGAAGCTCTAACCACTCTGACTCTTGTCAGGGCACTCCTTGGCTTGACTGGGTACTACAGGAGGTTTGTGATGGGGTATTGGCACTGTTGTGGTACCCCTCACTGAATTGACGTCAAAGAAGCAACCGAAGAAAGTAAACTGGACAGTGAGCTGTCAAAAGACTTTTGACACTCTGAAAGAACAATGTGCTCAGCACCCATTCTAAAATCTACAGATTATACAAAGCAGTTCATTGAGCAGACTGAGGCCTCTGAGCATGAAATAGGAGCAGTCCTATCATAGACCAACGATAACAGCCAATACTAGCCTGTTGCTTTTATTAGCCGGAAGTTACTTCCCGGAGAACAGCGTTGGAGTGCCATTAAGAGTAGAGACTTTGCTGCGGTTTGTTCACTGTAGAAGCTGAGACCCTACTGGTTTGGTCCTCACTTCCTTGTTCAAGCTGACCACAGGCCTCTCCGGTGGCTAATGCCATTGAAGGGGGAAAATCCAAAACTGATGAGGTGGCCCATCTCTCTTCAGGCCCTGGGCCTAACCATGCCAATGTGGATGGCCTTTCCAGGTTCTTCCACTTACACAATGAAGATTCTCTTGGGGAAAGGTTAGTCTCATTCCCTTTCGTTGGTTGGGGTGGGGGGTGACAGGGCCACCCCCACTTTTTGGCTTAGTACTGATGCTTTTTCGACTGAAAGTAAACTTGGTCCCTTGCTAACCAGGCCCTGTGCTCTTTCCCGTAAAACAAAGTAAATGTCTAATTTAACCACAATTGGCAAGGCCTTTAGCACACCTGTAAGTCCCTAGTAGATGGTACCCCTCGTACCAAGGGCATGGGTACTAAAGAGGGTCCCTAAGGGCTGCAGTATGTATTATGCCACCCTAAGGGACCTACACACAAATTGCATGCAGACTGAAATTGCAGGCTGCATGAATTGATGCAAAACATTTTGAAAACACTACATGGCACACTCCCTGTGTGACGTGCCCATGTAAACTGCATATACTAAATGTAAGTCACTCCTACAGCAGGCTTTAGAGCCCTAAGACAGGGTTGCATTATATTATATGTGAGGACATATCTTCATGAGCAGATATGCCCCTTTGATGCTCTGGTTGTATTGCCACGACATTGCAAGTGTTCAGGAAGCCATCTTAAGTATATATACTGGGCACTGGTCATTAAGAGTTATCCAGCTACGTGATGGCTGAACTGAAAATAATGGTGTTTGGTATCAAACACCTGGTCTTGACAAATCCATACTGATGCTAGTATCAGATTTGCCCTGACATGCACCCAGAGGGACCTTAGAGGTGCCCCTTGAATCTTACCAGTAACTTAGTGTGCTGGCTTGCTGGTAGCATCCAACCTGCCACCACAGACCAGTTTCTGACCCCCTGCAGGTGACAGCCCGCTTTCTCAGAGGCCAGAAACAATGCCTGCTCCGGAGGAAGGTGTTCACACCTCCTCCAGCAGGATGGCTAGTGATTTAGCATATCAAGGCCAGAGGCTTCAAAGCCTCTGCCGCGTTTGATATCTGACCCTGGCTTCCCCCAGACCTGGGAGATACCACCCCCTGCCTTGAGGCCCATTTGGCACCAGGACAGGTGGGAAAATTAGCTCGTCAGAAGGAGTGTTGACCCTCGGGCTAGTCACATCCCTAAGGTAATCTACCTGAAGTAAACAACGAAAGAAGGGTTCCACCATCTTATTTTTAGTTTAACTAGGAGCTTTGGGTCAGGTTTATGCCCACTCTCCACAGAAAGTGGTCATATAGGGAGGGGGTGTAGACACCCCACGGGTAGGTAGCCCATTAGCTACTACTTTACACTCCCTTTAATGCCCCTAAATTTAGTATTTAGGTGGTCCCCTGACACTAGTAACTCAGATTCGTCTACTGGGAATAGAAGGACCAAGATGAGCCAAAAACTCAAGAACGGTGGACTAGCCCTGGATTTGGCACAAAACCCTGCCTGCCTGCTGCTGTGCCGACAATTGAAAAGACCCAACTCATACAGCAACTGTACATCCTCCTAAAGCCTTGGAGGGCTGCCAGCACTTTGCCAGCTAGTCAGCATTTCCCTTGAAGTGGAGGAGCCACTTCCCTGCAGTCTGCAGGCACCAACCGCATTTGCCAGGTACACCGTTCTGCTGATCACCGGGTCCACCTAGGAAGGAGCACCCGAGGCGAAGGTCTTTGTGGCTCCCATCTGCTCAGCGAGTTTAGAGCAACTAGACCCTTCAGGAGCCCACGCCCAGCACCAATACCCTGGGTACTGGAGCCCTTGCAGCACCCAAGACTTTAAGTGTCTAGTATGGACACCAACCCAGCCAAAACCGACCTACCGACAAGGGACATCAACATCACTGAGGGTGGCCCTGCTGTCCTGTTTGCCCCCATCATCAGGTCCCGTCTTCAACAGCCAGTCGCAGAGATAGGGGAAGACTGGCACCTCTGATATCCGCAGTTGAGCTGCAACCACCGCCATCACCTTGGTGAACACTTGAGTGGCGCTGTTGAGGCCAAAAGGGAGCACAGCGAACTGAAAGTGCTTGTGGCCCACTGTGAACCTCAGGCAATGCCTGTGGGCAGGCAGGACGGGAATGTGGAAATATGCTTTCTGCAATTCCAATGCTACCATCCAGTCTCCTGGTTCCAGGGCACAAAGGACCTTAGCAAGAGTGAGCATCTTGAACTTCTTCTTGAGGAAGAAATTGAAAGAGCGCAGGTCGACGATAGGATGAAGGCCTCGGTCCTTCTTGGGCACTAAAAAAATAGCAGAATAGCAACCACAACATACTTCTGGCATCAGCACCCTCTCTTTGGTTCCTCTGGCCAAAAGAGCTGTCACTTCCTGGCGGAGAAGAGATAGGTGATCCTCCGTCAGCCTGTTATAAGTAGTCACACCGTGAGTTGGTGAGAGACACTCGAGAATACAGTATTTAAGGAGGTTTGGGAAGCAAGCACTGATGGACTTTGGCATCAATACATGACGATCTCTAAGGACTGAATACTACTAACATTTTGAACCCACTACCCCCTGGAGGCCGATGAGCACATCCAGAGGGGTACACAGCTAAAGTTTGAAAAGCTGCTTGATTGATGATCCTTGAATAAGAACTCCTTCTGGGCTCGGAGGAGTTAATAGATTTAATCTTGTGAATTCCCAACAACCAAGGGCTGTCGCACTTCCTTCATTTGTCCTGAAGAAGACCCTACTTGATGTATCTACAAACACATATATATACAGGGTCGAAACGTCGACGTACAACCATCTCATGTCCTGGCTCACTCTAGCAATTATTTTGAAAAATAGGACTAGCTAAAGTGAAAGACCTGAAAAGGAGGGAGAATTTATGTTATTGTCTTGTTTATTATTTGAATTTGAAAGGTCACCCATTCGCACTAAAGCACAAGTTACTTACCTTCTGTAACGATATATCTGTAAGAAACATTAGTAGTGATAGATTCCTTACCTTAGAATATCCCCAGGCGTCAGACTGGATCCGGAAAAGTTTTCGTCAGCAGTACCCCTGCGCGCCGGTAGGAGCGCTGTGCGGCTCCGCGTCCGTCGTTGGCGTCGTGGTCACCGAGATGACGTCGCCGGGCGCTACTTGACGCCGCCCACGCGTGCTGACGTCAGTTCTGTACACGACTTTCCGGCGCCAGGCATGAAGAGCCATGCAAGATACTGACCACTGGTGCATTGAAACTAGGGCCATGAAAGGGATGACCTTAACTCCTAGAAATCAGTTCGCAGAACGGGGAGGATGGGTGGGGCGGTAAGGAATCTATCACTACTAATGTTTCTTACAGATATATTGTTACCGAAGGTAAGTAACTTGTGCATCTGAAAGAAACACATAGTGATATATTCCTTACCTTAGAATAGATACCCCAGCAATACCAACCCCGGTGGTGGGTCTGCGAACTAAGATCACACCAGAAAGTCACGGAGAACAGAACGGCCAAAGAAGCCGTCTCTCCGGACTTGGCTGTCCAGGCAGTAATGTTTGGTAAACGTGTGCAGCGAGGCCCACGTGGCTGCCTGACATATGTCTTGCAGGGGGACACCACGTCCCAATGCAGTAGTGGCTGCAGTAGCTCTGGTGGAATGAGCACGCAGCCCCACCGGAGGTTCTTTTTAGCCAAAGAGTAACAGGCTTTGATACACAAGACAACCCAGCGGGAGATGGTTCTCTTATGGACCGCCCGACCTTTCTTGGTGCCAACGTAGCCAACAAAAAGCTGGTCATCCACCCGGAACTGCTGTGTGTGGTTGAGATAAAAGAAAGCGCACGTTTTGGGTCCAGACGGTGGAGCCTCTCTTCCTCTCTGGAAGGATCCGGAGGCGGAAAAATGGTGGGCAAGGTAATAGTCTGCCCAATGTGAAAGGCCGTAACCACTTTTGGCAAACAGGAAGGACGGGGCCTGAGCACAACCTTGTCCGGATGGACTGAAAAGAAAGTAGGCTTACAGGAAAGAGCCTGGAGCTCACTCACTCACCTGGCGGAAGTGATGGCCACCAGGAAGGCAGTCTTTAATGTCAAAAGACGAAGAGGACAGTTGTGAAGGGGCTCAAAGGGAGCGCACATCAAGTACGTCAGAACCAGATTCAACTCCCACTGAGGCATCACGAAAGGAATAGGAGGAAAAAGGTGAGTAATGCTTTAAGAAACCTATTTACAACAGGGGACTTGAAAAAGAGGGCTGATCAGGGAGCCTGAGAAAGGCCGAAATAGCAGAAAGGTAGCCCTTGATAGTGCCCAGAGCAGAGACCCTGCCGGGCCAAAGAAAGAAGGAACAGTAGAACCTCAGAAAGAGGGGCAGAAAGGGGATCCACAGCCTTTGCTGTGCACCATGCCACAAATTTGTTCCACCTGCAGGCGTATACCTCTTTAGTAGAGGGACGCCTGGCTGCCAGAATAACGTCACAAACTTCGGGAGGCAAGTCAAAGGGAATCAGCTGCCGCCGCTCAAGCACCACGCAAAGAGGTGGAGGCTGGACAGGTTCGGGTGGAGGACCGTCCCCTGCTGCTGCGACAGAAGATCCTCCCAAAGAGGAAGTCGGATCGGGGGATCGATGCTCATACTGAGTAGCTTGGGATACCATACTCTTCGAGCCCAGTCCGGAGCCACAAGAATGACTTGGGTCCGGTCGCGCCTGATCTTCTTCAGCACTCTGGGCAGAAGTGGTATAGGCGGAAAGGCGTACAACAGACAGCAACTCCACTCGCGACGAAAAGCGTCGCCGAGCGAGTGCCGCCTTGGAAAGTCCAACGCGCAGAACTGATGACATTGCGCGTTCTCTTTGGTGGCGAATAGATCTAACCAAGGCTCTCCCCACTGCTGAAAGAGACCTTGCGTCACCTCCGAGTGAAGACGCCATTCGTGATCGAGCATGCACCTGCGGCTGAGTTCGCCCGCCCTGGCGTTCAGAGAACCTGCCAGGTGTTGAACCACCAGGGACATGCCCTGATGTTCCAGCCATATCCAGAGGCACAGAGCCTCCTGCCAGAGGGTCCACGACCCCACCCCACCTTGTTTGTTGCAGTACCACATGGCGGTGGTGTTTTCTGTGAACACCTGCACTACTCTCCCCTTGACAGAGGGAAGGAATGCCTTTAGTGCAAGCCTGATCGCCCGCAACTCCAAAAGGTTGATATGGAGCCGGGACTCCGCCGCAGACCAGAGGCCTCTGATCTCCGCCTCTCCCATGTGGCCGCCCCATCCCAGGAGGGACGCATCCGTCACTACTGTGAACTCCGGTTGGGGAAGGGAGAGGATCTGCCGTCGACCCAATGCCGGTTCGTGAGCCACCACTGCAATTGTCGTGCAGTGCCCTCCGAGATCTGGACGTGATCGGACAGGTTTCCCTGATGCTGCACCCACTGGAACTTCAGGTCCCACTGCAGAGCCCGCATATGCCACCTGGCATGATTGACCAGCAGGATGCAGGAGGCCATGAGGCCCGGCAGCCTCAGAGTCACTCTGACCGAAACCCGGGACAAGGGCTGAAAGATGGGAATCAGAGCCCGAATATCCCGGACTCGTTGTTCAGGCGGAGTGCCCCAGCAGCACTACGCAACACCACAGAAAAACTAGCGCCCTCCTCCGTAGCCACGGTAGGAGGAGACATCATGCCAAGGTCTGGAGAGGTGTCCAGACCACTGGCGTCCCCAGCTCCTCAGCCCAGTCCGGGTTATACTCACATTGAGCTGTGAGAGGGTCCTCAGACCCCTCCCAGTCCTCCCCCTTCTTCCTCCTGCTGTTGAAAAGGAGGAGGATGGATATAGGGAAACAGATTCCCCAAACGGGCGTCCGAATCGGCGTCGGTCGACACCGTTCCCGGCACCGTATCCACGTCGGGGCTGAAACTGGGGACGGCGCCGTCCGTAGCGACGTCCAATCGTGGTGCCGGTGGGGTCGACGTCGGTGGAGGTGTTACTAGGTCAACCGGCGTCGACCGGGATCCACGACGGGATCCATGGGAGTCCTGCGGTGTAGAGGCCGGAGCCGACGGCGACGCCAGGGCCACCGGCGGCAAAGGGCGAGGACTCCCAGTCGGGCCCGCAGGCGCACCGGAGGGGCTCGACGGCCCAAATAGGCGAGCCATAGCGGACAGGAATTCCTGTACCTGGGCCGGAGTAACCGATGAACCCGGGAAGGGCGGGTAGGTCACCGACGACTGCGTAGGCTCCGTCGGAGCAGCGGGGGTGGCACCACCCGCTCCCTCAGCCGCGTCGCGCGACCAGGCGGGGAAGTCGAAGAACGAGGACGTTTCTTCGACACTGCGTGCTTCGCCTTACCTGACCCAGAGTGCGAGGCGCTCCGATTCGGACGACTTCCGATGAGGACAGCTCCGCGACCGGTCCCTCGACCTCCCTCTGGACCGGGACCTCTCATGGCGTGGGAGCCGACTGCCGGGCTTCCAGCAACTTTCGGGACCGCTCCCGCAAAGTCTTCGGCGCCATGGCCCGGCAGTCGGGGCACGACTTGGGGGTCGTGGTCGCGCCCCAGGCAGAAGAGAGCCACGCGGTGCAGGGTCCGTCACCGACATCATGCGATGACAGTCCCCGCAAGATTTAAACCCGGGCATCCCTGCTGCACGAGGAGTCGATGCGACTCAAAAAGCTGAGACAAAAATCTCAAAAAAGTCAGTCACTGGGGTACCGCTCTCTCCGGATCTGCGCTTGCTGGCGCGGAAAAAGAAAGAACTGACGTCAGCACGCGTGGGCGGTGTCTAAGTAGCGCCCGCGATGTCATCTCGGCGACCACGACGCCAACGACGGACGCGGAGCCGCGCGACGCCACCTACCGACGCGCAGGGGTACTGCTGACGAAAACTTTCCGGATCCAGTCTGTCGTCTGGGGATTTTCTAAGGTAAGGAATCTATCACTATGTGTTTCTTTCAGATTGCTCATGCCAAGCTACCAAGGGGGTGAGCAGGGGTTATTTTAGGAGTGTAACTCCCTTACCCTGACTAGGAAGAAGGGTCCCTATTTGGACAAAGGTGCAAGCCCTTGCCAACTAGAGACCCCCATTTCTAACATTGGTTGTCAGCGGTGAGGATAGGACTTGCGTTTGCACTTGACTTACAGTGATTGGTGTGCACTACTACCATATCGCAGACCATTACGTGCCACATACTGCTTCTTTTTCTTTTTGGCCTATTTTTGATCTTGCCAGTTTGAACTTGCTACTTCATCATGCCGGAATCAAGAGCATCATCCGTTGCATCCCTGGAAATTGCCTTTGAGGAGGATGGGTTGGAAGCCTACAATGTTAGGGAATTGAAATCAATTTGCAAAAACCTAAAAGTCCAAGTCAGAGGCCTCACTAGGAAGGACGAGCTACAAAAAGGCGCTGAGGGCCTGGGTAGCAGCCAGACATGTCAGCGAGCAGTCTGGTGGTCTCAGTGGAGAGGCGGAGGAGCATATTCCTAGGGCGGATGTGCTTTTGGGAGGGGGGGAACCCTCCAGGCCAGGCAGCAGTGGCCTGTCCCCAGAGGAGCTGGAGGACAGGCGGGAAGCAAGGGAGAGTGGCAGAAGAACTGGAGAAGCTTAAGTTAGCCATGGAAGAGAAAAGGATGATGTTAGATCACGAGATCAGGATAAAGGAGCTGGATCAGAGAAGTAGAGCCAGCTCAGATGGTGGCAGCAACTCGTCAAGACAGGCAGAGAGAATTGTGCACATCCCTAAAAATATAGGCAAGGAATTCAAGAAGGGGGATGACATACAAAGGTGGTTTCAGGGGTGCGAGGCAGCAATTCACATGAATGGGGTCCCCGAGGAGAATTGGGGAGCAGGATTGTGGCCTCTCTTCCAAGAAGAAGCAAGGGATACTTTAATAGCTTTGGGTAAGGGGTATCACCTCACCTATGCTGACATGAAGGATGCCCTTCTCACGAAGTATGGTCTTACTCCTGAAAAGTACAGGGATCAGTTCAGGTCCAGTAAGAAGTCTGATGCCAACACTTGGTTGGAATGTGTGGATGTGTTTTGCGGTCACTGGATGGCTGGAGTGAAGGGCAGTAATGTGACAGATTTTCAGGGGCTCTACAATTTGATTGCATTAGGAGCACTTGTCTAGTCTATGTTTTGCAGATCTGCGCCAGCCCATAGTTGATAGTAAGCTGACAGACCCCAGGAAGCTTGCTATGGAGAGCGGACCGCTGGGTGAGTACCAGGGTCCACAAGAAAGCGTTTGGGGAGACTCAGCCAAAGGTAGGGCAGGGTCCCCAGCAGGAAAAGTGGGGGGACAAGGGTAAAACACAGGAGTTCTCTAAAGGGCCCCAAATTAACACCCAGGGTAAAGGTTCCCATCCCCCCGGAGATAAGAAGCCAGGGGTCTCATCAGGAAAGCCTGCTGAGACCGGCCCCATGGGTGTTTTGCATGTGACCAGGTGGGCCACATGAAGGGGGACCCAAGTGTCCAAGGGGCTCAGCCACCCACCGGTGGAGTAGTCCAAGGTGTTGGCTAGTGTAGCGCTTGGGGAGGAGGAGTACCCACAGGAGGATGGGGATCCACGCAGAAATGACCCTCGTCTCACTAGGGGACAGTGAGATGGTCCCAGGACACCAGGTGCCCCCTAACACAAAGAAATACAGCACCTGGGTGACCATCAATGGGAAAAGGGTAGAGGCTCTCAGAGATGCTGGAGCCAGTGTGACCTCAGTCCGGTGTCACCTGGTCTCTGAGAAGCTAGGTAATCCCAGGGGCATTCCACCAAGTAATTGCTGTAGACAATTCAGAGCGCCAGTGTCTGGTGGCGCAGGTTCCCTTCGAGTGGGGTGGACGGGGGGGTCTCAGGTCCTTTGAGGGTGGTTGCGAGCCCTTCCATGCCTGTAGATTGTCTGCTAGGTAACGACCTGGAGCAGTCCTCATGGAAGGATGTTGAGCTCAGGTCTCACTTGGAGATGCTTGGGTTGCCAGAGTGGGCATGCGTGTCCACTCGGTCCATGGCGGCCGGAAAGGGTGATCAAGAGGACTTGGGCCTGAAACAGTGGCCCAAGTCCCTGCCAAGAGAAAGGGCAAGGGCGCGGGAAACCCGCCCCTGAGGTTCCCCACGGACCGGGAGGAGAGCGGACCTTGAGGGACGCCCGGTGCCTACAGGGGAGCAGGTAGCTGAACTGGGGGACATCTCTGAGCTGACCCATTGGCAGCAAGAAGGGGGTCCCACCAGGGAGGAATTCTGCAAGGAGCAGAAACAGTGCCCTTCTCTGGAGGGTCTGCGGCGGCAGGCTGCAGACCAGGCAGCAGGTGATCAGTGCGGATCACATTAGATCTACTGGGAGAATGGTCTCCTGTACAGTGAGCCTAAGGTCGCTGAGCCTGGGTCAGCCCGTGTGCTGGTGGTACCCCAGCGCTTCAGGACCTTCCTACTGGGTCTGGCTCATGACGTGCCTTTGGCAGGACATTTGGGGCAGGACAAGACCTTTGACAGGCTTGTCACCCACTTCTTCTGGCCCCAAATGCGAAGGCAGTCAGATGGACATTGCAGGTCTTGCCAGGCAAGTGGTAAGAGTGGAAGGAAGGTCAAAGCTCCTCTCCAACCTTTTCCAGTTGTTGGAACACCCTTTGAAAGGGTAGGGATGGACATTGTGGGGCCACTGGATCCCAAGACAGCCATGGGCAACAGGTACATCCTGGTCTTGGTGGACCATGCCACCCGTACCCGGAGGCAATCCCTCTCAGGACAACGACGCCGCCAGTGGTGGGCCGAGCGTTAATGGGGATCTTTTCCCGCGTGGGGTTCCCCAGAGAGGTGGTTTCTTACAGAGGGACCAATTTCATATCCAAGTATATGGCATCCCTGTGGAAGGAGTGTGGTGTAACCTACAAGTTCATCCACCCCTTACTACCCACAGAGGTAACTGTCTGGTGGAGAGATTCAACCAGACCTTGAAGGGCATGATTAAGGGTCTAACAGAACCCATGAGGCGTAAGTGGGACGTCCTGGGCTGCAACTGGGGAAGGGGGAGGAGATTTCCTTGCACCTGAAAAGGCCCTCGTCTGCCTGGGACAATGCGGTCTCTGCCTCCGGCTGGGAAGCTGCATCAGAGAGGACAGAACTGGTTCTGGACTAAGCACAGACACTCTCTGTCTGAGAGGATCAAAGGATTTTGGGCTATAAATAGTGGGGACCAAACCCCTAAACTTTAGAACTCCTTTGGACCAAGAAGACTGCCAAGAAGAAGAGCTGGAGAAGCTGTGAGGAGGAACTACCACTCTGCTGTGTGCTTTGCTGTGTTGGCCTGCAGTGGCTGCTTCTGTCTTGGACAGTGAAAGGACTGGACTGAACTTTCTGCAATCTTCTTTCTTTGAGTATCTCCAAGGGCTTGGAGAGCTTGCCCCGTTCAGGAAGTCTCAGGCAGCAAGACTTCAAGTTCTTCTGCCCTCAGCACTGGGGACTGTGTGTTTTGTGCTGCAACAGAAGAAAAAGCAACCCGACACGACGCCTGCTGCCGACTCCGTGCTCCTGAAGGCACCGCAGAGGGCACCGCCACAACGCAGAACCGCGACCCTGGTCTCACCGACGCCGCCTGCTGACGCCGCCACCGAGCCGCTGCTCGCACCGCGCCCTGTGGGCACCACACTCCACCGCTCGCTTCACGACGACGCCTTGGTATCCCCGACGACGCTGCTCCACGCCGAAATAGACGTCTGCTGCTTGCACCGTGGTTCGAGGGCATCGCTCATAAGTTTACACGACGCACCGCCCTCATCCCGCACCGCAGCCTTGGCCTACCGACGCCGGCGCCATCGACTCCAGTTTGTCAGCCGATGACTGCGCTTCAGCAACGACGACACCGCTGCTTGCACCGTGACCTGCTAGCACCGCGACGAGCACCGCATTCATCTCGTACCGCGACCCTGGTCTCACCGACGCCGCCATCTGACGCCGCCACCGAGCCGCATGCTCGCACTGCGACCCGAGGCACCGCACGCTGCCCGACGCCAGAGCTCCTGACTTCAACCGCGAGGAGATTCAATCTGCAACGCCTGTGACTTCGAGGGCCCGATGACTCCTGCACCGACCTCCGGAACCGACGCCTGCGGACGCCGTGCTTTCGGGAAGCTCAACGCGAGGTCGCCGATGCCCTGCATTTCTAAAGGGTACTGTTTGCGGGTTTTCCCGACACCGTAGCTGGCCTGCGACGCGCGGTCAGCCAGAACTGTTTGGATTTGTTTGCTCCACGACACCGTGATAGCCCCGGACGGAGCTATCGACATCAAGGAACTGTTATTTCAAGCTTATGTTCGATAACTGAAGATTTCTAAAGTACTGTATTGTGGATTTTTATCGTTTTTGGGCTTGTCTTAAGTATATAAAAATATTGGATATTTTTCTAAACTGGTGTGGTGTCCTGTTGTAGTGCTTACACTATTACTGTGGGTTATGTGCAAATGCTTTACACACTGCCTCTAAGATAAGCCTGACTGCTCGTGCCAAGCTACCAAGGGGGTGAGCAGGGGTTCTTTTAGGAGTGTAACTCCCTTACCCTGACTAGGAAGAAGGGTCCCTATTTGGACAAAGGTGCAAGCCCTTGCCAACTAGAGACCCCCATTTCTAACATTGTGGTATCTAAGAGTGAACTTAGATATCACAGGGGCCATCCACTCACGCAGATATGCCCACACGTGGGTATAGTGCACCCTGCCCTAGGGCTGTAAGGCCTGCTGTAGGGATGACCTACCTATACCACATGTAGTGTTTCGCAGGCATGGCACACAGAGATGAGTGCATGTTGACTCTTTATTTTTCTCTGCACCAAGACATGCAGGCATGTAGTGGCAGTTTGCGTGAACTTGGTGAGGGGCCCCTTAGGGTGGCACAATTCATGCTGCAGCCTTTAAAGACCCTCTTTAGTGCAAAAGCCCTAGGTACCTGGGGTACAATTTACTAGGGACTTACATGGAGCCTAAAGTGGTGTCAAATGTGAAACAAAGGTACAGTTTATGGAAAGAACACTTGTGCTGGGGACCTGGTTAGCAGGCTCCCAACACACTTTCAAAGTTGCATCAGATACAAAAAGCGGGGGTCATCATCTGAAGAAGGGGTACTTTCCTACACACATATAACAGAAGAAAGAAATGCAAAAATATGGAACGGGAGCAGCAGCTTTTCAGGACTTCCCTTCTTACTGTAAGTCAGAAGCACAGTCCCGATAAAAGATGATCCTCAAGGACACTGAAAGAATAAGTTAAATATGAAACGCTAATGATCACACCTAAATTACTAATTACCATAAAGAAACTGGGGTAAAAGCATTGAGTTGTTTACTTGGCATGCAAGACCAACTACGATAACCAATGGATTGACTACTAACTTTAGGCTCATGGGTAGTGTCGTGCTACTTGCTGAAAAACGCTTCACCGCCTGGTAAAGGGTAGTGAGCACTATATAACTACAAGTTCAATACTCATTGAAGCAACATTTGCACACGCAGTTAGTCGCCAACCCTTCAAACGCCGAGAACATCTCTCCCAGCCTAGACAAAAAAAACCTCAGGAGAATGATGAACAATGGAGGGCTTTGGAGATAAAATAATAAAGAGTTCACCTGTATTTTCTCTAAAGCTCTGAAAAGAATGACTTTCAATTCCGCTGCGCCACCCATACATAACATCCAACACATCAAACTCCAAATTGAAGCAGGGCTCCAAATGACCTGGCTGGGCCACAGAACGTCACAGAATATCTTCACGCACTGCCTCTGCCGCACAATGGTTGTGCTGGATACGTACTTGGTGACGAAGGCCAAGAAAATGGGCGCCAACGACTTGGAGAAGTACTCCTGTTGCACTATGTGGTTCAGAGTCATCAAGGGACCGTAGAGGCTGGAAATGACCTTCACCTTGTCTTCGCTCTGCCATGAGAGAAGAGGAAAGAAAAGTTGTTTAGTAACCAGAGCTGCTTCAAGTACATGAGCTAGTAAGCCACCCCATGCTGTAAGATCAGTCGCATTCAAAGGAGTAAGCAAGGGCACGACCTACTGTTCATACTAAGAACTGGGACAGAGAGGAATTGTGAGACCAAGAAATAATACTGCACTGTTCCAACAGGCATCACTTGATCTGCCCTGGCACATTAAGTGGAGAGGTATTAAGTGCTTGTGATCCTTTAAAATGGAGAGGACCTGCACTTAAGCGTGAGCTGCTGTCTGACACCTTAGTCCCAGCTGGGTTACTGTAAATGAAGGAAACCAGTTCAGCGTTTTCACTGCTTAATTTGTGCAGGTGGGTCCAGGGGCTATGCCACTCCCACTCACTGGGCACAGGGGCTTTTTTCATCATCAACCTTTGACTCAAAGCAAGAAAAAGCATCATTAAGGGGAAAAAGGAGGAAGAGATATAGGAAACAAAGACAGAGAGCAAGGATGACAAATAACATATTAGAGACGGGCAAAAAAAGAAGTATGAGGTGGATTCAAGATTGCACCACCCTAATTTACGTCAACCCTCGCAGTCGGCCAGGCAAGTGTGTCCCTGCACTTTTAAAAAATGAATGAAGCAGGGCTTCTTCTCTCCCAAATGGCAAAAACATTAGAAAGCAAGACACAAACACTATCGGCCATGGAACTAGGGTCCAGAGAGTTGTGCTGGTCGAAAATGCAGGGGGTGGGGGTCAATTCATTTCCAATTTGTCATGGTAAAGTAGATTTGACTGAAAAATATCAGGAGTGCCCCCTTTTGAAAATTTTCCAGCGCACATTTGCTTAATGGTGGAGTTTTCAGTCCAGTGCAGGGCACTCCTGGACTAGGTAGAAAATAAATACAAGTATTTCAGAGTTTGTTCCATTTCAGAACATTATGACCAAGGAGGAAATAATTGAGACCTCAATATGTCCCACATCACACGAGTTAATTATGCTTTGTTTTCATTCTGCAACTTGTAGTTGACTATTTATAATGGAAAAACATAACAACAAGAACTATAACGCAAAGGACAAAGACAGGGCTAGATAAGTTCCAATGTGTGTTTCTGCAAGGAAGAAAGGGAGGTGAAAGATAGATGTATATTGACCCCCCGATTGGAATTACTTCCATTCCCTACATATAGATTTCAGATAACATTTAAAATGTAGAAACTTCCGTTAAAACAAATAGGATGAAAATGCAGCATTTTTGTATTTTACTAGTTAACCCTCTCCAAACCTCGCTTTCTTACCTACACTACAATGAAGTCCATCCACAGGAAAACTGCTAAGCCTGAAGATTGACGGAGTATTGATTCACCCCTCTTTTAAATTTGCTGTGCTGCCTCAATAAGCAGAGGCAGCACAGCAGGAGACTGGTGAAGACTATTAACTTCTGTGTACAGTTAGGTAACAAGCCGGTCAGTCAAGATGGAAGCATGCACAAAAGTTGAACACGTATGCACATGCACCCACACCTCTCTAAAACCAGAAACCAGGACAAGTATTTGATTCACTGAAAAGCCTTGCAATGCTTGAATAGATACTGAAAAATCTTGACTGTACCTAGCAAATCCAGGACGTCTGGGTCACACTACAATGATCAGAATTAAATTGACCGAACTACTATGAAAATCTGGCAGTTGGAGCTTTTGTGGAGGGTTGGAACCCTGTACGAAAGTGCGCCCTTTTTTTGTTCTTAAATATATTTTTATTTTGAGAACAATGCAATAAAAGACAGTAATGAGATAATACAATTATCAGAAGGCAAATTTCACAGATCACATTGTGTAATTGCAAACAACCAATTTCGTTCCCCCCCAACTCTCTCCCCAGACACCACGTACACAGCACCTATTGTTTAGCAGGCTCAGCACCCCTATATAGTACTCCATACAGAACGTATCAGCATTTCCTTTCTTCCTCAGAGAAAGTCCTGTCTTCTCCTCCCACTGTCTAATAACTCCAAAAAGTAGTACTGCAGCCATTTACTCCATTCCTTGCAAAATTTTCTGGGGAAACCCCTACTGGCCTAGGTTGTTTTTTCGCCCATCATACACATGTCCATTTCCCGTTTCCACTCATCCCTGGTAGGACAATCACGTGACCCCCCCCCCCCGTGTCAGGCAATATATCTTTTGGCTACAATATGGCCGAGGCTACAGAGAAGTACCTGAAATCGAGGAAGAGAAGTACCTGAGATCGAGGAAGATATACGTCATTGGGGATCCCCAGGATAAGGAATTTGGGATCTAATGAAAGTTGGACCGAGAGCACTCTATCAAGTTCCCCAGTGATATCCACCCAATACTCCTGGCTCCAGATCGTGAAAATACTATCCAGGAAAGGATTGACAGAGTGATAGCTCTTTCTCGATTCTGTGGGTGGTGGTGCATGGCCGTTCTTAGTTGGTGGAGCGATTTGTCTGGTTAATTCCGATAATGAATGAGACTCCTCCATGCTAACTAGTTACGCGACCCCCAGCGAGATATTGAGACACAAGGGTTTCTCCACCTCCATCATTTGTGAAGCGATGGTTAGCCCGTTGGGCTCCGGATCACTATAATCCTGTAATTGACTATGCAGGCTGAAAAGTGTCAACAAGGCTAGCTGCTTCATTATTCTCCTTAGAAGGCAATACACAACTGTTCCTTTGTCCTGATGAAGACCCCATTGTGATGTCATTCAAATACACACGTTTTTAGGGCTCGAAACGTCGACGTTCACAATTAAGCGTTATTGCCCAACTAGACCAATACAACTAAGGAAATGAATTATAGGTCTTATTAGGGCTTCTGTCACAGTTTATACAACGCTATGAAATGAAAAATTAATGTTCTATGTACTATGTTTGTTATGCAAAGTTTGTATTGTTGAAACGTGTACAAAACCACTTCAGTCCCTTTCTACCCCTTTTTTTGTCACTATTGTAGATAATCACTTATGTTTGTTGTGTATATTGGGCATGTGTCCTGTGATGATGTATTTATTCTCTAAAAATACGTGATTTTTTCAATATATTAACACCATTCAAGTAAATTGTCTTTTTGTTTGTACAATCAGTGTTGTGCTCTATTGAATCATTAATTGCAGTCCTACCCTTGGGGGGACTAAGAATGAAATGTATTGATGTGGCAGAATACTTGTTTCGCATAACGCACTATTAGGCTAGGCACACCCCTAATGTGGGCCACCTGAAGAGGACACTTGAAGAAGGGTTTCACCATCTTGTTTTAGGTGAAACTAGGAACTCTGGGTCAGGTTTATGCTCAATCTCCACAGGAAGTGGTCATTTAGAGGGTGTAGTCACCCCAAGGGTAAGTAGCCCATTGGCTACCTTACACTCGCCTTAACGCCCCTAAATTGAGTATTTAGGTGGACCCCTGACAGCAGGAACTCAGATGTGTCTACCTGGGAACCGAAGGAGGACAGGAGAGAGCAGTCACCGCAAGAACTGAGGACTTAACCTGAACTTGGCGCCAAACCCTGCCTTGCTGCTGGCACCTCGACAATTGCACCGACCCCGCTCGTCCAAAGGTTGTGCATCCTCCCAAGCCCGTGGAGGACTGTCCAGCACTTAAACAACCAAGCAGCATCTCTCTTGGGGTGGAGGAGCCATCCCCCTGCAGCTGCAGGCACCGACCGCACATGCCCTGTACCTTGACTTGCCGACCATCGGGTCCACTGAGGGAGCATCTCGCCAGGAAAAAGTCTTTACTGCTCCAGGAGGTCAGATCCGTCTGGATGCCGAGTTTGGAGACGGCAGGCCCTTCAATAGTCGCCCAGCACCAATACCCTGGGTACCAGAGCATTTGCCGCAACCAAGGCTTGTTGTGTGTCCAGTCCGAACACCACCGACAAGGGACTTCAGGATCACTGAGGCCAACACGGAGCGTGTTCCTGCTGTCCTGTTTTCTCTCCCTCTCCAGGTTCCCAAAGCCAAGTGGGAGCCTCTAACCACAGCGAAACGAGGGACAAAACACCCCTGCACACTAGCCCGGCTTCATGGAAACAGACTGTGTCCCTGTGCCCCAGAGACCCTCTAGAGCCGACACCCCCTTTGGGTTCTGCTGGACTTGTCCCAAAGTTCCCACTTGCAGCCTTTCTTTTGCAGGTAACTTTGCCATTGGCTTTACAGCGTAGTGCCTAAAGCTACCAACGTGACCAGCACCTCTGCACCCGCACTCACCAGGGTAGGTAAACCCGAACTGCTGGTGGTTTCTTGGACCTTGGCCCCTAAGCACCGTAAGTCCCTAAAAGTATCCTCCAAAATGTTCGCAAGTGTACCTATGCAAAGTATGTTTCTCCCATAGAATAACATTACAGGGCTCGAGGCTCATACCTCAAAACCGGTATTTGACAGAATTTTTTTGACTACTACAAAAATATATAACCCTGAAAGTACTTACCAGATTCCGATGATCTTGGTGTCAAAAATTATATCAAAATCTGTTTATTAATCTAAATTGGTCTCAAGTTTCTTCTTGGGTGTGGGTCTAATTTATTGACTCTGTGTGTACATCAATGCCTAACACTACCCTCTGATGATCCTAAGCTGCTTGACCACACTACCATAAATAGAGCACTTGGGATTATTAATTTAAGCCCTGCAAACCAGTAAGGGTTGTCTGTACTTTTTGCATAGTGTGCCCTTACATTGGCACTACCACATAAAAAGCCAGTTTCCTACAAACCCTAAGTTTTGCCACCTGATTGTCCAGACTTCGCATCATATAGTGAGGTGGATGGGCTAATTGTGGTCTATGAATGTTTTTCCAATTGTTTTCGACGTCAATTGTTGTAATGGAATTCTGCTATTTTTTTAGCTTTGACAACCAAAAGTTCCCAGCGTGACATCAAGAATAATTCAAGCATGTGGCTCAATGAAAGATCCAATGCAGAAGAATATATAATTAAAGCTGTATTCCCTGATACTGCACGTGACTGAGATTTTCTGGAGGGCGAGGATTGGTTAATGATGACGCATGACACCAGGTGGTGTGTGAGACGAGCTATGTCACTTTTGGTGAGATGCCATCACTCACAATTTAAGTCTTACTAAGGTCACTACTCTGGGAGCGGCCCCATTTTGTGTTGAGCACTGAGATTTTCTACTCCTTATGAATACTGAACAGAATCCCAAGACAGAGAAGAGATACCAACTGAGTCAGTCGGCTGAAAAGCTTGAACCAAGCACAGCTGATAGACAAACATCTAAATGCCACAGACTCACAGTTGGAAATTGTGCGCAAGACATAGGTAAGCATCATCATAAACCTAGCAGTAACATCCTCTTGCAAATACTGTACTCTAGTCACTGCCGGCATGCAAATCTTTTAATAGATCTTCAACTAAAGACTATGTGTGTTAAAAGAGTATATAAAGTATTTAAATAAAAATGTCTGCAGAAACTGCCTTCGGTGCATCTTTATGAGACAGGAGCTACTCTGCATCCCCCATAGTGCTCAACCCTCTAGCCCTGGTGAGAGGAATAGTTGCCAAATTGAGCCTGCTGTGTGTATTTTATAGGATATTTGTGCAAAGCCTCTAGCCCCACCTACATGGGAGGAGCACCAATCTATTCTGTGAGGGACAATCAAATGACAACCACTAAAGATGTAAAATGGGCAAAATTGTGGGCCGTTCTTACCTTGAGTAGCCCCATATGTATCAGGAGACTGGTGACGAAGAGATGAGGCTGGAAGGTGGTGCTGTAAAAGGCTTTTGACATCAACGCATCTGCAATGAGAAGTTTCGAAGCAAAGTGGCTCACGATATGATCATTTGGGGTAGAAGAGATAGTTAAACTCATAACTTTGAGTTCAGAATTAAGAATGGTAATATCCCAACAGACCAGTTGAAGAGACTGACCAATCAAATTGGGTGTAAGCCCAATAGACTGGCGATGCCTGAGGAGAAATGGGATACTAACCAAGTTGCTCGTTTTGCAACCAAGATGTGAATCCCAGCTTCCTCACTTGGCCAACTGGTGTGATGATGAGTTAATCTATTTCTCACTGTATTCCTTGAACAAAATTGGTATTTAAGGACTGTGCTTAAAAAAATGGACATTTAAACAACTTTAGAGATAGATTAAAAATTCATTAATTCCAGATTGTGGCTTTCTTGATTGGATATCAGGTGACAGAGGTTCATTTATTTATTGCTTTTAGCGTCTTGCATTTAGGCATCTGTACCTGCAAAAGTGGCTATACATGTCATACATAGGCAGGACTATTTCAGTTCTCCAACACTAGGCTTCTACAGTTTTCCATCATTCTGTCTTTGTTAGATAGCTTTGCCACCACAATCGATCTCATCAACATCCGATGAGTCATTGATAACCATCAAGACCGTCAAATAACTTAAAGAAACACTTCTTACGTAAAAGAGAAAAATGTAAACATTCCTACATAGAAAATCTATTTGAATACAATTAAAAATGAGCAAGCATACTGTAAAGAAACAATCAGATCTTAAACATCTAAAAAAAACTTGCTAGTTTGTTTGATCACTCAAGACATCAAAGAGAAGACGACATTGGCTATTAACAAACCCAATGGATGCAGGGCAAACCATGAAACTCAGCGTCTCACCTATTGCAACATACCTCATATATGTAAACAAAACTGATCTTCAAACCCTGCAAGAGATACACAACCACATCCCAGTACTTCAAGTTGAAATCAGTAAGGCAGAATTAAATCTCCACAAACTGGCATTTTTAAGTAAAATAAAATAATGAAATGGCAAAAAACACACTTGCTCAGCTAACTAGAAAAATTCAATGATCGAAATCACTCTCAACTATGTCATTATCAATTTCCCAAAATCCAAGAAAATGATCTGGGGACATGTCGTTCCATACAACTTTCTTTTGATGTTTCTTGTTGCACAATGTAGAGACACTGGCAACAGTGCTATATAAAAATGTAAAAACAGAAGGCATCACCACAGAATACTGTTTGACCCAGGAAACCTCACAGAACAAAAAGGGGGAAAGGTTGTGAACAAAGCATGGATTTCCTGGACAACTCCTTCTCCACCATCAAACTGTTGGGATGCAGATCAAGAGCACATAAGACATGGGCACAGACAGGACATATCCACGTTACCTGCAGTTTCATACACAGCCGATTTCACAGCACTGTCGTCCTTGAAGACAGACGCGATCTGGATAAAAGCCTGAACCACCTTCTCTGTATTGGTCACATCGGTCTGGAAGACACCAGCCAGGTGGGACATAAGAACATGTCATAAAGGGAGCAGCGAGTAATACAGAAGGGACAGCCGGGGTGAGACAAATAAGAGCAGAAAGCTCAAACACAGGAATACATGGGGGAAGCAAAGACTGGAAGGAGCAGTAAAGGCCACATATAGAAGTACAGCAGGGACATTGGTGGAGGAAGAAACACATTTACCTGTAGTTACAGTTCGCTAGCACTGAATCTCTCATAGATTCATACGCTTGAATTATTCCCCGACGTCAGGTTAGGAATTTTCAGTAATCATTAAGACAGCAGTGTACATATACCCTCAAACAGTGCTGGAAAAAAAGCAGTAGACTGTATAGCTAAATGAGGTGGAGAGAGAGACAGGTGCACTCTCTCCCAAAGGGTCAACTGGACCTATTTTCCTAACATGTAACAACTGGAGCCTCAGGAGCGGCTGTAGGACTTCATCAACAATGGATTTCAGCAACACAAAAGAGAACCCACATACAGTTTAGGACATTCACTAGTTTGGCTTCTATCATATATTTTCAAGGTATTGGGGGTATAAGGGATCAAATGATCGACTGGCATGACACAAGCTGATTGTTTTTAGACAGTCCCTCAAAAATCCCAGAGGTGGAAAATCTCTCAGATACAAAATGGCGAAAAATGTAACTAATGGCAGGCAAAAAATACATCTAGTAGAATGTCCTACAGAGCATAACGTAAAGGACAACCTATAAAAAATGACAGAGCAATATAATAAAATATTTATGGATTTCTTTGACGAACATGTCCATAGTTTAATCTTTATTTCGGTTAAAAACCATAAAAGATACACACATATTCATCCTTGACAATGGAATCCACGGTACAGTTACACAAGTAAAAATAGATATTTAATACACCAGGTTCTAAAAGTCAAGTATCACGTAATGTAATTTGTAAACACAGGAGGGATCACTAGGATACATCATTTGCTAAGTGTGTACTCAATTAAAACCAAGTAAAATAAATAAAACAGGAATAAAGTGCGAGTGCATTAATGTCTAACGATCTCCACAGTTTACTCTCCGAGGCGTTCAATTGAAACCCTATTACCTCTGTGAATTAAAAAAAAAAATAATAAAAATTTTAGAAAAAGATTAAAAACAGGATCCTGGGAATTAAAACACCCTCAGGTCATAGGATTTTTGCTACAGCTAATCCCTAGCACAAGGAAGAGTAGACAGGAGCCTTCGCCTAATGGCCCAGAACCGGCCAAGAAATTTTGCAACAGCACATACAAAGGGTGGTCTCGTATCTGATCTTAACATCCGTAGGGCGTTAAGGTGGCTATGAGTCCCCAACTGTCTGCAAAGTGGGACCAACCAATTCCTTCATGGTCTGTCGTAAGCGGGACATGCAAAAAAAACATGGCCCACAGTTTCATTTGGGTCTGGGCAGGAAGGGCATCCCTTGGGCTGACTGGTGTTATTTAGCCAAAGGTTGATAAAAGCATTGATAGGTAAACAGCCAAACCTAAACTGCGTATACAATTTCCTGTCCCCAGGCACTTTGATAATATCAAAATATTTCTCAAGATGTTTAGAGTATTTTATGTCTAAGAAAACATCGGTTAAACACCCATGACGAATCCTCGAGTAGGTAGTCTGCTCTACCCATAGCCAATATTGACGCTTTAACAGATCCTTTGAATACAGTGGTGGGGAGCTAGCAGACTCATTTGGGAGGCCAATTGCTGCCCGAACAGTATTGACATATTTTATCCACCCAATTTTTTTGTTCTGGTCTATGAAGTAGTGGGTCGAGAAAAAAGCAATAAAAGTTGCAAACTGTACACTTTAAAATTGTGCTCCTTAAAGGGAGAGTTAGAAGAGCTGCCATGGCATGGCAGAAATATTCACCTGCTAAGAACCCGAGTGCTTCAAAAGCAAATTAAAGAACATATGTTAAAAGACAATACAATAATACAAAAATTTGCTCGGATCATGAAAAATTCAAAATTAAAGCAGTTCTGCAAGAGAACTAGAACACAAACAAATAAGAAAACTGTCTAAGAGATTAACACACGGTCATTAAACTGAAGCGCGTCAAAAACGCACAATGTTTTTGAGAATATTTTATACACTAGATCACAAATGACACTAAAGCAGATGATCACAGAACAAGTCAGGTTTTCATTTAAATAACACTATATAAATTAAATTAATACTGTAGTGCATGTCCTTAATTTTACTACATGCCCAGGTAACACTTGGCCCTCTAGTGTTCTAAAGTCATGTTGGCAAATGTTTGCAGACTTTTTAAAACAATTATTAAAAACTGGTGTCATACCATCAGAATTAAAAAGAATATGGATAGCTCTCCTAAAGAACACAGGGCCTGATTTAGATCTTGGTGGACGGGTTACTCCGTCACAACGGTGATGGACAGCCCTTCCGCCGAAATATAAATCTCATTATATCCTATGAGATTTATATTTCGGCGGACGGGATATTTGTCACAATGGTGACGGAGAAACCCGTCCGCCAAGCTCGAAATCAGGCCCAACATCTGGTGTGGATCCACAGGATCCCAAAACTTACCGTCCTGTTTTTAATATAGCTCTATTCTTGAAGGTTTTGAAGAAGACGCCATAATTCAACTCCAAGCATACTTGGAACAGCATCAAAGGATGAGCGATTGGCAGTCAGGCTTCAGGCAAAATAGAAGGGAGGAAATGGCACTCGTGGATGTGCAGAACATCTGCCCTGCTTAAGCTATTATATCTGTCTGTAGCCTTTGCCACAATTTATAAATGCAATGTTCGCATGAGTTTGCTGGGGGTGTCATGGTACCTAGGAAATGGATGGCATCTATTTTGGGGATCAGTAGATTCAAGTAAAAATGGGTCAGAGGTATCTCCAACGTATCAAGGGACTATGCGTCTTACAGGGTTCACGTCTTTCACAACTGTTAATTAACGTTTATATACAACTTGTGCAAGAAATACGCTGACAAGTATATCATTTCACAACTGCCCTGAAGATGCTCACACTGTTATGCCACTCTCACAAAGGGCACAAAGAGACCAAGCCAAGGTTAATGCAGTCTTCAATCTCATTCAGTGCTGGACTAAAAAAAAGTGGCAAATACTCAGAGAACAGAATTTTTTTTATCACAGGGTCGGACCACACTCAAAGGCAAAACAGAGAGACTCATTCCACATTTACAAGTGACAGCACTCAGATTTCAGTTAAAGAAAACGTTGAACCTCTAAAGGTATTCTTCAATGTGTATATCTAAATGAACAGCATAACGAACACAATTGTGACAGCATCACAGACCCACCTAAAATTACATCAGAGATTTTGTGCTTACTTGGGCGAACAGGAGACCACAAGGGTAGTTCGTACTATTCTATGACTCAAGAGGTACTACTGAAATGTTACTATAATGCTCAGAATGGCAAAAAAGAACATAGTTCCAGTTATCAAAAAACACTACAGTGAGTGCAGCTTCTAAAAGTGTTCCTCAGGACCATTTGTCTGGAGTGAGGCATGTGTTACACTGACTACGAATCCAGTGGAGGTCTTCGGATACATGGAAATGTCACACAGTATTTGAAAAATGATATAATACTACAGCACTCATGTAGAACCTTGTGCTCAAGCGGGAAAACTTTACTCAGCCCCCCCCCTTACCAGGAACAAAGGAATGCCTGGATAAACCCCCTAACAGCATGCAGTCGGAGTGGGTGGGTATGTTCAAGAGTCTTTTAAAGGAAGAAGCACCTTGACCCTTCCATGCAAAAGCTTAAGATTGGCACTACTTCTTGGGGGGTGACTTTAATATGACAATGGATGACCGAAGGGATAGATATCCACAACGATCATTGACACGACCCCATACACGTATGGAGGAGTTTACCACAGCTATGGGACTAACTGATGTTTGGAGATCGTTACAGCCAGACGGAACCCAATACACCTACTATTCGAATGCACACAAGAGCACATCCCGCATTGACTATTTTTTAACATATTCGGCAACACTTGGCCACTTCCAGAATCCCCACGCTCTGACAAGGGGGATCTCGGACCACTCCCCGGTGAGGGTTGAACTTACATATTTTAATCGCCAACCGCGAGCCACCATAGTTCTCAGCCCTTGGTTGTTAAAAATCCCTGATATCAAAGAGGAGCTACTCACACAGACGGCTAATTACTTCCAAGAAAACGTGGGGTCAGTGGACTCAGCGCAGACCATATGGGAAGCCTTTAAGGCGGTACTAAAGGGGCAGGCCCTGGCACTAAAAGTGGGATATATAAAAAAAAAAAAAGACAGCAACAGATCACACAACTAGAATGTGAACTCCAGCTGCTGGAGGAAGAAAGTATCAATACCCCCTCAGAGGCGGCTACATGTCGTCTGGCGCTCAAACAGTCGGAGTATAGGATCTTGGTGAGGGAACATATGAGAACCAAACTCCTCCACACTCAACATAAGCTGTATGAACTGGGGGATAGAGCGGGTAAATTACTGGCATGGTTGGAGAAGAGAACAGGGAGAGAGATGGGTGCCCAGGCTGACTCTCAAAGACATGACGCAGGTCTCAAACCAAAACCCAAAAGACATAGCAGACGCATTCGCTGACCACCTGGAACACATTTACACCCCCTCAACCACATACACGGCGGAAGACTCCCGCCAGCTATTATTAGATAGTAATCTGCCTACACTCTCCGATACCGACAGAGACGCTCTGGACGAGGAACTGACGGATGATGAAATCCAAAAGGCCATAAACAATATCCAGTCAGGGAAAGCAATGGGGCCCTATGGGATACCTATAGAATTTTTGAAAACGGTCGCTTCCCAGGCTGCGCCTCACTTGCGGGCTATGTATGATGAAAGCTATGAGAAGGGGATTCTGCCGGACGACCAGCGCCTAGCGTTGATAGTCGTTATCCGTAAGCCGGGGAAACCCGCCGACAATTGCGGCTCTCATCGGCCAATTTCTTTAATCAATGCGGAACCGAAAATCCTTGCGAAATTGCAAGCCTTACGCTTGGTCTCGGTCATTCCATCACTGGTCCATCCAGACCAATCTGGCTTCATGCCAGGGAGAAATACGGCGCTAAATATCCGGCGCCTTCACAATGTTCTTGCGCGTCGAGAGTTTATAGAGGAAGACGCAGTGGTACTATCCCTCGACGCCTCAATGGCGTTCGATTCTATCGAATGGCCATATCTATTTGAAGTCCTGAGACGCCTGGGCTTCGGCCCGAAATTTCTGGGCTGGGTACGGCTGCTGTATACGGGCCTGCAGGGCCAAGTGCGGGTAAACAACCACACGTCTCGAATTTTCTCACAAAGGGGCACGCGGCAGGGTTGTCCCCTGTCCCCCCCTAATCTTTTCATTGATGTTGGAACCACTAGCCTCCTGAGTGAGAAGAGATGTCATGCTGAGAAGGCTGAAATGGGGGGAAGGGCATGATGACCGAATATCATTATATGCCGACGATATCCTGCTATATCTCGCCTCCCCATATAAGTCTCTATATTGTGTTTTAAATATATTCACAAACTTTGGGAAATACTCGGGATATGCGATTAACTGGAGTAAGTCGGTACTATTTGTCCTTCGGGGCCCGGTTTCCCGGCTCCACCCAGGATGCAAGGTGGGAGGTGGCCCTCGAGGGCTTTCATTACCTGGGAGTCTTCATAACTCCGGACCCCCAACTCTTCTATGATCGCAACCTGGCCGCTCCCTTAGACAGGCTGCATAACTATGTTAAACACTGGAGGTCCTTGCCCCTCTCTCTAGTAGGAAGCGCTGCTCTATTTAAGATGCTGGCCCTTCCACGTTTCCTTTATATCCTTCAGAACTGTCCCAATAGGGTCCCAGATGCTTATTTCTCGGGGGTGGAGAGTGAGGTCAGGACGTTACTATGGGACGGTGGATCCCCTCGTATAGCAATGAGCAAGCTAACCAAGGGGTGGTATGACGGGGGAATTGCCCTCCCTGACATAAGACTATTATTGGGCATCGCAGCTCATGGTGGTAAATCACTGGATATATCGCTCCCCTATTGATCCGGCCTATTTGCTGGACATATATCAAATGGGTAGAGAGGGGTATATGGGGGCGCTGTACTCGAAGGCCCAGAAAGGAAAGTATTTCGGCCCCACAGCCCACACAGTTGCAGTTTGGCACCAGACAAACTCCCGTTTGGGCTGGTCGAATGTACTGACCAAAGCCACACCACTGTGGTTTACCCAACGACTTGGACTACTGTGTCATCAGCCTGGGTTTGATAAGTGGGACACCATCGGAATCTCCACAATAGGGGACTTGGTGAGGAAGGGCGCAATCCTTAAATTTGAGGAATTAAGAGAGAAATACGATATGGCTCCAGGTGAGGTATTTAGGTACCTACAGATTCGACATGCCCTTACCACAGCTCTTCCCGACATGAGCGACATACCGGAGTCGTCCCCCTTGGAGGATCGGCTGCTAGACGGGCCGTTGCTCAATAAAGCCATATCACTAACTTATAAAAAACTGTGCAACAACCTACCAGACATGTTCCACAAACTCCGAGAGAAAGGGCAGATAGATCTCAGGCCCATTGACTATGAGGACTGGCAGGCGGCGCTAACGTCCCCGAGGGAGGAGGCCATCACCCTTCGTTTCCGACTAATCCAACTTAAAATCCTGCATAGATCTTATCTCACCGGGGTAACACTGGCGAAGATAGGCTCGAGATCAGATGCGCTCTGCTTACGTGGCTGCCAGCAAGCCGCAACCTTTTACCATACAATTTGGGACTGTCCAGTTGTACGACCCATATGGGAGGGGGCCACGAGACACATCCAAGATGCACTGGGGAAGGGGCTCACCCTTACACCACGACTGGGCCTTCTCAATATGTGGGAACAGACTGACCTCACAGAAGTGGAACAGCAACTAACCACACTGGGTTACACCTTAGTCAAGCGTGAGATTGCGAAACAGTGGGGAGTGGCGGATAGGCCTTCTCCTCGAGTGTGGGCAAAGGAGTTTGATAAATGTATGATAGCTGAGAAGGAGGTATTTAAATCGAGAGGGTGTCCAAAGAAATGGGACAGAAAATGGGGCAAATGGAATGTATATCGAGGTGACCTATGTGTTTCCCCATCGGTGGAAATGGAATTGCGACGCACTGGGGGGCGGCTATTGGAGATACCGTGACTGCACCTGGTTTACTCTCCCTAATGGTTCAATGTACTGTATAACCTGCTGAAATGTTGACCAAGTACTGTATGTGACTTAACGCTGTGAAATTAATAAAAATATAATAAAAATAAAAAAAAGATTGGCACTACTTGTGGCATTGGAAATAAGACTGTTCTTGCCGTTGGTTGCACTTAAGTGAACTGGATGAGAATTGGTAGCTGCTCCTTCGTGCAAGTGATTGCCGCCTACAGGCGTATTTCTGATGTCTCTGAATAATGCCCACAAATAAAGCAGTCAGTTTTCACAACTTGCAGGTTGTCGCTTACATGCTTAATCAAGATGTGTTCACCCACAACTGAAAAGTCGAAGGTTCAAGACTGTACCTCATGTCTAAAAGAAGTGATTCCTAGTCTGCCATATTGCCAGAAAACTCCTCCAGCAGACATTTGGTGACTGGCAGTGTTAGAAACATCTAGGGAAGTATCAATCAGAGACTAAAAAATTAGTTACTTACATGTAAACTCCGGTTCTCCAACACTGGTATCTTTTATATATTCACATGCTTGAATCATTCCCCGTAGTCAGGCTGGGAATCCCTGGTATATTAAAATAGAAGTATAAAGTGTAAAATATACAGCATACGGTATATACTGTAAAATGGCCAAATACCTAAAAAACAGATTTAATAGCACATCCACCTCATTTGAAAGAACCCAAACTTCAGACAATGAGGTAGAAGCTTAAGCTCTCCTCCTCACCCTAGAGACATCATAGCTCTTTCAAACCACAAGTGTGAGAACAATACGCTGAGCCTCTGACCGGGGAGGAGGGAGGATAGCATGTGAATATATAAAAGATACCAATGTTGGAGAACTGGAGTAACAGGTAAGTAACTAATTTCTACTCCAACATTGGATCTTTTATATATTTGCATGCTTGAATCAGAATAGTAAGCAGTATATGTTATGAAATACAACAAAGACGGAAGCAGGCTCCCCTTTAATTAAACAGGTTTCTCAGGACTGCCTGTTCAACTCCACATCAGCTTCTGCATTCACGTCTAGGCAGTAATGCTTCGTGAATGCATGCCTGCTCCTCCAAGTGGCTACACATGTATCGTGCATCCCAGCATAGTGCTGCAGTAGAAGCCATGTCCCTGGTCGAATGCGCCCTCACTCTTCCCTGGAGAGGTTGCGTGGCTTTGGCATGACAGAAAGCAATACAGGCTGACAGCCAAAGATCTATGCCCTGTTTGGACAGGGCTTGACATTTTCGTGGTTGACCAAATGATACAATTAGCTGGTGTGATGCGCGCATGTCCTTTGTTTTGTCTATATAGAACTCGAGACATTCAAGCAAGTCTAGAAAATATAATAATCTTTCTGCTGTTGAAGATGTATTGGGAAAGCAGGATCTAAGAATGACAGGCTCATTCAAATGGAAGTAAGTAGGCACCTTAGGAATACATTTAGGATTGCTTCTGGGTATCACTTTGTTCTTAGTGAATCGGAGAAAAGGTTCTCTGATGGGAAATACTAGATTCTCTCCCACTTTCCTAGCAGACGTTAGAGCCAGGAGCAGTGCTGTTTTCCATGACACAAATTTTAAGTCTGCTCTAGGTACAGGCTAGAAAAGGAGGTAACATAAGCTGGCCGATGACTGTATTATGCTCCCATGCAACCGGAGGATGTCGAAGAGGTGGAAACCCTCTGAAGAGCCCTTTCATAAACGGTTTAATGATCCTTTGAGAAAACAAAGAAGACATCGAGGTCAGTCCTTCTAAATATCGAGCATTCAGTTAGATCTACTCAGACTAAAGAATAATGGAGACCACTTTTGGCCACACTTAAATTTGGAAGGATCTGAGAAGACTTTATTTGAATGTGGATGATGACCATTATTCCAGCACCAGACACAGAATCACTTCCATTTAGCAGTGTAAGCCTTATTAGTCGCTGGAGCTCGAGCCTACGACAGAATCGGTGTACACTCTTGCGTTAGATCCAAATGGTCAAATTCTAGATGGTCAGGTATCATGCTGTCAAGTTCAGCGACTTGGGATCGTGGGGAAGAATCTTTCCCTCATGTCTGGACAATATCCTCGGATGCATCATCAAAGGAATGCCTGGACATGCTGCCAACTGCAGCAGCTCCCTGTACCAGTACTGGCGAGGCAACGCTGGAGCAATGAGGATCAGAGTGCATTGGTCTATCTTTGCCTTCTTCAACACCCTGTGGATCTGGGGAAAATGAGGAAATGCATAGGCAAATATCTTGGACCAACTGATCGAAAAAGCATTGCCTATCGTTCCTGAGTGCCAAAAGCTGCTTGCGAAGCACGGGCATTTCCTGTTGTTCAGAATGGCAAACAGATCGATTATGGGGCGACCCCATTGACAGAAAATGTAATCTACCTGTTTCTGTTCTAGTTCCTACTTGTAACAAACCGGCATTTGCCAGGTAGAGTGCATCCGCCTGATTGGTCTGGCAGCCTGGCAGATGTTCCAAATCAATGCTTATCCTGAGAGAAATGGCCCAGTTCCACAGCAGCCCAGCCTCTTCTGAAACTATTTTGGACCGTGCGCCTCCTTGCTTGGCTATGTAGAACATAGATGTTGAGTTGTCTGTTCTGACTAGGACCGGTTGACCTGCCAATAAGGGTAGGAACTCTTGCAAACTTAGTCTTTTGGCACAAAGTTCCAACACATTGATTTGGGAGCTCTTTTCCGCATTTGGCCAGAGGCTTCTGGTTGAAAGCTCTTGCAGGTGGGCTCCCTATCCGTCCATGGACGCAGCTGTGGTGAGTAATAACCTCTGTTATCGGCAGAAAAGACCTGCAGTTCGGTTTGCTGGAATCCTCCACCACATTAGAGTTTGCTTCAAGCACCTTGTGACATGGACCATATCTTCCCATAAGCCTTCTACCTGCTTCCATTGCAAATCCAGCTCTTGCTGAACAGGTCTCATACGAAGCCTGAAAAAAGAAATCAGGCCTCTACATAATGCCATCATACCTACAAGAGATTTGTGTTGCCTCACTGTCATTGTTTTCCAGCAACAGTCTTTGCCATTGTCTGTAACTTTCTCAATCTTTCTGTCGATGGAATGGCTTTACCCAACTAAATGTCGAGTACTGCTCCCAGAAATTGGATCTATGTTTGGGGTTCCATCAATGATTTCTCCATGTTCAAAGTGAGACCTACACTCCGGAAGAGATTGATGCAAGTATTCCTGGGAGCTTTTACTCTTTCCTTGGATGGTGCTTTGACTAACCAGCCGTCCAATTATGGGAACACCTGGTGGCCTCTCCTAAGAAAAGCAACTGGAGCGAGACATTTGGTGAGTATTCTAGGTGTCTATTTGAGTCCAAAAGAGAGCACCTTGAACTGGTAGTGCTGATCAGCTACTGAGAATAGAAGGTACTTTGAGTTTTTGATGAATGATTATGTGGAAGTATGCATCCCGAAAGTCAGGTCTCCGTTGACCTGTCTTTTTTTTTTTATTAGGAAGAACCTGGAATAAAAACCCTGTTTTCTTTTTTGATTTGAGAACAATCACTATTGTTCCTTTCAAGAGAAGCATGAGAATTTCCATTTGCAGCTCCTTCAAATGAAAATAATGCTTGTTTCTTGGTGAACTAACTAGGGGTCTCAACCCGCAACTTCTGAGGACCAGACAGAAAAGGTGGTACGAGCTTGGAGTCAAGCTCTTTTCTGGTTGTCATTGGTTCGTGCTTGTGAGGAACCTCCCTTCCTTCCTTCCTGAAGACCTCCTGTAAGTCAGCCTTTCGTATCGATTGAAGGAGTATCCTTGTTTGCATCCAGACTGTCTTTGAAGAGAACAAGGTCATCCCTGACTTCCATACTGGCTGAATCCTGCTCTGAAATTTTTTGATCTTTGTGAGCCATGAAAAGTAGACACCCTAAAACTGTGATACTGCAACAGTCCTAACGCCTTTGTTGCGTCAGTTTGAAGGCCTTTCAAAGCTTCATCAACAGGTTTATCAAAAATGGTTAGCCCATTACAAGGGATGTCTAAGATTTTAGATTTGACAGCAGTACGGAAGGCTGTGGATAGTAAATCAGCATTGTTTCCTTAGTACAGTACCTTATGCCGACTGGCGAAAACCTGTATCTGAAGAATCCATCGCTTTGTCAATAATGGAAGAAGAAATTAGTCCTCCTTCCTTTAGGATAGCTCTCGTCATTTCCCTCTTATCCTCAGGAATAAGTTTCTGTAATGGAGCAATGTCATGCTGTACGAAACTGGCTCTATATATACTACACCAAAATGAGGTATAGTGTGTATAGGGTCCAAGTGACTCCAAAGGTAGGCAGAGGTTAAAGTTAGATAGAACCTTACTCTCTACTTGTGGTAGCTTGGTCGAGCAGTAAGGCAGTATCAGAGGACAGTGTTAAGCATTTGATGTACACACTCAGTCAGCAAATGAATTCACACACTCAAGAACTGAACTCTAGGCCAATTGTTTTTGTATAAAAATATATTGTTGTTTTATTTTAGAACCAAGCAAGCCTGGCACAGGTAAGCATAAAATACTTCACAGTAATAAGTTACTGAATGTCGAACAGTTTGAAAATGCAATAGATATTGTACTTTGTTTGATTTACAGGGGAGCAGTAGTATGCAACACTTAGCAAATACAGTACATTGGAATGAATAGGCTTTTTCAGTAAATTGCAGGTAAGTAAACGACTGTGGGAGTTAAGGTTCTGGGGTTAGACTCAGGGGTCCCCCAGGGTCAGTGATGCACTTTTGTTTCATCCTCAGCGGCACTAGGGCGGCCGGGTGCAGAGTGTTGAGGCCCAATGTTATCCTACGGAGGAGAGGGGGTTTCCGGTTGGTGGCTGCTGGCAAGCAGGCCACTGGGTTGTGGGAGCAAAGCTCCTAGGGTTTAGGTCAGGGCAAATAGGGAACCAAATCAGCACCAAAGGTGCACCCTCAGCGGCACTAGGGCGGCCGGGTGCAGGGTGCTGTTTTGAGGTCGGGTGCCCTGTTGTTTTCCATGGAGCGCCTCCGGTTAGAAGAAACACTGCAGGCTCGGGGACGAGGATCTTCTGGGTGCGACCACCACTTCGAGGGGTAAGTTGGGATGTCTTGGGTTGGTTAGGGACTGTTGGTTTGGGCACACAAGGCCGTGGGGCGTCGGGTGCAGGGGTGCCTTGGGACGTCGGAAAGTCTTACCCGCTCTGGTCGCGGTAGAGGGGATCCTCTGGTTTGAGGCTGCAGGCGTCGATTGGAGGCTTGAGGCAGGTCAGGAGTCGCCGGATCTCGGGTCAGGATCGCCGGGGTGACCTCCTCGTGGTGTTTTCCACTCGAGCTCGGGCCGGGTTCGGAGGGTGCAGAGTGGGCTGGATTCACGGTGTCCGGCCGGAGCCTGAAGCTGCAGTTTGAACAAGTCCGGTGTTCACGGGAGAAGCAGGCTTGGAAGTGAAGGCAGGCAGGTCCTCCGGGGTTTTTGAGGTTGCTGGCTGCAGGACACACCGGGATTTCGCAGGAGCAGGTTCGAGGGGAGACAGGCCTGTAGGGCTGGGGCCAAGTCAGTGGGCGTCGTCCTCGTTAGCTCTGCACGGCTCTTCGGTCCTTCTTCTTATCTTCTTTTCTTGTTGTTGCTGGATCTGAGGAAGCAAGGTTCAGGGTGCCCCCTAAATACTAGATTTAGGGGCGTTACAGGTAGGTAAAGGGCAGGGACCAATGGGTCCCTTCCTTGGGGTGGGTACACCCCCTTTCGTGCCACCCTCCAATGGGAGGGGGGCAGGAGCCTGTCCCTGGTTGGCCAGGTCCCCCCATCCTCAAGATGGCGGGGACTCAGAGTTGTGCTTCACCTCGCCTCCCCCACCTGAGGGGTGGAGTTGGCAGAGGTTGGCACACCTCTCTCCCTCACTTGTTTTTCCCGCCGGCTCTCCCGCCCAAAGTGGGGGGTAGAACAAGTGGGGACCAGTTGCTGAAAGCAGCAATTGGTCTGGAGAGGCTCACAAAGGCGGCATGCCTTTGAAGCTCCTCCTTCGTGAACCCTGCCCATCCTGGGGGAGGAGGCTTGGCACCTCGTCCCAGGATGTGCATTGTTTCAGGCCCTGAGAGCAGTAGGCTCTCGACCCAGGGGTCCAGAAACATGTCTGTTGGTGGCAGCCTAAGCAGCCACTCAGTCAGGTCACTCGTGGTGGGTTAGTTTTCAGGGGCATCTCTGAGATGCCCTCTGTGTGCATTTTCATTAAATCCCACACTGGCATCAGTGTGGGTTTAATGTGCTGAGAAGTTTGATACCAAATTTCTCAGTTTTCAGTGTAGCCATTATGGTGCTGTGGAGTTCGTAATGACAAGCTCCCAGCACCATATACTCTTAATGGCAGCACTGCACTTACAATGTCTAAGAATGGACTTGGACACTGTAGGGGTACAGGGCTCATGCACCTGTACCTTCACCACTGGCATAGGGAACCCAGCTAGAGGGGTGGCTGACCTATGCCAGGGCAGTGGGTTGTAGGCATGGCACACAGGGATGTGTGCCATGTCGACTCTTCACTTTGTTCTGCACCAAAACACGCAGCCTGCAAAGGCAGTGTGTGTGTGTAAAGGTACAGGGCTTCTAAGGGTGGCACAATAAGTGCTGCAGTCCTTAGAGGTCTTCCCTGGTCACAGTGCCCTGGGTACCTGTGGCACCATTTACCAGGGGCTGACCTGTGGCCAGAGATGCCAATTGGGTTAGTTTTGGGGAAAGAACACAGGCCCTGGGAACCTGATTGGCAGGGACCCAGGGCACACCAAGAAAAAGTGCATCAGTAGTCTGGCAAAAAGTGGGGGGGTTACTGCAACAGAAACCCACTTTCCTACACATGCCACATCTGGCAATCATAACTTTCTAGAATCACCAGGGCATTCTGGCCGTCTTAATCGAGATTGCTGCCATAGAGTAAATTCTCTGGCCCAGATTGTCAATATGTTTGGGGTAAATGGCGTTTTGGTTCTTCTTTGAGCTGCTGAGGCAATTACTGAATCCGTTCTAATATGACCCATGAGGCAAGCTGGAGTGAATCCGGGGCCTTGTATTTCTTCTCCAGATGAGGGGTCACAGCTGGAACAGTAGCAGGTGTTTCATTAATCAAGAATGGGAATTGACTTAACATATTTCCGAGGTTGCTCTTTAAAGTCAAAGAAAGCATGGTTGAACTAAGGAGGTCATTGGTAGGTTGAATTTCTTAGCCACTCTGTCAATCAATTAATGAAATTTAGAGATAGCATCTTTAGCATCCTGTGGAATAGGACAGTCATTTCCACTTGCAACAATGAATTCTCGCCATTATCATCTCTTCCAACACTGTCTGGTAGTAGCTCTCCTTCATCTCCTTCTATATCAGAATATGCAGAACTATTAGAGTAAACATCATCCATCTTCTTCATGGACTGATCCCCTAGGCGTTGGAGGAGGAAGTAGCGGTGATGGCTGCCTAGGAGGCTAACCTGGTAAAGGAGCAAGTTGAGGTGGAGGATGGGTGTAGTAGGTAACCCCATGTTAGGATTATTAGTTGGTTGCTGCAGTAATAATTTATTAAAAGTATTCGTCATCTTTTGCAAAGTTGATAAGAAGGCCAATGGCACTTAGAACCACATCTGGATCTCTATAATATTTAAGTGGTTTCTGCCTTAAATCAATTCAAGTACTTCCAGACTTGTATTCCTGTTGATACACATATTCACTGTAGGAATCTTCATGGTCCATTGCTTCCTCTCCAAATTCTGGGACATATCTCACATCCCATTGTGTTGGGCTGTAATGGGTCAGTGCGGCATAATCACTAGTCTCTTCTCCTTGATCTGACTGCAATAATTGTACCGGAGGTAAATCAGACACCCTCAAAGGTGAAAAAACTTTTCCTCCCATGTCTTTTATTGGCTGCTTGTCTCTCTACGGTGATGCCAGACAGTGACTCCATCGTCAACAGTATGGTCTGCATCCTCGACAGTATAGTCTTCGTTGTTGACGGTATCGTCGAAGGTATGATGGTCGACATCGACGGAATGCTCTACGTCGATGGTGTCGTCATCTACGATGGAGTTGACGTCATATACAGTGTTGTCGACGGCAAGGCTTCCTATGAATTCTTCTTCCTCTTTATTACAGGTGAATCTTTGTAATGCTTAGACTCCGGTTTGTCAGCAGAGGAGATGATTGCAAGTGCTGTACCAAATAAGTCATATTAAGGAAACAGTAAAAGTCTCCTCTTGTGCGCTACTTTCATGGAAGAGCATGGAGGGGCACTTCTCAAAGAATCTTTCCCTGAAGATGGGGCATCTCCTTGGAAAATTCTCATTACTCATAGGAAATAATGCCAGCCTTCTTTCTTGGTCCTTAAGAGTTTTAGTTGAGAAAGAATTACATATCTTACATTCTGCTGACTTATGTTTAGGATAAAGACAAATACTCTGAAAATGCAGGTCATCAGTGTAAATCTTCTTGCTGCCACAAGATAAACAGGTTTTAAAAAGAGATCTCTTCTCTTTGTCAACCAAGGTGACAGTTGGTGACAAGTTAATTGTCAGGCCAAATGATCTCCCTGGACCAGAAATTGTAACAATCGGACCCATTGGCAAGAGTAAGGGTGAACGGAGCACTATCGGCGCCCTTCCAGTTTGGACGAGGTACCAAGCAGGGGTGCCCGCTGTCCCCTCTAATCTTTGCCCTTGCGCTGAAGCCGCTGGCGGCTTGGGTCAGGGCTGACCCGATGATATGGGGTATCCCCCTACGCGATGGTTGGGAAGAGCGTATCTCTCTATACGCTGATAACATCATACTATACATATCACTGCCATACTATTCCATAGCTTGTATTTTACACATTTTCACGCTGTTTGGTAGTTATTCTGGCTACAGAATCAATTGGACTAAATCTGTGTTTTTTTCCCCTGTCGGGCTTCCCCCCCAAAATTGCCGGCACAATGACGGCTCCAATTGTATTAGTGGGCTTTAAATACCTAGGCATCTTTGTGACTAGAGATCAACCGCTGTTTTTAAAACGCAATTTTACTCCTCAAGTAGAACGACTTAGATCGGATGTAGCGCACTGGCGGACTCTCCCCCTGACCTTAATGGGCAGAGCTGCCCTATACAAGATGATGTCCCTTCCAAGACTCCTATATGTGTTGCAAAACACATCCTACCCGGTCCCCACAAACTTCTTTAACCAAATAGATCAAGAACTTCGTACATGGATATGGAACAGGGGTGCCCCGCGGATTGCCTAAAAAAAACTGCAACGAGGAGTCTATGATGGGGGCCTAGCGGTTCCAAATATCAAGCTGTATTATTGGGCCTCATAGATGCTGGTGATCAATGAATGGGTGTACTCGGAATGGGATGAACCTGCTTACAGGGTTGATAGGGAAGCAATGCCAGGTAATAACTACGAAGCTATACTGTATAACCGTAAAAAGAAAAGGATCCTTCCTACGCACACAGCTACTGTGGTCCAGTAGAGTACATTATTCTCGCAGTCTAATACACAAAATAGGAAGGGACGGAGATCCCCTGTGCCTGAGGGAGTGTGGTCAGGAGGGCTCCTTTTTTCACATCCTCTGGGAATGTCCATGGATCCGTAGATACTGGGAGGCAGTGACTGCCATCATGTCGCAGGTTCTCTCAGTAGAGGTCCCGGTTAAAGCACAGGGGTTGTTGCTGCTGATACAAGGGGAAGAAAACTGGCCCAGAAATGCTCGAATCTGGCTGACATTGGCAGCGGGGGTAACCAAAAGGAATATAGCGCGGAAATGGGGATCTAGGCTCATACCATCGGTGGCTGATTGGAAGAGGGACCAAGACTGGTGTCAGAGGGCGGAGGAAGTAATATACCAGAGTAGGAGAAACGTCAAAAAATGGGGAATAATATGGAGCCCATGGCGGGCATACCAGGCACTGGACTTAGAGTGAGTACAGCCGTAAGAAAGGTGTTGGATATTATAATTGCTATATTGAAGTGTACACGATAAATACATTAGCTACTTGTTATTTAAATTTTAACTTCCAAACCAATCGCCTGAGTGTATTGTACTACTGACAATTGGTCAAAGGATGTGAACATTACATGATTTTTCTGCAGCTGCTACTGACTGTTTATCTTATCGATGTGTGATGAGCAAGTTTAATAAAAAGGTTTTAAAAAAAAAAAAAAGAAATTGTAACAATCTTCCCTAAAAACAATTCACAGTACAGTAGTGCTGAAGAGGGGGCTGGTTCAATTCCAGGACAGACCAAAATGCAAACGATTTAGGGTTCACTGAAAGGTTAAAGCAGAGCTCTGACAGAAGACTCACACACAACATGCAGTAGAATTCTAAGATATGGTGGCCTCTGGAGGGTGTAGGAGAGCTTGAGCTTCGGCCTCAATTGCTGAAGTTTGGGTTCTTCCACATGAGGTGGATGTGCTACTAAACATACTATGTTGTATCAGGTCTGTGGCCATTTTACATTATATACAGTATGTTGTATATTTTACACTGTTTACTGTTATTTTAATATTCCCAGCCAGATGACGGGGAATTTTTTAAGCATGTGAATATATAAAAGATCCAATGTTAGAGAAGATGAATATTCTTCGCTCAGGATAACCTTCACTTAGGAATGGCAGTCCTCAAGCATTCTATTCAAGCCCGGAGTTATCTCATGGCACAATTTTCTATCATAGGACAAGATAGAACTTGCAATAGCGACCAACGAGGAGATAGGGGCAGAAACACCTACCCATTTGTCCCTGGTATCCAGGCATCAGCCGTCAAAGTCATTTGATTCAATAGCGTGAATAAGGGTTTCCGGACTGACACCTAGTTGCAGCAGAGATGACAAACCGTTTTGGTTGGTTCAGAACACAAGCTGAGGATATTTCTGGAGCCACATATTTCTTAGCCTAAGGTGCCACAGAAATAGCAGTTATAGACAGATTATTTTGAACCAAGACAGTCATTCCTACCAAACATGGTCGAAAACTAGGACGGAACTGAAAGAGCTCCAGGCTTCATCTTTGAAGTCTAACAAAAAACTAGACTTGAACCGGTAGCTTGAATTTCTGTGTGAAATGATCAATAAGGCTATGGGATTGCCCAAGTTGTAAGACGGTAAAGTCTAGCAGAATATGATCTGGGTAGACTTCTTCAGCAGCCAGGACCTGCTTTTTCAGGAGGCACATAAATGTTGGAGATTGGACTGTGAACATTTTCACTCTGGTCATCACCTACATTTCCAGATTTCGTGACAGGCAGATATTATAGAGAAGGACCAGAACAGCAGGCTGAGGGCTAAACAATAGCATTAGGAGCTGGTAGATGTGGAGAGAAAAGCAGTCGGTCAGCCAGACACTGCGGAGAAAGCACAAGCAGAGACTGATGTTGAGTTGGAATTACCAACTGGCTGAAAGAGCAACACTGGAATCGGCAGCAGAGGCCAATAGTATGGAGCATGTGAGGCCCGTGGAGGCAGCCGATCGTACAAACCATATAGCATGTGCTTGCGAGGGTCCAGAAAATCGTCTGGAACCTGGACCTTGGGGGTACTGAGAGGATGCTGTTTGTGCTCAGAAATCCACCTTCCAAAATGTTGGTGAAGGCAAAAGAAAACATCTTCCCCATCAGAATCCCCTGGACTCAATTTTATAATCAAGTTCTATGCCTCCATACCTTCATAGTGGCCATCATCTTCGTCATCAGAGTAAACCTCCATCAGTTCTCCCCCCTCCAATGCCTTATTATTATCTTCATCATCATCATTATATCACTCCTACTTCGCTCTCCAATATCTGTGGTGGATGTGTTGTAGCAATGAGGATAGGAGAGAATATTGGCTTTTGTGAAATAAATGCCACCAGAGCATTTGCAGGCAGCAGCATGGTAAAAGATGTTGCTGTTGACAGAATAGTCGTCTTCAAAGATGCTTGCAAAGAGGAGTTGTTGAAGATGTCAAGAAGGAACTCAGTGATGGTACCGGTGTTAACGCTGGAAGCAGTGATGAAGTAGTAGTATTCTTTGTAGTGGGTAAAGACCATGATTGCTTGGACGAGCGCAACATTAATTAAACAGGCTTGTGCTTACGAGACAACAGTAGCTATCCGTGTTACAGTCAACAAAGATTTGTGCACCTGCTCCAGAGTAAAATCAGATTTATGGTTTTCGAACTTGTTGGAAGACTTCACCCTTGCACCAGAAATCTTGTCCTTCACACCAGAAACAGTGTATCAAAAAGTACATAAAGAATTTCAGAAGAGGACAGCCTGTCTGATGCTATCCTTGGAGCAAGCACAATCAAGCCTCAATTGTCTTACCTAGGAAGCAGAGACTGGGAAGCACTTCTGACATACCCACCACCAGGAGAGACAGCTGCTGGTGCCAACAGGAGTTGGCCCTCTCTTGTATTTCAGCGTTTTTTAAATAAAAGTATTACATTTACTGCACTTCTTTATAGAATGTGATTTTTTCTGTAGACAGTGCTATCACTTGGTGTAGGATCATATACATTCTTTGTCCTACGGCTTCACAGGTTTAAAGAAGCTCTAATTTTAGGGAGTGTCTGCTATGACAAAAACATGAATTTCCTGAGCTCAAGCACCCATTTTCAAAAGGACAAAAAATAACACCTTCTGCAGAAGGCGAAAAGAAGCTGTAAAATTCAGGAAAAGGAAATATTTGAGGAAAAAATTGCCATCCATTCTCCGTATGTGCTGTAGAAAATCAGAACAGTTGAGAATCTAGAACAGGTCCGAGCTCATTGTTCCTCCATCTCAGTGGTCAGAGGTTGGATCTTAAAACTAACAAGAAAGACCGCACAAAGTCAACTGCAGTTTCAGTGTTGTTTGAGTGTAAAAGTACAGTACAATGTAAACATTAGCACGTGTTCCAGGGTGATTGTTTCACCAACGTGCAACAGTGTCACAATTTTGAGCAAGAAGAAAACAAGTTACTTACCTGTAACTTTGGTTCTCCAGTATTGGAAGCTTTCATAGATTCCCATGCTTGGAATCATTCCCCGTCGTCGAGATGGGAGCCTCGGTAAATATAAAACAGTAGTAAATAACCATTACAAAGAGAAACAGGCGTAGAGCTAATCCCATTTTGTAACCAGACCATGTCTTTTTGTAAAGAGACCAAAAGAACCATCAACCAATCAGAGCAGCCTCACCCTCTAGAACCTTGGTGAAAGAACCTCAGCTCCTCAGATTTTCGTATACGTTGTGAAAAATAACACAGAGAGAGGCTGAGCTTTCCCAGGGGAGGAGGGTGGGTCGCATGGGAATCTATGAAAGCTTCCAATACTGGAGAACCAAAGTTACAGGTAAGTAACTTGTTTTCTTACTCCAGTATTGGAGCTTTCATAGATTCCCATGCTTGGAATCAGAGTAGCTAGCAGTAAACATACACATTTTCCATAAAATATTACTTGTTTGAGAAACATTGTTTAAATGCATTTTAAAACCAGCAAAAAGCAGAGATGTGAAAAACAAATAAACAGCTAGTACCCAAAGGGTAGGATGATAAGCTAATGCATCTAGAAACAAGAGAAAATGTGTATAAAGCACAGAAAGAAGGAAGGAGGGTAGCAAGGGAAAGCTCACCACTCATTGGAAGAGGTTCCTCAGGACTGCCTGGCCCACCGCTGCGTCGTCTTGGAGTGATGCATCCAGGCAGTAGTGTTTCGTAAAAGTGTGAGTGCTGCTCCAAGATGCAGCCCTACAAATGTCTTTGATCTGGACACCAGCAAACAAGGCGGCTGAAGATGCCATAGATCTTGTCGAATGTGCCCGGACACTACCCTCCAGGGTTTTGCCCGCTGCTGCGTGACAATATCGAATAGCGCTCACAATCCACCGAGATATCCCCTGCTTGGAAAGGGAAACCCCTTACGGGGAGCGCTGTATGATACAAAAAGTTGCGAAGACTTGCGGAAGGACTTTGTTCGGTCCAGGTAGAACTTCAAACATCTTTGGAGATCCAGAGAGTGAAGAGCTCTCTCAGCCGGCGAAGTAGGCTGAGGAAAAAAGGCTTTAAGGATCACTGGTTCGTTGAGATGAAAGAAGAAGGTACTTTAGGAATAAACTTAGGATTAGTTCTCATGATGACGGTATTTTTCTTGAACTGTAGGAAGGGTTCCTGAATTGAAAGCGCCTGTAATTCTCCTATTCTCCTGGCTGAAGTGAGGGCTAGCAACAAAGCCACCTTCCAGGAGAGGAACTTGAGATCTGCTCGATGAATGGGTTCGAATGGATGTCTCATAAGTTGAGAAAGAACCAAGTTCAAATGCCACGTAGGCGGTGGAGGCTTCACTGGCGGGAACACTCTGAAGAGGCCCTTAAGAAATTGTTTGACAATTCTGGCTGACCAAAGAGAAGGCCCAGAGGATGTACGTCGAAAACGAGAAACCGCTGCTAAGTGTACCTTAATGGAAGAATGAGCCAAACCTGCCTTAGCCAAGGACAGGAAATAAGGAAGGACCTGGTGCGGTTGCGATAAGAAAGGATCCAAACCCTTGCCTTGACACCAGATGGAGAAACGCTTCCATTTCAAGCGGTAGGTCTTGTTAGTGGACGGAGCTCTCGCCTGCGAAAGAACATCCTTAATCTCTTCTGGAAGATCTAAGTGAAGAAATTCTCGCTGCTCAGGAGCCATGCTGAGAGCTGCAACGAGCGAGGATCTGGGTGCCATACCTGGCACTGAGACATTGTGAGGAGGTCCGGAATCGGTTGTAGTGGAAGAGGATGGTCCAAGGAGAGAAGGTGGAGTTCGGTGAACCAAAACTGTCTCGGCCAGGCTGGGGCTACCAGGATCATTTTGCACCGTTCCGTTTTGATCTTCTTGAGCAACCTGGGAATTAGCGGAATGGGGGGAAAAGCGTAAACAAATGCGCCTGACCAGGTTATCGAAAGCGCATTCCCCAGCGACCCTCGATGGTGTAGCTTGCTGGCGTAAAACTGGCATTTCCTGTTTTCTGGTGTGGCAAACAGGTCTATGGAGGGTCTGCCCCACCGGCGAAAGACCCCTTCCAGCATTGTCTGATCCAGTTCCCACTCGTGGGTGACAGACTTCAGCCTGCTGAGCCTGTCTGCTTTGTCGTTGAGCACTCCTGGCAAATGTTCTGCCTTCAGAGAAATTCCATGAAGGATCGCCCATTCCCAGATCGCTTGGGCTTCTTGTGACAAGGGTAGGGACCTGGTGCCGCCTTCCTTGTTGATGTAGTGCATGGCTGTGGTGTTGTCCGTCCGGACAAGAACCGACAAACCTTGCAACCTTGGAAGAAAAGCTTTAAGAGCTAGACGAATCGCTCTTAGTTCCAAGAGGTTGATGTGAAGGAGGCGATGTTCCGGAAGCCAACGACCACTGACCTGCAGATCCTGCAACACTGCGCCCCAGACCTCTAGCGAAGCATCTGTAGTCACCACCTGAGGTGCTGGAGTGCTTACGAAGGATAGACCTCGGGACAAATGCTTTTCTCTTGTCCACCATAGAATGGCTTGGCGCATGTCCTGAGTGATCAGAAGCTTGTCGTCGAAGGACCCGCTCACCTGCTTCCACTGCAAGTCCAGGTGCTCCTGCGGGGGGCATTTGCAATCTGCAGTGAGGTATCAAGGGTATGCAGGAGGACATCATCCCCAGCAGGGATTTGTAGCGGCGAACAGAAAGATACTTTTTCTTCGCACCAGATGGGCCATGGAGATTAGATTTCTTTGTCGCTCCAGAGATGGAAATACCTTGCTGAGAGATGTGTTTGAAATCGCTCCAAGAAACTGAACCTTCCTGGACGGGCGGAGAGAAGACTTGGTGCTGTTGAGAGTCAAGCCCAGATTGGAGAAGAGACAGGTGCAAGTGGCGACCGCATCTGCTGCTGCCTCCCTGGACAGGGCCTTTAGTAACCAGTCGTCCAGGTAGGGAAAGACCTGGAAATGATGCTTCCTGAGGAAAGCTGCTACCGGTGCTAGCACCTTGGAGAAGACTCTCGGAGCTGAGCGAAGGCCAAACTGCAGCACTTTGAACTGGAAATGGCTCTTGGCGACTGTAAACCGAAGAAATCTCCTGTGGGCTGGATGGATGGGTATGTGGAAATATGCATCCTCGAGATCGAGAGTGGCCATAAAATCTCCAGTGTTGAGAAGACGCAGGATGTCCTGGAGAGACACCATCCGAAAGGATTGCTTTGTGAGAAGTGTTGAGCTCCCTGAGGTCGAGAATGGGACGCCATTTCTCCAACGTCTTTTTACCAGGAAAAACCTGGAATAGAATCCCTTGCCCCTCTGGGATAGAGGGACTGGCTCTACTGCTCCCTTGATCAGCAGCTGATGAACTTCGAGCCGAAGGAGACGCAGATGTTTCATGGAGGTGGCGGCAGGGGCTTTGGATGGTGGAAGATGCATGAACTCCAGGGTGTGGCCACTCTGAATGATGTTCAGAACCCAACGGTCTGTTGTAATCCGTTGCCAGTTGCGGAGGTAACGAGACACCCTGCATCCTACAGATGTTTTGGAGGAGGAGGAGGGCACAGCGCAAAGAGCCAGGACGCCGCTATTGCCTCTTGGAGGCGTCTCGCCCCTGACGATTCTGTTTTCCCCTAGAGTTCGATCTGGAGAAAGACGATGCCTGGCCTTGCTTCTGGTTGTAAGAAGGACGGTAAGATTGGGATGAGGAAGCATAAGAGGAATACCACTGCTGTTGATAGGATCCTCTGTATGAAGGAGCACCCCTGCCTCTAGCTCCACGGAAAGGGACTTTCCGATATTGAAGGGTCCCCAAGGACCGAGCAGTTTCAGTATCCTTTTTAATGTCTTGGAGGGCATCATCTATGTGTTTGCCGAACAACGCCTCACCCTCAAAGGGAGGTCCAGGATCTTGTTCTGAACCTCTGGCCGGAACCACGTTGCCCTTAGCCAACCCTGTCGACGCAGTACAGCTGCCCCTGCCAGGGAGCGGAAAGCTGTGGTAGCGATGTCCATCGCACAGTCGATGATCTCCGCTGATGTAATTTCCCCTCTTGTAGGATCTTCTTTGCCTCAGACTTGGAAGTATCGGGCAGCTGGTCAAGATAAGGCGAAAGGTCGCACCACATCTGGCGGTAGTATCTTCCAAGGATCGCTAATGCGTTCGCCGCTCTAATCACCAGACTCGCCATGGAGGAAAATCGTTTCCCTGCATTGTCTAGGCGCCTGCCCTCCTTGTCCGGTGGTGTAGTCAGAGGTGCTGAAGGATTCTTCGATTTCCTCTGAGCTGCTTGGGAAATGACCGAATCTGGCTTCGGTGGACCAGTCAAAGAAGCTGGGCTGTCGTCTGGGGCTTTATACTTCTTGTCTAGTCGTGGTAAGACGAACTACTGTGGCAGGATTTTTCATGGTCTTTATCCCTTCTTCCCACACATGAGCTACTATAGGAATGGAGCGCACCATCTTCTTACTCGGCTCCTTAAAATCATAGAGAAAGCACTCTGTCTGAACTGAGGGCATAGGAAGTTCGAAACGGAGTGAGGCCCTCTCCATTAACTTGTGAAAACCCCCAATGTCAGCAGGTGGGAAATCCACCGGGGCAGGAGCTGGAGAGGCGGGATCAGGGATCACGTAATCATCCCATTCTTCTCCATGATCCGGCTGTACAAGTTCACCTTCTTCCTCTGTGGAATTATCCAGGTGTTGAGGAACTGCCTGAGGAAGAACTTCCTCCAGTGGAAATTGGGTAAGTGGCTGAGCTGATGGAGGTGGTGAAACCATCACGGTGGCTTGAGGAGCAGGCACAGGCTGCGCCAAGAGAGAAGGTTGCGGAGGATGAGGAGGATGTGAAGAAAACCTCAGTCGATAGTCCAGAAGCATCCCCTGCAACTCCGCTAAAAGAGTGGTGGAGACAGACACCATCTGTTGCTGAACGTTCTCCTGGCGTGGAAATTGTTGTTCATACGCCTGCTCATGATAGTAATCACCCTCAGAATCAGTGTCCTGACACTTGACCAGAAGTTGAGAGGGGCTGTTAGCATAGCCAAAACGACTGTCATTACCATCAGAGTCCTCTTCCTCCTCCAACAATAATGCAGGTGGCAAAGAATGCACCCTCCTGGGAGACGTCATCTCCGGCGAAATCTGCTTCCTTTTAATGGAAATTGAAATCTTCCCCGTCGTCGACGGTCCCGTCGACGTGGAGGAAAAAACCGTCGTCGACGGATGTAGCTGGAACCAGCGTCGACGGAAGCACAGTCGACGAGCTGATCGTCGTCGAAACGATGGGCGTTGTCGAACCTGTCGTCGACGAGATAAGCAGCACCCCTGCTGACGTCGTCGTCACTGTCGTGGCCTTCGTCGTCGACGCCACAGTCGACGGCACCGTAGATGAGATCTTCGTCGACACCATCGTCGACGTTGCTGTAGAAGTGCTCGTCGACGAGCCCGTCGACACTGGAATAGGAAACGACGTCGACACTGGAGCACCTTTCGCCTGCGATTTTGAAGCTTTCGTCGACGAGGGCTTGCGCAGCGTCGACGACGAATGATTACTTCTGTCAGAAGATTGCGAAGAGGGCTTTTTAAACAATTTTTCTTTGCTTGGGACAGTCGCAGGTGGTGATATTAGTCCTTCCCTCTCCTTTTCACCGCAGTGAGGAGATTTGATAAGACTCAGGTCCTCAGACTCCTTCGGGGTCTTTTTGAGGCCTTAGAGGGGTGACCCAGAGATGGTGAAGGGGAACCCCTACCCCTTTGACTGACCTTCTGGATGAGGTGGCGGAAGACAACTCCTCACTGTCACTGGACAGTGTCTCCTTTCTCGACTTTAGCTTGTGAAGCCAGGTGAGCAGACGACCCTCACGGCTCCCGGAGAGTCTTGGTCGAGAAGGTGCGGCAAATCTTGCACTCCGCAGCCTTGTGGTCCGGGTATAGGCAATATATGCAGTCCTTATGCCTATCCTCCACATAGAGCCTCTTCTTGCCACAAGTGGCACAAGACTTAAACAAAGCCTTCTTTTCCTTGTCAGACATCTCAGAGAATTCTCCAAGAAAAACTGAAGAAAGCAGTTGAAAAATATTTGAGGAAAAATAGTTGTAAAGAGTTGAAATAGAGCAAAGCTCGAGGAGACTCCCTTCTGCACAACGTGCGGTAGAAAATCTGAGGAGCTGAGGTTCTTTCACTAAGGTTCTAGAGGGTGAGGCTGCTCTGATTGGTTGATGGTTCTTTTTGGTCTCTTTTACAAAAAGACATGGTCTGGTTACAAAATGGGATTAGGCCTACGCCTGTTTCTCTTTTGTAATGGTTATTTACTACTGTTTTATATTTACCGAGGCTCCCATCTCGACGACGGGGAATGATTCCAAGCATGGGAATCTATGAAAGCTCCAATACTGGAGTAAGGATGCTCTCGTCCGAAGAACCAGTCTGTCTGGGAAGAAGGTGTTGTACGGTGGGATAACACAGAGCCTGAAGCTCACTTACTCACTGCACTGTGATGTGCTGGCGACAAGGATTACTTTCTTGAGAGTGAGAAGCCACAAAGGACAGCTGTGAAGAAGCTCAAAGGGAGTACACATGAAATATGTGAGGACCAAGTTAAGGTCCCACTGAGGCATGACAAAAAGTTGGAGGAAACAAATGTTGTAGACCTTTCAAAAAACGAATCACAACCAGTGGTTTGAATAATGAAGGCTGGTCCGGCAACCATAAAAAGGCCAAAAGACTGTAACCAAAGCCAAGTCTTGCAGTGCGACAGACAAAAAAACAGAACAGATAACTTGGCCTGGCGTGGATTAATCAGCCATGTTCCGCACCAAACGACAAATGTGTACCAGCGACAAGTGTACATATTATTTGTCAAGGGATCGCAGGCTGCCAAGATGACATCACACACCTACAGAATAAGGTCGCTTCTCAATCTACATGCATGAAAAACAAGTTACTTACCTTCGGTAATGCCTTATCTAGTAGAGACTCTCTCTAGCCGCATATTCCTTACTGTAGAATTATCCCCAGGCGTCAGACTGTATCCGGAAATTTTCGAGCAGTCACCCTGCACGTCAGTAGGTGGCATTGTTCAGCTCTAGGTTGGCGGAGTCCACGCCAGAAGTGATGTACCCTGTACCTATATAGGAACCACCTCAGCACGCTGACATCAAGGCTTTCCATGCCAGGAGTGCAGAGCCACAATGAATACTGACCACTTGTGTGAATTTCTAGGGCCCTTTTCAAGGGGAAACCGTCATCCTTCAATCAGGTCGCAGAGCGGATAGTATCGGTAAGAAATCTGCAGCTAAATAGAGTTTCTACCTACTAAAGCATCACAGAAGGTAGGTAACTTGGGGGCGTGGCTACGGCGTGAGGCGGAATGGCTGCCTCTTGAGGGAGCTCCGTCAGCCACACTGAAGATTCGGCAAATACCACTGGTATTGGCACACCTGAGGTGTTGAAACTTGCATAGGGGGGTTGTGACTCCCGTCTGAAGCGAACGCAGCGCTTTTTGAGACTTCTTGACCAGCGGAGTCCTCCCGGAGCTGTGCCCGACTCGCCGATCGGCCGCTGGCAAGATGGCGGCCGCCCGCGGCTAGGAGTGGAAGGAGGGCTGCTGTGAAGCTCTGGGTGCGTGGCGCGTGGTGTTGGAGCGCTGTCACCTGTTTCAACCGATCTACTGGCCTCGCCGGGTTGCTTGCGGACGTCAGCGCTGGACCCCCCGCGACGGTGTTGAATACATCGTGTCTGGAGGGGCTGCTGCTGAGTAGAGTGCACTGGGGGACTGATCTGGCCGCCTGAACACTGGAGTAACCTCGCAGTGGACTACACACCGACTTGACCTGAGACGGAGCCAAGGACTCTGGAGGCATTAACGGAGGTGCGGTGAGTAGGGCGGGCGCTCTGCGTGGTGCTGGGGGCGGATTGGACTGCGTGGCCTCACTTGGGCGCCTGCTGCACTTTTTAGCGCGTGCGCTCTTGGGGGGCCAGAGCGAGCTGACCGGCCTGGGTGCTTCGTAGGGGGGTCGCTACTGTCTCACTAGAGGGGAGATTGTTTCAGACTGGTGCCCCGGGGAGTGGTGGTGCGAGATTGCGGACCTGATTCACGGCCTGGCCTGCTCTTGCGGGCGGGGGGGTGTGGGGTGCGTCTGGTGCCCCTAGACCGCGGGGTGAGGGCGGAGCAAGAACCTCTGGCACTCGTGGGGGAGCTGGCGTGACGCTGGACCTCCCGGAGAGACTGGGGCTGTGCTGCTAGTGGAGGACCATACTGTGCAGGACGAGTGGCGGGATACCGCTGGGCATCTGGCGGACGGAGGGGTTATGTGGTTTTGGAGCCCTCTGAATCTGGCTGTGGTCCTGTGGCGCATACTGAAGTAACATTATCAGTCTTGGGGCTACCTGAAGATATCTGTGTGGACACATATACTAGCGGAGATCTGGTACGCTGACCCTCTGGACCATAGTAAGGGGCCCACGCCTACTGTCGGCTGAACCGGCTCGCTTGCTGCGGGGTATTGACGCCCTGCCGTTCTGCTGGTCGGCGAAAATAGCAGCTCCAAATACCTGGGGTCTGAGCGCGAGGAGTGCTACTGCTGAAAGGGAATTTTGCACTCGCCTTGCATATTCTTCCACTATGGGGAAAACTGACCCGAAGCAGCCGAAGCTTCAGTTTGAGAATAAACGCAGTACGCGTACCACTGAGGCCGTGGGAGACCAGTCGTTGACACAGGGCGCGCCGGAGGTAGCGGAGGATTCGGAGGATGACACCAGGACTATCCTGCTTGAACTGCGCTCTGGAATGAAATCCATAGACAGTAAAATAGATGCCCTTGCGAACACCCTAGATGTTGTGAAGAAGAAGGTGGACACTCATGAGCATAGGCTGGACGTTTTGGAGAACAGACTGTCGGATACTCAGGACTCGCAGGCGGAATCCCGGACCCAGATTCTACAAATGGAAAGGTGTTGGAGGTAATTAAAGCAAAGAACGAGGATTTGGAGGCGCGATCCATGTGCAATAACCTTCGTATAATTGGCCTGCCGGAGTCCACCGCCATCTCCAAAATGGAGACTTTTGTGGATGGTTTGCTGCGCGAACTATTTGGTCCTGTGTTGTCATCCGTAATGATCGTGGAGAGAGCGCATCGCACTTTGGGCCCCAGACCTAAGCCGGGCGCACCGCCCCGTCCGATACTGGCGCGCCTTCTGAACTATGCTGACAGGGATGCTATTCTGCGAGAGGCCAGGGCTAAGAGTCCTATCAACTACAAGGGCGATAACATGTCCTTTTTTCCAGACTACACCCCCTCGGTGCAGGCGGCGCGCAGGGAGTTTGTGCCAGTGAAGAAACTACTTCAGACTGCCTCTGTACCATATGCTATGCTGTACCCGGCCAAATTGAAAATCTCACATGAGGGACAAGCGCATTTCTTTACGGACTCGAAGTCTGCCTTGAAGTTTTCGAAGCATATCTGCAAGGCTAAACCCCGACAGGGCGGGCCGGGGAGCCCGTCGACCTCACCGCCTCTTGAGGACACAGATTGATGTTGATGCCATTGTACCTTTGATGATCGGGGGTGGCTGGTGTCGGGGCTGCGGGTGGTGTCAGTTCTGGTTTTTGCTAAGGGCTTTGGATGGGAGGCTGCATCCCTTTTCTTTCTTTAAGTGTTTACATGTAGGATTTGTTTGCAATCTGATCAGCGTATTGCATGCTGCTCGATTTAACGGTTACAGGCACACAGGTGTGCCGCATGGTTAAAAGTCTGGCAATCTCACCACAGAGTGAGCGTTCGCTGCCGTTCCCTCCCCCCGAGCGGGAGTTCCCCTCTTGATAAGTTGTATGGATGTCGGGTATATGTGTGGGAGGGGGGAAGGAGATGGTCTCGACCTAATTGGGAGGTTGGAGTGGGTGGGGGGAGGTGGGAGGGGTGTCGGGGAAAAGTATTATTTGATATTTGTGTGATTGTTGTGTGTTCGTCGTTTGGAATGAGAGCTGAGTTGTATAATACATGTGTTGCCGAATTCGCCCTCCTCTCTTGGACCACACTGATCGCTTGGCTATCATGGAGTGCCCAGCTGCCTTATGGGTGAGAGTTACCGGTTTTTGACGTGGAACGTGCGGGGTCTCAATTCACCAAAGAAAATACGCCAAGTGTTGGCTTACCTGACTCGACATAACGTTCATGTTGCTCTGTTACAGGAAACGCATTTAGGCAGACATGCTGGGCGCGGCATTGCTGGCAGGTGGGCGGGCTATGAGCTCGCGTCTTCCTATTCATCGTATGCCAGGAGGACATTGATTTTGATTAAACGAGGTGTAACATTCATGCCGGCCAGGACCTATGTGGATGGAGAGGGGCGATGTGCAATGGTACAGGGGAGGCTGGGTGGCTCCTTGGTGTCCATAGTTAATATGTACGGGCCTATTGTGGATGACCCAGTGTGTTTCTTGCGAATGTATGTAAAGCTGAGGGAATGGCCGGAGGCAACTGTTTTGTGGGGAGGTGACCTTAATACATACTTGAACCCGGATTTGGAGAAATCTAATCCGTTAACGCACCGAACTCCCAGAGTGGCCCAGTGTGTACGGAGTGCCATGTTGGAATTTGGATTAAGTGACGTGTGGAGGGTGCGCAATGCACTAGTAAAAGAGGGTACACATGCAACACCATTGCACAACAGCTGGTCGCGACTAGACTACTGGCTGTTGGGCGGGGAGGCGCCTGACTGGGTACTGGAGGTCACGCCTCTGCCACGCACATTATCGGATCACAATCCGGTGCAATTAGACATTCGAATCCCAACGGCCATTCGTCGCCCGTTCACGTGGCGTCTGCGATCGGAAGCACTGCTTGATCCGATATGAGGCTGCGGTGCGCGACGCTATAGAGCAATATTTCCTACTCAATAAGGGATCAGTAGAGAGTGCCTCCACATTGTGGGAGGCTTTTAAAGTCACAATCCGGGGAGTGTGCATTGGTACTGCAGCGGGCATATTGAAAGACATTAGAGGGCAGCTTTCTAAAGTCGAGACTACGCTTCAGGCACTAGAACGAACTTACACAACAGCCCCTTCGGTCGACACGTTGGCCAGGATACAGGAGCTGGTCTTGGAATATGACACCCTGGCCGAATCGGAGATACGTTACATTTCGCGCAGGCACACGCCGCGTAGATATGGAGAAGGGGGTAGACCGGGCCGTACGTTGGCAAATAAGATTAGGGACCGTACGGAACAACCCCATATTGATAAGATCATAGACTCCCATGGGAAAGAACACTATCACCCAATTGCTATTACCGAACAATTTCGCGCCTTCTACGCGGATCTATACGAGTCTAGAGGCGAGGCAGCGGCGGCTGAGATGGACGGCTACTTAGAGGATGTAATGTGCGCCTGGCTGTCAGATGCACATAGGGAATATCTGAGCCTGCCGATTGACGCGGAAGATATCAAAGCTGCTATTATGGCCCTGCCCAACGGAAAGGCGCCGGGGCCGGATGGCCTTACGGTCGAATTTTATAAGGCATACACTGATTTGGTCACCCCGTATCTATTGGAAGTATATGCGGAGGCGCATGATGTGGGAATACTACCGCCGTCGCTTCGGCAGGCGCTGATTATAACGCTTCTCAAGAAAGACAAACCCCCACATAAATGCGATTCTTATAGACCCCTTTCACTGATCAATATAGACGCTAAAATATTGGCCAAGATCCTGGCCGTTAAACTACAGCCCCTAATGTCCTGCTTGGTTTTACCGGACCAGTCGGGTTTTATACCTGACCGATCAACGTCGCACAATTTGCGGACTATTTTCTCCATGTTATTGGAGCCACGAATGTCTGCCACGGCGGTCCTGCTGGACGCAGCCAAGGCTTTTGATTCAGTGGAGTGGAAGTATATGTTTTTTACTCTTCAGCGTATGGGATTCCCGCCTTTATTTATACAATGGATCAGGGTGCTGTATGCGGATCCTTCCGCTAGAGTGCGTGTTGGTGGTTTGACATCAGACCCCTTTGATATTAAGCGGGGCACGCGTCAGGGCTGCCCTCTATCGCCGCTACTCTTTGCGATTGTACTGGAACCGCTTGCGTGTGTTATTAGGCAGAGACATAGGGAAACGGCGCTAAACTTTAGTTGTCGCCCAGTTGCCATTTCGCTATACGCGGACGACATGGTGCTATTTGTCTGTGAGCCCTCGCGGTATCTGGCTCAGCTCCTGCGAGAGTATGTCAGATTCAGCCACTTGTTAGGACTGGTTGTGAATTGGGAAAAATCCGTAGTTATACCTTTAACGGAATCCACGACTCAACCTGATATGGAATATCCATTGATGTGGTCCGTAGACCCAGTTAAATATCTTGGAGTCTGGATCCATAGAGACCCGGATAGAGTTATACGTGAGAATTATGGGCGGGCATGCACCAAACTGGACCAACAGGTGGATCTGTGGGTAGCGTTACCGCTCTCATTGGCGGATCGCATTGCTTTACTCAAGATGGTAGTCTTGCCGCGGTTCTTGTATTTATTCACGAACATCCAGATTGTGTTGTCGAAAGGGTTTTTTAACACTCTCCGTGGGACCTTACTTCGGTTGGTCTGGGGAGGCAAACATGCCCGGGTGAGCTTGTCTGTCCTCACTAGCGATTATGACAAAGGTGGGTTTGGGGCGCCTGACTTTTATATCTATTATCTTAGTGCGCAGGCCCAGTATGTGTATTATTGGGTGAGACCACATGTGTTCACTCCACATGTCGCGGTGGAGGAGGCGCCAACCCTGTCCCGCTGCGTAGCATGATCACGCACCGGACACGTGGTATTCCGAGAACAGAAATTAATGCGGTGGACACGATGTTGGCTGTTTGGCAGGAGATTGGACGACTGGCGCGTAAATTACCTATATATGCACCTGCCATGCATATAGCACACCACGGGGCACTGTCAGTCACTCAGGAGGCGCAGTCAATGCGACTGCTTGGCGAGGCGGGTTTTCAGCAGATGCGGGATCTCTACCCGGAGGGGACGTTTATCACACCGGACGCTTTGCAATACATGAGTAATCCCACGTTGTTGTTTCGATTCGCGCTGCACAGACTCAGGCACGCCATCAGGGCTCATTACGACACCTACCCTCTGGAGCCTCCTACTCTGATGTCCCTACAGTTTGTGCTCACTACCCCCACTAATAAAAAACTGATCTCCAGATTATACAGGCTAATAAGGGAGGAGTGTGTGGGACAGCCTGACAGAAGCTGGGAGAGGTGGAATGCCTGCTTACCCGCTCCGATATCGGAGGAAGACTGGAAGTATGTATGTGAATTAACGGGCACACTTGTCATGAATGGGAACTTGCGGATCATACATTTTAAATACATACATCAGGTGTATTACACGCCAGCACGCCTGCATCGCTTTGGGTTGCGTGAATCTAGCTGCTGTGCGCGTTGTGGCCAGGCTGATGCTGACTTTCTGCACCTTGCTTGGGGTTGTCGAAAGGTGGCTGATTTTTGGACGATTGTTGTGAGAGACATAGGGGTCATGGCGGGCGTGGAACTACAGTGTGCCCCGCTGGTCTGCCTGTTGTCTTGCGCTCCCGCAGGTTAAGGGAGTAAGTGGTAGATTCGTACGCTTGGCGCTGCTCATGGCTAAGCGAAGAGTGGCTATCACGTGGGGCGGAAGTAGCAGCCCGAAAGTGGACCACTGGATTAAAGACATGGTCTACTGCAAAGACAACATGGCGATTTACGCAGAAGAGCTGCCCCCAGTTTCTAGACCAAAAGACATATGGGAGCCCCTGAGACAATTCCTTCAACATAGGGCGGAGGAAGCAGAGCAGAGTGACGCAAACTAGGTGCCATGGGTGCTGTAGCGTGCGGCGCAGGGTTGTGGTCTGGGAGAATGATGCTCCAGCATCTTAATGCGACTTAGACGATATTGATTAGGTATGATGTGAGGATGGTTTTGTGGTAGTATTATAATTTGATGTCTTTGTATTTTTGTTGATTTGTGGGGATTTTATTTATTTTTGTTTCTCATTATGTAAGCATCATGACGATATGATACATGCTCGCATTGTTATTGTGTTAATAAAAAATAAAAAAAAGGTAGGTAACTTGTTCATCTGCTAGAGACTTCCAGCCTGAACTGGAACCCATGAACCTTATGAAGCTCTGAATACAAGTAACAATCTCCCTACCCACCATGTGGTAAATTTAGTGCATCCTTACCAGGTGAAACTCTACTATATGTTAAAAGATGGTCCCAAGGCCTGGAAGGGGTAGTTCGATCCAAATATGCCTAAGCAATAAGTGTTGCAATAGCAAAATTGTAGAATATTTCTGAAGTAGAAGTTGCTGGCCTTTGTTAAAAGTAAAAACATGGACAAAGGTGTCCTTGTTGAGATGGAAATCAGACAATACCTTTAGGATAAAAGAAGGCATTCTGCAAGGTAGCACTTTAAGAAAAAGCTAATAACACTTATTGTTTAATAGGTTTTGAAGTGCTTTATATTTCTGGCTATTAAAGAATCTAGAAGCAACAGTTTTCAGTCTATGCTAATCACAGAAACCCCTCCTTATTCAGGAAAAATATTGTCTTTAAATTGCGTAGTGGTTAATGTACTAGCATTACCATGAAAAAACTCTAGCGCAGTGCCTGCTAAACATTTTGGTACCAAGTCCAGTTAGAGGGACGCCGAGAAATAGCTTGCTTATGACTAGCTCAGAAAACAATTTTAAGACATTTAAATAGCTGTGTAAGTTATAGCTTGGTGTAAATTGTTTAAACTCCTCTGAGTAAATTGTGTGGTGAACTTTGGAAAGTAGCAAGGAACAAGGTGCAAAGCTTGAGTTAACGGAAATCAATAATAGTAAAATGCCTATTGTGGAGGCATAGTCCTTCAATCAGAGTAGATATCACGCTTACCTCTTGAGCAATGAGGGTTGATCGCTTTGGCCCCAGCCGTAGGAGTTTATCGGGAGATGGGAATGCCAGAAAGGTAGCTGCATCTACAGGGGGAGGGGTCGTCACCTGGGAGGAAAGCAGATATCATAATGAGGATCAGCATTGATTGAGAGACAAGAGGAGAGGGCACAGATTCGAAATTTCCAGAGTTCAAATAATTTGAATTGACGGCCCAAATGTGAAATGTGTTTCTCAGATACAAAATCTGAACCGTCAAAAACTCAGGGATCTCATTAACCATACTGCAATACTGTTGCAAGTAAGAGACTAAAGGGTTCACACAGTTTTGCAATAGTACTAATCATAAGACTAATCACAACTCTCAAAATAACATTAGTTAGAACACAAACACATCCAACACATCTAAGAAGCACCATATAGCTGAACTGCACCAAATTCACATCTGCAGTTTACTCTACATTAAACAGCACATTATTTCATGACAACACAACACTCACTAAACCAACACACTAACCAACAATGCCCTCCAGTGCTAATCACATTTGAAAGAAAACTGTGAACTCTTTAAACCGTATTTTAAATGAATTCCCACACATACTTGTAGACGGAAAATGCACATACCAATAGCCCCAGATGGCACTTAACAAAATTGTTGAAGACCACCAGCTGAACACACAACACTCACCAAGACAGCAATAAAACAAAACCAGCACATTAACTACACCCACCGTACTGATTATCTAACTGAAACAATGCGCAAATAGTTTGCGGGCTGTGACTGAATCCTCAAGACCAGGATGTGAAGGTACCCAAATTCCTGACAGTACTGAAGGCCATACTAACAGCAAATAAGAGCTATACAAATCTGTTTAACATAATGTATTAAAATACTGGGCAGATTATGAATGGCATTGATAAATCCAAATCCCTACTAAATAGCTGGTGGTACCTCATACAGATGAAAAACCAATACACTGAAACCTCTTTCAGTGAAACCAAAACAAAGAAATCTCTCTATAAAGAAAAACATTTGGAGGATAACTGCTCTGATGAACACACAAATAAACAATGGTTGTAAAACATTTCTTTTACAAATAAAATCAAACGCGGTGTAGAAGGAATGTCAGGGGGTATGATTCAACGAACAGAAAGCCTGCAAAACATTTTTCAACAAAAAGCACATTCAAAAGATTAGGGATTTTAGCCTGCTGAATGTCATTCACTGCCAAAACTTAAAGAAACCAGCTCAATGGCAAGGTATTGTCAGTACCGGTTTGACCAGATTTTTCCACCAATTTATTTACCAGCAAATGGTCATCCAGAATTTAAAGAATAGTGGACATCCTGCATCATTTTTTTTAAACTGTTAATGCTAGAAAATCTTGGCCATTCTTCTGCCATTTTACAGTATGTTTAGTTATGTTACAAACAGCACGGAAAGAGTTCCACCTGCTCTCCAACTATTAGCTCACACTTTAAAGAAAGTAAGAGTTGAACTCTTGTATGACTGAGGTGCACACCTACTGTGTATACACCTAACACGTAATACATACGGTTAATCGCTGACACGTAGTATTTTAGTTTAGGCAGAATTTTGCCTCATGATCTGCAGGGGTAGAGGGGCTTGTAGTCACACCTTCGTCAAAGCGCACCGTTGGCAAATCACCTAATGGCACCCCCGGAGACAGCAAAATTCTGCCTAAACTAAAATACTACGTGTCAGCGATTAACCGTATGTATTACCTGTTAGGTGTATACACAGTAGGTGTGCACCTCATTAAATCCTCATAATAGGTTTGCTTAGGAGTGGCACGCACGGGGCTGGTCCTCGTGTGGTCCTGAAGAAGAGCTTTGAGGGGACAGCTCGAAACATGTCGACCCAATACTAGGGACTCTATACTCATTATAGTTAGCCTTTCCCTATTATTAACCCCTGATTTTAGTCATACCAACTAGGGGCAGGAATAAAATATTAGCCCACTAATTAGGTATTTTTAACTTTTTGATTTTCTACTCCACTTTCACTGCACTACACATTTTTCCACAACCTAGTGCTCCTACGTAGTTCCGCAAGTCGCAGCACGCCTTAATCCGCAGCGGATTGAGAGGACCCTAATGATGAAGTATGCCACCTAGGGGAAACCCTGGTGGGTGAGGGGACTCTAAAAAAGAATTTTTCTTTCTGGAAAGAGGATTTTCATACATGTTCAGTGAAAACCCTGTTCTTCCCCACGGTTAGGTTTTTATTCTGGTATTCCAGATTTGTGAAACGTGCCACAAACAAGACCATCACCACTATGAACCACTCCAGAGGATAAATTAGTTTAAAAGGGTTTAATATGCCAACCTCCTCGCCCTTAGGGAGCATAACAATATCCAGTGCAACTGATAGATGGGAACATGGCAAGATTTTCTAGATAGTAAAAGGCAAATAGCAATTCCTCATTAATGAAGAGATCCAACAATTGTCCATCACTGTGTAATGCTCCCGCCAGGGGGAAATGTTTGAAATTGTCATAGCATAGTATTGTGCAAGAAGTGCTCCATGCTTGTCCTGATGGCAATGGCTCTCAAAGATAACCCATTACCCACAGAATTAGCTCTTCAGAAGTTATTTTTGGTACGTTTAGAATCTTCCCCAGCAGCAGGGAAAACTAAGCTCAAGGAGGCAGAAGAAAATAGCTACTTACTCTTATCTCCAGTTCTCCAACATTGGTATCTTTTAAATATTCACATGCTTGAATTATTCCCTGTCGTCAGGATGGGAATCCCCCATACATTAAAATAGCAGTATACAGTGTAAAAACATAACATATATTGTATATAATTTAAAAGGCCATAGGCCTGAGACAACACAGCATGTTTAGTAACACATACACCTCATTTGAAAGATCCCAAACTTCACCAATGCAGTGGAAGCTTAAGCACCCCTACTCCTCCTAGAGGCCACTATAGCTCAGACTTCAAAGCACAAGTGTGACAATAAAATACAGCGAGCCTCTGACCGGGGGGGAGGGAGAGTCGCATGTGAATATATAAAAGATACCAAAGTTACAGGTAAGTAACTAATTTCTTCTCAAACATTGGATCATTTATATATTCACATGCTTTAATCAGAATAGCAAGCAGTACACATCATGAAATATAACAAAGCAGGAAGCAGGCTCACCTTTAGTTAAAGATGTTTCTCAAGACTGCCTGTCCCACTGCTGGGTCAGTTTCTGCGTCCACATCTAGGCAGTAATGCTTTGTGAACGTATATATGCTCCTCCAGGTGGCTGCAAGGCAGATGTCTCTCAAAGGCACCCCAGCATAGAGTACTGCAGTTGAAGCCATGCCCCTGGTGGAATGCACCCTCACTCTTCCATGGAGAGGATGATTGGCTTTGGCATGACAGAAATACAGGCTGAGAGCCAATGTGCTATGCCTTGCTTGGATAGGGGTTAACCTTTTCGTGGGTGTGATAATGACACCAATAACTGGTCTGATGTACGCATGTCCTTGGTTTTGTCTATATAGGTCGAGACATCTACGCAAGTCTACAGAGTGTAATGATCTTTTTGGTGGTGAAGATGTATTAGGAAAGAAGGATCTAAGAATAACAGGATAATTCAATGGAAGTCAGTAGGCACCTTAGGAATGAATTTCAGATTGGTTACGAGTATCACTTTGTCCTTAGTGAACCAGAGAAAAGGTTGTCTGATGGTTAAAGCCTGAATCTCTCCCACTCTCCTAGCAGATGTCAGAGCCAGGAGTAGTGCGGTCTTCCATGAAACAAATTTTAAATCCGCTCTATGTATAGGTTCGAAAGTAGGTAACATCAGCTGACTATGGACTATATTAAGTTTCCACAGAACTGGAAGATGCAGAAGAGGTGGAAAACCTCTTAAGAGACCTTTCATAAATTGTTTAATGATTCTTTGGGAAAACAGAGTAGACGTCGAACTGTTAGTCCTTCTAAATCTGGAGATTGCAACCAGATGGACCCTGACTGAAGAATATTTGAGACCACTTTTGGCCAACTTAACAAATATGGCAGGATATGAGAAGGTTTTGTTTGAAGACCATTATTTCTGCACCAGACACAGAAAGGATTCCACTTAGCGTTGCTAGTCTTATTGGTAGCCGGAGCACGAGCCTGTGCCAGAATCTGTTTACACTCTTGTGGGAGTTCCAGATGGCCAAATTCAAGGTGGTGAGATACCATGCTGTCAAGTGTAGAGACTTGGGATCAAGATGAAGAATTTCTCCTTGATGTCTGGACAATATCCTGGAATGCACCTTCAAAGGAATGGCTGGACGTTCTGCCAACTAGAGCAGCTTTGTATCAGTACTGGTGAGGCCACAACAGAGCAAAGAAGATCAGATTGAAATAGTCTATCTTTGCTTTCTTCAACACCCTGGGGATCAGGGGGAAAAGGAGGAAATGCGTAGGCAAATTTCATGGACCAACTGATTGAAAGAGCAATGTCCATTGTCCCTGGATGCCAAAACCTGCTTGTGAAGCACAGCCATTTTTGTTGTTCAGAGTGGCAAACAGATCGATTGTGGGGTGACCCCACTGATTGAAGAGGTAATCCACCTGTTTCTGTTCTAATTCCCACTCGTGACAACCCATCATTTGTCGGCTGAGCGCATCCGCCTGATCATTCTAGCAGCCTAGCAGAAGTTCCACAGCAATGATTATCTTGTGAGAGACTGCCCAGTTACACAGCAGCTGAGCTACTTCTGAAAGGATTCTTGACCGTGTTCTTCCTTGCTTAGCTAAGTAGAACATGAATGTTGTGTTGTTTGTTCTGACTAGGACTGGCTGACCTGCCAATCTGGGAAGGAACACTTGTAAACCCAGTCTTATGGCGTGGGTTTCCAACACATTGATGTGGAGCTTCTTCTCTGCATCTCACCAACAGCCTATTGTTGAAAGCTCCTGCAGGTGGGTCCTCATCCGTGGTGAATAATAACCTGTTATTGGTAGGAAAGAGACATGCAGTTAGGTTTTCTGGAATTCTCCACCAGATCACAGCTTGGGTCAAGCGCCTTGTGACGCAGACCATATCTTCCACTGAGCTTTCCCCTTGTTTCCATTGCAAATCTATAGCTCCTGCTGAACAGGTCTCATACGAAGCCTGCAAAACGGAATGAGACCTATACATGATCCATCACACCTACTACGGACTTGTATTGCTTCACTTTGATTGATTGCTTTCCAGCAAAGGTCTTTGACAATTTCTGTAACTTTCGTATTGTTTCTGCCGATGGAAAGGCTCTTCCCAACTGAGTGTTGAGTATTGCTCCCAGAAATGTGATCTTTGTTTGGGGCACCACTGAAGATTTCTCCCTGTTCAAAGTGAGGCCTAATCTCTGCAAGAGATTGATGCAAGCATTTGTGGACACTGTTGCTTGGTCTTTGGATGGCACTTTAACTCACCAGCCATCCAGGTATGGCAACACCCGGTGACCTTTTCTCCTGAGAAAAGCAGCAACTGCAGCGAGACATTTGGTGAATAGTCTCGTGCCGATTTGAGCCCAAAAGGGAGTGCCTTGAACTGGTAGTGCTGGCCCGCTACTGAGAATCGAAGGTACTTCCTGTGTTTTCAGAGAAGGGTATGTGGAAGTAAGGATCCCGAAGGTCCAGGGAGGTCAGAAAATCCCCTTCCTGCATCATGAGGAGGACTTCTTGCAGGGTAAGCATCCGAAATGACTGTTTCTTTAGAAACTTGTTCAGCTCTCTGAGGCCCAGTTTCGGCCTCCGTTGACCTGCCTTTCTTTTCTATTAAGGAGAACCTGGAATAAAAAGCTGGATTCCTTTGTGATTTGAGGACAATCTCTATGGCTCCTTTCAAGAGAAAAGCATGAGAATTTCCATTTGCAGCTCCTTCAAATGAAGATGATGTTCCTTTCTTTGTGGACAAACTTGAGGTCTCTGGATGAACTCCAACGTATGGCCTGAATGGACAATTTGTAAATCCCCTTTGTCTGATGTAACATTCTTCCATACAGAAGCAAAAAAGGGAAATTCTCCTACCCAACTTTGGAGGACCAGATGGAATGGGGAGGGAGCGAGCTGGGAGTCAGGCTCTCTTCTGATTATCACTGGTTCGAACTTGTGAAGAACGGCTTTTCCTTCCTGTAGACCTACTGTAAGTTTGTCTTTGATTTTGATGAAAGGAGTATCCTTGATCATACATAGAATGTCTTTGAGGAAAAATAAAGGCGTTCTTGAGCTCCTTACTGGTTGGAGCATCATAAATCTGGCTCAAAGTTACTGTCTTCAGCTTTTAACGCTTTCGTAAGAAGATTTAAATCCAAATTTATTGTTTGTCCATTACTTTCACATAATCAGGCAATAGAGTGTAAAGCCCCATTTTCTCCTATTCATTTAGGAACTGATCCACTCTGAGGTATGCAATCATGAATTGTAAGACGTAAGAGGGTTTAAAGCATATAAACTGTGAAGACCTTTCGTTTTATTTTGTGGTGTCAAGTGTATTTCTTTAAACTTTACAATAGCTTTCATTTTGATTAAGACAATTGTTTAACATGCTGCCATTTCCATGGTCTGCCATATGAGATCCCTGGTCCACAACAGCCATGGTGATTGCTTTCATTTGTAGCTTTAACTGAATTCCAGCTTGTTAAAAAACCAAGCAAGGTGTCTGATTTCAAAACTAGCAAACCCGAGGGGCGTGGCTTGGCCAGCGAACAAAATAGCCATCTAGATTCGGAGCTCTTCCGACCGAGAGAGTAAAAGGCAGTGAAAATGCAACTGAGGCGTGGGTAGCCACCAGAAAGCGTCGGGCCGTGATTCTAGAGATGTAGGAAAGCTGAATGAGCCAACGCTAATGAAGATACAACACTCGTGCTGGTCCAGACCTGAAGCGCCACAATTGCGACTGGCAGTGGGTCCCCCCCAAGCCGTGGGCCAGGTCCCTGACGGACGTGGGCATGCATCACCATGTGAGAAAACAACTGAGGATGTGGGCTATCTTGCAAGGTGGGCCTGGAAGCCCATTAAAAACTGACTGCACGGCTGGTATGGGCCGAAGCCAGCACCTATATTCCCCTACACTAACGTTGCATTGGCCTAGTTAGAGAGTGATCTGCACCAAACACACACTGGTGGGAAGAGGCCTGAGCGCTCCTGCACTGAGGCAAAACATGGTGGGACTCTGAACTACTCATGCCCCTTACTAATCAAAGGGGCGGCGGATCCTTCCTAACAGATGCTAGCTACTAACTTGCAAGCAGAACGCAGCGTGAGCTGCTGCCCTAGATTGCGGACACTGGCACATTCCTAACACAGTTAAGGCAACAATCAGGGAGCTGACAGTGCTAAATCATCAATCAGTGAGCATTTTGCGATATAGGAGCGCCGTAGAATTACCTGTGGCTGGGAGACGTTGCCCCACCTCCCCCATCAACTAAAATCTTGAGGACGGCACTGTGGACATTGCCCTGTTCGTGGCAGGGCTATATCCTGTTGCTGCCATGGAAAAACGACCAACCCCAAGCAGTTGAAAACACCTTTCTAATCCAAGTGCACCAGGAAAATACCAGACCAAGACCAACTTCAGAACCCACTAATGACTCAAAGTCTCTTCTCATAACCAGGTAACTATCTCAAATCCATAGAAAAAAAATAGATGTGCTAAAATGACCCATACACAATATGGCTACACATATGGATAAGCAAGACACCAGTGTGACAGAGATCATGCAGAGGGTGTCAAACATAGAGGATAGCCAGGGCAGAGACAAAGAAAATCTACTTAAAATGGAAAGGGATTGTCAAACGTCAAAAACAAGAATGAAGACCTCGAAGATAGATCACCAAGGAACAACGTCCTAATCCTGGGTGTACCAGAAACAACGAATACCGGCAAAATTTCATTTGTAGAAGAGATGCTGACCACAGTGTTCAGCGCAGAGAGTTTCTTAACAATATTCGGCATGGAGAGAGCACATCACACACTGGCATCCCACCCATCTCCAGGAGCGCCACCCTGGCCCATCCTTGCCAGGCTGCTAAACTGACCATGACCAAGCACTCCAGCTTGCTAGATAGAAAAGAGCCTTACAATTTAATGGCTGCAATATATTCAGCTTTCACCCTGGCTGTGAAGGAAGCCCGTAGAGCGTACCAACTGTCCCACATACAAGGAAACACAGCCAGTTGTTAATATATGCACACACACTTCATAGCATGAATTCTGATGCAGTAGGTGACATGCAGACCATAACATTGAGGATTATAACTGAATGAGTATAGACCACACAGGTGAAAAAGAGCTAATGCTCATTACCTGGAATGGACGGGGACTAAACAACCCCAAGAAAACTAGGCAGGTACTGGCTTATATACAACACCAAGGAGTGGATGTTGCTCTTTTGCAAATGGCAGACCTTCCCTATCACAATGAGACTCCCTATTTTACCGATGGGCAGGTAAGCATCCTAACTCTGCCTACGTTAGAGTAGGCAGCAACACTAATAAGACGAGGAGTAGCGATACTAATAAGACGCAGAGTAACAGCAGACAAAAACAGCTGCTGAGTGGGAAACACACAACTCTAATGAAGTCTTACGGCCCCAATACAGATGATCCTCAGTTGTTCAATGTACTCTGGGACACGGTGCAAGAGTTTGTGCATAGGACAACAATTTGGGGCAGAGATTTTAAATGCTGCTCGAGCTGCAGATAGATCGCTCATACGTAGGGACGAGAGGAAATCTACTGACCACAAGGACATTGCAGACTATAATCAAGGACCTCAAACATCTGGCGATTGACATGACGCCCTTAGAGAAGGGACATTCTACTCGGCATCAAATAACATGTGGTCAGGATTAAATGACTGGCTCCCCACAAGAGAAGTTAGCACCTGGACAAGACACGTGACCCACTTGGCACACAGCCAGATCACTCACCAATAATACTGAAGATTAGACTCCCTGAGACATGAAGAGGGGACAGAATGTGGCAGCTGACCCCAAGTGCACTAATGGACGTCTTTTGAGAGACGCTCAATTATATAACACATTTATTGGAGCATAACCAAAGATCAGTAAAGAAGCAGGTCACCTTGTGGAAGGCCTTCAAGGTGGTTTTAAGGGGTCAGAGCATTCTAAAACAACACGGGGTTCTAAAAAATATTATTACATGATTTAGGAACACTAGATATAGAAAATAAACAACTTAAAGCAGACCTCAAACTAAACACTGACAAGGGACAGAATACAATGAAACTGGTGATAATGAAGCCAAATATGCTAGGGCATACAGAGATGGTGAGAGATCTGAGAAGGTGCTGAAAACCATAATAAAAAAAATAATGGGCGACAGGCGACATCACAGCCATTACTACGGAGACAGGCACCACTCTGCATGAAGTGGATGAGATTATTAATGAATTTGCACAATTTTATAATAAGGTGTATGCCTCGCACTACCAGAATGACCCTGCTAGCATACACAATTACTTAGAAGATGCTGCACTGGCCTGGCTGGGTAATGTTCAAATGGAATTCTTGCCACATCCGATAACACTGGATGAGATCAGAGAGGACATTCGGGGTATGCACAGCCGCAAGGCTCCGGGTTCTAATGGATTCCTGTCCGAATTCTATAAGACATTCATGAACCCGATAACTCCTCGCTTTCTGGCAGTATATAAGGGATCTGTATCAAACGGCAATTTGCCCTCTACCGTGCGAGAAGCAGTTATAATAGCTATCCTGAAACCATCCCATTCAAAGCTGCAGATCGCTGTGAATCCTACGGGCCACTCTCTGTGATACAAAAATCCTAGCCTAGATAATTGGAAGCAGGCTTATGCCTCTAATGCCACTATTAATGCTACCTGATCAGGCGGGATTTATGCGTGGTCGATTGACGGTCTATAATTTGTGCACACTGTTCACGGTGATGCATTGGATTAATCCTGAGATGAGTGCTGCAGCAGTCTTTTTAGATGCTACTAAAGCATTTGATTCGCTTCAATTCAATTATATGCTCTTATCCTGTCCCATATGGGTCTGCCCAGATCATTTATAGCCCTGATCAAGCTACTATACAACACCGTAGAGCTAAGCTATACATCAATGTGCAGCTATCAGATGACATAAATCGACCATGGCACGACAGGGCTGCCCCCTGTTTGCGATAGCCTTGGAACCAATAAAAGCTAAATTGAGACATCACCATACTCAACATGCCCTGTACTTCAGAGTGAGATCCCACCTTATATCCCAATGAATGGATGACATAAAACTTTGTAAAGAATCTGCAAGTCTTAACCTCAAACTTAGGAAATTAACAAGGTTTGGGGTCCTAACCGGAATAGCTAAAATGGGGTAATTCGGCTACATTTCCACTCACGCAGGGCGCGGCTAAGGCTGACCTTGACTTACCACAGAAGTGGTGAAATGGCCCCATTTAATACCTCGAGGTCTGGATAAGAACAGACAAAATTTTCAAGCTAAATAATGGCCGGGCAGTCAGCCAGCTTGAAAATCATATAGACGATGGCTGGAGCTGCCGCTCACAATGGCTGGGAGGATCGGCCTACTTAAAAGGATTGTACTTTCCAAATTTTTGTACTATTTAAATAACATAACAATTCTATCAGATCTTTTTCCAGACACTCAAGACACTATGCAATAGACTCACCTGGGGGGAAAGAAACCAAACTGTCCTGTGACACGCTTTCCCAACCACATAAACTGGGCAGATATGCAGCTCTCCAAATGGAACTTTACTACCTGTGTGCACAAGAACCCTTTGCACACCACTGGCTCCACCCCCAGAAATATATAGCCCACCTAGCGGTCGAGCGGGATGTGGTACATCTCACTCCTTTGTATACTGCGATGCTGCTGAGGAACCCAGACAAACAACAAAATCAACACTGTCAAATGTACTAGTATAGGCTGTGACAGGCTCAGGAAAATGGGTAATTTCACCCAGTTATATTCTCCCAATGTCTCACTAGCACACCACCCACACTTCCCAATAACGACAGAGAAAAAGGAGATATCCCAACTTCGCAAACTGGGAATAACAAAGTGGGGAGACCTCTACGAAGATGGTAACTACATCACTTTTAACACACTTCGAGCACATGTGGAGACCACTCAGCTAGATGCATTTCTCTACCACAGGCTAAAATCAATTAGTAAACCAATCACGCCAGACCTTCCGCAAGAGCAGACACTTCACACCACTTCAATTCGTTCTTTATTCCCAATCTCCCAGAAAATGTATTACTAGGCTATATAGGGAAACACAGGAGACAATGCCCGCCCAGTCTTTGCTAGAGCGGGATGAAAGGAAGGTCTTCACATCTTTATTAAAGATGAAGCCTGGGACTACTGCTGCTCCCAGACAGGGGAGCTTCTACCCAGTAGTTGACTCCGATGGATACACTTCTGATATTTACACCGTGTGTACTACACCTGGCAATGTTATGTAGATGGGGACTGCAGAAGGACAACAAATGTGATAGATGTGGGACACCTAAGGCAGGTTTCAAGGCACCCAGCATGGGAGTGTAGAGGTATTCAAATGTTTTAGGGCATTGTGGAGCAAACCCTGCAATGAATATTGACCTGCCTATTATAGTAACTACGTAAATGGCACTTATGGGCTGGATAAAGGGATTACCATGCACCAAAAGGAAAATCACTGCCCAGGCACTACTGCTGGCCAAACTACTGGTGGCAAAGCACTGGGGCAGAGGACAAACCCCAACAAATAAAGCAATGGCTAGCTGAATTGACCTACTGAAACTAACAATCAGAAAAAACAGGGGGTTGCTTCCAGCAGCCTCTCACCCAAGAGACATACGAGCATCTTTTCAAGGTTTCTTGATTGCAGAGGGTACTGAGAAGGACCACTAACGTACTATTAAATTCATTACCTGCGTACAGATGTACAGTTGCACTGAATGTTTTGAACATGCAAATGAGCACTACTACTTGTGCTATGTGTAAGATGTGTTAAATATGGTACAATGTTGAATCTGTTTTTATATTAATAAAAAAGCTGAATTTAAAAAAAAACTACCCAAGCTCCGTATTTACAATTTGTGTCAATAGGATACTACCTGTGAGAACTAAAAAGAATAGGCAGAGCAGCACAGGTTTCAATACTGGAATGAAAAAGGATGGAGGGGGGCAGGAATGAAGAGCATCAAGAGAGCGATGTCTGTGTCCAAGACTAGAACTGCAGTGGGAACTGAAAGCCAAGATTAAGGTTCATAGGCAGAGCCACTATTACAGTAAATACTAAAGATCAGGATAAACATGCTGGAAAATGAAGGGGTGCTGATGGTTTAAACAGGAGTGGTTCAATCACAGTACTGATGGAACATTAGGTGCAGCAAATAAAAAATGAAGCGCATTGGCAGAGATGTATAGCAAGTGTCAGTAATGAATTAGCAGCAGTGCTTCAGGTGAAGATGGAGACTCTCCATTAGGGTAGCGCAGATGCTCAATAATGACAAACCGTTAAAACTGGAAAATTAATGCAGCTTGTAATCACTGTAGAGTTGTCCCAGCTTAAGCGCTAGCAAGAAAAGTGTCTAAATGTCATCTCATCTACTTATGGCGGGACCAGAAGTGACAGCTCGAATCACATATAGGTGCCACCCAAGCACACTGGTGTCAGTTTTATTCTGGACACTGTCCATGCCCACGGACATGTAATCCAAAGACCAACTGCTCGTACCAGTGTGCAGATCTCTCAACTGGGACCTTTATAGATGGAAAACAAGTCCATTCCCCAGAATGAAAAAAAGTCAGGGCACTGAGAAATCTGCAGTTAGAGTATCCACCAGAAAGAGAGTTACCAAAGGTAAGTAACTTGCACTTCTGATGGATACTTCCAAACGTAGATTCCTCACCTTTAGAATAGATACCAAAGTAGTGTCTCCCCCCGTGGTGGGTCTTTGGAATGGCTCAGTTCAAAAAGTCCTGGAAGACCGCACAGGCAAAATGCACTTCCCATCGTGCCTGGCTGTGAAGGATGTGGTGCTCAGTGACCTTGTGCACAGATACCCATATAGCAGCCAAATATCGAAGATGGACACACCGTGTGGCAGCGCAGTAGTAGCAGCCTTCCGTCTGGTGGAGTGAACCCACAATCCCTCCGGGGGCTGCTTCTTGCACGTAGCAAATCTTGATGCAGAAGACTCTCCATCTGAACAGCGTCCTCGAAGATACACCACAAAGATAATTGTCCATCTGATGGTCTTTGGAAATAACTGATGTAAAAGCTCAACACTTTTAAGGGATCCAAGTGATGGAGTCTATTCTCTTTGAGGGGGAGGTGGAGTAAAGAACGCCAGGAGTGATAGACTAGCTAAAAAGAAAGTCATGATATTCGATAGAAAAGCCCTGTAGTCCAGTGTTTCTCAAACAGTGGGTCGCAAGATGTTTTTTGGTGAGTTGTGAAAGTCCAAGCAATAAATAAAGATGCCTTTAAATTCTGTATTTATCTTGTCACATTCGTTGCTTTTCAATGACAGAAGTCAAACGACAGGCTATGTCTTCTGACAAATTGCTGCTTATTTATTTTAATATAGGAATTGGTGTTTACAAACTCTTCTCACTTTACAGTCAGAGAAAGAAAGGTAAAGTGAATCATGAGACAATCTTGCTGGGGTACAGAGTGTCAAAGTAAAGACTAGTTTGTCATTTTTTGACACACACAAAATATAAATACCTATAAATGAACTGCACACATTCATCAGTCCGGAATGAAAAAATGAAGCAAATTTTTTTGCAATTGTGAAGTGGGTTGGAAACAAAGATTCTAATAGGATCAAGACAAATCAAGACACTTACCCGATTTCCACCTATTATCATTTGTGTGCAATATAGTTTTAGCAGTAAAACTGTATGTCTGTGCATATTTAGCGACGTATACAAAACGTGATGGATGGAATGCTTTAATTATTCTCAGCCACTGGTAATTAATCGGGCCTGCATCTCAATCCATTATTATTTTGCACATTAAGCCACCTCAGTTTGGACCCAGATGTATGCAAATCAGTCCTGACCGTGCTCTAAGAGAACAGCCCTGCCCGAACTGCCAAGCCAGGTCCTCCCTGAACTGGAACACAAGCAATTCAGGACCAGTTTCTCCCTTGTTATGGGCTCATCAGTCGGGTATAGTTTGGTTTCAGTGACACAGTTTGCACGGGACACATCCAGCACTTTGTTTTTTGAAGCCCTATGTGAAAATGCAGTGGCCATTTCAATTGAAAATGTGCGGTCTGTAAATGATAGTGCGCTACCAGACGTTGCTTCCGTTAAATTAAAGGATTATCCACCTAATGCCGACTAAAGCTAGGTGGGTTGTGTAAGTTTGTCATGCTAAAAAGTGGGCTGTGGTTCTAAAAAGTTTGGGAAGCACTGCTCTAGCCCATAGCACCAATTTGTCCTGAAAGAAGGTGGTGTAGACCATTGTACTGAAAGGGCTCACTCACGTGATTAGCTGAAGGGATTGCGACAAAACAGTCTTGAGGGTCAGGAGACCGCAATGTAACTGTTCAAATGGGGTAAACATAGCAAAAGTAAGGACCAGATTAAGGTCCCACTGAGACATCAAGAAAAGCTTTGGAGAAAACATGTGGACCAAACCTTTGAGGAAATGCATCACAAGTCTAGCAACGGCACAAAGGCCAAAAGAGCAAACAGGTAACCTTTACCCATGCCCACAGCAAGTCCTTGGTGGGTAAAAGACAAACAGCAACATATCTGACAATTTGGCCAGCAATGGGTCCATGTTACGGGTGCCACACCAAAGAACAAACTTGTCCCATTGTGCAGCATAATCAGATTTATTTAGAAGGATACCTGCCAGCCAACATGACAAACTACTTCAGGAGGAAGATCAAATGTCAATCTCCACCTCAATCTGCACGCATATAGGTGTGGCTTGTGCAGTCAGTGGTGCAAAAACCTGCCTTGCTGTTGCGACATAAGATACTCCGGAAACAGCAGCCTGATGGGACAAATGCTCATGCCCACAATTTCTAGTACCACTCTCTCCTGGCCCAATCTGGAGCCATCTGGATGACTCTTGCATGGGCATTCCTGATGATCTTTAGAACTCAAGGCAGGAGAGGTAGTGGCTGGAAGCCATACAGGATTCCTGTGCTCCACTCTAAACAGAACGAGTCTTAGAGAGAGCCTTCTTGGAAACTCCAATGCGTAAAAGTGATGAGACTGCGAGTTCTCAGCAGTGGCAAAGAGATCGAGCCAGACTTCTACCCAATCCTGAAGGAGGCCCTACCCCACCTCGGAATGTAGCTGCCATTCTCGATCCGCTAGACGTCATGACAGAGTTTGCACGTATTAGCATTTAAAGATCCCATCAGGTGATGTAGTATCAGGCAGATACCCTGATGATCCAGCCAGTTTCAGAGATGCAGAGTCTCCTGGCACAGACAGAGCTGCATTCCCAAAGTTTCAAGAAATGCCCTACTGAAGCTGAATGCCATCTCAGTTTGGACCCAGCCATATGCACATCAGTTGTGACTCTGCTCCAATGGGACAGTCCAGCCCGAACTGCCAATCCAGGTCCTCCCTGAGCCAGAATACAAGCAAACTAGAACTGGTTCCACCCATAGGACCTGTCCTGGGTTGCTTGTGTTCTCACTCTGCAGGACCTGGCCTGTTCCTCAAGACTGATTTGCATATGACTGGGTCCGAACTAAGGTGGCATGATGAGCAAATAATGGATTGGGATGTGGCACAAGCGATTGCCAGTGGCAGAGATTAATTCAAGCATTAAATCCATCACCTTGTGGTTTTTGCATGTGATGCCCTAAGTGTGCCGGGTATGCAGACGGTGGTCCCGGGCTCACTGTGCCACTGGAACCAAGCTATAACCGACTGATGAGCCCATAATAAAGGAGCAAAACTGGTCCTGACTTGCTTGTGTTCTTTAAGGGAGCGCCTGGCAGTTCAGGGCCAGACTGTTCACACGAGGAACAGGGTCAAGACTGATTTGCATATGGCTGGGTCAAAACTGAGGTGGCATGGTAGGCGAAAAATGATGGATTAGGATGCGGACCCGAGCGATTGTCAGGGGCTGAGATTAATTCAAGCATTCCATCCATCACCTTGTGGTTTTTCCCTTTCATACCATAGCGTGCTCCCTGAAGTTTGAATGTTAATATCTCAACTAATGTCTCAACTTTCAGGGTACTGTCTTTCAATACTATGAACCACTTATGACAATGCATGGTTTGCAATGTTTGGACTTAGAGTAACCCTTCAAAAAAGTGTAATTTAAAAAATAAAAAAATAAAAAAATAGTTTCTCTGGTCAGAGTCCAATCAGAAAAACTGGTGGCACATAGGAGGGTGGCTCATTGGCACAGATATTGTTTGCCAGATTCACATTGTATTGGGGTCGGCATGTCCAAACTGTGCTGGATCATAGCAATGGCCAAGCTCGAGACTGATTTGGTTTGGAGTCAGACTGACGTTCTTCTCTGGCGTCAGTGCCTACATCAACACTGAAGAACGCAGCAAGGATCATGGTGCCAAGCGTGGAGTCGGGTCCGAAGCCCGGAGCTGACCCAAAGGGAGTTTTGAGAGACATCCTATGGCACAGAGAGCAGATCTGCTGGCAGTAACATGACTGGAGGCCTCCTCGATCTATAAGGCCTGAAGGCACGCCAGAGGAAGCTGGCAGGGTGCCAAAGATGTGGAGCATGGCTTACTTGAATGCCTCAATCTGTTGTGACAACTCCGACAGACTGGGAAATTCGGGAAGCATTGGGACCAGCTGCAGAATCTGCTCCTCTGTAGGGGTCTGGGAATAAGACCAGGAGGCACAATGACATCCTCGCAACTTCTCAAAAGGAGAATAGCAAGGCTGAGACAATGCCCATCTGGACTTCTTGTGCTTAATTTTAACCTGGACTTATCCGAAGCCTTGATGACCTGTTGCAGGACTGGCCCGAGACCAAGTCTGTGTCTTCGACTGGGAACATGCATTATAGGACTTCCTTCAGTGTTCTGCGATGTACAACTTGGCTTCGCAGTCACAGATTGCCTTTGGGTTGATCAGGGCACACGCCCAGCACGACTTAAGTCGTGGCCCAAACCTAGACACCAGAGATCCACCTCATGGGGTTCTGTCACAGACATTTATTTGTGACAGTCATACAAGGCTTAAAACCCTCTAGTTTTAAGACGAGACCCGTTTCCTTGCCCACTGGAAAAAAGTTTGTCAACTGACGAGAATAAAAAGTAGAAGCTAGCTCAGAATCCACTTACGAAGGCGCAGAAACAAAGGAACTGACATCAGCACACTTGGGTGACCTGCACATGCAGTTTCCATCATCATTTCTGGGGCAAAGCAAAGTCAATGCGGAGTCGCATAACACCACCTACCGGCTGCGCGGGGCTATGCTGGAAAATCTTACAGATCCTGTCTAAAGGTGAGGAATCTGCTGTTAGAAGTTTCCATCAGCAAGCAGTGCACTGCCCTTATGAAAGCTGCTCTACAAAACTCACTACAGAATGGGACTGCAGGGACACCACACCAACTAGATCTGTCAGTCTGATGGTAAAAGAATCGAAACAATGGGTTTCAAAATCGGAGGTTAATCTGCATTTAAGATGCCCCAGGTCACAGCCTCTCATTCTATGTAACCATTGGACCACTCGCAACAGATCTTACTACCTGAGCAGTATGTAGTAAAGGTCACAGGCAAAAAAAAACATACAAAGACACCTCCGTATGAGAACTGAACCAAGGTCTGTAATAGTAACTTGAATTTTTGGAGGTCAGCCCTCACGGTAGTACTCAGTTACTGTAGACCAGTAATTTATGAGCTAAGTAGTGACCAACATGTTGCATCCCAATCAGTGGCTCACCTCCTTCAGAAATCAGCTAGTGCACAACGGCTAGCCTCCTTTAAACAGCCCCCTACATAATGTTGTGAATGAGGGCAGTATGGGCTCCATGGCCTATTTTGGTTTAGCGACTGTTAGAGCCGATTTACCGCTATACCCCACTTTGCTTGCCCGCTTTGGATTTCTAGATCAAAAAAAGAAAAAAGAAAAAAAAAAGCATAGTCTAAATGGGTTAACTTGAAAGTGACTGTGCTATCCTGCCATGCAGCATGTTTGTAGCAAAAATGAAAAGGGCATGAACTGTTTCCCATGACACGAATCGAAGTACACTGGTGAGGCATATGGAATGGTCCCATGCCACCCACCCACACTTTGCCAACTCTGGCTCAACAGAAGTGCAGCAAAAAAGTTCAATATCATTAGGTTACACAAAAGAGGCTATATCCAGCAAGATGAAACAGAAAACAGACTTTCACTAAAGCTGCGGCCAAGGGAAAGCCACAGCACAACGAAGGCACTTAACATTCAGTCCACAAACCAATCAGCTTGTACAGATGATTCACCCACAAACACACAGAAATGGTTCGTATCTTGGCTGGGTAAGCTTCACATAGCCTGCCAGAGAGATAAGAGTATAGACTAAATAGATCACAAACTGAACCAATGTACCCAAGAGACATGATGAAAGCACAAGGGTCATTGTATACAATGCCATAGTGCCTAAGTGAATTAATTTATAAACAAACTCAGATAGGCTAGGAAAGAGGTACTGGAGTCGGCGTTTGTGTAATTAAGCAAAATCATTCAATCATTAGATGGGAATGCCTCTGAAAAAACAATTGTCCAGCTTTACATGGCTCTAAATAACACGGTTTGCCTATGCACAAATGCTTCCAGCTGTGCCCAATAAGGTAATTGGGGTACAGGAAAATGGTAATTTGCTAAGCACTGCACAATAGGTCAAGTGTGCGTAGCCAGGATTAGGACATTGCCTTGTTTACACAATCAGCGGCTTAATCACTAGGTCCCTTCCCCTCCTATGAGTCTTACCACTGGAGAATGCTAGCCTGAGTTGGGCTATTTGTGCATGCAGATTTTATTTTAATCTTCTCTGAGCAACAGGCTGGTGCAGCCTACACTGGAGCTACCAGATCTGCATATTCACTTTGGTTTCTAGAGTTGAATTTCTCAAATATAACCAACTGGGAGCATAAAAAGGCCCTCAGTTCATACCAGCCTGTCCATTTTATTACATATCTGCGGCATGAAATCCACAGTCTGTGACACAGACACCATACATTGCTAATTTAATGTTTATGTCAAATTTATCTCCTGGGAACTGGGCCCATAAGGCTTCTGCTGGGAGCACAATCCTTAAATACTTTAAGATAGTATCTCCATATTTTAGTCTCATATCATTATCCACAGTTCAAAATGTAATATGCTTCTTACAAAGGTTTCATTAGATTTTAAGAATAAAAAGTTACTTACCTGTACCGACAGTTGTCCAGAGTTGGAATCTTTCAGAGATTCATGCTTAAAGAAAAAAACAGCTGAGAACCCTCAGTAATCAATTTTAACATAGCAGTGTACTATGTACATAAATATCATTAAAAACAGCAGAGCTCCAATCGAGAGTAAAAGCGTTGCTGAGCGAGAGTCACCTTGGAAACTCCTGCGTGCATAACTGCTGACATTGCACGATCTCTGCGGTGGCAAACAGATCTAACCAAGGCTCTCCCCATTCCTGAAAAAGACCTTGAACCACCTCCAGGTGGAGACGCCATTCGTGAGCCACTAGGCATCAGCGGCTGAGTTTGTCTGCTCTGGCGTTCAGAGAGCCCACCAGATGGTAAACCACCAGTGAATTACCCAGACATTCCAGCCATGTCCAGAGACGCAAGGCTCTTGACCCCACCCTGCTCTGTTTGTTGTGGTACCACATGGTGGTAGTGTTGCCTGTGAACACCTGCACTAGCCTTTCCCTTATCTTAGGAAGAAAGGCTTTCAATGCCAATCGGATCGCCCAGAGCTCCAACATTTTGGTGTGGAGCCCAGATTCCACCAGAGACATCTGTTCTCTTCTCCCGTGAGACAGTTCCAGCCCAGAAGTGAGTCATCTATCACTACAGTCAACTCCAGTTGGGGGAGGGAGGGAGTATGCCTCTGATCCAATCGTGGTCCTCAGCCACAACTGCATAACTTTTGCAGTTCCCACTGAGATCTGGACCAGGTTGGAGAGATTTCACGATTGCTGCGCCCAATGAAACTTCAGACCTCACTGCAGAGCGCACATATGCCAATGGGCACGTGTAACAAGCAGGATGCAGGAGACCATGAAGCCCAACAGCCATGGAGTCAGACTCGCTGAAATCCAGTATAGGCTGAAACATCGGAATCATAGCCTGAACGTCCAGGACTCGCCATTCGGGAGGATAGGTCCAAACAGCTCCGATGAAAGGGAGCTGCTGAAAGAGTCAAGTGTGACTTTGGCATGTTGATAATGAAGCCCAGCGAATGCAGGAGGTACTTCGTAATCTGGAGGGAGGAGACTACTGCCTGGGGCGAGCCCGCCTGCAACAGACAATCGTTGAGGTAAGGGGGAGACTGGAACCCCCTAACCTCCCCAGATGTGCTGCAACCACTTACATCACCTTGATGAACACCCATGGGGCATTGATAAGGCTAAAGGGGAGTATATGCTGTCGCAGGGCGGCAAATGCTGGAATCGCCAGCACCCCTCCGCTCTTACATGCGGCAAAAGCAGGGACGGCCAAGGGCGGCAAAAGGTCTAGCTACGCCACTGTCCTTCAGCATTTAAGTGGGTGGCATGGGTGGGGGGATTCCTGGAAGGGAATGGAGTAGACCCTCCGGACGATTTGTAAAACCCACTTGTCCGATTTTAAGGACTGCCAGTGGGACGGTGATGGCAAATGCTGCCCCCTACTGGGTGCCCGTGCTTGCATAAGGGCAAATTAAAGGGGTTTTGAGGTAGCGGCTGCCAGGGGGATGGTTGAGTGGCCTAACCCCTGGCTGGTTACCCCACATGGTCTATGGCAACCGCATCCGCAGCCACAAAAATGCTAGGAAGCCTGATAGCCTTGCTGGCTAGGCAGGACGAAACAGTTGGAAACCCCTCCCATAGCCATGGAAGTGACGAAAGGCAGTTGGGGTTGGTGGGGGGCCATGGAGAGACCCAAAGGCCTGGCTGTAGTTCTGCTGTCTTTAATGCACTCCTGCGCTGAGTCCGCCTTTTCGCCCAAAAAAGCAGGCGTCATAAAGGGGCAGGTGTATAAGGGAAGCCTGGACATCCCCTGAAAAGCCAGTGATTCTCAACCAGGTGTGGTGTCCGAGTGCCAATGATGATGCTATAGCTCTGCCTAGCGAGGCGGCCGTGTCCAACCCACATCTGATATTAAACTTTGCTGCCTCTTGCACATCAGCAATTGCTTGAGTAAGTATGGCGCGGGCCTCCTCCTAGACCATAGGCAGCATTTGCGCAACAGAGTTCCACGCAGTGTGGCTGCATCGGCCCAAAAAATACGAGGTGTTCACCGGGTGCAGTTCTAGACTGGCAGAAGAGAGCACATTCTTGCCAAAGGCATCCAGTCTTTTGGACTCCCTATCCGCTGGAGGGTTAGGGAATGCACAAGGGATAACATAGAAGGTGGAGGCTTGGACCAACAGGCTCTCCAGAGTGGGATGCTAGGTGACAAAACTGGGGTCCCCAGGAGCTGGGCGATGGTGAAGGGCAACTGTCCTATTCACAGGAGCTCCTGTTCAGGTCTTGGACTAGGCCCCATGGAGGACATCTGCAAGGGTTTTATTGAACTGGAGTAAAAGAGGGCAACTTCCGGCTGAATCAGCTATGTCAAGACGTTCGTCTGAACTGCTACTGAGAGCTGCTGAAGGTCCAGGACCTCAACTGACCTCTGCATTACTACAGCCAAAGAGGATCCCTCCTCCATAGTCACAGTGGAGGAGAGACCAAGCCAGGGTCAGGTGAGGTGTCCAAACAAATGGCATCCGCCAGTTCCTCATACTAGTTGTCCTCAAGTTTCTCAAGGGAATGATGGTATCTTTTAGGGTCCTCAGACCCCTCTCAATTGACTCCCTTTTCAGGCCTATCGAAGGAAAAAGGCACTGGCTCCGACTCACAGGGGATGCTACCAGTCTGCACTGGAGTCGGGCCACGGCCATCCACCTCTGTATTTAAGTTGGGTACCCGCAGGGTGTCGGGAACAACTGCATTAGAGCAGGCTTCGAGGAAGGTCCTGGGCAGAGCCGCTCTGAATCCAAGGGGGCCTGACTGGTGCCAAAGCCGGACTCTATGACAGGAATCCAGTAGGGTCCCCACCCAAACCCATGGGGCCCAAAGGCACTCCAGAGGCTTTGGCTGCCTACATATGAACTGCATGGCCTCATAGAACTTTCAGCGGGGGTCGCTCTGGCTCTGGGAAACTTTGGGAGATTGGGGAGCAGACCCAGGCGCAGGCTCCGCAGAGAAGAGAGACCTCGAGCAGTGTCGTTATTCCAACGCTTCTTCTGATGACTTAGACCAACGTGGAAAAGGCGAAAACTCTTGACTTCTTCCGCTATTGGGACATCCCTAATGATTTAGAATGGGACGACGATCGTCGAGATCGGGTTTACAAGCAGTCTCGGGATCTTGAGTGTTGCTCGGTCATCAGGCAGCATGGAGCTTCAGGGAAAGTTTCTGCAACACCGTAGGGTTCATGGCGCGGCAGTCCTTGCAGGTCTTGGAGCTGTGGTCCCACTATAAACACCACAAAAATCAAATGAGGGTCTGTCAATTATATCTGACTGTGACAGGCACCACATGGCTTGAAACGTGTAGGTTTCTTAGGGGATAACTCTAGCTCACTAGGAAAATACATTTTCAAAAATATCTTTGACAAAAAGTCTAAATGAAAGTCAGTCAAAATTTTACTCTGGGAGCTCTCTCCGGATCTGCACTGAGTTGCACGAAAAGAAAAGAACCAATGTCAGCGCGCTGGGGTAGCGCCTATATAGGCATCTTTCATGTCACATCCAGCGCAGACGCCGCCGAGCCAAACAAAGCCACCTACTAGTGCGCAGGGGTATTGCTCGAAAATCTCAGGATACACCTTGACATCTCGGAAATATTCTAAAGTAAGGAATTTGCGGCTAGAAGTCCATAAAATAGTGCCATACCTAAAATAACGCGGTAATGAGGCACACTTTAAACAGGTTCCACAGAATAGCTGTTTGCACACATTTCTCAGATGTCTTCTGGACGTCAAAGCAGTAACGCTTCATTAAGGTAGTGTAGAAGACTATGATGCCGTTTACAGATGTTGGCGATCAGCACATCAGCGAAGAGTCCAGCTAAGGTCATCATGTCTCTGGTGGCGTGAGCTTGCACGTTACTACTACTGAAGTACTTTCCATGGCAAAAGGCTATACATGCTTTAATCCAATAGGCAATGCCATGCTTTTACAAAGCTGAGCCTATTTTGCATTGTCAAATGAGAGAGTTGACCTGATTTTCTTAAAGTCTTTGACAATGTAGAATTTTAAGCAGAATTCTATGTTCAATAAGTGCAGGGCCCTTTAAGCTGGAGTACCTGGCTGTTGAAAGATTGTTGGAAGGTAGATTTTTTAATTCAAAAGGAAAGATTATTATTTTTATAATAAAATGAAGGTTTGTTGGGTCAGTTTAGCCTAATCAAATTTCATGTATAGTGGCTAGATGGATAGACATTGGATTTCTCCAACTCTCCTGGCCGATGTGATGGTCAACAAAGTGGACATTTTGTCAACGACCAAATTGAAAGGGTGGATCTGCGAATGTGTTCAAAGGGAATTTTCGTGAGTGTTTCTACAACAGTATTCAGTTCCCAGGTTAGAGATTGTTTGGCTATCGGTGGGAAAGTTTGAAATAAAACTCTTGTGAACTCCTTAGCAACTCTAGTGGAGGAAAGAGATGGTTTTAAAGGAGTTCTCAGAAACTGCAGCCAGATGGACACAGGTGAAGGTACATTTCAATCAAGATGTAGTAAGCAAGCCAAAAGCTGGTGTGTGCATATGTTCAAGTAATCCATACTGGATTCTCCACCCAAATACAGAATCATTTCCATCTCAAGGAGTACGTTTTAGTAACTAAAGGTGCCCTATAGAAGCCAGACAGTCAGGTGAAGTGACCGTAGAACATGGAGCAAAACCATAGTTAGTAAATAACTAACACGATTCGTGATCTATGTGATTGTGTGCAGGTGTGACAAAATCTATGTAGGGAGCACTGTACGGCCCTTAAAAACACGCATTCAAGAACATAGGAGAGCCTGTTTAAATGGTGATGTGACATATGCACTGGTGTCACATGAATGTACCTCAACTAGGAACAGATCCAATTTTAAATTTCACGCCATTGACTATGTATCACCTATGCAGAGGGGTGGCGTTAGGGAATTATGCCTACGCCAACTTGAGGCAAGATGGATTTGCAGGGTTGAGATCCATAACTGATGGCCTAAATTTGGATACAGAGATGCATTATTTTCTTTGACGCCACTATGTTCAGTATTGACACCTATTCATGATAGTATCAGCAGATGAGGATCGTGTCTTTTTCAACATGTTCTGTAAAGCTCAAAACATGATTTTGTATAAATCTTAGTGCCACTGCCTAGTGTCTTTTTCAACATGTTCTGTAAAGCTCAAAACATGATCTTGTATAAATCTAAGTGCCACTGCCTGTAAATCAAGAAATGGTGAGCCTATAGTAAGGTTCTATGTCTCCCTTCACTACTACCAGTGTGGTGCGTCCGCTTGTATCTCCTTGTGTAACTCAGAACGATCAGCCCTGGTTGGATATATCAGAATATGGACAACTCCTAAAGGGCTTGAGTTTGATTTTATGTGTGGTGTACAACCTCTCTAATGGATCATTTCACCTCTTCCAACCAACATAACTGGCCAAACATGCAATGAAATAGGCCATGAGTGACTGCTTAGTTAGCCGTGCTATGGTAGCACAGTATGTTTAGCAGGGTCTATTTATGCACTCATTGGAAGGGTTCGAGTCCCCTCATCCCCCCGTTGCTTGAATTATTTTTAAATAAAAAAGTTTTTATTGTGGAACTTCCCGGTTACTTTGTCTGTATTGATGTCCGAATGAAGAATAAGTAGCATGCGTAGAATTATCATGCTAATCGTTGAATCGCGTCCGCCTAATAGAACTGGCTGTACAAGTTATGAAACAGGCCATGTGAAACTGTCTACACAGTGGGGCCAGGTTAGCACAGCACTCTGAGCAGGGCTGTTCTTTAAACCCGCAGACAGGGTTCGAGTCTCTCTATCCCCTCGATTTTTAAGGAAAACTTCACTTTTCCTGTCTCATCGCTGTAGTACGGATAGTGGCTTTTTCTGTGGAAGCTGTTGGATATATTTTTCCTGTATCGGTTTCTAGTCTAAGAAGAGGAGTAATACGCACAATAGCATAACATGAGATCGAACCATCCTAAAGGGATTCTTGTGGCACGGCTCATTGAGCAGGATTTGTTAGTATATGTCATTTCAAGGTTCAAGTCTATTCTACTCTATGTTTTGGCATGAGTAGTTGACGTCATGAATGAATTGGTTTTATTATTGGTGTTTGATTTAACAACTATAACTTTCATAATTTATGGGAACTATGAAGTGGTATTCGAATGATTGATATTACCAATAGATATGTTTTTCTATAAATTGGAAAAACTCAAACGTAGAAGTAAACATGCTTTTTAAACGTCGGGAAATGCAAATATAGATGTTGGGGTTAGCAGTCTAGTCTTTACTTTTCCATCGCCCGACAACACAGCTGATCAGTTGTCTAATTGACATGGCTATTTAAACTGTTGTACTCCGCGAGGAACTTTTTCCTGCAACTTCGGAAGGGTCACGAGTCTCCCATATGGCCGCATGAAGAGGTAATGTTCAACGGGGATGGGTTTTAGCGTTTTTTTATTCTGCGCGATGAGCACTTATGTCGTTGCTTTACTTTTTAAATTAATTTGGGCCCTTCAGTGCTCCTTATCCTAGCACCGCTAATACGCAATTAGAGTAATGTACAGGAGTCTTCCTTATGGCTTTGTGAAGGGGGAATGTTTGACCAGGACGCGTTCGGGCGTTTTAATCTTTGTGTGATGGTCACTTTAAATTGTCAGGGCTCTAACAGTGATTGAATTGAGCTTCCGGGCGCTTTGTACTTTAGGACCGTCATAATTAATTTAAGACTTGTCCTTTCAATATGATGCACGTTTCTAGGTTATCACTGATACATAGATAGTTTGTGTAATGAATTAATCTCGCCAGACTGTTACTTAAAGCGCTCAAGGGCGCATCGCGTCTACAACATTACTAGTTTGTAGACTGATTTGTCGACATATAGGGCATGTTGGAGGTTAGATGTGACATTTTTGTTGTGACCAGAAACCACAAACCGGTTTTGGATAAGGGTGGTTAGTCTTTGCCTATAATGGAAAGTTTTAAGTGGGAATTGGTTTTCTATTCTCTGTGTAAACTGTGTGTATTCATTTTGACCACAGGCTGGCGATTAAGCGCGCAATACACCTATGTCCCTGAAGGGGACAAGTTATCACGGACCAGTATACATTGGCTACACTCTATCAGGTATATTGTGTTCTTTATTTTCTGTATGAGGTTGAATGCATGCTGGACTCACGTCTCTACAACTGGTACTTAAACCGATATTGGCTTTGTGCCCTGTCCCCCATTTCCTAGACTCTACGACCGAATTGTAACAAGCTTAAAAGTGCCGACCGAATTGGGCCATCACTTGTAGGACATCTTTTTCAACAGTGTGATCAAAATTACTTGGTGGGTTATGTACTGTCTGACCAAAATACGATCGGTGATGAACATTTTTGACGTAATAAAGATGGAGTATCTATGCCTTTAATGTGGTTGTATTTAATTCAATGGATTACCGGATTGAGTCTCTCCCTCTTGCATTCTTGCTAGTGCTCTGGGTTTTCTTTGTTTCTTTCTATTTTATAATTCATAAATCAGAAGTTTTCTTTTGTCTTGTTAAAACTTTTTATACTCTATTCTTCTTTCTTCCTCCTGTCTTGCTAAGTTTGCACGGATCTTGGGCATACAATGAGTACTTTTTCATTTCATTCCCTCCATTCTTTCTTTCCCTGGTGAGCCATTTCTTGATCCTAAGTGGCCGTAACATGTATGTTCAAAATGTGTCGTATTACGTGCAATTATTCCCCTTATTTTGAGAAACAAACAAGGTCACCCAGTGTGGTGATATTCCTTTCTAACGTTTCTATGTATATAAACTGTGTAAACAAAATGTACATATTTTAAAGGACACAATGTTTGACTCTTGCACTGATGATGTTGTCTTGGTTGCGTTGCACATTTGCACTTTATATATGGTAATGTTTGTCAGTCATAATTTTTGTAGTGCGACTCATTTTTTACAAACATTGTTGAAACTAATTTTTATAGTATGTTTTTCCATGTCTGTATTGTGAATTGGAGCCCTGAAGAAGCCCGCAAGGGTGAAACGCGTTGGCTGCTGTGTATTTGATTATGAATAAAAGAATCTACAGAATCAACTAATTGAAAAACTGGCCTTTTCTGTCATCATCGTCCTCCATCAACTGTGGGATTAGAACCCGTTGTACTTTTTTTCAATAACGATGCCTCTCTCATCTTCTGTGTTTTCTTAGTAAATAAGGACCCACCTTGAGATGAATCAGGATATCCATTGATAGGTCTCATAGATTGTGTAACAAAACACTTACGCCCAAGCTGAGGCTATCCGAATCAGCATGCACAGCTCTTTAGTTTTCAAAGTACTCTCAGGAATCATATGCATAGATCCCTTAATAAGGAATCTAAACAGCTCTCTGCCTCACAGATACCCTCACCTGCCTGCAAGAAGGAATTAGGCATTGTTCGGAGTGGTGAACAGAATTTGTATGGGCAACACCACACCTGTTGGAAGATTAGTTGCAGTCCCAAAGACGCCCGAGCAAGGCATTCGCTATTGGGTTCTGCAAGCCTGGGACATGCTCCACTGTGAGCTCTATGTTGTGATGAAAAGCCCAGTACCAAAGACTGAGCTACATGTGATGGAATCTGTGACTTTATTCTACCTCGATTTCCTTTACAATGACGGTTGTCATGTTTTCTGTTCTTAGGAGTACTCGTTGGTTGGCGATCTGAGGTAGAAAGGCTTTCAGAGTTTATCTTACCTCCCTGAACTTAAAGGCATTTATGAGAAGACTGACATGCCTCACACACCGATCAAAGTCATTGGTAGAAAAATCTAGGTGCTAGAAACACACACACACACACACACACACACACACACACACACACACACACACACACACACACACACACACACACACACACACACACACACACACACGACCCATCCACTGTCGTGTGGGATTGAGGATTTTTCAAACCTAGGTACTGACTTACAAAAATGTCGACTGGGTCAGTCCACCATGCAAGGGCTTGTTTTGCTTAGGGAGTCAAAGAAATAATGTTTTTTAAATGTCCTGTCACTTGTGGTCACTGAAGATTGAACTGTTCTTAAAGGAGGGCACAAACAGAGGCAGCATTGCAGGATAAGAAGGTTGCGAGAAGACATTATTCCTAGCACGGTTGTGTATTTGAGGAATGAGAGCTGCATCTATTTGCAGAATTGTTTCACCAGTGACATCAGTTTGTTGCTCTTTTTCTGTGATATATAAGCTATGAGCGTGCAGAGGCGAGATCCTAGAAACAGTGTCTGTTGATGCAATGTTAGCAGTGACTTTCTTGTTTAGAGTCAGATCAATTTGCATAGCAGGCGTATGTCAGAATTTGCTGCTTTGTTTCTGCGTTCAGGTGACGGGCTGTTGATGAGCCAGTCCTCTACATAAGAAAACACCCTTACTCCTTGTCACAGAGATGCAGGGTCACTGCAGCCATATAGCTGAAGAAGGCTTTATGCCGAAGGAAGAAAAATAACTGCAAATGCAGACCACTGATCGGGAACCAAAGGAATTTACTGTGCTGGAGGTAAATGGTGATATGAAAGTAGGCATCCTCCAAGGCACGGTACACTGAGAAATTCAGTCCTGTTGATCAATTGCATACCAAGAATAGCAACTGTTCTGAAGGATTGATTCTATATGAACTTGTTGAGCATCCTCAGTACCTGAAGAGGGTACAATTCACCAACTTTTGTTTCACACCTGAATTAATTCTGAATACAATCTGATTGCATTGCGACATGGGCATTAGCAATAGTACCAATCTCTGTATACTTTAAAAAAAAAAAAAATTTAAATCTCAAACTGCTAGGTTTCCAAATATAGATGGTGTTCCTTTTTCGGTGGTGTTCTATGTCGCTTAGAAATGATTTCTATGGTGTCGCCATGCTGCAGATTATCCAGTAGTCTTGTGTTATAACGCGCCTGTATGAAAAATATGCCTATACTTTCCCCTTCACCAGCCTGGAAGTTCTGAGGGTGGGTGGCTTGAGAAATCAGGTTTGTCGACCGTGGTTCTTCTATTTTGCTGGACGAAAAGCTCATTCGTATTTGCTGGGCATGTGCACCTGCTTGCCAATGAAAGCCATACTGTTAAGTTGTGGCTGGAGGTTGGTTAAACTAACCCAGGGGTCGTCAACCTTTTCTGTAGTGAGAGCTAATTCAGATCAGTGAAACTCATTGTGAGCTACTGAAAGCTAAACAACTTGTACATTGTTACCAGACACCCGCACGTCCAGCTTTATTCACTATAAGCCTAATATCCATAAAGCCAGATGCTATGGTTTCAACAAAATACTTTGACTAAGGTCACTATGACAGGGCTGCCATGTGTGTCCATGAGAGTGTGGTCGTTGGTGATGTATGTACATGTGTGCGTATAAATGGGATATATTTGTATGGGGTACTGAGAGACTGTCATATGTACGTGCAGCAGAGGACATACCTTTCGCCGTATGTGGCACCGTTACATGTATAACACAAACATACAATCTATTTTTTTTTTTTTTTTTTTTAAATGGGAGAAATTAAAATTTTTGCAGAACATTTTTCTGCAGTTTAAATTTCTCTCATTTTAAAAATGGCTGTATTTTTCAGTTATACTTATGGCACAATGTCTACTGCCCACTGGGAGTAAGGGGCATGCTGTTTGTAAATGAGACACTTTGAAATGGGAGAAAATTAAAATGAAGAGTTAACTTATTCATCAAGGTAACTTTTCAATTTAATTTTCTTCCATTTAAAACCATTCAGAAACATCATTTTGTTCAGAGCTCCAATACTGAGTTGACAAAGACTTTAGGAGTTAAATACCTCAGTGCTTCAGTTGTTCACCACAGTGACCCAGGCCCAGCCTGGGTCATAAATCTGACTGAGCACTGCTCATTTCCAGGCCCTGCTATCTGCAGTCTTATGATAATAATGTAAAATAAACACTGCCTTTTCTTAACTTTAAAAGGAAAATATGACCTTGTGCTGATTTCAAAACGAACTCAAGGTTTGAGCTACTCCAAAGGTGTGAGGCAGCTACTGGTAGCTCACGATGGACTGGTTGGAGACACCTGAACTAATCAAACAGGTGAGAGGATCAAAAGGTGCTACATCATGCGCGCCCATAATGGCAACATGATTGCCTTCTCAGATGAAAGCCTTGCTTTAGTTGAAATGCGCCACGAGAAAGGGCTGTGTTCAGATTTTTTTTTTTTTTTTTTTAAAACATGTTTTCCAAAAAGCTGTTTGCCACTGAAAGGCAATTGTACATATGGGTGTTAAGACATGTTTTATAACCAGTCTCAAAGGAGCAATAGATTCGCTGTCGCCAAAAGCCTGAACATAAAGGAATCTAAAGAATGATCTTTTCAAACAAAGAAATTACTTCACTCTCATGAGCATGGCTTTGGCCAGTTCTTTGCATTGTGCAAGTAATTTGTCCACAATTGCTTGTTCTAACGCTCTACAGTGGCGTTGGTATTACAGACCTTAACTGTACTTGAAGGAAAGGCTCCAATTCTTTAACCAATGATGTCAAGGTGGTGGCCCCCAACTGGCAGAATCAAGCAGGGTGACAATAGGGATCTCCTAAGTGGTTACTGAGATAACAGAATCAGGGCCAGATGTAGGTGGCTAAATACCGGTCGGTAACGCCGAAATTCGGAGAATTTCAGCGTTACCAACCGATATTTGGCTGAGTGCAATGTAGGTGAGTTCATACCTACATGCAAAATAAGGAATCGCAAAATAGCGATTCCTTATTTTGCTCTTGCATTTAAGGAATCGGAAATACCGATTCCTTAAATTCAATGTACGTAGCACTAAAAATAGTGCACTTGAGCCTTAAGGAATCGCTAATTACCACCAACTTCAAGTTGGTGGTAAGTAGCGATTTCCTTTAAAAAAGCACTTTTTTGCTTTTTAAATGTGCCATGTGGCACACATCCATGCCCTTAGGGCATGTATGTGCGCCACATGTGCACACATGCACATTTCAGGGGTGCAACAGGGTGTCCTTTGGACACCCTGGCACCCTTGAAATACCTCCCGCTATTAGCGATTCGGTAATACCGAATCGCTAATAGTGAATATCTTCCCATTCATTCCTATGGGCCTCCTAGCCCATAGGCTCAGAGTGGGAGAAATGTTTTTCTTCTTCCACCTTCTCTGGAGCAAGATATGATCATTTTGCTGGAGGCTCAGTAGGTGGTAAATCCGCAGGTACTTTCCTGGGGCACGTTTTCTGGTGGAAGCGAAGATGCAAGCAGAGGCCTTTGGTGATTAGGCGTGCCAGGTTTTCAAGGAAGTAGATGTGAAACTAGCTAAGGTAGCAAACACTGCAGAGCTGTCGGGTGTGTATACTAATCAAGTGGAGGTAGACAGTCAAAAGAAATCACCATTAGGTCCTTCAAAGACTCAACGAAGCCCGCAAGAAGGGAGGATGTGGGTAGGCAAACTGACCATCGCCTACTGGACGTTCATAAATTTGCTCAATTTCAGTCACTACATATATTTGAAGAACATCCAGGTCCATGAGGATCTGTAGCTTAACAATCCGGTTCATCGCCATCATGTGAAATAACTGAACCTATAACGGATTACTCATTATCACTGTCCAGTTAGCCAATTTCAGTGCCCTCTGGATCAGACAGTGGTTCCTCCAAAATTTGGTGAGAGGCTGGAGGTCAGAAGACTCTGGGGTACCATTGGAATGACTTATCGACTAAGGTACTGTTGATGATGGAACCATCAAATAAAGGATCACCAACGATGTGGTCGTCAAAGACAGAGCCAATAGATGGTATGGTCACTGACAGAGTTGAAGCAGTTGTCACAAAGTAGTCATTGGTGTTACTGGCAATGAGACTTCAGAGCAAACTAGGACAAACTTGAATCATTGACGAGTCATGTTTGTCAGCATGCATAAATGATACATGCATCAATGAGTAAATAATGGTCTTCGTCTCTTTCTTTGAGGAAAGCCTTGCCTGAAGTAGTTATTCAGGACTTCAACAGATCGATGAAGTTTGAGGAAGCATCAGTGATGTGGACAGAGGGTTACAGAAAAGGTTGAAAGTCCCCAAAGATAACACACTGACCACATTCAACTTGTGCTTTTTGGCATTGGAAAGAGGAGTATTTATAGCAGAAACCACACCTGTGGATAACTGTAGTAATAAGGATGCTAGTGCCTTTAAGGAGGGTGTGCAGTCATATCCTATATTAGCTTAAGTGCTGGTTAACTCGCCACCTTTAAGTAAGGGGACGAATCAAGAAGCTACAGGAGATGGGCTTTTGGGCCAGACACTGTATCCGGCAAGTGGGTCCCCCGCCGCAAGTAATGGGGGAAGCACCACTGTGGAGCCAGTCTCCCCTGTCCATGATGGTGTCAAGCTGCCCAATGAGGCCTCTATCAAAATTCTGTCAAGGAATGTAGCAGGAATACCTCAGCTACTGACGGAAGTCGAGTGGGGTCAATTTATTGAAACGTTCAACATCTGTCTCTTTCAAGAGACGTGGTGTGTAGCTCCTTTTCATAGGTGTGGGTACACATCCTTTTGTGAGAATGTGATCAAATGTGCTAGGGGCAGGCCTTCAGGAGGGCTGTGTTTATGGGTTAAAATAACACTCCAGCGTAGAATATCTGTAGTCCCTATTGCCTTTCGCGATATATTAGCAGTTAGGCTGGTGTTTCCATCCGGGTTATCACAAAGTCTATAATGTATACAATAGAGTGGAAATCTGTAGTGAGGAGACCAGGGTAATTAGCATATTAGAGCAAGTACTTTTGGAATGCGCTGGTGAGAATAGGCTCCTGGGAGCTGGGGACTTAAATTCCACCTTCGAACCACTGGCAGCCACTCCACTTGATTTAACCCAGGAACAGAACAAACAATAGGGTGTACCACAGATTGATCTCCCCTTAGCAAGATGGACAGCTAAAGCGGGCCAATTTTAGGCTCTATCATTAAATTGTGATCTCATAGCCACAAATGGCAGATGCCTCTCGGACCACCAGGGCAAAATGACATAACAGCGTGGGACACAGCAGTATAATAGACTTTTTTGGCCAACTGTGGATATGGAAAAAGTTGATCACACAGATAGTGGCCACAATGCCCTCAGGTCGTCACTACGGGACGAAGCAGCCCCAGTCCAGGTGTCTTATGGCAATGGAGATATAGGTGGCCCCTCGTATACTAATTATCTTAAAACCATTAGGTGGGATTGGGTGATGAGAAATCCAAAAGCACTTGATGTGGTTAATGAAAGGGTAACTGCGGACTAGGAGTTCTTATCAAAACTCTCTCCTGTGTCTAGAATTGAGGAATTTGTTACCAGGTATAAACTATTTGCCCATATTAGAGAGGTATTGGGAAAGAAAAGGCGTAAAGGGAAATCTGTGCCAAATCCTGATAACTGGTATAATGGGGAATGTAGATTAGTCAAGAGTGAGCTTATGGTGGCAATTAAGTCAAAATCTGAGCCAGAAATAACCAAAGGTAGACCTGCTATCCGCAAGTACTAAACAAAGCAAAAAGGGAATGGGAGAGTTCACTATGGTTAAACCTGCATGAAGCACTTTCCAATAAGGACAATAAGTCTTTCTGGAAGACAGTCGTGTTCTGCCTAAATGGTCGCAAACCCACACTTGATTTCTGTATTCAACCCCATGAATGGATGGTACATTTTGGACAGTTTTATTCTACCAAACGCAACACTGCCAAGGGTGATGTTATGGCTCCGGAAACTAGTTCCATCTCAAACCCTAACAGTTTGACATTTTCATTAAATGAAACTTTAAACTCCATCAATTCTTGTATTCCCGGCCGTGCTACGGGCCCAGATAGATTTCCTAATGATTTATATAGGAAAATCCAGAAATTTGGGGGCCATATATCAACTTGCTTTCCAACACTATCCTAGCTGGTATGGAGATTCCCCCCTCTTGGAAATTAGCGGAAATCATTACTATTTACAAGAAGGTAGACCAGGCAAATCCGGGCAACTATAGGCCCATAAGCCTTTTTATGCTCTACAAAAAAAAATTGTAAACAGGTTTTGGCCCATAAGCATATAAATCCAATTGGCACACACTGTTAACAGGATATATATATATATATATATATATATATATATATATATATATATATATATATATATATATATATATATATATATAGTTGTTTTCACAATACTATGTTCATCAATTAATGAGTTCTTTAAGTTTGTGCACTTCACACGTAAGTTCGTTACTCCAAATCTTGGACTTCACAAGTCATTTATTATGGTTGTTCACACAGCATATTGTTCCCAGTAGCCAACACGTGTTTTGTCGAATATATCAACTTCATCAAGGCTTAATGTCTTACTGTATAGTCAAGTAAACAGCACCGCCGTGCCACTGAAGGAGACCAATGGTCCACCCTATTCTGTTCATCAAAGCATATATCAGGATTCCAGAATGACGATATCCAAATTAACATAAATCCAAAGGTGAAGACCAGTTGAAGACTGGCCCGTCTCTTGTAATTAGGCACACTGTAAATTCTGTAAGATGTTGGACTGGGTCTATGTGTCTATATACCCGGTCCAACATCTTACAGAATCTACAGGTAACGGGGTGGGCAGAGGGGGTGGGGGGGGGAACGGGACCTCGACAGACCCTATTCACATTGACCGGGGGGTCCGGCAGGGGTGCGTCTCGGTGGCTACTCTCTTCACGTTCTATATTAGTGGTGTAATTGACTTCTCAGATAGGGATGGCTGTGAGGCGCCTAACATAGGAGGGTGGAGGGTCCCTGCACTCCTTTTTGCGGACGACACCTTGCTAATATCTAAGTCACCACAGCGTTTGCAACAGCTCCTGAACTCTTTTTAAATGTTTTGTGTTGAGCAGGACCTGGAGCTCAATAGCGTATGATTTTTACTAGACAGAAGTCGACTCTCTGTAAGAAGAAGATGCTAGTTGGTGACACTACCGTAGATGTGGTGCCAAATTTTGAGTACTTGAGTATTAAACTAACAGAGAATTTATGTTGGGCACCACAGGTGGAAAAAGCACAGCTGTCCCTGGTTCAACACACTGCACACACAGGGAAAATACACAGAAAAACCAAATCTAGAAGGGTGGCTCCGGCGTTAGAAATCTACAATGTGAAGGCACTAGGGGCAGTTTTATATGGTGTTGAGCTGTGGGGTTGCTCACAAACCAAGAGCCTCTCCACAGTGGAGCACATGTTCACAAGAACTCTATTGAATCTGCCAGCAAGTACACCACTGACTCCATTATATTTAGATTTGGCCCACAGGAAAATTGCCCACAAGATTGAGTGTAGAATGCTCATCTACTGGTATCGGCTAAGGACAATACCCACCCTTGAGTCTTATCGGGAGGGTATTAAAGACCTTTTGGTCCCACAGTGTGCATTGAAAATTCAGTGGCTTTGTACTATTAAGGCACTACTTCGAAGGTTGAATTATGACAAATAATGTGTTTCACTAGAGAGCATGTGTTTAATTGGCAAAACCAGCATAAAATAAATTTGTGGGGATAGTATGGTGCAACTGATAATGTTATGCATTGTAAGGGCTCTCTATCTGTGGCTTTTACTGATTACAAACCAATGGCTGTCTATGAAAGTACCATTGATGAAATCGTTCCTCCATTAGCTAGAAAACTCTACCTTCAGTTTAGGTATGGAACTCTACCTGTAAAATCATTTACTGGCAAATGGCAAAAGGATAGTGGTTCAAACGATGATCTGTGTGTAGGCTGTTAAGGGGGTTCCGAATCCCTTATTCATGTTTTGTTTATCTGCCCCCTTTACAAACAACTGCGTGCAAAATGGATTGTTCCCCTTTGTAGAAACGTGGGCAGCAGGGAGTACAAGGAAACATTTAGACTACTGCAGTGCAATACCAACCGGATTGTGTTTTTTGCCTGGCCAAGTTTTAAATGGCATTTTGGATAAAGCGCTTGAAACTTGTACAGTCAGTTTGAAATTGATTAAATGAATTATCCAATGCCTATGATGCAATTGTGGTTGATTGTGCAATTTTGCTGAAGGCTGAAGGCCGCTGTCTTTCTTATGCACTATAGTTAGTGGTCTCGTGCTCATCAAATTTGTGGTTTTGTACTGTTTTTTAAGTCACAAATTTTAATGGAGCTTTTTAATATATTTTCATAGCTATATTTATTGTTATTTATAATTGTATTTTTATGTGTGTGTGTAATGTTGGCTATGTTTGTTTATACTTTTATGATCCATAGTGATAGAAATAAAGTTCTTTGATGATTATGATAACTCACTCAGTATGGGGAAAGTTTAAGGCTTGCCAGCCATTTGAACAAAGCTCAAGTCCTCAGCTAGTCAAATACTAGAGACAGGGAACTCTGTTTGCCTACAGGAGAAGCAGGTGAAAAGGACCTTAAGGAACAAAGCCAAACACCAAAATGATTAGAAAAGCACAGATCCAAAGAGAAGAGCAGAGCTTGGAAGATTCCCTTGCCGTCAGCTTGACTGCGGTAGGAAATCAGAGCAGCTAAGCAGAAATCAGAGCAGCTAAGCCTCTGTGGGGAGTTGGAGCTCCAAGTCCATTCACCTCATTGGCCAGAATTCATTCAGGTGACATGAGGCCAATGGACTGCATGAAGCCCATGTTGTTTTTAAGCATATGAATTAATGATTACAGAAGACTCCTAGGTGGACAATAGGGAAAAATCACACATGCAAATCTATGAAAGATCCAATGTTGGAGATACTAAAGCGTCTGAAATTACTAGCCCTGTGCCACCTTTCAAGAACTGAAAACAGAGTCATCTGTTTTCTCAGCTAAGAGGGGTGCACTATTTGTGGCTCCTAGGTGTTCTGTAGAACTACAAAAGCAGCTCTCAGCCATTTTATTTCTCAGAATGGCAAGCGAGTTAGTCTCCATGCTAGATTCTTTTCCACACAGCGTGTGAGAGAATGTATGAAGTGTGAACAAAAAGTAGGGTGCAGAAGCACAATGTAGAGTAAATATAGTGATTATAATGTGATCTGCAAGAGGCAAAGACATCTGGCAAAAAGGGTGGCACATGTGAATCTACATCACTACAATCTACAAACAGATGTTGACAGGGTAAGTAGCATTTTCAGTTTGCCGCACGTTTCGCTACAGATACACATGCTTAGCATAGACTGTACAGCAGTATGATCCAATATGCAGTGGCTAGTATGACGAACATGCAGATGAGTGGATGTCCTTAAAGAACAAGTTACTTACCTTCGGTAACAATAGATCGGTAAGAAACATTAGTTAGTTATAGATTCCTTACCTTAGAATTACTCCCAGGCGTCAGACTGGATCCGGAAAGTTTTTTCGTCAGCAGTACCTCTGCGCGTCGGAAGGTGGCGTCGGTCGGCTCCGCGTCCGTCATCGTGGTCGCCGGGATGACGTCGCGGCAGCTACTTAGACGCCACCCTCGCGCGCGGACGTCAGTTCTGTACACGACTTTCCGCGCCAGAAACGCAGAGCCATGCAAGACACTGACCACTGGTGCACAAAACTAGGGCCCTGAAAGGATGTCCTTAACCCTAGAAATCAGTTCGCAGAACAGGGAGGATGGGTGGGGCGGTAAGGAATCTATAACGAACTAATGTTTCTTACAGATATATCGTTACCGAAGGTAAGTAATTTGTTCATCTGAAAGAAACACGTTAGTTATAGATTCCTTACCTTAGAATAGATACCCCAGCAATACCAACCCCGGTGGTGGGTCTGCGAACCAAGATCACACCAGAAAGTCCTGGAGAACAGAACGGCCAAAGAAGCCGTCTCTCCGGGCTTGGCTGTCCAGGCAGTAGTGTTTCGTAAACGTGTGCAGCGATGCCCACGCAGCTGCCTGACAGATGTCATTTAGAGGAACTCCTCTCCCCAAGGCAGTAGTGGCTGCCGTCGCCCTGGTGGAATGGGCGCGTAGCCCAACCGGAGGCTCCTTTTTAACCAGAGAATAGCATGCCTTAATACACAAAATGACCCATCGAGAAATGGTGCGTTTGTGTACAGCCCGACCTTTCTTGGCGCCCACGTAGCCAAAGAGTTGGTCATCCACCCGGAACTGTTTTCTGCGATCCAGATAGAAAGAGCGCACGTTTTGGGTCCAGACGGTGGAGCCTCTCTTCCTCCTTCGAAGGATGCGGAGGCGGAAAGAAAGTGGGCAAAGTAATGGTCTGCCCGATGTGAAAGGCAGTGACCACCTTAGGAAGGAAGGATGGACGGGTCCTGAGAACCACCTTGTCCGGATGGACAGACAGGAAAGGAGGTTTGGAAGAAAGGGCCCGGAGCTCACTCACCCTTCTAGCAGAAGTGATGGCTACCAGGAAAGCAGACTTAGGAGTCAAGAGTCTCAAAGGACAGTTATGTAGCGGCTCAAAGGGAGCGCACATTAAATAGGTAAGAACAAGATTCAAGTCCCACTGAGGCATAACGAAGGGGATTGGAGGAAAGAGATGTGTTAAGCCTTTCAAGAAACGGTTAACTACCGGGGACTTGAAAAGATAAGGCTGATCCGGCAGCCGAAGGAATGCAGAGATGGCTGAAAGATAGCCCTTGATAGTACCCAGAGCAGAGCCCTGCTGGGCTAAAGAAAGAAGGAACAAGAGAACTTCAGAAAGAGGAGCAGAAAGGGGATCCACAGCCTTTGCTGTGCACCATGCCACAAACTTGTTCCACCGGCAGGCGTATACCGTCTTAGTGGAGGGACGCCTGGCTGCCAAGATTACGTCACAGACTTCGGGAGGCAGGTCGAAAGACGTCAACTGCCGCCGCTCAATCTCCACGCAAGGAGGTGGAGACTGGACAGGTTCGGGTGGAGGACCGTCCCCTGCTGCTGCGACAGAAGATCCTCCTCCCGAAGAGGCAGTCTGATCGGAGGATCGATGGCCATGTTGAGCAGCTCGGGATACCAGACTCTTCGTGCCCAATCCGGAGCCACAAGAATGACTTGGGCCCGGTCGCGCCTGATCTTCTTCAGCAGTCTGGGCAGAAGTGGTATAGGCGGAAAGGCATACAACAGACCACAACTCCACTCGCGACGAAAAAGCGTCACCTAGCGAGTGCCGCCTTGGAAATTCCAACGCGCAGAATTGCTGACATTGCGCGTTCTCTTCAGTGGCGAATAGATCTAACCAAGGCTCTCCACATTGTTGAAAGAGACCTTGCACCACCTCCGAGTGGAGAAGCCATTCGTGATCCATCATGCATCTGCGGCTGAGTTCGTCCACCCTGGCGTTCAGGGAACCTGCCAGGTGTTGAACCACCAGGGATATGCCCTGATGTTCCAGCCATGTCCAGAGGTGGAGGGCCTCTCGACAGAGGGTCCACAACCCCCCCGTCCTGTTTGTTGCAGTACCACATGGCGGTGGTGTTGTCCGTGAACACCTGCACTACTCTTCCCCGACAGAGGGAAGGAATGCCTTGAGTGCAGAGCTCCAGAAGGTTAATGTGAAGCCCGGACTCCGCCAGAGACCAGAGGCTTCTGATCTCCGCCTCTCCCATGTGGCCACCCCATCCCAGAAGGGACACGTCTGTCACCACAGTGTGGACTGGTTGGGGAAGGGAGAGGGATCTGCCATTGCCCCAATCTTGGTTTGTGAGCCACCACTGCAGTGGACGTGCAGTGCCCTCCGAGATCTGGACGCAATCGGACAGATTCCCCTGATGCTGCGCCCACTGGAACTTCAGGTCCCACTGCAGAGCCCGCATATGGCACCTGGCATGATCGACCAGCAGGATGCAGGAGGCCATGAGGCCCAGCAGCCTCAGAGTCATTCTGACCGAAATCCGGGATAGAGGCTGAAAGATCGGAATCATAGCCTGAATATCCCGGACTCGCTGTTTGGGAGGATAGAGCCGAAACCGCGTCGTGTCCAGAACCATTCCAATGAAGAGGAGCTTCTGAGAGGGAATCAGGTGTGACTTCGGCACATTGATGGAGAACCCCAGCGAATGCAGGAGGTGTGCCGTAGTCTGGAGGTGGGAGACAACTGCCTGGGGCGAGCCCGCCTTTAACAGCCAGTCGTCGAGATAGGGGGAAGACTGAAACCCCTGATCTGCGCAGATGAGCTGCGACCACCGCCATCACTTTCGTGAACACCCGAGGAGCGCTGGTAAGGCCAAAGGGGAGCACGGTAAACTGAAAATGCTCGTGGCCTACCGTGAACCGTAGTTAACGCCGGTGGGCTGGCAGGACGGGGATGTGAAAATAAGCGTCCTGCAAGTCCAACGCTACCATCCAGTCTTGCGGGTCAAGGGCAGACAAGGCCTGAGCAAGCGTCAACATCTTGAACTTCTCCTTCCGGAGGAAGCGGTTGACGTTCCTGAGATCCAAGATAGGACGCAGGCCCTTGTCCTTCTTGGGGACCAGAAAGTAGTGGGAGTAGCAACCACAACCTACTTCTGGGACAGGAACGCGCTCAATGGCTCCCTTGGCCAAGAGTGCCAAAAGTTCCTGTTAGAGAAGGCCCAGGTGATCCTCCGACATGCGGTGGTATTGAGGTGGCATGGCTGGAAGGGTAGACTCGAAGGGGAGGGAGTAGCCCCTTCGGACTATTTGCAAAACCCACCTGTCCGACGTGATGGTGCGCCAGTGGGGGAGGTGATGGCGAATCCTGCCGCCCAATGGCGTTTGATGGGCCTGAAAGGTCGGACTAGGAGGGTTTGGAGGCTGCTGCGGAGGGGGGGTTGGTGGACTGGCCCGCCTGCTGGCCCCCAGAACCACGACGGTTGTTTCCACGTCCCCGGCCGCGCGAAGGTCAGGTAACTTGCTGCGGCCTGTGGCTCTGGGCGGGACGTAGCGGGGCACCCCTTCCGTAGCCACGAAAGGGGCGAAAAGCAGACTGCGCAGGGCGGGTGGAGAGGCCCAAGGACTTGGTCGTAGCCCGGGAGTCCTTGAAACGCTCTAGAGCGTTGTCTGCTTTGTCGCCAAAAAGGCGACGGCCATCAAGGGGGATTATCCATCAAGGTGTTCTGGACATCCCCTGAAAAGCCAGTCAACCTCATCCAGGCATAGCGACGAAGCGCTACAGACGTTGAAATGGTCCTGCCCAGAGAGTCTGCGGTATCCAGCCCACAATGTATGGCAAACTTTGCTGCATCCCTCCCGGCAGCAACAGCCTGGGAGAGCACTGCCCGGGCCTTCTCCGGACACTGAGGCTGCACCTGCGCCACCGTATCCCACACCGAGTGGGAATAACGGCCCAAGAGACATGCAGTGTTTACCGACCGCAGTCCTAAGCTGGCGGAAGAGAACATTTTCTTCCCAAGGTGGTCCAGCTTCTTGGATTCCCTTTCCGGGGGAGCGGTAGGGAATGCGCTTTTGGCGGTGGAGGCTTGGACCACCAAGCTCTCCGGGGTGGGGTGTTGGGAGAGGAAAGTGGGGTCGCCTGGAGCCGGGCGGTGGCGTCGGGCAATCATCCTATCCACGGGAGCCCCCGTGTTGGGCCTGGACCATGTGCCCAAAAGGACGTCGGTGAGGGCCTCATTGAACGGCAGCAAGGGCTCCGAAGAGCTCGCAGCCGGCTGAAGCACCTCTGTCAGGAGGTTAGTCCTGACTGCCACCGTAAGAAGCTCGAGGTTGAGAGCCTCGGCCGCCCTACGCAACACCACTGCGTATGACGCTCCCTCCTCCGTAGCCACGGTAGGAGGAGACATGCCAAGGTCAGGGGAGGTGTCCAAACCACTGGTATCCCCCAGTTCCTCTCCCCAGTCCTGTTCACTGTCCAACTGGTCAGTCAAAGTGTCACCTGACCCCTCCCAGTCCTCCTCCTCATCCTCTGGGTGCCACTCTTGTTGAAAAGGGACCCCAGGAGTGAACAGGGGCACAAAAACCCCTCTCGGCGCCGGCTCCGGGCGACGGGTCCGGCTCCACGTCAGGATGGAGGCCGGTGTCGACGCCAGGGGGCCGACCGGCGTTGAACGCTGTAGTGGTGCCGGTGAAAGCGACGCCGGTGGAGTCGTAATAAGGTCAACCGGCGCCGATCCGGATCCAGGCCTGGATCCAAGGGGGGCCTGCGGCGCCGGAGCCGACAGCGGAGAAGGCCTAGGTCCCCCAACCGAGTCCGCGGGGCCCGAAGGCGCGCCGGTGGGTTCGGTCCGCCCAAAGATGGCATGCATCGCCTCGTAGAACGTACGAAGTTGGGCGGGAGTTGCTCCGGGTCCCGGAAAGGGTAGGAAATGCGGAGTCGACTCGTCGGGCTCCGCGCGCGGAGCCGCGGGAGGGGCACCACCCGCGTCCCTCGTCGGAGCGGCTGCCCGACGAGAAGTCGAAGGGCGACGGTGCTTCTTCGACTTCTTCTTATGCTTCGACTTACCCGACCCCGAGTGCGAAGACTTCGAAGACTTGGACGAATGGTGATGGCTCCGCGACCGGTCCCTCAACCTCACTCGCGACCGGGACCTCGAACGGCACGGAGCCGACTGCCGGTGCTCAAGCAGCTTTCGGGACCGCTCCCGCAAAGCCTTTGGCGCCATCGACCGGCAGTCGGAGCACGACTTGGGGTCGTGGTCGCGCTCCAGGCAAAAGAGACACACGCAGTGCGGATCCGTCACCGACATCATCCGATGACAGGAACCGCAGGGCTTGAAACCGGGCATCCCTCGTGCACCTTAGGAGTCGACAAAAGTAGAGAAAACGTCAGTCAAAAAATGACTGGAGGTACCGCTCTTCCCGGATCTGCGCTGGCTGGCGCGGAAAAAGAAAGAACTAACGTCAGCGGGCGAGGGTGGCGTCTAAGTAGCTGTCGCGACGTCATCCCGGCGACCACGACACCGGACGCGGAGCCGACCGACGCCACCTTCCGACACGCAGAGGTACTGCTGACGAAAAAACTTTCCGGATCCAGTCTGACGCCTGGGGGTTATTCTAAGGTAAGGAATCTATAACTAACGTGTTTCTTTCAGATACAGTGTGTCAAACTATAGGCCAAGATGGCCACACAATAACATTAAGTAAAAGTAAGGTTCACCAGATAGTTACTTTGCAAACATCGGTTAAGAGGATGTTGCTTAAGAAGGCAATAATAGCTGCCTTCTTGCGAGTAGACTGCGCCTTAAGAGGGGCGTGGAAGACCCTCTTCGGCTTGAGGAAGGTGGTCTGCATGCATATGACAAATCGACCTAGCTATGCCAACCTTGGAAACAGGCTTCCCATTGTGAGGTTTAGCAAAAGGAGAAAAAACTGGTGGTTTGACAGAATTTGTTGATTCCATCTACGTAGTATATGAAGGACCTCTTCTAATGCATGCTTTGCTCTTTCTGCCACAGAATCAGGCTGAGATAAAAAGACAATAAGGTCTATGGTCTGGTTAAGGTGAAAGGGTGAAACTACCTTAAGGAGACACTTCTGGTTGGTTCTAAGAATGACCCTACCTGAATGAAAGGTTCCTGAATGGTGAGTGGTTGAAGTTCTCTGATGCGCCTTCGCAAAGTGATAGTCACAAGGAAGGCCAACTTCCATGAAAGGAGTTGTAGAGGGCATGAGTGCATAGCCTAAAATGCTGGCCCCATAAGTCTAGTAAGGACCAAGTTGAGGTTCCTGACTGGTGCAAGGCTCTTCATAAATGCTTTAACCACTGGTATCCTAAAAAAGATGTTTGTCTGTTGTACATGCAAGAAGCTACTGCTGTTAAGTGGAGATGAATGAATGTGTAGGCAAAGCTCGCCTTCTGCAGGTTCAAAAGGTAGTCTACAACCTCCTGCACTGTAGAGTTTAGAGGATCGGATTTGTCAGAAATGTAGTAATGGGCAACCTCTTGCACTTGGCTGCTCAACAGGCCCATGTTGTGGGTCATCAGGCGTCCTTAAGATACAATACAAATCAAGACAATACAAGGCATTTATAGAGCGCACAGCTACCTCAGAGGAGTTGTCCCGGTGCTGCTGGAAAAGATCACAACCAAGAAAACCTAAAGATAGAAAGGCTAGATGATCTCTAGGCAGGAGTTAAAAAGCAAGGTTGAGGCTCTTTCTGAAAACAGCTTCAGAAGGGCTGCTTCGCAAGTCAAGAGGAAGAGTATTCCACAACTTCGATGGACACGCAGAAGGCGGAGGTACCTGAATTTTAGAACCGCAGTTATCAAATCCCAACACTGAGCTGCCCTTGTTCCAAAGCCTAACCTTGCCTTGTCTGTGTGTGAGAAGGACAGGCCTGAGGAAAAGCTTCTTGTGGGGGCCGACAGCTAGCTCCAGGTGAGTGGAGAACCAAGGCTGTCTGGCTCATGTTGGAGCCAACAATATGAAAGATACAAAAGTTTGCCTGAGGTTTCTGAACACCAAGGAAAGCAGTGGTAGAGGTGAAAAAGCATATGCAGATAACCGCGATCAGTTCATCCATAGTGCATTGCTGATGGATTGTGGGTGGGTATATCTGGCAGCTTTAGCATTTTTCAGTTTCTGGGGTGGTGAACAGGTGTCTCCGTTGAGTGCCCCAGTGCTAAAAGTATCTGTTGATGACCTGGGGGTGGAGTTCCCACTCGTGTACTTGTTATTAACGTCCTGCTGAGCAGGTCCGCAAAGATGTTGACTGCCCCCAGTAAATGCTCCGCTATGAGGCGAATGTTGTAGCAGAGCGCTCGGTGTCAGATGGCTTGCGCTAAGCGGGAGCTGAAGGAAGTGTATCCCGCCCAGTTTCTAGATGTAATACATGGTTGTCATGTTGTCTATGCAGAACTACCGCACCACAAATGAGGTGCAGAAAGGCTTTGAGGACTAGCTGAATAGCTAATAGTTCCAAGTAATTGATGTGGCAGTCCTGATAAGGAGTTGGCCACTGTCCTTGTACTGTGCGAGATACATGCCCCAGCCTATGAGAGGTGTCCGTGGTAAGGGTAACATGCATAACTGGGTATGCAAAAGGCCTGTCTTGCAGCAGGTTGGTGATTGACCAACATTGCAGAGAGTGGTGTGCTTTGGCATGAATAACACTAGAACATCATTGAACAAGAGGACACACAGCAGGACCTCAAAAGGGTACCGCAACTGACATATTATCCCCAATATGTTAAAAAATACTATTGTGTCTGATATGTGCACTCAATGGAGCACCTGCTGCCAAGCTTCAGTCCAACCGCAGGACTATACAAATTGAATTTTAATACAAAGGTGCACCATAAAGTGATTTTATCATTTCATTGAAAATAACCAAACAGCCCAGAGTGATTTTTCAAGAATTGCATATAAATCTTCTTTTATTCTGTTGTTGCTTGTAAATAACAGGTATGTACAGCATAAAAACAGCCAACACGTTTCGTCCAAAACATTGGACTTCTTCAGGGCAAAAGCCCAACAAAATAATTGCTGGGGTTCATCCAATTCAGTTATTCGGGCAACACGTCAATCAATTGTTTCAACTTTTTGCCGTGCTGTGGTACGATATGGCTTAGTGGCTGGAGGCACGGACTTTGGTGCCTTCTTTGGGGTTGATGGACCCTACACCCACGTGATTTGGAATTTTGGAATTGTCTGGAGAATACGCATTTACCACTTTTACTTCACCTGTTGTCCATATATACGACATTACTTATCCGGTTGACTGAAAATTGCTTTTTATAGAAACTACTTACCTGATGCCTCATGACAGTTGATTGCTTTGTCGCCCGAAGATTCGAATAACTGTATAACACTAGAACTTCATTTGACCCTGTGCTTGTAACCATTCGACTTCCAGACACTCTTAAATGAGGGCATATGTGCAGCCCTGCATGGGGAACAATTGCGATGCAAGATGCTATCATTCCAAAAAGACATACGACTGTGCGAACTGATCTGGCGGTTGTGCTGAAAAAGAGGCAGCAGGAGCTGAAAAGCTAGGACCCTTTGCTCATTTGGGTATGCTTTGTCTGTGATCGTACTTCGAATGTAACCGAGGAAGGGCTTTGTATGAAGGGGCTGCAGGTGGGACTTTGTGGCTTTTATAGTAAAGCCCAATGCTTGAAGAAAGGACAATGCAACTTGCGTGTAAGTGAGAGACACTGCAGCCTGATGCTGCTCTTGATCAGCACATCGTCGAGCTAGGGAAGAAATTAGTTATTTACCTGTAACTCCAGTTCTCCAACATTCGTATCGTTTATATATTCACATGCTTGAATCATTTCCCCTCGTCAAGCTGGGAATCCCCGGTACATTAAAATAGCAGTATACGGTGTAAAATATACAGCATAGAGTATATGATGTAAAATGGCCATAGACCTGAAACAACATAGTATGTTTAGTAGCAAATCCACTTCATTTGAAAGAACACAAACTTCAGCCAATGAGATGAAAGCTTAAGTTCTCCTACTCCCCCTAGAGGCCACCATAGCTAAGATTTCAAACCACAAGTGTGAGAACAAATATGATTAGCCTCTGACCGGAAAGGAGGGAGAGTCGAATGTGAATATATAGAATACCAATGTGGGAGAACTGGAGTTACAGGTAAGTAACTAATTTCTTCTCCAACAATGGATCTTTTATATATTAACATGGTTGAATAAGAATAGCAAGTAGTGTACATTATGAAGTACAACAAAGCAGGATCAAGGCTCATCTTTTGTGAAACAAGTTTCTCAGGACTGCCTCTCCCACTACTGCATAGCTTCTGCGTCCACATCTAGGCAGTAATGCTCCATGAACCTATGTCTGCTCCTCCAGGTGGCTGCATGGCAGATGTCTTTCAAAGGCACCCCAGCATAGAGTGCTGCAGTTGAAGCCATGCCTCTGGTGGAATGCGCCCTCACTCTTCCCTGGAGAAGATGCTTGGATTTCACCTGACAGAAAGAAATACAGGGTGAGAGCCAACGAGCTATCCGCTGTTTGGACACGGTTTGACCTTTTCATGGTTGAACAAATGATACATATAGCTGGTCTGATGTGCATATGTCCTTTGTTTTGTCTATATAGAATTTTAAACATTTAGGCAAATCTAGAGAATGTAATAATCTTTCTGCTGTCGAAGATGGATTGGGAAAGAAGGATCGAAAAATGACAGGCTCTTTCAAATGTAAGTCAGTAGGCACCTTAGGAATAAATTTAGGATTGACTCGGAGTATCACTTGAATCAGAGAAAAGGATCTTGGATGGTAAATGCCTCAATCTCTCCCACTCACCTAGCGGATGTCAGAGCCAGGACTAGTGCTGTTTTCCATTAGACAAAATTTAAGTCTGCTCTATGTATAGGTTGAAAAGAAGGTAACATCAGCTGGCCGAGGATTATATTATGCTTCAATGGAAACGGAGGATGTTGAAGAGTTGGAAATGCTCTGAGGAGTCTTTTCATAAACTGTTTAATGATCCTTTGGGAAAACAGTAGACATCGAGGTGTCAGTCCTTCTACATCTCGAGATTACAGCCAGATGGACCCTGACAGAAGAATATTTGCAACCCCTTTTGGCCATAGTTAATAACTGAAGTGGATGAAGACCATTATTCCTGCACCATACACAGAAAAACTTCTATTTGGCATTATCAGTCTTATTGTTCACCAGACATCAAGCCTGCGCCAGAATCTGTTAACACTCTTGCGATAGAACCAAATCGCCAAATTCTAGGTGGTCAGGTACCATGCTGTCATGTTCAGTGACTTGGGATCGTGGTGAAGAATCTCTCCATGTCCTCTGGACAATATCCTGGGATGCAACCTCAAAGGAATGGCTGAAAGTACTGCCAACTCCAGTAGCTCACTATACTAGTACTGGCGAGGCCACTACAGAGCAATGAGGATCAGAGTGCAATGGTCTATCTTTGCCTTCAACACAGTGAAGATCAGGGGAAAAGGAGAAAAGGTGTAGGCAAATATCTTGGACCAACTGATCGAAAGAGCATTGCCCATCGTTCCTGGATGCAAAAACCTGCTTGGGAAGTACAGGCATTTTCTGCTGTTCAAAGTGGCAAACAGATCGAATACAAGGGTGACCCCACTGATTGAAAATGTAATCCACCTGTTTCTGTTCTAGTTCCCACTCATGACAATCTGACATTTGTCGGCAGAGTGCATCCGCTTGGTCGCTCTGGCAAATGCTCCACAGCAATGTCTATCCTGTGAGAAAATGGCCCAGTTCCACAGCAGCTAACCACCTACTGAAACGATTTTGGACCGTGTTCCTCCTTGCTTGGCTATCTAGAACATAGATGTTGTTTTGTCTGTCCTGACTAGGACCGGTTGATCTGCCAATCTGGGGAGGAACGCTTGTAATCCTAGACTTACGGCGCAGAGTTCCAACACATGGATGTGGAGCCTCTTTTCTGCATCTGACCAGAGGCCCCTGGTTGAAAGCTCTTGCAGGCCGGCTCTCCATCCGTCCATGGATGCATCTGTGGTGAGTAATAACCACTCTTATCGGAAGGAAAGAAAGACCCGCAGTTAGGTTTGCTGGAATCCTCTACCACATTAGAGCTTACTTGAAGCGCCTTGTGACACAAACCATATCTTCCCATAAGCCTTCAACCGGTTTCCATTGCAAATCCAGCTCTTGCTGAACAGGTCTCCTATGAAGCCTGTAAAACAGAACGAGGCCTGTACATGATGCCATCATACACATCAGGGATTTGTATTGCCTCACTATGACTGATTTGTCTGTAACTTTCTCACTCTTTCTGATGTTGGAAAGGCTTTAACCAACTGAGTGTTGGGTATTGCTCCCAGAAATTGGATCTTTGTTTGGGGTTCCAACAATGGTTTCTCCCTGTTCAAAGTGAGAACTAATCTCCGGAAGAGACAGATGCAAATATTTGTGGAAGCTTTTGCTCTTTCCCTGGATAGTGCAAATTGACTAACCAGTCGTTTAGGTATGGAAACACCTGGTGACCTCTCCTGAGAAAAGCGGCAACTGGAGTGAGGCATTTGGTGAATATTCTCAGTGCTGATTTGAGCCCAAAAGGGAACGCCTTTAACTGGTAGTGCTGACCCGCTACTGAGAATCGAAGGTACTTTCTGTGTTTTTGATGAATGGGTATGTAGAAGAATACACCCAGAAAGTTCAAGGATGTAAAAAAAAAAAAAAAACACCTTCCTGCATCATCAGGACTTCTTGCGAAGAAAGCATCCGAAATGAGACTTTAACTTGTTCAGCGCTCTCAGAACCAGCACTGGACTCCACTGACCTGTCTACCTTTTGATTAGGAAGAACCAGGGATAAAAACCTAGATTCCTTTGTGATTTGGGGACAATCTCTAAGGCTCCTTAGAAAATGTCAATTTGCAGCTCCTTCAGATGAAGATGTTCCTTTCTTGGTGCAGAAACTGGGGGTCCCTGAATGAACTCCAACGTAAGGCCCTATTGGACAATCTGTATCACCTATTTGTTTGATGTTATGTTCCTCCCATGCGTGAGCAGAAAAGGGAAATTCCCCCGCCCTCTCCCCCCAAAACTTCGGAGGACTAGACAGAAAAGGGGTTATGAGCTGCGAGTCTAGCTCTTTTCTGACTGTCATTGGTTCGTGCTTGTGAGGAACCTCTCTTCCTTCCTGAAGACCTCCTGTACACTTGCCTTTCGATTGAAGGAGCATCCTTGATCATATCCAGACTGTCTTTAAAGCATAATAAGGTCATCCCTGACCTCCATACTGGTTGAATCCAGCAATGACATTTTTTGATTATTGCGGGTCATGAAAAGTAGATGTCCCAAATCTGTAATACTGCAACAGTCCTAACGGCTTTGCAATGTCAATATCGGTTTTAAGGCCTTGCAAAGCTTCATCAGAATGTTTACCAAAAAGAGTTAGCACATCAACAGTCATGTCTAAGATCTTAGATTGGACAACAGTACGGAAGGAGGTGGATTTTAACCAGCCTTGTCTCTTTAGTACAGTACCTCCTGCCAACTGGCAAAAACCTGTATTTGAAGCATCCATCGCTCGTCAATAATGAAAGAAGTTAGTTCTCTTTCCTTTAGAATAACTCAGTTTCCCTCTTATCCTCAGAAATAACTTCCAGCAATGGAGCAATGTCATGCCACATCTGGCGATCATAACGACCTAGAATCGCCAGGGTATTGGCGATTCCTAATTGAGGTTGCGATCAAAGCGAACATTTTCTGGCTTAGATTGTCAATATGTTTGCTATCCTTGACTGGCGGACTAGATGATGCATTATTGGGGTATTGGTTCCTCTTTGAGCTGCTGAAGCAATTACTGAATCTGGTCTAGTATGACCAGTGAGGCAAGCTGGATCTGAAACTAGGGGCCTTGTATTTCATCTCCAGACGAGGTATCACAGCTGGAACAGTACCAGGTGTCTTCATTAATTTCAGACCTTCTGACCAGATATAATCAAGAATGGATATGGACTTAACGTATTTCCAAGGTTGCTCTTTAAAGTCATAAAGAAAGCATGGTTTAACTACAGAGGTCATTGGTAGGCTGAATTCCTTGGCCACTCTTTCTGTAGCATCCTGTGGAATTGCCCCATCATTTCTACTTGGACAATGAATTCTCGCCCACTATCATCTCTTCCATCACAGTCTGGTGATAACTCTCCTTCTATATCAGAATATGTAGAACCATTAGAGCAAACCTCATCCAGAACTTTATGGGCTGATCTCCTTGGCGTTGGGTGGAGGAACTAGCGGTGATGGCTGTCTAGGAGGTGAAACTGGTAAAGGACCAGGTTGAGGAGGTTGGAGAATGGGTGTAGCAGGTAACCCCTTGTTAGGATTATTAGTTGGTTGCTGCGGTAATAAATTAAAAGTTTACATCATTTGTTACAAAGGTGATAAGGCCATTGGCACCTGACCACATCTGGATCTCTATAATATTTAAGTGGCTTCTGCCTTAAATCAATTAGAGTAATCCCAGACTTTCACTCCTGCTGACACATTCACTGTAGGACTTCATTGTCTATTGCTTTCTCTCCAAAATCTGGGACATCTCACATCCAATTGTGCTGGGATGTAAGCGGTCAGCAAGGCATAATCACTAGCCTCTTTTCTTGATCCGACTACAATAGTTGCACTGGAGGTAAATCCGTCGCCCTTAAAGACGAAAATACATTTCCTCCAATGTCCTTTATTGGCTGCGTGGTTCTCAACTGTGGTGCTGTTGACAGTGACTTAATCGTCAACGGTATGGTTGTCGATAACAGTGTCTTCGCTGTCGACGTCGATTGAATGCTAGTCATCGACTGTGTCATCATTGACAGTATTTTAGGTGTCGACGATGGAGTTCAAATAGTCGAGGGTCTCATAGTCAATGAGGTTTCCTTTGACGACTTCTTTTTTATCACAGGTGAATCTCTGTAGCGCTAGACTGAGGGGGGTGAGGGGGTGTTTGCAAGCGCTGTACCAAGCGCTGTACCAAATAAATCATGGTCAGGAAACTGTACAAGTCTCCTCTTGTGCGCTGCCTTCATGGAAGTGCTTGGAGGGGCTCTTCTCATTAAATCTTCTCCTGAAGAAGGGGCATCTCCTTTAGGAGGAATTATCTTTACTCATAAGAAATAAAGCCAGCCTCCTTTCTCTATCCTTAAAATTCTTAGTTGAGACAGACTTAAAAATCTTACATTCTGATGACTTATGTTTAGGATAAAGACAATAAATACACAGAGTGTGGGTCATCAGTGTAAATCTTCTTGCTGCCACAAGATAAACAGGTTTTAAAAAGAGATCTCATCTGTTTGTCAGCCATGGTGATAGTTGATTGAAAGACCAAAAGACCTCCCCGATCCAGAAATTGTGACAATCTTTCCCAAAAACAACTGAAAGTACAGTAGTGCTAAGGATAGGGCTCTTCAATACCAGGGCAGACCAAAATATAAATAATTTAAGGTTCACCGAAAGGTTAAAGAAGAGCTCTGAGGGGACTCCCTCACATATGACCAGTGATCGAAATCTGAGCTACAGTGGCCTTTAGGGGGATTAGGAGAGCTTAAGCTTCCACTTCACTGGCTGAAGTTTGGGTTCTTTCAAATGAGATGGATGTGCTACTAAACATACTAAATTGTTTCAGGCATATGGTCATTTTATATCATATACTGTATGCTGTATATTTTACACTGTATAGTGCTATTTTAATGTACCAGGGATTCCCAGCCGGACGATGGGAAATAATTCAAGCATGTGAATATGTAAAAGATCATATGCTGGAGAAAGACATGGATTCGCTCCAGGTGAAGATGCACCATCACCACTGCCAGACACTTTATGAACATCCTTGGGGCCGTGGTGACCCCTAGGAGGAGTACTTTGACCTGGTAGTAATGTCCACTTATCACAAAGCGAAGGTACTTTCCATTGGTGAGAATATGTAAGTAAGCGCTCTTACGATAGAGTGATGTCATCAAATGCCCTTGTCGAAGAAGGGGGGGGGGGGGAGATGACCTCCTTTAGGGTCATCATCCATAAAGGCTCTGATATGGCGTAGCGCTTAAGGGGCCTGCGATCAAGTATAGGCCTGAGGGATCCATCCTTGGGAATGAGAAAGTCCAGCATAGTATACCCTTGTACTTTAATGTTGCAGAGGGATGGCCTCTATAGCTCTCTTTTGCAGAACTGCCCAAACATCTACTTCAAGAAGAGGGATCTGCTTGATGCTGAGCCTGTGCGACGGGATGTTGGGAGGGGTGGAATGAAGTTTAAGGCAGTAGTGATGCTGTATTGCAAGCACCTAGAGCATGATGTGATTTCCTGAAAATGGGGGAATAAATTCCAAAGTCTCACACCCCCCCAACAGGTGATATGTGGGCACATCGCTGTTTAGCAGAGGCAGGTTGCTTGGTTGAGCTGCCTTTGCCACTTCCCAGATTGTTCTTTCTGTAGGATCCCCTACTGGTTTGATAGTGGTAAGCCTGCTTCTGCCTCTGGTATAAGCAGGGCTGCTCAGGATGGATGCTTTTGACCCCGCGTTTGGTTTGCAGCGGCCAAAATGAGACCCCCAAATATTGCAGCCTGGAAAGCACCAATAGATTTGGCTACCTTAGTATCCTTTTTGACCTTTGAGCATCTCAACAACCTGTGGCTTGAAAAGGTTCTCCCCGTCCAACAGGAGGTTGATGAGATGCTGCTGCACCTCAGGTTTGAAACCAGAGATGAGGAGCTAGATGTGGGATCCAGGTAAAACAATTGTATTAACTCCCATGGAAGCTGTGTCAGCAGAATTCAACGCACAACAAAAGTTGACGCAAGAGACTATTTGCCCTCTGACACATTCTTTCCCTTTTCCCAGAACTGCCCCAGGAGGTTTTGAAGGAGTTCCTTCAGCTCCTCCTACTGTGCCCAGACTTATCTGAATCAGACAGCAACCGAATTGGCTATGAGCCAATAGGTAGCTGCTCCCACCACCACCATCCTCTTGCTCGCAGATTGCATTTTTTTACTCTTAACTGGGGTAGGGGCATAGCCAGTGGTTTGGGAGAAGGCACGTTTGCTAGTAGTGTCGACCACTACAGAATCTGGTTGGAATTGTCCACTAATGTACACAAGAGTCACTGGAGAAGGGTTTTAACTTTTTGCCACTATGGGAGGGACTACACTGGCCTTGATGGGCTCAACGAAGTTCTCAGGGGCAGACTATCATCCCTATACACATAGGTAGGAAGTTGACAGAGTACCCTGACTTAAGAGTGTCTCTCTATACGGAAATCGTCCTCCCCTTGTATTATATGCACGTCCACTTTATGGTCTGCGTGCTGCACACTGAAAAACCTCATGGCATGCAGATGTATCATCAGGAAGTGAAGCCCTGACACGATAGTGATCTAGGTCAGGGTCCTTGGGGAAGTACCTTGTAATGTCCAATGGGTTATCAGTAAGCCCCTTCACTAGTGGCTGGTTGTAGGGGTCAAATGGTCTATCGGGACTTCCCTGAGGAGAGCCAGAGTAGGAAAACCCCTCTGGAGAGTCTGGCTAAAGCAGTCGTGGAGGGGTAGGTGACAGTGGTGGTGGGTGGAGAGGTGTGTGTGAAAGAGACATGATTGGGTGCAGGTTCTGGGGATGAATGCATGCAGGAAGGCACTTCATTGAAAGTAAGTTTCCTCTTGCGAGGACTAGTCTCCAACGGTACAAGCAACTAGGTAGAGATTGCCCCCGAGCAGGGGAATGACGAGGCGTTGATGCTTAGCGTCCAACTCTCGTTGGAACCTCTGCAAATGGGGCCTCAACGTCCTAACCTGTGGCTGTTTCTAAAGGCTTGTATCCTTCCTTTTTATTGGGACCATGGTGAGATTTCGGGGAAGATTGTGGCTTCAGAGCACAAGTGGTATTCAAGGTTAAGTAAGGCTTTGAAGCTTGTACATGGCTTATTTGTCAATGAAGGCTTCAGAGCAGAGGTTGCTTTTGGTGCAGTTGAGCTCTTTAGAGCCAAGAAAAGCATTGGCGCCGGCTTGAGACAATCAACAATCTTGGTTGGAGACTTGTTAGCATCTTAAGGCTTCTGTCGGTGCCAAGTGGAGTGGGACTGTGACAGTGACCTGTGGATGGACTTGCATCAACTGCCATGCTCGGGGCTCGATGCCAGATGACGGCAGGAGCGCTGCTCTGACTCAGCATAAAGTGAAACTGTCTGAATCGCTGGTTTCTCACGACTCTCGATGTAGTTTTCACCCAAGGTCCGGTCTTCGGTGGCAGATCCAGGTCATTTGGCTCGTTGTCTTTGAATTCACACAGCAATAGCGGCTCTATGCAGGGAGACTGTTGCATGAGGGTGAGCACCAACGGTTCAGCATCCTCCTGTTGTTGGGTGCCGAGGGGATCTTCCTCCCTGAAAATGTCTGGGGTACCAGACAGGTCCTGTAGCGGCATTTTGCTGTGTGCCCAGCATCGTTCCCTAAGACACTTGGGTGTTTTCTTCGACCAGAAGTGTGAGGCATGAGGAGAGGGTGAAGTTGTCATGGTCTGGAGAGAAACAGACTGCAGTCAACAGATTATCGGAATGGCATTGAGAACAATATTTGAACGATGTGCGTTCCATCAACCGTGATGCATTCTCAGGTGACGGGAAATCAAAGTGTGTTGGGCCCTGAAAGGATGCTAAGCCAAGAAGGTGTTATACGAAGACTGCAGACCTTGAGGCATGAAGGATTTCTGTAAAAAACAGAGCAGATAACGGAGCTCGAAAGAGCCACACCCAAGATGTAGACCAAAACACCAAATGATACATGAGGAACACAGCGAACTTGGAGCATACTAAAACATTTGAACTCGATGGCAGAAAAAACAATCACATATGGTGTCGATGCCCATGCGCAATATACACTGAGGAGGAGGTGTCACGGCACATCTTGTGACTCGAGAGACTTCTTTGGAGAAACAACTTGCAAATGACCAAGTCCAACACTAGATGGCAGGAGTATGCTAGGTATATTTCTCTAAAGCCACTTGCACTACGAATATATACATATCCCCACTCAACCCCAGAAGATGCAGAGCTTCAGCCCTCATGGGTTCTGCCCGATTCTGTGCTTGTGCACAATTAACTTGACAGAAACAACATTTACCAAAACAAGCTTTATTCTGGAAGTCACATCTTAACACAACCATGCCTGAAACTCTACAAGTTGGACACATTTTCAGCTTGCACAGAAGTGGGGTTCAACATGAGATACCCATCTCCCAAAGGAATATATGGAGTTGTTTGCATTTGAGAACTTCTTTCTAGTTCACAGACTCCAGGATGGGTCAACTGGGCAAGAATCAGTCTGAGAACCCTGGCGGGGAGTCACCTTTATGGGAATGCACTTTCCCTGTGAAATGCCATCAAAAATATGCTGGCATAGACGTTGTCAGGCTCTGACAAAAATCTCCCATCTAAATTCTAAGCAACAATAAAGCTAGCACATAAAATGATACAACACAGGCCCCTGCAATCCAACAATATTTGCTTTGGGCCCTGTAGTGGGCCTTCTCCAAAGAAACGTTTTGGTACCACGCTAATTCATCAAATAAATAGAAAACCATGATATTTCAGCACATCGACTCAAATTTTAAAAAAAATCAAAAGCAAGAGTCAAGGCTGTGATTTTTTTTTTTTTTTTAAACACTGGCCTGAAATTTGCAACACTTGAAAACTCAGCTGTTGAAACAGATTTTCCCACCCGCGAAACCTTAAACATCAACCAATGAGCGTCACCAAACTCAATCCTTTTCTACGCAGCATTGGGACCTTGTTTTTAAAAATCAATGGGCTTGCAACTGGGAAAGAAGTAATAACTGCCCTTAGATAAAGCTATTTGTCCTCTGCTTGAAAAATGTTCTGCAGCCCAGGTGCCTGACAGATTCGTATATGTAGAATGAGATAAATTAACTAACCTCCTTAACATATATTTGTTGTTTTAGGTTCTTGAGTCAGAAGTATTTAAAAGGATAACTTTATAATATGAAAAAGTTCAAGTGCCTTTCAATGACCGTTTGTTTTTTGCAGTTGAGATTACTTTTAAAAGGAAGGGAAAAGTTATGACACCTCATTTTCGGTTAGGCATCTGATAAGCATGCAGGGTTTTAATTGCGATATTGAAAAAGACCAGAAAGGAAGATTAGCTGTATCAAAAACATGAGTTAAATTACAGGTCAGGCAACGCGCACACACACAAAAGAGATCTCTAACCCCTCCCAAGGAGATGCAACAAACTGGACAGGTGCATTATTAAAGCCAAGCACCCATTTTAAAGGAGAAGTATATTATTATTTTTCAACATTTTGTTATTTGTGACACATCTTGCCTTAGGTCTACATTTCTTTCAATGCTTATGTAACTCCTTTTGTGCCGCATTATGCCTAATTCCACAGATGAACATGGCAACAGTGCAGCTGGGCAGTGAATTGTGGACAACAGGAATGCCTTTGTGATTTAGTGCATGTCCCAATTACTTGGCAACACTATAGTTTAACTCATTAAACAAGGTAGATTCACCTACTCTCATATCAGAATGGACAGTAGGGAGGTTTAAGTGCTTAGCTTTAGATTGGTGAGCATGCCACAGGAAGCAATGTACAGTGAAAGGCGTACTGCATTAAATGTTTAGGGAGCATTAAACAAGATTGCCACTACCATGTTTTTTAATGAAATCAATACTGACCAGTTGTGCATCCAAAGGGAATAACTCTGAAACACAGGATTGGTTTTCAAGCGCACAGGGGGTAAGGATGCAATTTGGCATGGATTAATGCAAGGGGTTCTAACTCCACTCGTCATTAAAAAGCATGGGCATAAAAACCACATCCATTCAAGTGAGAGGAACAGCACATGTGAGACATATATGTTATGCTCAGAAGCACCTGGCTTCTTTTGCAAGAATTGGAATTCTAACACATTCACTTTTCATTTGATACAAATGACCCCAGCTCCTCTAACTCCAGACAGCAGTCAAGGCAAGCCCCTGGAGAACAGTAGAAGCAGCGCCTCCTCTAAAAATCTAAAATCTATGGCACATTCCTCCAAAGCCACTTCTCAGCAGGCAGAGAAACTAGCAAGAATCCACTCACCACTTTTAAGTGCGCAGTATGCCTTTAAACCCCTGCATCCCTCCCCCATCTGAGAAACATTTGGTGGCTTGCGAAATGCAGCAATGCATATCCTATCTGTCAATGTCCGTGCTGGATGCCATGTTCACCGAACCACCTACATGAGACTCTAAAATCTTCTTGGGGGGTGAAACGGGCTGATCTTCTCTATCCTCTTCATCCACATCGTCGTCATCATCATCGTCATCATCATCTACGTCATCATCTTCCTCACTTTCATCATCTTCCTCCTCCTCCTCTTCAACATCATCATCATCCTCATCGTCACCCTCATCATCACTGCAGAAAGCAGAAAGTATATGAATTAAGAACAGTTACGGACGCACAATGAAGCATTATCTATTTAAATCCCTAAGCTATCGGCGACATGACCATGCACAGATAAACCAGATTCCTGCAGCTATACATTTCAAGAACGTGGAAATGTAGACAGTTCTACACTGGACTGCCTGCCACCATCTAATAGTGTCTCACACACAAAAATATTGTCCTGAACAAAATCGTGGGGACTGGCGACAGACAATAAAAATCCGTAAGAGTGTGGTATCGGAAGGTAATCTAGATTTCCTGGTTTGTATGCCTATACTTAAGAAAGACAACCTGCTAAGGAAACACTAAGTTAGTGCTTAATTTAAGCCAGTGGGGTCCACCAGCACTCATTTCTGAAAACCAGCACTTATTTTTCCTCTCTGGATTAAGAGAGAAAAATACAAAATGCAGAAAGACGGAGGAAGAGATAAAAATGAAAAACTGTGTCAGAGGAAGAAAGCAGATAGGAAAAAGAACCTCTAAGAGTGAAATAAACTGGCAGGGAAGGTGGTGGATTAAAGAGGTAACAGGTGGAATCAAGACTAAGCAGCCATGGTATTTGGCATCCCTACGTTTGCAAGAGCTGGCCATAGGCTTTTAAGCAAAACATTGGGCCCGTCACATATTTTACAAATTAAGCATTGAACTATTAACAGACACTCAACTTCACTGCAAAGCCTGGCTAGCCTAAACACACAGCTAGCCTTGGCGTCATAGTGTGGATAAGTCACATTTGTTACATTACAACTTTTTAAAGTGTTTGAGGAAAGCCATATACTGCTTCACAACTTGCAGTACAATCGTAAATGATTGAGTTAAGAGCATGCTTAGTCATTTAGAGTGAATAAGGTGAATAAAATCCTGCAAGCTGCAATACGCTTTATATGCTAAACTTCACACAATGTGTTACCAAATTTAAAACGGAGTTCTATATACAGGCAATATGGAATCGAAGTATCGATTTATATCATAATTTAGCTATAGGAAATACAACACGCAGACAAATCGCTTAGTTAAGATGAGATCTGATGGAATACACAAGTGTGTTGCAACCTTAAAACACAATGGACAGACAAAGAAAAGCTAGTCTAAAAAGACTCGGAAAAATACACATGTTTTTTCTCTAAGACGAACTATACCAAGACTACATTCTCACTGATTTGAAGGTATCCTGGACCACAACCAGCCAAATGCTTAAAGTACGTTTAAATGACAGGATGTTTTTGTGGAGTAAACCAGAGATACGACATTGATCAGGTATATATCCTTTCTAAAGAGTGTCAAATGAAAGGGAAATTAACACTTACCTTGAAAAGCACAAATTAAACCACCCTCATAGTCCAGGATGCAATAGTAAATACCAGCAACAATGCCTTTGAAGAACCTGCGACATTGGCTCGAGATCAGTTTCATCCATCTACATGCCATTGCCACCACCTTTAACCTCCTCTAAGCAATTGCATCCTATCTCAACATGGTCCTTGTTTTGGGTAGTAGACAGAAAGACTTACAGTGGTAAGGAAGAAAATAAGTTACTTACCTGTAACTGTAGTTCTCCAATATTGGTATCTTTCATAGATTCACATGCTTGAATTATTCCCCGTCGAAGTGGGAGTCCCACGGTAATATATCAAAGCAATCATATTAGTAGCATAGGCACAATGACACTAGGCCATGAATTTAATAGCTTATCTATGACCTTTATTAAACAAGCATTGGCATAGCCAATAGGTCTCGCCTTTGAGACCTTATAAGTGTTTAGCCATGCAACGGTTGATGTTGTTGCACCAAGGATATTGTGCTGCATAACTAAATACTTATAAGGTCCCAAAAGCGAGACCTATTGGCTCTGGACCCGCTATGGTACACAAAGGCCAGATTAAACAAATGCCATCTTAGACTTGCACTACTGCCAAGAGCACAAATTCAGAAGTGATACCTACAGCCAGTCCCAGCTATACACCTACAACACTGTGCAAGGGCTTCCTAATATCAAGGCGGACCTAAACGTTCCAGTATTCCAAGTGCTCTTAGGCGTAAAGCTAGAGCTGGTCGGAAGGACAAGGGAAAGCTTGACAACCACAGACCTTTAGGTCTTTTTAAACCTTATTGCATGCAGATGTTCACATTACCACCTTTGCATTTTATTCTAAGCCAGCTGTTCCCCTTTCTTACGTGATGCTGCCCTAGACTGCCTTTAACTTTTAGGCTGTCTTTTTGACTTCCTTCAATCAGATCCCCAGTCACAAAAGAGTTGACAATGCCCTGAGTGGAGGCATATGTCTACAAATCAGAGAGGTCTTCCTCTCTACTCGTTCACAGAAACTCTAAGTATTTGCAAGAAATCTAAAATTCTGGTAGTTTTGCTGACACATTAAGAATATTTATATCATAATCTACTTTGGAATTCTAGAATAATTCTGACAGTGCGCGGTATGTTTCTGAGAATGTAGAATCAAATTGACAGTGAACTGAGAAATCATGGATATACAAGGCCAAAATCTTACAAATCTTCACAAGCTTCAAGTGATGCTAAGACTCAAAATCAAATTTCATTGCACCATGCACAAATCTTCTTGGAGCAAAGACCACGGTTGCATCCAGAAACAAACCAGACAATCTATGATAAACAACGTCTCATCAGCAAACTTTCACAATATTGCAACCCAGGTTCAGGCTGGCCGCCCTCGCATGGAAGGCGTAGATTCAGGGGAACTAAGGAATCGCTGAGGAGCAATATGGGAGGTCGCTCTAAGGAGAATCAGAAACAAATGGAATGCTCTACATCTGAAATTAGGAGCAGAATCTAAATTTATGTTCTCTGGAAATCGAATCGCTCAGACAAGCCTTTAACTAAAATAGAAGAGAGAGTAGTCATGACAGCGCATCTGTTCTCTCATGAAGGTGAACCATCCTCTTCTATGATTGACAGACAATAGCAATATCCAACCTCACATCTCCTCTGACAGCAGAATAGTAACAACAAAAGAATACCCTATTTCAACTGCCATGATTTCCGGCCTACCGCCAGCGTGGGCGAACACAGTCAATGAAGAGCCCAGGGTTGAGAACCAATCCTGCATCATAAGATGTTAATTTGAGCAAAGAAGCAAGACACAACGAAGATGGAACATGCCACACCAAAGGCTTTTACTAAATTCTGAATGGAATCTGTTGCGGCTGCAACATTTTTCTGAGGCAACTCCTCTGTAAACTACCCCAAATCCAAACATGCAAACCAAAGACTGGTATGTTTATTTGAGATATCCGAAATTATCAACACATTTTTCTAACGCAAACAGGCGGTCAAGATCTTGCTTAACTTTTATTTATTTTTTTAAAGTCCAAAATATATATACTGAGTGCTCTCACAAGTGGCTCTGACGCACCATGCCCATGCTATGCGCAATTCTTAAACCTACAATGTGCAGATTTCCAACCTTCCCAAACTTGCTTTGTGAATCTGGCTCCTAGAGAATGCTTTCTATTCTCAATGGCCTACATATCTGGTATTTCCATAATTGATAATGACAGCGCAAGGGGGTTAGTCCTAGAAAATATAACACTAATTTGTAATAATGAATTTACATGTTAAACACAAGTATGTGAGTTGTTTATCAAACGTTCTTGCCATGTATTTTTATTTCATAGGTTACAGCAGCACCCCCGCCCCCTTCAAAATAAACATTCCTTATAGTCTCTAGTGCAGGACACTAAAGAGGGGAAGACGCCATATGCTCAGATCAGATCAACTGAGGTTTTGGGACCTCAGGCGAGAATCATTCTGTACGGGTAAAGCAGTGGGACGAGGTCCAAAAAATATGCATCAAAAGAAAACAAGTTACTTACCTGTAACTTTGGTTCTCCAGTATTGGAAGCTTTCATAGATTCCCATGCTTGGATCATTCCCCGTCGTCGAGATGGGAGTCTCGGTATATATAAATAGAAGTAAATAAATCATTACAAAAGAAGAAACCAGGCCTAGGCCCAATCTCATTTTGTAATCAATCCACCTCTTTTTGTAAAAGAGACCAAAGAGAACGAACAACCAATCAGAGCAGCCTCACTCTCTAGAACCTTGGCGAAAGAACCTCAGACCCTCAGATTTTCGTAGACGTTGTGAAACAAATATCACAGAGAGTGAGAGCTGAGCTTTCCCAGGGGAGGAGGGTGGGTCGCATGGGAATCTATGAAAGCTTCCAATACTGGAGAACCAAAGTTACAGGTAAGTAACTTGTTTTCTTACTCCAGTATTGGAACTTTCATAGATTCCCATGCTTGAATCAGAGTAGCTAGCAGTCATATGCACATTTTATCCTCCAGCTACCCCTTTCCTGTCATCTTGCATCGATGCATCCAGGCAGTAATGCCTTGTAAACGTGTGAGTGCTGCTCCAAGTCGCAGCCCTGCAAATGTCTTTGATCCGGACCCCAGCAAAAAGGGCCGCCGAAGATGCCATGGATCTCGTAGAATGTGCTCGGACTTTACCCTCCAGGGGCCTGCCCGCTGCTGTGTGACAATATTGTATGGCGCTAACAACCCACCGAGCAATCCCTTGCTTGGAAAGGGGAAAGCCCTTGCGGGGAGCGCTGTATGATACAAAAAGCTGGGAAGATTTTCGGAAGCTCTTAGTACGGTCCATATAGAACTTCAAGCACCTCTGTACATCTAGAGAGTGGAGAGCCCTTTCAGCCGGTGTAGAGGGCTGAGGGAAGAAGGCCTTGAGAACCACTGGCTCGTTTAAGTGAAAGTCCGAAGGAACCTTAGGTATGAACTTCGGATTAGTCCTCATGATGACAGTATTCCTCTTGAACTGAAGGAAGGGTTCCTGAATCGACAGAGCATGTAACTCTCCCACTCTCCTTGCAGACGTGAGAGCTAGCAGAAGCGCCACTTTCCAGGAGAGGAATTTCAAATCTGCTCGATGAATCGGTTCGAAAGGGTGTTTCATTAGTTGGGAGAGAACCAAGTTCAAATGCCACGTAGGAGGCGGAGGCCTCACCGGCGGAAAAACCCTGAAGAGGCCTTTGAGAAATTGCTTGACAATCCTAGCTGACCAAAGAGAAGGCCCAGCAGCAGTGCGTCTATAGCGAGAGACCGCCGCCAAGTGAACCTTTATTGAAGAGTGAGCCAAGCCTGCCTTAGCCAAGGACAGGAAATATGGAAGGACTTGGTGAGGTTGCGACAAGAAAGGGTCCAAACCCTCCCGTTGACACCAGATACAGAATCGCCTCCATTTCAAGCGGTATGTCTTGTTAGTAGACGGAGCTCTAGCCTGAGAGAGAACCTCCCTAATCTCTTCCGGGAGATCTAGCCCAAGAAATTCTCGCTGCTCAGGAGCCATGCTGACAGTTGTAACGATTGAGGATCCGGGTGCCAGACCTGGCCCTGTGACATCGTGAGAAGGTCCGGGATCGGCTGCAGCAGCAGAGGACGATCCAGGGAGAGAAGGTGAAGCTCCGTGAACCAGAACTGCCTCGGCCAAGCAGGAGCTACCAAGATCATCCTGCACAGTTCCGCTTTCATTTTCCTGAGTAACCTGGGAATCAGCGGAATGGGGGGAAAAGCGTATACAAATGCGTCTGACCAGGCTATCAAAAGCGCATTCCCCCGCGACCCCCGCTGGTGTAGCTTGCTGGCGTAAGACTGGCATTTCCTGTTCTCCAGAGTGGCAAACAGGTCTATTGAGGGCCTGCCCCACAGATGAAAGACCTCCTCCAGAGTAGCCTGATTCAGTTCCCACTCGTGGCTGACAGACTTCAGCCTGCTGAGCATATCCGCCTTCTCGTTGAGCACTCCGGGTAGATGTTCCGCCCTTAGTGATATTCCATGAAGGATAGCCCACTCCCAAATCACCTGGGCTTCCTGAGATAAAGGACGGGATCTGGTACCCCTTCTTTGTTGATGTAGTGCATGGCTGTGGTGTTGTCCGTCCGGACGAGAACCGACAGACCCTGCAACTTTGGAAGAAAAGCTTGTAAAGCCAGACGAATCGCCCTGAGTTCCAAGAGGTTGATGTGGAGAAGGCGATGCTCGGGCAACCAACGTCCGCTGACATGCAAGTCCTGTAACACTGCGCCCCAACCTTCCAGTGAGGCATCCGTAGTCACCACTTGAGGCGCTGGAGTGTTTACGAAGGATAGACCTTGGGAAACATTTCTTTCCTTTGTCCACCACAGGGCAGCCTTCTTCATAGCCTGAGTGATCACCACTCTGTCGAAGGATCCGCTCACCTGTCTCCATTGTAGGTCGAGCTGTTCCTGCAAGGGACGCATCCGCAACCTGCAGTGAGGTATTAAAGGAATGCAGGAGGAAATCATTCCTAGCAGGGATTTGTAACGGCGTACGGAAAGAAACTCTTCTTCGCAAGAGATGTGCCATGGAGATCAGACTCCTTTGTCTTTCGAGGGAAGGAGAGGCCTTGCTGAGAGATGTGTCCAGAACTGCTCCTAGGAACTGAACTTCCCTTAACGGGCAGAGAGAAGACTTGCCCTCGTTGAGGGTCAGGCCCAGATTGTTGAAGAGACGCGTGCATGTGTCAACTGTTTCTTTTGCTGCACTTCTGGTCGGAGCCTTCAGCAACCAATCGTCCAGATAAGGAAAGATTTGGAAATGCTGCTTCCTGAGGAAGGATGCTACCGGCGCCAGCACCTTGGAGAAAACCTCGGAGCAGAGCGAAGACCAAATGGCAACAATTTGAACTGAAAATGTCTCTTGGCTACTGTAAACCGTAGAAACCTCCTGTGGGCTGGATGGATGGGTATGTGGAAATACGCATCCTCGAGATCGAGAGTGGCCATAAAATCTCCAGGGTTGAGGAGACGTAGAATGTCCTGGAGAGAAACCATCCGAAAGGATTGTTTTATGAGATAAGTGTTCAGCTCCCTGAGGTCTAGAATGGGACGCCATTTCTCCAGCGTCTTCTTCACCAGGAAAAACCTGGAATAGAACCCCTTCCCCCTCTGAGACAGAGGGACCGGCTCTATTGCTCCCTTGATCAGCATTTGATGGACTTCCAGCCGAAGTAAACGCAGATGTTTTGCGGAGTTGACGGCAGGGGGTTTGGATGGTGGAAGATGTACAAATTCTAGTGTGTGGCCACTCTGAATGATATTGAGCACCCAACGGTCCGTTGTTATCCATTGCCAGTTGTGGAGGTATCGAGACACCCTGCCTCCCACAGATGTTCTCAAGGAGGAGGGCACAGTGCGAAGAGCCAGCATGCCGCTATTGCCTCTTAGAGGCCTCTCGTCCTTGACGGTTCTGTTTTCCTCTAGCGCCAGACCTAGAGAAAGACGAAGTCTGGCCTTGCTTCTGAGGATACGACGGTCGATAAGACTGGGACGTGGAACCATAAGATGTATAACGCTGCTGTTGATAAGATCCTCTGTAAGCAGGAGCACCTCTTCCTCTAGCCCCACGGAAAGGGACCTTCCGATATTGTAGTGTCCCCAAGGATCTAGCAGTCTCCGTATCTTTCTTGATGTCCTGGAGAGCATCATCGATGTGTTTTCCAAACAACGCCTCACCATCAAAAGAAGGTCCAGGATCTTATTCTGGACCTCCGGACGGAACCATGTCGCCCTCAACCAACCCTGGCGATGGAGAACTGCCGCACCAGCCAGCGAACGGAATGCCGTAGTGGCAATGTCCATCGCACAGTCGATGATTTCTGCCGATGTAACTTCCCCTTCCTGTAAGATTTTTCTAGCTTCAACCTTGGACCCTTCCGGCAACTGGTCCAGGTATGGCGACAGGTCACACCACAATTGGCGATCATACCTTCCCAGTATCGCCAATGCATTCGCCGCTCTAACCAGTAAGCTCGCCATGGAGGAGAATCTCTTGTCAGCATTGTCCAAGCGTCTGCCCTCCTTGTCGGGTGGAGTAGTAAGGGGCGCCGAAGGATTCCGTGATTTCCTTTGAGCAGCCTGAGATATGACCGAATCTGGCTTCGGCTGACCAGTTAAGGATGCTGGACTGTCTTCCGGGGCCTTGTATTTCTTGTCCAGACGCGGCAAGACTGGGATCACTGTGGCTGGATTTTTCATAGCCTTAATCCCTTCCTCCCATACATGAGCCACAATAGGAATGGAGCGCACCGTTTTCTTATATGGCTCCTTAAAATCATAAAGAAAGCACTCCGATTGAACCAATGGCATGGGAAGTTCGAACCGGAGCGAGGCCCTTTCCATCAATTTATGAAAACCCCCAACGTCCGCAGGGGGGGGAATCAAGTGGAGATGGAGAAGCGGGATCAGGGATTATATAGTCATCCCATTCTTCACATTGATCAGGCTGAACAATTTCTCCTTGATCCTCATCCGAGGAATCATCTTGGGGCTCCGGAACAGTTGGAGGAATGACTGTGGTCGGCCCCTGAAATTGGGAAAACATCTGGGCTGGAGGCCGTGGCGAGGCTACAGTGGAGGCTGGAGGAGCAGGTAGAGACTGCGCCAAGAGAGGTGGCTGCGGAGGAGGAGGGTGAGAAGAGAATCTCCTCCTATAGTCCAACAGCATGCCTTGCAAATCAGCCAACAGAGAAGTGGGAACAGACACCATCTCCTGTCGAATGTTCTCCTGAAGCGGAAATGACTGACCATAAGAATGGCCCTGAAGATATTCTCCTTCGGAATCAGTATCCTGGCATTTGACCAGGAGTTGAGAGGGGCTATTGGCATAGCCAAAGGGACTGTCATCACCCTCAGAGTCCTCCTCTTCATCCAGTAACAGCGCAGGAGGTAGTGAAGCTACTCTCCTAGGAGACGTCATGTCCGGTGTAATCTGTGTCTTCTTAATTGAAATGGAAATTGGTCCCGTCGACGGCGTGGAAGAGGAACCATCGCCGATGAGAGCGTCGCCGGAACCACCGTCAGCGAACGCGTCGACGGAACCATCGTCGACGGGAGCGTCGTCGGAACCACCGTCGACGAAACAACAGGCGTCGTCGACACCATCGTCGATGAGATGAGCAACACTGCTGCCGTCGTAGTCGTCACCGTCGTCGCAGTCTTCGTCGTCGACAACGTAGTCGAAGCGAGCATCGACAACACCCTCGTCGTCACCTTCGTCGACGAAGTCTTCGTCGACACCGGAAGCCCTGAAGACGCAGACGATCCCGTCGACGTCAGAGCCACTTTTTCTGGTTTTTGGAGGTTTCGTCGACGAAAGTTTGCGCAGCGTCGACGACGATTGCTCATTCTTGTCAGAAGACACTGAAGGAGGCTTTTTGAAAGGCTTTTCAGACTTTGGCAGAGCTGCAGCAGGTGAAACCAGTCCTTCCCTCTCCTTTTCACCACGGTGAGGAGATTTGCTAGGACTTCGGCCCTCAGACTCCCGGGGGGTCTTTTTTGAGGCCTTTGAGGGATGTTCCTTAGATAGTGAAGGGGAAGCCCTACCCCTTTTCACTGACCTCCTAGATGACGCAGCTGAAGACGATTCCTCACTATCACTTGACAGTGTCTCCTTCCTTGACTTCAGCTTTTGGAGCCAGATGAGAAGGCGAACCTCACGGTCCCGGAGAGTCTTAGATGAAAATGTGCTGCAAATCTTGCAGTCCGCAGCTTTGTGGTCAGGGTATAGGCAATAAATGCAATCTTTATGCCTATCCTCCACGTACAGCCTCTTTTTGCCACAAGTGGCACAAGCCTTAAACAGGGCTTTTTTCTCCTTGTCAGACATATCCAGAGGAAATACCAACAAACCTGAAGAAAAAATTGAAAGAACTGTTGAAATCCAGAGAAAAAGAGTTGAAGTTGAGCAGAGCTCAAGGAGACTCCCTTCTGCACAACGTGCGGTAGAAAATCGGAGGGTCTGAGAGTCTTTCACCAAGGTTCTAGAGGGTGAGGCTGCTCTGATTGGTTGTTCGTTCTCTTTGGTCTCTTTTACAAAAAGAGGTGTATTGATTACAAAATGAGATTGGGCCTAGGCCTGGTTTCTTCTTTTGTAATGATTTATTTACTACTATTTATATATACCAAGACTCCCATCTCGACGACGGGGAATGATTCAAGCATGGGAATCTATGAAAGTTCCAATACTGGTGTAATACCATGGAGTTGGCATGCAACCTCTATAAACTATGGAAATAAACAAAGCACTTCAAACATTAAAGAGATATTGAAAAATAATTTCACCGAAATCCTACAGTAGTCATAGTAAGATATTACAATTACTACTTGGTTGAATTAGCTAGACGATTGTGGGCTGTCTCAGACGACACAAGAAACCGTTATACATACAGTAACACTCGGACACGCATGACTGTCGAAAAATTAGAGTTAAAAAGATACACACTGTTGCTTTTACGCATTGACCGCTGCAATTTACCCATTTATCTCGAATTAGGAACTGATCAGAGGTAAATTATTACACGAGTGACATGCGCGTGGCAGCTGTTTCACTGCATGTAGCCAGGTTACGCAGGACCGTACCTTAACAGTCAGCATTACTGGGCCTCTTCCACAAACCCCCCCTATTGTTTTGGAAACTGGTACATTCCTTCTCTCGTGCACTGGAGTCAGCCTTCCGTGCTCTGGTGCTCGCGGATATCAAAGCACACCAACACATGACTTTGATGAATGACAGGTGTGCCCGGTTACCATGCGGAGGTTCGTTTCTTCAAAGTTACCACAATCCATCGTTTTATCAATCCGAGACTCTAGCTCATAATCCTAGCCTCTGATACATGAGATGCGAAATTTATGCAGGGCAGACGAGGGACCCTCTATTCCGAGGAGCAAAGAGAAGAACTAAGTGAGGGAGTGAGTGTAAAAGCAGTGAGCTGAGGTGCAGAGAGAGGCTCACTTGTAAAGCCAAGGGAAAGGAGAACGGCAGCGCCAACATGTGCCTCGACAGATAAAGCGCTGTCTGCTCACCAAAAGAGTATCTGAGATGCGCTGTGCAGAGGTGAAAGGATGCGAAACGGAAACATTTGCCCACATCCTTCTGAGAACTAGCACCTGCACGAGCTGACACTATCTATCTAAAATTGGCTAATGACAATTCTCACTCTCTCCAGCTTCGCAGCATCGCGGTACTCAGTCACCGGTGACGGCCTCGGCTGTCGATGCGTGGCTATCTAGGCTTCCAGTCCACTGTCAGCATGTACCGTGTGCTTAGACAATGCCGGTACCTGCAAGAAGCACTAGTCTGCTAGGTCACCACTGTGCTGTTCGCTGCACATGCTCAGGCAAAAGGGGGATAATCATCACGTATGCACACAGACATTTACACAGAGACCTATTAGAACGCACGTGCACAGATAATATAACATATTTTGCGCAGTCGTACTAGCTGGATAGTAGCACGCACTGTCGCACTGGCATATAAATGATATGCACCTCTCTACCACAGAGAGCATGCTCAGAGCAGGAGGCACCAAATGTGCGCATGCGCAATGAGAAGGTAGCCTCACAGGCTAGCAGTGGCTGAGAGCTTTACCTCTATTTGCTAGACTAGAGTATTGTACCTCTGTCAACAAGGCCAGCACTATACGTCACCCAATATGCATGTGCGCTACCGCAGAGAAAATACGAACAGATTTAAACAAGTAACGTGGCGGGAGAGGTGAACGACAGGAGCACCAGGCACAAGAGGGGGAGTGGGAGGTGGTATTATCTCCTTTACACGGAGATAATAGCGGCGGCAAAAGTGAAAGAGTGCACATGCCGCCTCTGCACTTCATGAAACATGAAGCGCGGTGCCGTGAAGCGGAGAGGTTGTGAGAGAGAGGGGGAGCAGGAGGTGAGCCAGCGAGTGGTGCACGCGCGCGCTTGGGAGAGCAGTCTTCACTTTTCAAGCACTGCACTCGTGCTTGTGGCGCGCCGCTGCTCGCTCCCGCAAGGTGGATGCCGCCACAAGCACGAGTGCAGTGCTTGAAAAGTGAAGACCAATGGCTAAAGGTCCTCCTAGAGCAGCGCATGCGCGCTGCCTAGGTGAGACCTAAAAAGGACCAAACTTAGACACCAACCAATCAGACGACAGCACCCTCTAGAACCTTCCCCACAGAGGCTAGTTCCCTCAGATTTTCAAGTACATGTGGGAACAAGTATAGTCCCAAAAGTAATGGGAGAGCCTTTAGGGGAGGAGGGTGGGTCGCATGTGAATCTATGAAAGATACCAATACTGGAGAACTACAGTTACAGGTAAGTAACTTATTTTCTTCTCCAGTATTGGATCTTTCATAGATCCACATGCTTGAATCAGAATAGTTAGCAGTAATATGAATAATTATCATATTGCAAACATAGCAAATAGTTGCAACACCCATAATGACAGTAATAACAACCACAGAGGATGGTGGGATAGCAAAGTATAAAAGCAAAGAGGCTCACCTTACTGAAACAGATGCCGCAACACCGCCTGTCCCACTGCTGTACCAGCTTTATCCGTAGCATCCAGGCAATAATGCTGGTTAAAGGTATGCCTGGTGGACCATGTGGCCGCTCTGCAGATTTGCTGGATCGGAACCCCAGCGAATAATGCAGTGGACGTAGAAACAGCTCTTGTTGAAAGAGCCCTGACTCTAGCAGATAAGGGTCGTCCTGCAGCGTTATGGCAGAACTGAATAGATGTTGCAATCCATCTCGCAAAGGAAGATTTAGAGACTGGTAGCCCTTTATTCATATTGCCATAAGCAATGAACAATTGATCAGATTTCAGAAATTGTTTTGATCTGTGTAAATAGAATTTAATGCACCTCTTAACATCCAAAGTATGTAGGGATTTCTCAGCCATAGTCTGCGGATTTGGAAAAAATGTTCTCAGAACATTAGGCTCGTTGAGATGAAAATCCGGAGGGACTTTTGGTATATATTTAGGGTTAGTCCTTAAAATTACTTTGTCTTTTTTTAATTGCATGAACAGTTTCCTGATAGTGAATGCCTTCAGTTCACTAACTCTTCTTGCAGAGGTTAGTGCAAGTAATAGAGCCGTCTTCCATGACAGAAATTTCAGCTGCATTTTGTGGCTTGGTTCGAACTGGCTTTTCATTAGCTGGCTCAATACCACATTTAAATGCCAACTTAAATGGAGGAGGTTGTTTCACCGGTGGAAAAGATCTAAATAGTCCCTTGAGGAACTGTTTAACTAATCGTGCTGACCATAGAGATGATGAATTCCTCAATCTCCTAAAATGGGAAATTGCTGCCAGGTGCACCTTTACTGACAAATGTGCAAGGCCATTCCTGGTTAAATGAAGAAGATAAGGCAGAATCTGCACTGGCGTAGCAAATAATGGATATAATTTTTTTCTTTATCTATATATCTAGTATAATGGGGTGACCCAGTGCCCCTCAGAACCTGGGTGTACAAGAATGTGGAGAATATTGGTTCTGTCGGGTACAGGAATGATTCTTGGTTTACTGAATAATAACGAAAAAGCAAACAACAGTACTCAAGCCTTTCAGTAATAATCAATGAAAAGGAAAAAGAAGAAAGGACAAAAACCATGAATCAAAAAACAAAACAAAAAACACACCAAAATTGGATCAATCAAAGTCTGTATTTAAGGATAAATCCATATATTCTTTTACCTTTTATGGTGTTGAAATGACATTAGAAGGCGGTCAGAGTGCATGAACATATAATTTGTTCCAACGACGCAAGTGATGTGGTGAAAGAAGGTGCAAAAAAAGTGCTAAATGTGACCTAGATATATACAGTGCTGTACGGATTGTTGAAAGTGGTCAAAGGACATCCATCCCTTGGTACATAAAGCTCCGCGCCGCCTGGGATTTTAAATTTCCATTTCACGTGGGGCGGAGAGAGTAGGGTCAGGATTATCGCAAGCACATCGACGTTTCGACCCAAAGAAGTGCGTGATTGACTGATAAGCACGGCGGGTCTTCCTCAGGACAAGGCGATACAAGGGACAGCCAGAATTAATGAAAGAAAGGTCTTCAGGGAATGGTCTACCGTGGGTTGGACTCAAAAGGCAATGACTGAAGTAAGGTCCTTGATGGTGATAAATCGCATCAATGGGGCAGCATAGTTCCGTAGCTCTCAGGCGCTGCTCTGAAAATGGAAAGATCTGCCGTGCATATCAGTCAATCACGCACTTCTTTGGGTCGAAACGTCAACGTGCTTGCGATAATCCTGACCCTACTCTCTCCGCCCCATGTGAAATGGAAATTTAAAATCCCAAGCGGCACGGAGCTTTATGTACCAAGGGATGGATGTCCTTTGAATGACCACTTTCAACAATCCGTACAGCACTGTATATATCTTGTTTACATTTAGCACTTTTTTCGCACCTTTTTTCACCACATCACTTGCGCCGTTGGAACAAATTGTATGTTCATGCACTCTGACAGCCTTCTAATGTCATTTCAACACCATAAAATGTAAAAGAATATATGGATTTATCCTTAAATACAGACTTTGATTGATCCAATTTTGGTGTGTTTCTTGTTTTGTGTTTTTTGATTCATGGTTTTTGTCCTTTCTTCTTTTTCCTTTTCATTGATTATTACTGAAAGGCTGTAATTTTTTTTCTTGACACCACATACAGAAACGTTTCCACTTAAATTGGTATGATTTATTTGTGGATTCTGCTCGTGCTTTAGAAAGAATTTCTCTACACTCTTTAGGTATATTCAATGCTCCAAGCTCATTGACGTCATAGCCGATCCAGGCCGACAAGTGAAGAGAAGTCGGGTTGGGATGGGATGCAGTACTTGGCCCTTGTTCATGGATAGCAGCGGAGTAGCAGTCAGAGGAATGTATTGTTGCTCCGAGTGAAAGAGAAGTTCCTTGTACCAGAACTGCCGGGGCCATTTTGGAGCAATGAGGATTAATCTGCATGGTTCCCTCTTCATTTTCTTTAGGAGCTTTGGTATCAGAGGAATTGGGGGGGTAAGCGTAAGCAAATATTTTTCGACCATCATATAAAAAAAGGCATTTCCCCACGATCCTCTCAGGGGATGCCAGCTTGCGTAATATTGGCATCTCGTTTGTCTGTATTGCAAAAAAGATAGAGTGCCTCACCGAAGGAAAACGTCCTGTAGAACCGTAGAATAGAGTTCCCACTCTTGGCAAGTGGTTGTCAATCTGCTCAATGTGTCTGCAAGCACATTGGATGGATACTCCTGGGAGGTGTTCTACCCTTAATGTTACCTTGTGTTGTAAGGTCCAATTCCAAATTGCTTGTGCCGGACGATAGAGCCACTGATTTTGTTCCGCCCTGTTTAAGTAGTGCATGCTGGTGGTATCCTGGGAAAGAATGAACACAGCGCCAGAGCTATGGCCTTCAATTCTAGGTGATTAATATGTACTGTTTTCTCGACAGTCGTCTATTTGCCACTAACTGATAGCTCCTGAAGATGAGCGCTCCATCCCTCCAAGGACGCATCCGTGGTAATGACAAGTTCTGTTGCATGAGAGAGAAACGTAATCCCTTGAGAAACGTTGGCTGATACCATCTAGCAACGCATAGCTTTTATCATTGTTTGGGTTATCTGAATCACATTGAATGAAGCCAGAACATGCAGCCATTTTTGGTCTAACTGCTCATGTAGAGGATGCATATGAAGTCTGTAGTTTGGTTTCAGAAAAATGCAGGAGGAGCACATTCCCAGGAATGTCTTGTACAGTCGGACAGAAGCGGATTTTCTTTTGCAGAGCTTTTGGATCAGTGTATTGATCTTGTCTTGTCGTTCTGGAGAGACAAATGCTTTGCCTGACTGAGTGTTTAAGACTGCTCCCAGAAACAATGATGTTGTCGGTTCGAGAGTTGATTTCTGTAGGTCTGGTTTGAGACCCAACTGTTTGAATAATGACAGGCATTGTGCAGTATCCACTGTGGCCTGATGGAATGACGGAGCTTTTATGAGCCAATCGTCTAAGTATGGAAAAACCTGAACTCCGTTTAACCTCAAAAGTGCTGCCACTGGGACCATGCACTTGGTGAATATTCTTGTACCCGAGCGTAGTCCAAAGGGGAACACTTTGAACTGAAAGTGTGTGCCGGCTACCTGAAACTGCAGAAACCTCCAATGGCTGCGATTAATTGGGACATGAAAGTATGCGTCTTGAAGATCCAAAGCTGTCATGTAGTACCCATGGTTGAGAAGGTTAAAGGTACCCTGTAGGGTGACCATTTGAAATGACAGTTTTTTCAGGTATTTGTTTAATTGTCGAAGATCTAAAACGGAGCGCCAGTCTCCTGACTTTTTCCTGATCAGGAAGAAACGGGAGTAGAATCCTGTACCCCGTTGAGGCTTTGGAACCTTCTATCAGCCTTTTCTGCAATATGATAGCGACTTCCTTCAAAAGTTGTTTCAGATGAGAAGTAAACAACCTTTTTGGAGGCACATTCGGGGGTTTGCTGACAAATTCCAGGGTATGCCCTTGATGTATGATGTGAACGGGACACACTTGTCTGTTGTTATGCTGGACCATTGGTGAATGTAAAATACGTCTTCCTAGTTGTGTTATGGATTTGGGGAACGTAGCCAGCAGTAAAGAAAGATCATTGCTTTCTGTTGACATCTCGCTCCCTGGTGGGCTGTTTTCCTCTGGATGGTTGTTTGTAAGCCGCTGACCACCTGTACTGTTGCCTATATTGCCCTTGATAAGGCTGGCATTGTTGCCTATAATTCTGGAATACCCCTGTGTAGGAATAAGCACTTTTCCCTCTAGCTCCTCAAAAGGGCTGTTTTTGAAATTGCAATGTTCCTAGGGCCTTGGCGGTGTCAGTATCCACTTTAATGGATTGTAGAGCTTCATCAATATGTTTTACGAATAACGCTCCTCAGTCATAAGGAATGTCCAGGATTTTCATCTAGACTTCCGGTCTGAATGTTGTCGCTTTCAACCAATCTTGCCAGCAAGGACATCTGCTCCATCAAGCTGTCGGAATCCTGTAGAAGCTATATCGACAGCACAGTATCATCTACGAAGAAGCTAAGCTCTCTGCCTTAAATAGAATCTTTGTCATCGGGCTTAACATCCTCTGGCAGAAGATCAATGAACTGTGCCATAGCCGACCACATTTGCCTATCAAATCTCACTAGAATTGACAGAGAATTTGCTGCTCTAACTGTTAATGCGGTCATGCTGGAGAAACGTTTTCCAATCGTGTCCAGTCGACGCCCTTCCCTATCTGGTGGTTTTGTGATGGGGTAGCAGGGTTCCTAGAACGTCTCTGAGCTGCTTGACGGATGACCAAATCTGGTCTCGGTTGTCCAATGAGGCATGCAGGGGCGTCATTCGGTGCCTTGTACTTTTTAATCCAACCTGGGAATGACAGCCGTGACTGTGGCCAGGTTCTTCATTATACGCACTCCTTGCCAAAAAAAAAAAGTATAATATGGATGGCCCTTATTGATTTTTTTTAATTGGTTCCTTAAAATCATAAAGGAAACAGTCTGTCCGAGAAAGGCAATTGGAAACGTTTCGCTGCCCTCTCCATGATATTATGGAAACCTCCAATATCATCCTGAGGGGAGTCCACCGGAGTAGCACTCGGAGGAGATGGTGTAGTTATTAAATAATCATCCCACTCGTTGATAGCGGAAGCATGATCTCGGATCTCTCCTCCTTGATCCCCGGACACATCAGGGTCATGAGTCTGGGGATCCGCCAGAAGTAACGAAGACAGAGGGGTTCCTGGAATTTGTACAGTGCACGGCCTAGGAGGCGGCGTTTTTTGTGCGGTCTGAGTTGAAGGTGGAAGTTGAGGAACAGGAGTAGAGGAAACATGTTCTGGGAATCGTTTATAGTAGTCCTGTAACATTCCTTGAAGATTGGTTACCAAATCCAAGGGCATTTGTATCGAGCACTTTTGAGGAATATATTCAGGATAATGTTGGTATTCCTCCTCATAGTATCCTTCATCATCGATGTCTTGGCATTTTACATTCAATTCTGAAGGACTTTGAGCCACTCTAAAAAGACTTTCTTCATCAGATTCTTCCTCCAATAGGATAGCTGGTGGAAAAGGCAAAACCTTGCTTGGTGATGTGTGGACTGGAAGAAGTACGTCAGCATTAGATTTACCAGTATATAAAAGGTGTTACACTGGCACCAGAGGTGTTAAAGGTGCTGTGGATGACAGATTCTGGGCCACCGTCGACGGTAACTCTCTCGTGGACTAGTATTTCAATATTTTCGCAGGCAAAACCAGAGCTTCTGATGGAAGTAACAGAGTTTGTGTCACCAGAAACCAACCCAGTGCCTTGAGTCCCTTACAGGTGAGTAGCAGCGCTATATAAATTCCTGATTAATTGATTGAAGTATCATCGATGAGGCTGTCGACGACAGTGCCGTCGATGAGGTCGGCGACGGTAATATCGTAGACAAATGTTCATGCGACGGTGATTTCTTCGGGGTATCCGTCGATATGGATGTCTTTGTCGACGGTGCAGGATTCTTAGCCGTCGACGATGTCGAGCAGCGCTTAGATGAACGCTTCGTCGACAAGGTGGAGACTTAGAAGCCGTCGCCGATAACGATGGTCGTCAACGCTGTCGGAGACTATGTTATTTTCAATGGCAATGACACCATAGTGAATGTAGATGTCAGCATCAGTCTCTGTAGATCCCGTGGCCCACGGAAGGGATTTTGAAGACCTTTTGCCAAGACCAAGTTTTTCAGAAGGCGTAGAAGGCTCAGAAGGAACCTTGGAAGGTCTGTGATGAGATTTGTCCTGATATTTCCTTGAATGACCAGGTGTCTAGTGGTGAGATCTTTTTAAGGGCCTTTTAGGGTGTTCAGAAGGCTCCTTATCTGATGATCTCTCTTTTTTTTGCGACTTGACAGATCTAAGGGAATCATCACTTTCTGTCTCAGACACAGGATTGTCTTTAGATTTAAGCCTCTGCAAGCACAAGAGAAGTCTTCCCTCTCTGTCCTCGAGGGTCTTCTGTGAAAAAGTACGACATTTTACAGTCTTTGACTGTGTGGTCAGGATAGAGGCAATAAATGCACTTCTTATGAGGATCATCAATGTGGAAGTCTCTTTTTGCCACAGGTGTTACAAGACCAGAATAATCCCTTTTTTGAATGGTCTGGCAAGTTCAGAAAGTCCCAAGGAGATATACAAAGGAATATATATCTGACCTGATAGAAGTTTCTTGAAAGCAGAAGAAATAACTGATCAGAGCTTAGGGAGACTCCCTTCACACAATGTGGTGTAGAAAATCTGAGGGAACCAGCCTCTGTAGGGAAGGTTCTAGAGGGTGCTGTCGCCCGATTGGTTGGTGTCTAAGTTTGGAATTTTTTTTTTTTTTAAAGAAAAAGGACATAGATAGGCTATTAAATTCATGGCCTAGTGCCATTGTAGCCTATGCTACTAATATGATGGCTTAGATATAATACCGTGGTACTCCCACTTTGATGACGGGGAATGATTCAAGCATGTGAATCTATGAAAGATCCAATACTGGAGAACAAGGTTTGCAAACCAATGCTTCACATGTTGGAAACATAACAATTATTGATGGTTTCAGATAACTTCTTTAGGCCAGTCTATGAAACATCACCTCTCACATCGTACACACCAGTTCCACAAGGCAAAGTGAGGGAGAGACTAATGTTTATCAATAATAAGGCTGTGCAGGGCTACTTATGCAAGCCTGTATGAGTACTGTGTGAACACCTTTCTCCGGAGCAGGCATTGTTTCTGGCATCAGAGAGCGTGGGCTCTCACTTGCATGGGGTCAGAAACATGGCTGTGTTGGCAGGTTAGACGATACCAGTCAGCGAGCACACTAGACAACTGGTAGGTTTTCAGGGGTCACCTCTAAGGAGCCCCCTGGGTGCATGTCATAATAAATTAAACACGGACATCAGTGTGGATTTATTAAGAAGAGGTGTTTGATACCAAATACAATTATTTTCAGTGAAGCCAGTTTGTAACTGGGGAAATTGTGCTGACTAGTACATATACTTAAGATGGCTTCCCTGATAACTTGCAATATCTAGTAATAGGACTAGACATCATAAGGGGATATCTGCTCATGCAGATATGATCGCACCATGTACTATAATGCCCCCTGACTTAAGGCCTGCTGAAGGGGTGACTTACACATAGTACATGCACTGCATGGGCACTGCACACAGACAGTGTGTAATGTTGTGTTTTCAGAAGGGCTTGCACCCTTTCACACATTCTGCAGTGGCAGTCTGTGTGTGGTTTTTGTATGGGTCCCTTAGGGTGGAATAAGTCATGCTGCAGCCCTTAGGGACTCTCTTTAGTACCCATGCCCTAGGTACCAGGGGTACCATTTACTAGGGACTTACAAGGGTGCCAACGTCCTTGCCAACTCGGTTACGATTAGACATTTTGTTTTTAAGGGAAAGAACACTGGCACAGGAGTCTGGTTAGCAGGCTTCAGTGCACTGTCAGAGTAAAAAAAAACAGCATCTAGTAGTTCAATTAGGGGACAAAAAGTGGGGGGACATCAGCAAAGAAGTCCAGCTTCGTACAGCGATAGCTAACAACTACAACATATATTAAACCACTTTTTCTCACAAAAAGATACAATCCTCTGGTGCATTGTATGTCTGTGCATGTATGGTGCAAACACCTGCAAAATGAAATAGCCGCTGCATCTTAGCATCTTTTTTTTTTTTGCTTTTCTCTTTAGCCATTCTGCACAGCATCGCTAAAAACAATTGGCAAAGCCAACAGTCCCAAAAGGGCAGGACATATTGGCTTTGCCAATGTTTGCTTAATTTTTCAAGTCAGGCTGCTGTGGAAGAGTTTCCCCAGCTGCCTGGTGGATGTTTGGGTTATTTTTTTTGTGAACTGACAATCAACAAGTATGGTGCACTGACATTTCCACTGAAAGTGAAATGAGCCAATCGACACATTTCAGCGCACTTCACTTTATAGGCCCTCGGGGTCATATCGTAGAACCAACCAAGATTTGCATGGGGTAGGTGTGTTGCGGGGTGAGCAGCCCCGTGGGCCTGTGCTTCCTCCCACCCCTAAATGCCATTCATTAGTGTTTCTGCCTCCCAGGAGTTGGTTGGGGTGAACACCCATCTGCTTACTTTCCTTTATGGGCTGGGGGAGCGGCCCTCCTGGGCATGAGCTTGTGCTCCCCCTCTAACCCCACGATCCCCTGGGGCACATTAGCCTTTCAACTCCCCCTGGGGGTGGATGGAGGTGTTCACTCACAATCTGACCCCTTGCGAGCCAGAAAGTCTAGTAAACCGGGGTTTTTGGATTACTGTTTTTATTGGGGGTGGGGGTTGGGGGTGGAAATGGGCCCACTGGTCATGGGCCTGTGCACACTCCAAATCCGAGGTCTAATCAGCCTTTCTGGGGGTAGTTGGGCAGGGAACACCCCCACTAGACCACCAGGGAAAATATCAGGCTGCCCCCCCCCTATTTTCCCCAGAACGCACCCAACAGTCTTTACTTGTCCTGGGGTAGATGGATATTAACTCTAATCTACCCCCGGGGGCATAAAACCCACTAGTTATCAAGAATATATTTTATTGTAGAAAATAAATGTGTGTGGGTGGCCACCCTCGTGGTGGGCCTTTCCTCCATCACTAAAACCCAACAAGTCTTTCTGCCCATCTGAGGTGCAGAGCTCCTTTCCCATGGCAAGCAAGAGGAAATTCTGGTTCCTTTGGCAATAGTTTTGACATGTGGATGGCAGAATAGAAGTAAATCCAAATGCTCTCCTATTTGCCATGATGAATGGTTGCACTATTTAGGCCCATGCTCTGTCACCCAGGTGAACCCATGAAACCCAGACATTTTGAAAACTAAATTTTCAGGGGACTCCATGGTGGTGTACCTTGCAAGGATCCCACAATATTTTTCTTTTTACCCATAATGCCCTGCAAACCTTAAACGTTACCTAAAATCATGCATTTTCCTCATTTCTGTGACAGAAAGTTCCAGAATCTATGGGAATCAAATTTCCTACCACACAGCACCCCCCCCTTCACTTGTCCCGATAAAAAAGGTATACCATATGTGTGACACCAACACAAAAGGCCCCAAAAGGCAACATGGAAACATCGGCAATAGGAGTAGTAGCAGTATTCGGGCCATGGTGGACACCCACCCAGGGAAACCTACCAAACCCAAGGCATTTCTGGATACTAGACACACAGAGGAGTCCAGGGTGTTGTGTCTCATGTGAATCCCACAACCGTTTCATAGGCACAATGTCCTGCAAACCTCACCTAAAATTGCACATTTTCTGTGACAGTAAATCCTGGAATCTACAGTGAGCCACAAATTTCCTACCACTCAGCGTTCCCCCAACCCTCCCGATAAAAATGGCAGTCCACTTGGGTGGTTGGACATTGAGCACACAAACGGAATGGATCAAACCAAGACTTCATTTTGGTTTGTTTCCGGTCGCGGTCACTTGGCCCACCCACAAAAGTGAGGTACCATTTTTATAGGGAGACTTGGGGGAGTGTTGGATGGTAAGACATTTTTGGCTACCTGCAGATTACAGAACTTGGTCACATAAATGTGAGGAAAATGTGTGTTTTTAGCTACAGTTTGAGGTGTATACAGGCTTCTGTGAAAAGAAAACCTGGTGAGAGCCATGCAAGTCACGCCACTCTGCATTCCCCGGGTTCCATAGTTTTCAGAAATGTGCAGGTTTGGTCATTTTCCCTGGGTGCCAACGGAGGTAGAGCCCAAATTCCACAGCCACCAACATTGCAGAAAAGGGGTGGTTTTTGGGTGTAAAAATTTGAACCATCCATGTTGTGTTGTGGTACTTCTGCTGCGAGGACTATGCCCACCACACAAATGAGATGCCATTTTTATTGAGACCCTTCGTGGATAATTTCTGGCTCTCTGCAGATTACAGGTCTTTTCCCTCACAGAAATGTGAGGATTTTTTTTTTCTTAGCCAATGTTTGAGGTTTGCAAGGGCTTCTGGGAAAAAACATCTAGTTAGAACCGCAGAAGACACCACCCTGGACAACTCCGGGTGTTTCGTTTTCAGAAATGTCTGGGTATGGTAGGTTTTCCTGGACAGGGGCTGAGCTAGAGGCCAATAATCTGCAGCTACCCACATTGTGAACAAAAAAACACATGGATTCCGTTAGATAAAATAAGATGCCTTCAGGTCTTGTTTTGAGGGTGTACTGTGTCGTAGGTACTAGGCCCAACCATACAAATGGAGTACTTTTTTTGTTGTTTTTTTAAATCAGGAAATGTGAGAATACAGAACGGTATAACATTTGTTATTATCAATTGGATTTCTCTGCATTTATGCCTTTCACAAGTAAGCCAGTGTAAGAAAGAAGATATTTTGCTAAATTCCTTGAATCAAATGCCATTACAAATTCAGAAATGTACAAATAACTGCTCCTAAACTCAGCATCTGATGTACATTTCAGAAATAAATAGGTCTCCTTCAGACCTATTATTGCTCTTTATATCTTACTATATGAATTGCTCTATGCTTGGTACACAATGAAAAACTATTGTAAGGTGCAGCTAACTTGCTGGCTCTGTGCGCCTCGGTTTCTTGGCGAACCAACAAACCCTATATCCCCGTGACCAGAAGGGTCTAGCAGACGTTCTGGTGTATTGCTTTTATAAATGACCCATCTTGACAAGAGGTTACAGATGAAAACGTTGCCACAAATGGCGTTTCATTCCCAATTATTTTTCATTTTTTATTTAAACAGTTCGTCTCTTTGGAAAAACTTTGAGGTATCTACACAAATGACCCCTTGCTGAATTCAGAATGTTGTCTACTTTTCAGAAATGTATAGCTTTCTGGCATCACCCATCAGTTTAACACCCGTTTCCGCTACAAACTGGAAGAAGGCTGAAAGCACAAATATTAGGATAATTTGGCTACTTCTTTGAAAAAAATGCCATAACTGTGGTAAAAAAAATAATGCTTTTTGATACAGCTCTGCATTTTCCTGAAAGCTGGGAAGATTGTGATTTTAGCACAACAAACCTTTTGCTGATGCCATTCTTAGGAGGGGAAAAAAGATACTTTTTTTGCAGCGCACTTTCCCCCCATTTTTTTCCCTCCAAAATCTAGTTATATTTTGGCTATTTTCTCTCTCCTCTCCAAGGGAATCCACAAACCATGGGTACCTTTAGAAACCCCATGATGCTGGGACAAAAATGAGACAAATTCGGCGTGGATACCTAATGTGGGGGAAAAAGTTTGGAAGGCCTAAGCACGAAGTACTCCAAATAGGCAAAAAGGGTTCAGCACTGGGGTGGAAAAGTCTCAGCAGTTAATGAGTTGAGGCCAACAACTATTTGGTATGCTTCTCTGTACGTACTTTCAGGTACAGAAATGCTTTCATAAGCATCACAAGCCTAACAGTCACAATCCTGAACGGGACACAACAGAGCTGAAGAATGAGCATCAGTCACAGCCCTCGTTCTCCAACACGTTTTACAGGGTTTAAACTCTGACAGAAGTGGCAACATGTCAACAAAAAAGAAAGAACTGACAAAAATACTGATATGTTTAATAGCTCCGACCGTGTCCGTTAGAGGAGCTGAAAAAGGAACTCCAGTCACTAGCACACCTGGGAACTTATATTTCTTGTGGGCGTAACCAGATGCCGATCACGACTCCTTGCCAAATCAAGTGACACCGGTGATATTAAGAGCTATGAAACAAATTCTGAATCCAAACTGGCACATGGTAAAGGGGTCAAGTGAGTATTCTGCAGGAGTTCATAGCCATTAGTCCTACTCTCCCACCGAGACCCAACTACAGTGAACACGTGGGTACAGAAGAAAAAAAAATTTAGAGAGGGAGGCACGTCATCAGAGGCTGTGGCCATGGTTCTCAGAAACAAATGGTAAGAAATTTGGTCAAGAGTATGGACAGAGAAGCAGCAGCAGACAGCAAGAGAAAATTACAGTGTGTCTTACATTTCAATCCAATGCTCTATATCAAGTAAAGATCCCACTGGAGTATTACATACGGTTTGGGAGGGGACATGTCTGTCAAACCTATAACAAACAGCATCACATCTGGCAATTTAAACATGAATGGCTGGTCCGGCTAATGCAGAAAGGTCGAGAGGGCAGACAAATATTTTTTTTACACTGCCCACTGCAAGGCCTTTTCTGGCTAAAAAAAAACCAAAGAGAATGCATGATAGCTTAGTTGGTAAGGGGACAGTTTTTCAAGCACACCAGGCAACAAATTTGTCTCGGCACCCAGAGGAGAGGTATCTGGCAGCAAGGATGAAATCTACAACTTCAGTCAGGGGGAGGGGGAGGATTTAAGGGTGGTATTTCACCCAAGTTAAACATTTGTCAATTAGATCTTACCCGCTTAGCCAGGTGAGGTGACGGAGAAGCAGACTGTGCTGTTCTTGGGTCCTGAAGAGCAGCAGACTCGGTACAGCTGGAGGTAGCACTGCCACAGATGGCTAATCCCGGCCCCAAGGTGTGCTGGGCCAGGAGGCCCAAGCAGAAGGCCAGAAACGCAGATCCAGCCGGAGCCACCAGGGAATCCCCCTGACAGACCAGCACAAGGAAAGACTCACTGTGCCGTGTCAGTGGCCTAATCAAGGCACAGTGACACTTTGTGGAGGGGTCCCGAGTGCAGTCTTTGGGGCCCTGATGCAGCCATTCCCCTGGGAGGTCCTGTACGTGTTGTGGGGATATAAACCTGCTGAGGACCAGAACTAATACAGGGCTGACCGATTGCCCTTCCTTGTGCCCTGCTGAGGCCCCCAACAAGACACAGACGCCTCGCACTGCTCTGGGCAAAGAATAGTCGTGATGGCTCTTAATAGTGATCCCCTGCACTGCTGACTAGCAGCAACTTCATAATTATCGCTGCTCTTGCCGCTGTGAACCTCTGGCGGCTTGGCAGACTGCCCTGAACTGCGACATAGGAAGGCCCCTGTGCACTGCATCCCCTGAATTTGTCAGACTTATACGCACAACGGGTGAGTGCTACCCTTATTCACCCCATTGACAAGATGGATAAACAATCCCGCCTTAAGTATGAAGCCTTCAGAAGCCAAAAACACCTGCAACTGGCTGCCCAAAGCGACAGGGTGTTCGAGGAATCAACGCTATGTGAATCTCCATCTTCACATGAAGTCGCCTCTTTCCTCAAAGAGATGAAAACCAGCCTACCAACAATTGATACTAAGACTGACTCACTGACCCGCTAGCTGGATGATATGAAGGAACATCTGGACCACCAACATGTGCGCATAGATATGTCTGAACGAAGGATCTTGGACGTGAAGGATGACGTGGCACAACATACCACGCTGCTAAAGGAGATGGCAACTGAAATGGAGAAGATCATATTAAAGAATGAAGATCTGGAGGCACGATCGTGTAGAAGCAACATCAAGATATGTGGATTGGATGAAACTACATTGATGGGAGCACAGAAGACTATAGAAAAGCTGCTCCAAGACATATTTGAGACAGAGTTGCTCTCCCGCATGCTGGTGACGGGGAGAGCTCATCGCACTTCGGCCCACAAGCCAATCCCGAGAACCCCAACATGCCCCCTCATTGCAAATTTTCTCAATTACAGAGATTGAGACACTATCCTGAGACACGAAAGGGTGCTTGTTTCCGGTTCAGGGAAGACCTGGCTTGGCAGTTCGGGCTGGACTGTTCCCATGAGGCACAGAGTCAAGACTGATTTGCATATAGCTGGGTCTGAACTGAGGTGGCGAAGTGAGCTAAAGAATGATGATGGATTCAACCCAGATCTGTGACTGGGGGTGAGTGTCTGAAAAGTTTCAGCGCTCCGTCCATCATCTCCTTGTGTTTGCTTTGTTCGCCCTAAGTTGGCAGGGTATGCCCAGACGTGGGTCCCTTGCTCACTTTGCCACTGGATTCAAGCTAGCCTGGCTGATGAAGGGCGTTTCCCAGAAACCGGTCCTAGGATGCTTGTTTCCGGTTCAGGGAAGACCTGGCTTGGCAGTTCGGGCTGGACTGTTCCCATGAGGCACAGGGTCAAGACTGATTTGCATATAGCTGGGTCTGAACTGAGGTGGCGAAGTGAGCTAAAAAATGATGGATTCAATCCAGATGTGACTGGGGGTGAGTGTCTAAAAAGTTTCAGCGCTCCGTCCATCATCTCCTTGTGCTTGCTTTACACGAAACAAACGTAACATTCAATATGACAGTATGTCCTTGTCATTCTTCCTTGATTTTACACAAAGCGTACAGGACGCAGAGTGGAAATTTGCCTCAATCAAAAACCGCAGGATATGGTGATCCAATACGCCATGCTTTACCCAGCCCGGCTTCGATTCACTTTGCAGGGCAAAACATTGATATTTATGGACCCAAAGGAGGCGGCCTCAAACCTTAACAAGTTTGACAAAAACAAGAGTGCAACACATTCTGACCGCAGAGTCATACTGAAACGAGATCTGTTTGATGTTGAATAAAAGGTTCAACCTTGCACCAACAATACCTTACACTAATGAACAAGGCTGCTATGGCATACTTCACATGAGCGATGTAGACCCGTGACCTTTCACCAGGAATGGACCCGGTGATAGCTGCAACCTCATACTTTTCAGACTCCTAATCTCCCCACTGATCAGCTAATCTTTACCTCATCAGCTGCAGTGGCCTATTGCATGACTGTCTTTTCTCCGGCCCTTCTAGTCAAGGTATCATTGAACTTCCTAGCTACCCATCTATGCTACTGTTCATGTCTTTTTTTTGTCCTCATTCACCTCAGGCCACAGTGAGCAAACTAGCCGCCAGTACCTTGTACGTTATTGGAAGGCCGGGGGGGAAACGCTCACCTGCTGGTACGTCTGCGGACTTGGATGGCACAGTCCCAAAAGAAATTGCACGGTCACTCTCCAATGTAATCCAGTTAACACCGACGACTGTTGATGTTGGCGATATAGGAACGGGGAGTGCCCAACACAGTCTGGAGAGATCCACAGAGGCATAATCACAGGACCCATTTCCGTTAAAAGAGGATACATGTTTTAGGTTTCTTATCAGTTCTCACATACCTCAGCATTTGACCATCTCAATAGAAAATACCAGTATGCTTTCTTCCTCCTACTCTGGGTCCCACTCAAATCCAGCCTGGATATCAGAAAAACCGAAGACAACCACTCAGCATGCAGTGGAGACTAGCATTCTACCCATTTTTTACATATTTCCCTCCTGGCCAAAAGCATAGCGTAGAAAAGGAAGGACCTTGCTGAGCCAGTAACTTCGCTGGAAATCCCAAAAATTATCAGGGAGCGGCTTATTCGAATTTGAAGGCCCAAAATATCTGAGATAGTTTTGCCCACTTTTACCCAAAAGTCAGCAATAGCCGGGTATTCCTTAAACATATGTAGATCAGATGCTTTCTCCAAACCACATTTCTTGCATCTGTCTGGGGGCCCTGCCGTCATCTTTGACAACCTTTGGTGGGGTCGGTAAGCCCTGTGAATCGTGAACAGGTGGTTTCTTCTTACCCATGCCGGTTTAACTGTGGCGAACAGGATGCTAAAAGATGTTTGCCAAAGGTGTTTCCAAGGTTCATCAGGTAAGCAGGCGCCCCACAGTTCCTCCGCCAGTTTAAAATCACCATCGATTGCCTCTTCAATGCTCCAATACCAAGTGGAGACCTCCTTCTTCCCTCTCAGTCTTCTCACCAGCTGTTCCTCTAAAGTATTGCCTATACATATAGGTGATTTCAGGTTTTGGGCCCAACTTTGAAGTTGAATATATTTGAATTTGGAGATGCCCCCTTCCAAAATAGTATAAAACATTGACCAGGGTAGAAGTGTGCCTTCTTGAGCTAAGTCCCCCCACACCTTCAGCCCGGCCTCTCTAAGTGGCTATGCTAGTTTATCTCTTAGGCACTCCGGTGCACCAGGGGAATCCCACAATGGGGCCAAACTAGAAAAATAGCTGAGGCCCGTCAGCCGTCTGATATTTACCCATGTGTAGGAAAGTGGGTTTCTGTTGCAGTAACCCCCCCACTTTTTGCCAGACTACTGAGGACGCTTTTTCTTGGTGTGCCCTGGGTCCCTGCCAATCAGGTTCCCAGGGCCTGTGTTCTTTCCTCAAAACTAACCCAATTGGCATCTCTGACCACAGGTCAGCCCCTGGTAAATGGTACCAAAGGTACCAGGGCACTGTGACCAGGGAAGACCTCGAAGGGCTGCAGCACTTATTGTGCCACCCTTGGAGGCCCTGTACCTTTACACACACACACTGCCTTTGCAGGCTGCGTGTTTTGGTGCATAACAAAGTGAAGAGTCGACATGGCACACATCCCTGTGTGCCATGCCTACAACCCACTGCCCTGGCATAGATCAGTCACCCCTCTAGCTGGGTGCCCTATGCAAGTGGTGAGGGTACAGGTGCATGAGCCCTGTACCCCTACAGTGTCTAAGTCCATTCTTAGACATTGTAAGTGCAGTGCTGCCATTAAGAGTATATGGTGCTGGGAGTTTGTCATTACGAACTCCACAGCACCATAATGGCTAGACTGAAAACTGAGAAATTTGGTATCAAACTTCTCAGCACATTAAACCCACACTGATGCCAGTGTGGGATTTAATGAAAAATGCAAACAGAGGGCATCTCAGAGATGCCCCTGAAAACTAACCCACCACTAGTGTCCAGGCTGAGTGGCTGCTTTCAGCTGCCACCACCAGACATGTTTCTGGACCCCTGGGTCGAGAGCTCTGGGGTCTGAAACAATGCACATCCTGGGACGAGGTGCCAAACCTCATCCCCCAGGATGGGCAGGGTTCACGAAAAGGGGAAGCTTCAAAGGCCCGCCTTTGTGAGCCTCCCCAGACCATTTGCTGCTTTCAGCAACTGGTCCCCACTGGTTCTAACCCCCACTTTGGGCGGGAGAACCGGCGGGAAAAACAAGTGAGGGAGAGAGGTGTGCCCACCTCTGCCAACTCCACCCCTCAGGTGGGGGTGGCGAGGTGAAGCACAACTTCGAGTCCCCGCCATCTTGAGGACGGGGGTACCCAACCAACCAGGGACAGGCTCCTGCCCCCCTCCCACTGGAGGGTGGCACAATAGGGGGTGTACCCACCCCAGGGAAGGGACCCATTGGTCCCTGCCCTTTACCTACCTGTAACGCCCCTAAATCTAGTATTTAGGGGGCACCCTGAACCTTGCTTCCTCAGATCCAGAAACGACAAGAAAAGAAGAAGAAGGACCGAACAGCCGTGCAGCCAGCTAACAAGAGGAAGACGCCCACTGACTTGGCGCCAGCCCTACAGGCCAGTCTCCCCTCGAACCTGCTCCTGCGAAATCCCGGTGTGTCCTGCAGCCAGCAACCTCAAAACCCCGGAGAACCTGCCTGCCTTCACTTCCAAAGACTGCTTCTCCCGTGAACACCGGATTTGTTCAACTGCAACCTCTGGCAGCAGCCGGAGACAGCGAATCCAGCCCACTCTGCACCCGCTGAACCCGGCCCGAGCGGAAAAACACCACGAGGAGGTCACCCCGGCGATCCTGACCCGAGATCCAGCGACCCCTGACCTGCCTCAAGCCTCCAGCCGACGCCTGCAGCCTAAATCCAGAAGGCGCCCTTGACCGTGACCCGGAGCTGGTAAGAAGATCCAACCCCAAAAGGCACCCCTGCACCCGACGCCCCACGGCCTTGTGTGCCCAAACCAACGGTGCCTAACCAACCCCTAACTTCCCAACTTACCTCTCGAAGTGGTGGTCGCACCCAGAAGTCCTTAGTCTCCCTGCCTGCAGTGCTTTTGCAAACCGGAGGTTCTCCATTGAAAACAGGGCGCCCGACGTCGAAACAGCACCCTGCACCCGGCCGCCCTAGTGCCGCTGAGGGTGCACCTTTGGTGCTACTTTGTTTCCCCATTTGCCCTGACCTAAACCCTAGGAGCTTTGCTCCCACAACCCAGTGGCCTGCTTGCCAGCAGCCACCAACCGGAGGCCCTCTATCCCCCATTGGATAACATTGGGCCTCAACACTCTGCACCCGGCCGCCCTAGTGCCGCTGAGGGTGTAACAACAGTGCATCACTGACCCTGGGGGACCCCTGAGTCTAACCCCAGAACCTTAACTCCCACAGTCGATAACTTACCTATGAACCGATAACCTGTTTTTCCTCCATAGGATAACATTGACAATTTTCTTTCAAAGAGTTTCTAAGTGTGGAGTTTTGAAATCTAAAAATATTCTTTAAAAATCGCACGAATAACCAAAACGTATTTACTTACCTGTTTGCAGGAAATGTCCCAGTGCTGAATCTAAGTACCCAGCACTGAGTTAGAAAAGTAACGTAAAAAGTAACTTACCCGCAATTTACTGAAAAAGCCTATTCATTTTAATGTACTGTATTTGCTAAGTATTGCAACCTACTGCATCCCCTGTAAATCAAACAAAGTACAATTCCTATTGCATTTTCAAACTGTTCTACAATCAGCAACTTATGACTGTAAAGTATTTTATGCTTACCTGTGCCAGGCTTGCTTGGTTCTAAAATAAAACAGTATATTTTTTATACAAAAACAATTGGTCTAGAGTTCAGTCCTTGAGTGTGTGAATTCATTTGCTGACTGAGTGGGTACATCAAATGCTTAACACTGTCCTCTGATATTGCCTTACTGCTCGACCACTCTACCACAAATAGAGAGTAAGGTTCTATCTAACTTTAACCTCTGCCTACCTCTGGGGTCAGTTGGACTCTATACACACTATACCTCATTTTGGTGTAGTATATATAGAGCCAGTTTCCTACATTGGTGGATCAGCGATGGGATACACAACTTTGCATTTGTTGGACTACTTGGTTACCACCTGATCACACGATAGAACTCTGAAATTGCCTTTAGAATTCAGATTTTTTCAAATTGCCATTTTTGCAAAACTACTAAAAGTCTTGTTAGGGCCTTGCTTAAGTCCCTTTAGAATTTTAGAAAATAAAAATCACTGTAGTCAAGGGTAGAGGGGTTAGAACTTTTTTGTTAGAATGTCTCAAAAACAGAACCCAGCAATTAGTGAAGATAACCTTAATGACATACAGGACATGGTTGAGGAGCTTGACCTCAACCCTTACCTTCACTTGTCTTTCAAGGAAATAAGGTCCTTATGTAAAATTAAAAACATACCAATGGGCCCCAATCCAACCAAACAAAAGCTCCAGGAGCTGTTGGCTGAGTATGCAAAGGCCCACCCCTCTGAACATGGTGATGGCCAGTCGGAGGGAGAAGGAGGTGAGGAGGATGGAGATAGGTGCCCACCTCCACCACTTCCTAGGGAAGGAAGGGACCCTGTGCCCTTACTTCCAAGAATCAACATCTGGGGACCTAGAGGCCACACAGGTGGCTCAGGTTCTGGTGAGGACATTGAGGACAGCCTCAATGAGGAGGACAGACTTTTAGCAAGGCTGATCAAAAGACTGGACCTAGAGACCAGACTCCTGGCTCTAGAGAAAGAAAGAAAGGAGATGGGGTTGGCACCCATCAATGGTGGCAGCAATCAAAATAATAAGGCTAGAGAGCAATCTTATGATCCTAAAATCCCCAAAGGGATTGTCCCTAAATATGAGGAGGGTGATGATATCTCCAAGTGGTTCACAGCCTTTGAGAGGGCTTGTGAAGCCAGAAGGGTGAAGAAGACTTCCTGGGGGGCACTCCTTTGGGAACTGTTCTATGGTAACTGCAGAGACAGACTCCTGACCCTTTCTGGGGCAGATGCTGGGTCCCATGACCTCATGAAGAGAACTCCGAATAAGTGATTTGGACTCACAACTGAGGAGTACAGAATTAGATTCAGGGGGGCTCACAAAACCCAAAACCAGTCCTGGATTGATTTTGTAGACTACTCAGTAAAGACACTAGGTGGCTGGTTAACTGGAAACAATGTGCATGACTTTAATGGAATTTACAACCTGTTTATGAAGGAACACACATTAAGTAATTGCATTGATGAAAAGTTGCATCAGTACCTGGTAGACCTAGGTCCACTTTCTCCCCAAGAATTGGGAAAGAAGGCAGACCACTGGGTCAAAACAAGGGTAACTAGGACGTCCACTGGGGCTGACCAAAAGAAAGGGGTTACAAAACCTCCCCAGAGGAAAGACAGTGAACCCCTTAATGATAAAAGTAAGGAGTCCCAGGTAGCTCCCCAAAAACCTGTCCAGGAGGGTGGGCCCAAAGACACCTCACAAACTAAAACAGGGTACCAAGGTAAGAATTGGGATCCCAACAGAGCATGGTGTCACAACTGTCAAAAGGCAGGACACCACACCAAGGACCCTAGCTGTCCTAAAAACAAAGCCCCTAGTACAGCTCCAGGGGTGACTAGTGTAGCTCCAGGGTTTGCCAGTGTAGCTTTGGAGGAGGGGTCCTCAGATGAAGAAGTCCTCCTAGCCTTCAACTGGAAAATGGGCCCAAGAGGTAAGCTGGAAGTTCCAGAGGGGAGTAGACACTTCCACCACCTACTGGTGAATGGAATCCCGGCCACTGCCTTGAGAGATACCTGTGCCAGTCACACAGTGGTGCATGACAGGTTGGTTCTCTCAAACCAGTATGTCCCAGGGGAAACAAAAAGAGTAAGGACTGTCCCAGGGGGGGTGGGGGGGGGGGGGTCACTGTTAGGCCTGTGACTGTATTGCTCTTAGAAATAGCTGGGTCCCTTAGATGGAGAAAGGTGGTAGTCAGTAAAGACCTCCCCCTTGATTGTCTCCTGGGGAATGACCACCCAGAGGTTGGTCTGAGCCAAAGAGAGGTGCTGGTCCAATGCCAGGCCTCACCCAAGAAATCTGGGGGGGCTCAACCTGCAGTTAGTGCAGCTAAGCCCCAAAAGAAAAAGAATAAACAGTGTAGGAAAGGTGGGCAACTGTTAGCCACAGTTCCAGTGGGCCAGGGAGATTCTATCCCAGTAAGGGAGAACTCCAAAAGTGGCACTGGTAAAGTCCCCACTAGCCAACAAAAAGACCTGACTAGTCAGGCAACTGTCCAGCTTGAGTTGGTGGCTCCTCAGCTGGCATAACAGAGGGTGGAGGAAGGGTGTTCACTACCAAGTGTAGTGAACCCCCCACCCTAAAACAGCAGGCAGGCAGCCAGAACCCAAAGAAGCCTGTAAGATAGCCCCTTCACTTACCAGTCAGGAGCTAAAGGTGTGGTTCTGGGCACTGACAGCTGTCAGCAGCCTCTGCTGGGTGTTAGCCTTCATGGCAGCACTGTCCTTGGCATGGTGGCCTAGCCCCCTGCCAAATAGCAAGTTAGGCCCCCTGACCCTATTGGTCATGGTGGGGTTGCTCAAGCTGTGGGTGACCTCTGTGGGTAAGCTGGGCTTTGTCCTGGCTAAGTTAGAATTTGCAGAGGTGGGCACCTCTGAACCTAAACTAAAAAGATGGGGTGAAGACACTAAAGAGCTAGGAAAGGGGCATTGGGAATTAGGTCCTGAAACTGTTGAGGTAGGCCAGCTCCCCAAAGGGACTGACCTGGACAGAAGGATGTAAGGCAGAGTAGGCCCTGCAACTTTCAAACCACTTCCTCTACTCTTCCTCGCCTGAAAGACTAGGAAGACTCTCCCAGCTTTGGCAGAGTCTCCTGGCCTTTGGGCGGGGGGGGGCTTGTGTAGGAAGGAAAATGCTACATACCAGTATGCATCTGTTCTTGGCATGTAGAGCTGTAGATTCGTATACTTGTGCATAGATCGCCATCTGGTGTTGGGCTCGGATGTTTGCACTTTGTTTTTGTCTTGGTAGAAGTCTTTGTAGTCACGAGGTAGGTGACTCCTCCTTAGGACGATAGTGCGCATGGGCATCTACTCCATCTCCAGATTGTTTTGCCATGGAGGGTTATGATGGAGTTAGTAAGAAATAGAAAAGGATGTCCATGTGTAATGTATCTAAGTAAGATAGTACTGGAACAGAGAGAGGTATCCGGGGAGGTGGGTGGACGTATACGAATCTACAGCTCTACATGCCAAGAACAGATGCATACTGGTAAGTAGCATTTTCCGTTCGAGGCATACGAGCTGTAGATCGTATACTTGTGCATAGACTATACAGCAGTTATCTTCTTAGCGGTGGCTACCTGTATCTGTTGCAATGGTTTAAAAAAGTGTTCTTAATACAGCCTGGCCCACACTAGCTTGTTGTTTTGCTTGCACGTCTACACAATAGTGTTTTGTGAACGTGTGTGGAGTAGACCAAATTGCTGCTTTGCAGATGTCATCTAGGGGAATGTTCCCTAAGAATGCCATAGATGCCCCTAGTTTACGTGTGGAGTGAGCCCTAGGGGGAATGGTTAAGGTGCATTTGGCTTTAGCATAGCATATTTGGATGCATTTAACAATCCACCCTGCAATCCCTGTTTTTGAGATAGGATTGCCTTTATGAGGTGGGGAGAAAGCTACAAAAAGTTGGTTAGTGTTTCTAAAGGATTTTGTTCTTTCAATGTAGTAAAGTATCGCTCTTTTTACATCTAGTGTGTGAAGAGCTCGTTCTGCTACCGAGTCTGGTAGAGGGAAAAATACTGGGAGTTCTACAGACTGGTTAAGGTGGAAAGGAGACACTACTTTAGGTAGAAATTTTGGGTTAGTCCTAAGAACCACTTTATGATGATGAATTTGCAGAAATGGTTCTTGTATGGTTAATGCCTGGAGTTCAAGGACTCTTCTGAGAGAGGTGATTGCGACCAGGAAAGCTACTTTCCAGGTTCGAAATTGTAATTCGCATTTATGCAGAGGTTCAAATGGGGGACCCATGAGCCTGGTAAGGACCACATTTAAGTTCCGTATTGGTGAAGGTGGAACTCTAGGTGGGATTATTCTTTTGAGTCCTTCCATAAATGCTTTGATAGCTGGTACTCTAAATAAAGACAAATGTTGTCTGTTTTGGAGATATGCTGCTATTGCAGCGAGATGTAGTCTAATGGATGTATAGGCTAGGTTACATTGTTGTAGATGCAAGAGGTAACAGATGATGTTTTGAATAGAAGCATCTAGTGCGTTGATTTTGTTATTGGTACAGTAAATCACAAATGTTTTCCACTTAGCGGCATAGCAAGCTCTAGTGGTAGGACGTCTAGCCTGTTTAATGATGTTCATGCAGTCTGGCGGAAGATTGAGATAACCAAACTCTAAGACTTCAGGAGCAAGATCGCAAGGTTGAGTTGACTGGGATCTGGATGCCTTATCTCTCCATGGTTCTGAGTGAGAAGCTTGGGTGAGAGGCGTAGCTTTTGATGAGGAACTACTGATAGTTTCAAGAGGGTTGTGAACCATGGTTGTCGGGCCCATGTTGGTGCCACCAGGATCATTCTGAGGGAATGCTGTTTGAGCTTCCGAACCACTAAGGGAATGAGTGGGAGAGGCGGAAAAGCGTAAGCAAATTTGTCTGACCAGTTGATCCATAGCGCATTGCCTTTGGACAATGGGTGTGGATACCTGGATGCGAAGCTTGGGCATTTTGCGTTTTGGTGTGTGGCGAACAGGTCTATTTCTGGGTAGCCCCACATCTGAAAGAATGGAAGCAGAACTTGAGGATGAAGTTCCCATTCGTGGATCTGCTGTTTTTGACGACTGAGCAGATCTGCAATCTGATTTTGTACTCCTGGGAGGTGTTCTGCAAGGAGGTATATGTTTTGCGGAATGGCCCACCTCCATAAGCTTTGAGCTAGGTGTGAACGCTGCAGAGTGTCCCCCCCCCTGTTTTTGTATGTAATACATTGCTGTCATGTTGTCTGTATGGATCAGGACAGCTTTGCCTACTAGGTGGAGCTGAAATGATTTTAGTGCCAGGAAGATCGCTAGCAATTCCAGATAATTTATGTGGAATTGTTTTTGTTGAGGGGCCCATATGCCCTGAATGGTATGATTTTGAAGATAAGCTCGCCAGCCGGTGAGCGATCCGTCTGTTGTGAGCACTATCTGTGGAACCGGGTCTAGGAACGGCCGCCCTTTGGAAAGGTTTTGAGTGTTCCACCACTGCAGAGAGCGATGTGTGCGGCTGTCCACCAACACCAGATCTGTTAGCTGACCTTGAGCCTGGTTCCACTGACGTGCCAAACACTCCTGTAAGGGACGCATTTGGAGTCTTGCGTAAGGGACTATCAGAATGCAAGAAGCCATCATCCCTATTAACTGCATGAACACTCGTGCTGGTAATGAGTGTTGAGGCGTAAATTTTGATATGAGGACTTGTATGGTGCTTATTCTGACTGGGTTGGGATATGCTAGAGCTTTTGAAGTGTTTATTGTAGCTCCTAGATATTGTTGTGTGTTGGACGGTTGGAGATGGGATTTGGAGAGGTTGACTGTGAATCCCAAATTGTGCAGCAAGTGTATTGTTTTGCATGTGTGTTGAACACAGCAGCTGTGTGACTTGGCTTTTATGAGCCAGACGCCCAGATAAGGGAAAATGTGAATATGTTGTCTTCTTAAGTGAGCCGCCACTACTGCGAGGCACTTGGTGATGACTCTGGGTGCTGTGGTTACTCCGAATGGGAGGACTTTGAATTGGTAGTGTTGTCCGTTGATCACAAACCTGAGATATTTCCTGTGAGCGGGGTGAATGGGAATGTGAAAATAGGCGTCCTTTAAATCTAGAGTGGATAGAAAGTCGCCTTGTTGGAGTAGTGGGAGTACCTGTTGGAGAGTGACCATATGAAAATGGTCTGACTGAATGTATAGGTTTAATGGCCTGAGGTCCAGTATTGGTCTGAGAGAGCCGTCCTTTTTTGGTATTAGAAAGTATAGTGAATACACTCCTGTGCCTTGATGAGGCAAAGGGACTGGTTCTATTGCATGTTTTTGTAACAGGGAGAGAACCTCTTGTTGGAGAAGAGTGAGATGTTCGGAGGACATTGGGCGTTCTCTGGGAGGAATGTTTGGTGGAGTACCAGTGAGTTCCAGGCAATAACCATACTGGATAATTTGTCTTACCCACTGGTCTGTTGTAATGGAATTCCAGACATGTAGGAACTTTGATAGGCGTCCCCCGACAGGAGTGGAATGGTCTGGGGGAAGCGGAGGGAAGTCACTGCTTGTTTGCAGGGGAAGTGCGGGTGGAATTATTTTTGCCTCTTCCCCTATTGTTGTTTCCTCTATAGCCTCCTCGATAGTACCCCCGGGAGGAGGAAGGTTGATTTTGGTTTTTGTAAGTAGAGGAGGTATTCTCTGATGAAATTGTTTTGGAGCCGCCCCTATAAAAGGAGCGACGAAAGGAGCCTCTGTTGGAGGGTAGTTGTAGGGCTCCCATAGATTTGGCAGTTTCGGTATCTTTCTTCATTTTTTCTAATGAAGAGTCTACATTTGGTCCAAAAAGATGTTGTTGGTCAAAGGGTTGGTTTAGTATCGCTGACTGTACTTCTTGTTTGAACCCTGAGATTCGAAACCAAGCATGTCGGCGTAGCAAGATGCTGGTGTTAATGCCACGGGATGCTGTGTCAGCGGCATCAAGTGCACATTTTATAGAGGGGTTTGTAATTAATTTGCCCTCTTGAATGAAGTCGTTGGCTTTACTTTTGTATTGATCTGGTAAATGCTGCATTAGCTTTTCCAGTTCATCATAATGCGCTCTGTCATAGCGTGCTAGGAGGGCTTGCGCATTGGCAATACGCCAACTATTAGCGGCTTGTGACGCAATTCGTTTGCCTGACGCGTCTATGAGCTTTGACTCCTTATCTGGTGGGGGTGCGTCGCCTGTGGCTTGTGAATTGGCTCGCTTGAGGGCATTAGATACAACAAGGGAGTCTAGGGGGACTTGACCTTTAATATAGACTGGGTCCGTAGGAGCAGCTTTATATTTTTTATCAACTCTTGGGGTGAGGATTTGTGCTCTAACTGGGTCCTTGAATACTTCATCAGTTTGCTTTAGCATGCCTTTTAACATTGGCAATGTGTTAGTTGATCTTTGGGATGGAGCGAAAGTTTCCATGAGGAAATCCTCCTCTAATGGGTCAGTGTGTAATTCTACCCCATGATATAGAGCAGCCCTATTGATAAGCTGTGCGAATCCTATATTATCATCGGGTGGTGATGGTCTGGAAGGATATAGGTCCGGATCATTAGTATTGTCTGGGTCTTTATCGTAGTCATCCCATGGATCTGGGTCTTGTGGTATGGTGTGATGGTCATTATCCCCATCCCCGTCTCCTTCTGTATTAGTATCGTCATCTGTGTCATTATCCACCTGTGGGTCAGGGGAGAAATGAGGTAGTGGTGAGTTATATGAAGATATTAGTAAGTTAGGATCAATAGGTGGAGGAGAGGGAGGCATGTAAGGGGGAAAGGGGTTGGTACCAATGTCCTTCCTCTTTTTGGGAGGTATATGGTGTTCCTCTGAAATGTCCTGTTTTCGTTTCTTAGGAAGGGTAGCTACAAGATGTCCAGTTGTTGGATCAATATGCAGTTTCTTTTGCTTGGGATCCATTGGTTCTTGAAAGGAAGTTCCTTAGGTGGTAATTACTTCTCTTTGGGTGTTTCAGAGGGTATTTTATGGGCAGTGTGTTTTTTCGGTTCCGAATCCTTTGGTGCATGGTGTTTATGCACCGAAGGTTTGTCTTTTGGAACTTTCGGTTCCGAAGGTTTGTCTTTAACTTTTGGATCCGAAGGCTTATCTTTGGGTTTCGGCTCCGAAGATTTGGGCTTAGTTATTGCCGGTTCCGAAATCTTTGGTTTATGAGGTTTCGGGTCGGAGTCTTTCGGTGCAGAAGATGACTTCGGTGCCGGTATCGGGGCATCGGTTCCATGCTTGGATTTGGTTTTCGGTGCCGGAGATGGAGTTTCGGTACCGTGGGGACGGCTCGATCCCGAGCTGGAGGCTTTGTCTTTCGGTTTCATAGCCGGGCCGGAGCATCTGAATCATGTTTTTGGTGTTTCCCTAGGCCCGAGGGCGAAGGTAGTACCGGAGCCTTCGTGGGTTTTTCGGTGACTTGGGGCTTGTTACTCACAGTTCGTTGACCTGGAGTGATGTGAGAGTCTTCCTCCATGTCGGAGTCGTCAGCTTCAGACACGGAGATTTCTTCCTCTTGATCGACGCTGTGCTGATGAGTCACTCTGTTCTCCAAAGATGTCCGGCACCGGGCTAGTGCCGCGTCTCATCTCATGATCAACAGGCCACGCAGCTGCTTTCTTCGTGCTCCGGGGAGAGGCACAGATTACAAACCTCGTGTAGGTCTGTGTGTGGAAATTTAGCTCCACACCCGGGGCATTTTTTAAATGGAGTCCGTTCCATCGACTGCTGGCGTGGTCGGCACGGGTAGGCCTTGCAGCCCGCGTCGAAGCTCTCGATCGAAGTGGCTGGATTTCAACGATGGGCAAAGGGGAAAACCTTGATCGAAACAATACCATCGAGGGGAATGATTGCGCGTCGAAAGGTTCGAAAACGATCCCGAACCGGAGCGCAGCAATACACATCCGAACCCGATGGCGGAAAAAAACAATCTGGAGATGGAGTCGATGCCCATGCGCACTATCGTCCTAAGGAGGAGTCACCTACCTCGTGACTACAAAGACTTCTACCAAGACAAAAACAAAGTGCAAACATCCGAGCCCAACACCAGATGGCGATCTATGCACAAGTATACGATCTACAGCTCATATGCCTCGAACAGTGGGTTTCTGTTGCAGTAACCACCCCCCCACTTTTTGCCAGACTACTGAGGCACTTTTTCTTGGTGTGCCCTGGGTCCCTGCCAATCAGGTTCCCAGGGCCTGTGTTCTTTCCTCAAAACTAACTCAATTGGCATCTCTCGTCACAGGTCAGCCCCTGGTAAATGGTACCACAGGTACCCAGGGCACTGTGACCAGGGAAGACCTCGAAGGGCTGCAGCACTTATTGTGCCACCCTTGGAGGCCCTGTACCTTTACACACACAGCCTTTGCAGGCTGCGTGTTTTGGTGCAGAACAAAGTGAAGAGTCGACATGACACACATCCCTGTGTGCCATGCCTACAACACACTGCCCTGGCATAGATCAGTCACTCCTCTAGCTGGGTGCCCTATGCCAGTGGTGAGGGTACAGGTGCATGAGCCCTGTACCCCTACAGTGTCCAAGTCCATTCTTAGACATTGTAAGTGCAGTGCTGCCATTAAGAGTATATGGTGCTGGGAGCTTGTCATTACGAACTCCACAGCACCATAATGGCTACACTGAAAACTGAGAAGTTTGGTATCAAACTTCTCAGCACATTAAACCCACACTGATGCCAGTGTGGAATTTAATAAAAAATGCAAACAGAGGGCATCTCAGAGATGCCCCCTGAAAACTAACCCACCACTAGTGTCCAGGCTGAGTGGCTGCTTTCAGCTGCCACCACCAGACATGTTTCTGGACCCCTGGGTCGAGAGCTCTGGGGTCTGAAACAATGCACATCCTGGGACGAGGTGCCAAACCTCATCCCCCAGGATGGGCAGGGTTCACGAAAAGGGGAAGCTTCAAAGGCCCGCCTTTGTGAGCCTCCCCAGACCATTTGCTGCTTTCAGCAACTGGTCCCCACTGGTTCTAACCCCCACTTTGGGCGGAAGAACCGGCGGGAAAAACAAGTGAGGGAGAGAGGTGTGCCCACCTCTGCCAACTCCACCCCTCAGGTGGGGGTGGCGAGGTGAAGCACAACTTCGAGTCCCCGCCATCTTGAGGACGGGGGGACCCAACCAACCAGGGACAGGCTCCTGCCCCCCTCCCACTGGAGGGTGGCACAATAGGGGGTGTACCCACCCCAGGGAAGGGACCCATTGGTCCCAGCCCTTTACCTACCTGTAACGCCCCTAAATCTAGTATTTAGGGGGCACCCTGAACCTTGCTTCCTCAGATCCAGAAACGACAAGAAAAGAAGAAGGACCGAACAGCCGTGCAGCCAGCTAACAAGAGGAAGACGCCCACTGACTTGGCGCCAGCCCTACAGGCCAGTCTCCCCTCGAACCTGCTCCTGCGAAATCCCGGTGTGTCCTGCAGCCAGCAACCTCAAAAACCCCGGAGAACCTGCCTGCCTTCACTTCCAAAGACTGCTTCTCCCGTGAACACCGGATTTGTTCAACTGCAACCTCTGGCAGCAGCCGGAGACAGCGAATCCAGCCCACTCTGCACCCGCTGAACCCGGCCCGAGCTCGAGTGGAAAAACACCACGAGGAGGTCACCCTGGCGATCCTGACCCGAGATCCAGCGACCCCTGACCTGCCTCAAGCCTCCAGCCGACGCCTGCAGCCTAAATCCAGAAGGCGCCCTTGACCGCGACCCGGAGCTGGTAAGAAGATCCAACCCCAAAAGGCACCCCTGCACCCGACGCCCCACGGCCTTGTGTGCCCAAACCAACGGTGCCTAACCAACCCCTAACTTCCCAACTTACCTCTCGAAGTGGTGGTCGCACCCAGAAGTCCTTCGTCTCCCTGCCTGCAGTGCTTTTGCAAACCGGAGGTTCTCCATTGAAAACAACAGGGCGCCCGACGTCGAAACAGCACCCTGCACCCGGCCGCCCTAGTGCCGCTGAGGGTGCACCTTTGGTGCTACTTTGTTTCCCCATTTGCCCTGACCTAAACCCTAGGAGCTTTGCTCCCACAACCCAGTGGCCTGCTTGCCAGCAGCCACCAACCGGAGGCCCTCTATCCCCCATTGGATAACATTGGGCCTCAACACTCTGCACCCGGCCGCCCTAGTGCCGCTGAGGGTGTAACAAGAGTGCATCACTGACCCTGGGGGAACCCGGAGTCTAGCCCCAGAACCTTAACTCCCACAGTCGATAACTTACCTTTGAACCGATGACCTGTTTGTCATCCATAGGATAACATTGACAATTTTCTTCCAAAAGTTTCTAAGTGTGGAGTTTTGAAATCTAAAAATATTCTTTCAAAATCGCACGAATAACCAAAACGGATTTACTTACCTGTTTGCAGGAAATGTCCCAGTGCTGAATCTAGGTATCCAGCACTGAGTTAAAAAAGTAACTTACCTGCAATTTACTGAAAAAGCCTATTCATTTCAATGTACTGTATTTGCTAAGTATTGCAACCTACTGCATCCCCTGTAAATCAAAGTACAATTCCTATTGCATTTTCAAACTGTTCTACAATCAGCAACTTATGACTGTAAAGTATTTCATGCTTACCTGTGCCAGACTTGCTTGGTTCTAAAATAAAACAGTATATTTTTTATACAAAAACAATTGGTCTAGAGTTCAGTCCTTGAGTGTGTGAATTCATTTGCTGACTGAGTGGGTACATCAAATGCTTATCACTGTCCCCTGATATTGCCTTAGTGCTCGACCACTCTACCACAAATAGAGAGTAAGGTTCTATCTAACTTTAACCTCTGCCTACCTCTGGGGTCACTTGGACTCTATACACACTATACCTCATTTTGGTGTAGTATATATAGAGCCAGTTTCCTACACCATGTTCTTGCCATTCCCTGTAAAACTTAACTTTATCTTCTTGAAGAACTTGGGCTCTCCATATTTGAACAGGAAACCCTCCTGGGACAGACTAGTGCCCTGTAGCATCGCTGATAACATTGCCCCTACCCCAACACTGTCCGGTGTTTTTAAAAGCATCCTGGAATGGGACAATTGGAAGGCCCAAGCATAGTATTGCAGATCCGGAAGCGAGAGTCCTCCCTTTTCCCTCCTACGTCTCAACTTCTTCCAGGCAATTCTGGTTCCTCTATAGGCCCATATGAATGAATTAATAGCCTGCTGAAGTTTGTCTATGGATGATTTATCAAAATGTAGTGGAATGACATTAAAAAGGAAGGTGATTTTGGGAAGCACTACCATCTTGACCAGGTTTACCCTGCCGAAGATAGACAGGGGGAGGTGGGCCCAGCTCTTCATAAGCCTCTGACACTTCTTTGTTATGTTGGCCAGATTGGTCTCTGAGATTTTATTAATATCTTGTACTATTCTGACCCCAAGGTACCTCATGTCTCTATTGGTCTGATGTTGACATTCCCCCAAATTCCATGACATGACCTCGGTCTTCTCAGCATTTATCTCATACCAAGATATCCGACCAAAATCTTGGGCATGCTTTATACTGCCGGCAGGGCCGTAGAGAGGTCCGAGGAGAGAACCAGAACATCATCGGCATAGAGAGCCACCTTTCTTTCCCATCTCTCATATTTAAATGGTAAAATGTCCAACTCATCTCTCAACCTCTGGGCAAATGGCTCAATATACAAGTTGAAGAGAAGGGGAGATAGGGGACATCCCTGCTTAGTGCCTCTTGTGCTGTTTATGTCTTGCATTGCATTTGATTGGCTGGGGTTCTTGGGGAACAACCATGGGACAACTGGGGTTTGGTGTGGGAGGGGGTGGGAAAGGGTTTTGTTAACTCTTACTATCATGCATGGTCGGCGCTCAAATGTGACCCAGCCTTTCCCGGAGGCGATCGGCAACTACACAATATCACCACATATTACGCTCTGCTTGGGGCCAGGGCTCTATGCAATATGGGCGCCACATGGCTTTGAAGTGTATCACATGGAGTATTAGGGGTCTGGGCAGTCCTCGCAAATGTCGTCAGGTCCTGGCAGATCTGTCACGACATCAGGTAAATGTGGCATTCCTGTATGAGACAAACTTAGCCTATGCGCACCCCCAGCTTTGCAAAAGCATGGTGAGAGTACCGCTACTTTACATCTTACTCTACATACTCCTGTGGTGTAGCAATTTTGATTCACCAGAAGGCCAGGTTCCAGCATTTACACATGACTGCAGACCATGAGGGGCAGTACATGATAGTGTAAGGGTTTTTATGGCACTTCACACCTCACCCTGGTTAATTCCTATGCCCCATACATAGATTGTCCAGACTTTTTCTCATGTCTCGCGTTTACGCACCAGATGCACGTTCCATATGATGGGGAAGCGACCACAATGCGGTTCTGCATCCGGGCTTATTCCACAAACACAACAAAGCAGTAGACACTATAGTTTCTATTTTCCGGGAACATGCAATGATTGACATTTGGAGGGAAACCCATCCTGACTGTAGGAAATGCACATTTCACTCCTCGATCCACGACGACTCCTCCAGATTAGATGCCGGGTTTAGCACAAAAGATGTCTTAGGGTGGTCGGCAAGAGGCCAGCACCTCCCCCGTACATTATCAGACCATTCCCGAGTGCTTTTAGACTTCAGTCTTCTAGAAGAGCCCAGCACACCGCGACAACGGCTACTTCTACCTGCGAATCTGCTGGATAAGGCCTTTCTGGAATAAATACCAGATGCCACAAAGCATTATTTCAGTTAAAGTAAAAGACTCAGTGAACTCTGGATGTGAATGCCTGGCATGGCTGGCCTGACCAGCGGGACACACTTTGCCAGCCAATTACGTTTGAGGAGATTAGGGGACTTAACTACAAAATGGTAGCACCCCAGATAGTGACATTCCGAATTCTATAAAGCCTATTCAGAGAAATCAACTTCAACGCTTATGGCAGTATAGGACGAGGCGTTCCAAAAGGCCAGACTCCCCAATTCAATGGCAGAGGCGGTCGTCATACCACTCCTGAAACCTGTAAAACCAGCTGACAATTGCAATTTGTATAGGCCCCTGTCCCTTACGAACGTGGATTGCAAGATTCTCACAAAGCTTCTAGTCAATAGGCATGTACCATTACTTCCTCTCCTAGTGCGCCTGGACTAGGCAGGGTTTAACACAGGCCGCTCTACGGCAGGTAACCTGTGCACTCTCTTCGCAGTCACGCACCAACTGGCCCAGGAACTGGAGGCTGGTAGCAGCATCTTAAATGCTGAAAAGGCCTTGGAATTCCATTGAATGACCCTTCCTGCACACAGCCCTAGAGAGGATGGGAGTGGGGAGGGCTTTTCTTCAATGGATTAAGGTGATCTACAAGTCCACCAGGTTTAAGGTGAGGATCAATGACCCCCCCTATGGGTGTCATTTGAGATTGGCAGAGGGATGTGGTAGGGTGTCCCTTTGTGCTGGTCCAAAGACCCGGTTAGATATCTGGGCATAATGTACCACAGGAATATTGACACACACTTATCGCTGCAAATTACTGGGTCTGCATATGAGCATTTGCCAATCTCGTGCAGAGGTGGATTAGGCTCCCACTTACGGTGACTAACAGAATTGCACTGATGAAAATGCTGGTGATGCCACAATGGTTGTATTGGTTTCCAAATATTCCTCTCCAACTCTGAAAGGTATTTTTTACCCAGTTACGATCGTTGATGATCGCATTGGCTTGGGTCGGAAGATAGCCATGTATTAGCTGGAGCAGACAGTAGAAGCTGTATAATAAGGGTGGGGTTGGTGCCCCAAGCTTTCAATTGTACTACCTTGTAGCACAGGCCCACTTCACTTATTATTGGATATATAACCAACGACGGCTCCACACAGCGACTTGGAGCGGAGGAACCGGCCCCAGTCCAGGTGAGCCTATACTCTAGGCCAGTGTTTCCCAAACTGTGGTCCGCGGACCCCCAGGGGTCCGTGACACATTTTTAGGGGGTCCTCAGGCAGCAGTTTTAAAAGCACTGCAAAGTTCCTTGTATAATTAGCAGTTTTCGAGCAACAATAAAAGTGTCAAGATAACGCCAGTGATTAATGTACCTGCTGGAGAGAGATGAGAGTTTTGTCCAGTGGCAGCTTTGACTTATCTAATGTAGCACAGAGGGTTAATATGCCTACTGCAAAGAACGTGTACCATGCATTTTAAAAAACAGTATTTTATGTGCATAGGTCAGTGGGTTACTGCTTTGTCAGAGATTCTTTTGTTACTGTGCAGTCCATAAGTGACAATCGTAATCTAGCACAGTGACCTATAAACTGTTATCAAAGAGCTGCTTGCAAACTGCATGGTACAAGTTAGTAACTTATGTTTTTTCCCAGTCTTTCATTATCCCGATGCTGCTAAAAAGGTTTATTTGGGTGGAAGTACATTTTTATTGTTAAAGTCAATGCTAACCACTGTGTTATGTTCTAAATCCTGAGTTTGTGCTTCTCCAGAGGAAGCACTCTTTAAAAATGCCTACCTGTATGAATGACGTGAATCCTACACCTTGTAGTCCCCTTTGCCTTATGTAACATTTTCTATACACTGATTTACACGTATGATTCATTGTCTCCATATGTGTGTGATGTAAAGTGCTCTGACATCCTACGATGGTATGAGAGATGCTATAAAACAAATGAAATACATGTGACAGAGGGGCTATGGAGAGATGAGAGGCACTGTTGTGGGGTGATAATAAGGGAATCATTGAAGAACCCCAGCAAAGATTGTCGTATCCTGGTGCATAGTAAGGTCATCATTTACTATTCTTTAAAAGCTAATACAATTCAATATATAATGATAAATGTGTTGTAGAATGCACCATTGTTTCCTACATTTTCTTGGGGGGAGAGCATCCCAAAGCCCCCTTTGTAGTGGTCAGCTCACTCACTGCACTTGGTGTGCACCGTATGGGGACTGGTCTGACAACATTTTCCAAGGCTGCTTTGGGTTTCCAGTCTGGCCCTGGCAGGAGCCTTGTACTGCGAAATAAAACCAAACATTTAAAAGGAGATGCAGCACCAACCTTCCGATTAAAATGGTTGGTTTTTTGCAAATTCTTTAAATATAAAATACTAAAATCCTTAGTAATTCGAGTATTTGTTTTGTGTGCATATGTGTGTTTATTTTTTTCAAATTACTGTTTTAATGTTTGAAATTTAAATCATACAAATTGCTTGGGGGTCCCCGGCTTCCAGTGGGGACTCAATGGGGGTCCTCAGGAGTCAAAAGTTTGGGAACCACTGCTCTAGGCCACACTTCCCAGACCGCGAGATTCCTATGGTTCGTTGCACATGGTGGGCTCTCACTCTTTTGGCAAAAATTGGGTATAGCAGACTCTTTATTCATACTGGACTGAAATCGCACATTACCTACACAGTCACTTAGATCAAAACATAGCGCTGATCTCATTGCTCAGGCGTAAGAAACTCCGAATCATGGGAGTCCTCTGCCCGAATCAACAGTTTATATCGCTCAAGCAGTTTCTGGCCCATGCACAGTCATGGATATCAAACAAGTTAGAATACTACAATCTCAAACACATGCTGAAACAACTGATCCTGACATTACGAAACCCCCGGCGGACTGGGAACTAAAGTTGATGCTATTACAAAACTCGTCCTCAAACCACCTAGTTACCCGAATGTATGATATGGCGCTAAACACAGTCTCACAACCAGAACTGCACGCCCACATGCTATGGTTGCTGAATTTAGGTATTGAGATCACTAATAAACAATGGGCTTTCTATTGTGCACTGACTAGAGATGTATCCTTAAACGGCAAATATAGACTCATGCACTACAAATAACTTCTTAAAGCATATCTCACACCTGTAAGTACGGCCAAGCACGGCATATCGACTGACCCCAGTTGCCATCGCTGCTGCGCCCCCTGTGCAGACTTTCTACATCCAGCGTGGAGGTGCCCATCAGTGGCCACCTTTTGGTAACAGGTTATAAAAGCCCTAGACATAATGATGGATAGATAACGCAATTCCAATATCCCCCATGATGATATTGTTTGGTTGTGTAATGGAGGCCCCGAAACACTGCAGGAGACTGTTGGCAATGGCGACACTATTGGGCCGTCGCAGGGTAGCCATTATTGGCTAAGAGACATGATGCTGTGTAGTGAACTAGAAGCACTGTATGCAGAAATCCTCGCACCTGCCTCCAGACCAGCAGCTTACTGAGGACCACTTCGGAAGTATGTGGCCGGCCTAGATTCTTATGAACAGGTTGCACAAGGGGCGGATTTAGTGGCTTCCTTGTGGGTCAGAAGAAGAGATATTAGATCCTGAGCGATGTGGAGTACACAGCGGCAAGTATGGACATATGCAGAGACGATGGGAGAGTTGTCTGAACAATGTGCACCATGTAAATCATGGGTACTCAACATTTTTCTCGGGGCCAAAATTACAGTCTGGCTTGTGGCCGAGGGCCGCACAGATGGGCCTGCGGGATGGAGGCGGGGTCGGTGGGAGAGGTGAGGTCAGTAGGGGCGGGGCTAATGGGGTCCCAAAAAAAAAAAAAAATCACCCCCTTTTCAAAACATGACTAGACAACGCTGTATTTCGAAATGCGATATATGTGTGCATGTACCCCGAATAAATACTGTCAATATTTTTATTTTTATTGGGGTCTGTGTGTTTCTGACCATAGTTTTCTATCTTTATCTTGTTTTGACAAGAACCCAGTTCCCTGCTCTTAGGCCCTCCGTTGTGCAGACAAATGGACACACCCTTCATTTGTCTCTCAGGAGACACAACTCATACCCCTAAGTCGCTCCGAACAACCTTTAATGGCCATGTTGAGAGTTTACAGTACCAAGCTCCAAGATCATTCAGCAAAACTCATAAGTGAAAATGCAAAGTGCATTGATAGAGGTAGGTTTTCTGTCCTCTGTCCAGCCCGCTGTGCACACCCCAGCTCATGAAACTTATCACATGCATGTAACCCCAGGCAATACAAGCATCAGTGACAGTAAGCTGTCATATTCTTAATGGACCGAGACAGTACATGCATAAATGGTCCCATGCTGTAATGTGCATGCTTGGGCCCACAGAATACATGCATTCATGTACTTGGGCTGTAATGCACATTTACAATGGCACAATGACCGGCATAATGGGCAAGAGAACTGCCGTCTCACGCTGCCTTCTCCTAGTCAATGAGCTGGCCCAACATTGCAGCAAAGGTATTGTAGTGTCATCTCCAAAATGACTCATCTCAGGTAGGCGCATGTCATTTCATAATAATGCATGCACCAGGCAGCACGTCTACTACTATTCTTCCCTGAGCTCCACACTCAATGACTCTGCTCTTAGGGTCTGCTGTGATCCTAGGTTTTCACTCTCATACGGAGTCTGCCAGTACCTCCGTTATTCCTTCCTCTGCCCCTTGCCCTTACCTCTACCATCTCATTCTGCCTCAGCCCATTCATCTCTATGTACACACCGTGCCCCTGTCCCCTCAGCTCTGACTACCTAATGGTTGCCAAAACCAATAACTATTTGCTGTTCAATTCTGCAGCATAAAAGACCTGATGCTACATCTGTGCCACAACTCATACTGGTAGTGTTGGATGACTATAAAATTAATACACTTTCTTGAGTAATGCACAAAGCAAGCTGAATTGCCTGTAAGAAATGTGGGGAAGCTGGGATTTATACGTAACTATCCGGCTGCTTCCAAGGCATATAACTTTGTGTATAAACTGAACCCACCCTGACCCCCCACCCCCCCACCCCCAATACCACCTGTAAACTTTTCCTAGCACCACTGATGTCAACAGTGAGCCTGTAAGGAATCTATAACTAACCTATGTTTCTTACAGATATATCGTTACCGAAGGTAAGTAACTTGTTCATCTGTAAGAAACAGTTATAGATTCCTTACCTGTAGAATAGATACCCCAGCAATACCAACCCCGGAGGTGGGTCTGCGAACTAAGTTCACACCAGAAAGTCCTGGAGAACAGAATGGCCAAAGAAGCCGTCTCTCCGTACTTGGCTGTCCAGGCAGTAGTGTCTTGTGAACGTGTGCAGCGATGCCCACGTAGCTGCCTGACAGATGTCATTAAGGGGGACTCCACGTCCCAAAGCAGTGGTAGCTACCGTCGCCCTGGTGGAATGGGCGCGCAATGCCACTGGAGGTTCCTTCTTTGCTAAGGAATAACACGCTTTGATGCACAAAACGACCCATCTAGAGATGGTCAGTTTGTGCACGGCCCGACCTTTTTTGGCGCCCACGTAGCCAAAGAGCTAGTCATCCACCCGGAATTGTTTTGTGCGATCCAGATAAAATGAGCGCGCACATTTTGGATCCAGACGGTGGAGCCTCTCCTCCTCTTTAGAAGGATGCGGGGGCGGGAAGAAGGTGGGCAAAGTGATGGTCTGTCCTATGTGGAAAGAGGTAACCACTTTGGGAAGAAAAGAAGGTCTAGTTCGAAGGACAACTTTGTCCGGATGAACAGCAAGGAAAGGAGGTTTAGAAGAATGAGCCTGAAGCTCACTCACGCTGCGAGCAGAGGTGATGGCATCCAGAAAAGCAGTCTTTAAGGTCAAGAGTCTGAGTGGACAATTATGTAGCGGCCTCGAATGGAGCGCACATGAGGTAAGTCAGAACAAGGTTCAAGTCCCACAGGGGCATTACGAAAGGAATAGGAGGAAACAGGTGAGTAATGCCCTTAAGGAAATGATTTACAATAGGGGACTTGAAAAGAGAAGGCTGATCAGGAAAGCAAAGAAAGGCCGAAATGGCCGAAAGATAGCCCTTAAGGGTGCCCAGAGCACAGCCCTGCTGGGCCAACGAAAGCAGGAAGAGGGGAACCTCAGAAAGGGGGGCATAAAGGGGATCCACAGCCTTTGCTGCGCACCATGCCACAAATTTGTTCCATCTACAGGCGTATATTGTTTTAGTAGAGGGACGCCTGGCTGCCAAAATAACGTTACAGACTTCAGGAGGAAGGTCGAAGGCTGTCAACTGTCGCCGCTCAATCTCCACACAAGGAGGTGGAGGCTGGACAGGTTCGGGTGAAGGACCGTCCCCTGCTGCTGCGACAGAAGATCCTCCCAAAGAGGCAGTTTGATCGGCTGATCGATGTCCATATTTAAGAGCTTGGGATACCAGACTCTTCGTGCCCAATCCGGAGCAACAAGAATGACTTGGGCCCGGTCGCGCTTGATCTTCAGCACTCTGGGCAGAAGTGGTATAGTCAGAAAGGCTTATAGAAGACCGCCACTCCACTCGCGACGAAAAGCGTCGCCTAGCGAGTGCTGCCTTGGAAATTCCAACGCGCAGAACTGCTGACATTGCGCATTCTCTTCGGTGGCGAATAGATCTAACCAAGGCTCTCCCCACTGTCGAAAGAGACCTTGCACCACCTCCGAGTGAAGACGCCATTCGTGATCCATCATGCACCGGCGGCTGAGTTTGTCCGCCCTGGCGTTCAGGGAACCCGCCAGGTGTTGAACCACCAGGAATATGCCCTGATATTCCAGCCACTTCCAGAGATGAAGGGCCTCCGGACAGAGGGTCCACGACCCCACCCCGCCCTGTTTGTTGCAATACCACATGGCGGTGGTGTTGTCCGTGAACACCTGCACTACTCTTCCTTTGACAGAAGGAAGGAATGCTTTCAGTGCAAGACGACTCGCCAGGAGTTCCAGAAGGTTGATGTGGAGCCCGGACTCCGCCGGAGACCAGAGGCCTCCGATTCCGCCTCCCCCATATGGCCGCCCCACCCCAGAAGTGATGCATCGGTCACCACTGTGAACTCTGGTTGGGGAAGGGAGAGGGATCTGCCTTTGATCCAATCCTGGTTCGTTAGTTACCACTGCAATTGGTGTGCAGTGCCCTCCGAGATCTGGACGCAATCGGAAAGATTCCCCTGATGCTGCGCCCACTGGAACTTCAGGTCCCACTGCAGAGCCCGCATATGCCACCTGGCATGGTCCACGAGCAGGATGCAGGAGGCCATGAGGCCCAGCAGCCTCAGGGTCATTCTGACCGAAACCCGGGATAGAGGCTGAAAGATCGGAATCATAGCCCGAATGTCTCGGACTCGCTGTTTGGGAGGATAAGCCCGAAACTACGCTGTGTCCAGAACCGCCCCGATGAAAAGGAGCTTCTGAGAGGGAATCAGGTGCGACTTCGGCACGTTGATAGTGAACCCCAGTGATTGCAGGAGGTCCGCCGTAGTCTGGAGGTGGGAGACGATAGCCTGGGGCGAACCCCTGATCTGCGCAGATGAGCTGCGACCACCGCCATCAGTTTCGTGAACACCCGAGGGGAGCACGGTGAACTGAAAATGCTCATGGCTTAACGTGAAACGTAGGTAACGCCGGTGGGCAGGCCGGACGCAGATGTGAAAATAGGCGTCATGCAAGTTCAATGATGGCATCAAGTCTTCAGGGTCGAGGGCAGACAGGACCTGAGCCAATGTCAACATTTTGAACTTCTCCTTCCGGAGGAAGCGGTTGACGTCTCTGAGTTCGGAGATAGGACGCAGGCCTTTGTCCTTCTTGGGTACCAGGAAGTAGTGGGAATAATCACGACCTACTTCTGGCACAGGGACTCGCTCGATGGCTCCCTTGTCCTAGAAAGCCGCAACTTCCTGACGGAGAAGGGCCAAGTGATCCTCCGACATGCGATGGAAAGCAGGTGGCATGGAGGGAGGGGTAGCCACGAAGGGGAGGGAGTAACCCCTTCGGACTATCTTCAAAACCCACCTGTCCGACATGATGTTGTGCCAGCGGGGGAAGTGATGGCGAATCCTGCCACCCACTGGCAACTGGTGGCCCTGAAAAGTCGGACTAGGAAGGTTTGTAGGCCGCTGCAGAGGGGGTGCTGCTGGACTGGCCCGCCCCCAGACCCACTACGCTGGGTCCCACGTCCACGGCGAGGCATAACAGCTTGTGCAGGCCTGTGGCTCTGGCCGGAACTTGGTGGGACACCCTTTCCGTAGCCACGAAGGGGCGAAAAGCGGACTGTGCGGGGCGAGAGATGTTAGCGAGGCCCAAGGATCTGGCCGTAGCCCTAGAATCCTTAAAGCGCTCGAGTGTGTTGTCCGCTTTGTCACAAAACAAGCGACGGCCATCAAAGGGCATGTCCAAAAGAGTCGATTGGACATCACCCGAAAAGCCAGTGGACCTCAGCCAGGCGTAGCGTCGCAGGGCTACCGACGTTGAAATCGTCCTGCCTAGCGAGTCGGCGGTGTCCAGCCCACATCGTATGGCGAACTTCGCTGCATCTCTACCCTCAGCAACTGCACGGGAGAGCACGGCCCGGGGCCTCCTCCGGGGACTGTGGCAGCACCTGCGCAACCGTGTCCCACACAGAGTGGGTGTAACGGCCCGAGAGACATGCAGTGTTCACCGACCGCAGTCCTAAGCTGGCGGAAGAAAACATCTTCTTCCCAAAATGATCCAGCTTCTTGGATTCCCTATCTGGGGTAGCAGTAGGGAATGCGCCTTTGGACGCTGAGGCTTGGACTACCAAGCTCTCAGGGGTAGGGTGTTGGGAGAGGAAAGTGGGGTCGCCCGGGGCCGGGCGGTGGCGTCGGGCAATCATCCTATCCACAGGAGCCCCTGTGCTGGGCTTGGACCAGGTGCCCAGAAGGATGTCTGTGAGGGCCTAATTGAACGGCAGCAGGGGCTCCAAAGAGGCTGCTGCTGGTTGAAGCACCTCAGTCAGAAGGTTAGTCCTGACTGCCACCGTAGGTAGCGCAAGGCCCAAGGCCTCAGCCACCCTACGCAACACCACAGCGTAGGAAGCTCCCTCCTCGGTAGCCACGGTAGGGGGAGAAAGCATGCCAAGGTCTGGGGATGAATCCAGACCACTGGCCTCACCCAGTTCCTCTCTCCAGTCCTGCTCTTCCAGCTGGTCTGCTAGAGGGTCAATAGACCCCTCCCAGTCCTCCTCACCCTCCTCTGGCTGCCACTCAGGGCGATAAGGAACGCCAGGATAGAATAGAGGTACAAAAGTACCGGTCGGCGCCGGTACCGGCATCGGTCGACACAGGTCTGGCTCCGTGTCCATGTCGAGGTGGAGGCCGGGGTCGACGCCGGCTGGGGACACAACCGGCGTCTGAAGGGGCGGAGGTGTCGCCAATGGATTCGGCGCCAGAGAAGGTGTCGTAAGGTCGACCCGGATCCAGGCCTGGATCCCTGGGGGCCCTGCGGCGCCGAAGCCGCCGGCATCGAAGGCCTAGAACCCCCAGCCGAGTCCGCGGGGCCCGAAGGCGCCCCAGCGGAGTCAGGCTGCCCAAAGATGGAGTGGAGGGCTTCATAAAAGCTACAAAGTTGGGCAGGGGTCGCCCTGGCTCCCGGGAAGGGAGGGAAGCTCGGAGCCGACCAGACAGGCTCCACGGGCGGTGCCGGACGACTACCTTTCGCAACCCGCGTCGCGTAGGCCGACGGACGGGGAGAAGGCGAAGAGCGACTGTGCTTCTTACCCGAAGATGAAGACTTCGAAGAGGAGTGATGGTGACTCCGCGACCGGTCCCACGACCTCCCTCCCTCTCGACCGGGACCTCGAGCGGCGCGGAGTTGACTGCCGGGACTCGAGAAGGTTTCGGGACCGCTCCCGCAAAGACTTTGGGTTCATGGCCCAGCAGTAGGAGCACGACTTCGGGTCGTGGTCGCGCTCCAAGCACCAGAGGCACACGAGATGTGGGTCCGTGACCGACATCAACTTGTGACAGGAGTCACAAAGTTTGAAGCCGGTCCGTGGATATGACATCCCTTGCAAAAGGAGTCGAACGACTCGAAAAAAGAAGTCGACAAAAGGTCGAAAAAACTCTAGTCAAAAAAGACTAAGGGTACCGCTCTCTCCGGGTCTGCGCTGGCTGGCGCGGAAAAAGAAAGAACTGACGTCAGCGCGCAGGGGCGGCGTCCAAGTAGATACCATGACATCATTCCGGCGATCACAACGCCAACGTCTAACGCGGAGTCGACCGACGCACATGGGTACTGCTGAAGAAAAATTCTCCAGATCCAGTCTGACGCCTGGAGGTAATTCTAAGGTAAGGAATCCATAACTAATAGTCTCTTTTAGATATATTGTTACCGAAGGTAAGTAACTTGTTCTATTAGACTCATTCTCGCTTGGATGGAACAAGGTACTCCTGTGCACCTTATCACCACTATGTCTAGTGCTAAAGAATGACTTGCACCCATGTCATCTTGCTTGTAGAAACTCCAGCGCGCAAAATCGTTGACCCTGCATCTACGCGGCGGTGAAAAATAGGTCTATTCCACGATTAACCCACTTGTCAAATACACCCGTGTGCCACCTCGGGATGCAGATGCCACAAGACCCAGGACACCTCTCTGCCTTGCTTGCTGCAGTACCACACAGCAATCATGTTGTCCACGAGGACCTGCACCAATCCCCCCTTGATAAACGGATGACCAGAGGCTCTAGCAGGGTAATATGGATCCGGATCTCTGCTGCAGACCAAATGACTTTAATCACCACCTTCCCAAGATGGCCCCTCCTGCACCCCAAACCAGTAGCGCCCGCCATACCTGTGAGCACCAGGTCAGGAAGGGAGAGTGCTCTGCTGCAAGAAAAACTGGAGTCGGTCAGCTATGACTTTAGCTCCTGGGCAGTCTCCCTTGATCCTTGGTAAACTTGGACAGGCAGACTCCATGAAGGGCCTACTGGGATTTCAAGTTACACTGCAGGTTTCACGTGTCGCGAGCCTGCTTTCAGAAGCTGGTCGTCGATACACAAATACAGGCACTCTCAAACTCAAAAGATGGGGCAGTAACCACGGCCATCAATTTTGCTAACAGCCAAGGGTCTGAGCTAAAGCCCAAGGGAAGCATGACAAATTGAAAGTGTTCCTGGCCCACCTTGAATTTCAGGTAAAGCATGTCGGATTTCACGATGGGTATAAAATACATGTCTTGCATGTGCAGTGACCCCATTCAGTCTCCTAGGCCCAGGGCTGATGGAATCTGAACAAATGTGAGCATTTAAAATGTTTCCTTCATCAGAAAGTCATTCAGAGGCCAAAGGTCCTGGAAAGGTCTGAGGCCCCAGTCCTTTATCGGAACGAGGAAGTAGCATCAATATCAGCCCTCGCCAAGTCTGGTACCCATCCAATGGCACCCTTGGAGAGTAAGATGAGTAGTGGACAGATGCTCCACCGAAATGTGTTCTAGTGCGGGAGGAAGGTGGAAGGAAGGCAGGGTTGGGAGGGAATGAAATGCAGGGCATAACCCCTAAAAATAATCTGCAAGACCCATCAGTTCAACATTAAGGATTGCCAGGCTGGGAGCAAATGATGAATGCCACCTCCAACTGGTTGGATATGAGTTAATGACAAACTAAGCAGCTTGATGGCAGTAGGAGACAAGGGGTTGGGGTCTGGTGTCCCGGCGGTCCTGTGCGATTTTTACAGGTGCCATGTCTGCAACCGCGAAAGGGGTGAGCAGTCTACTTCCTCACCAGCTGGGAAGGCTACAGTTGTCCGCAGGCTAACCTCCTGGAATATCCCCTATACTTGCAAAACATGTGGGGGAATTCTTTTGCAGGAGTCAGTATCCCCTAGAAGTGAGCTGTGCCCCTACTGTCTTTAAACCTTTCCACAGCAGAATTCAATTTCTCTCCACAGAGTCCAGAATCATAAAAGGGCACATCCATCAGCGATGCCTGCTCATCAACAAAATAACTGGTCGACCTCATCCAGACGTGCCTTCTAAGCATGATGCAGATGTCAAGTGCTCCGCCAATGCAGTCCGCTGTATCCAGAACTGCACGGATAACCTATTTTGTAGCATCCTGCCCACCATGGATTGCCTATGCCAGGGAAGCCCTAAGATCCTCCGTGACCGACAGGAAGATCTCGCTGGCTGTGTCCCATAAGGCCTGCGTGTAGCGGACTAAGGAAACAGACTGCATTATGGACGACAGTCCCAAGCTGGAAGAAGAAAACATTCTTACCAAAAGCATCAATCCATTTAGATTCCCCATCTGGCGGATTGGTCATTAATGAAGAAGGATTAACCTCACAGGGCAAAGCCTACACAATGAGACATTCAAGGGTCAGGTACTTGGTGAGGAAATTCAGATCACTGGGGATAGGTTGGAGCCATGTAGCTACTTGTCATCAAAACAGGCAGACAAGAACATAGTTTCAACAACGTAGCCATGAAGAGATCCGGAACCAGTGTGGCAGGATGGGGTCAAGTGTCACTTAGCTTTCTTGTGCCTGCTTTTGACTAACCTGAAGATTTGGAACAGAAGTAGACTAGTCAAGATAACAGCCTTGTGACTGGGACCAGTAACGGGATCTGTGCGAGTTCCCCAACTTCTTAGGCTCAGCAATGTACAGCTTTGCCTCCTAATGTCGGATAACCTTTAGATTCACTGGTCACGTGACTTGGAATTGTAATAGCAGCCCAGGCACCAAAAATACACCTTGTAGCACAAGTTACTAACTTGTGTAACGATATATCTGTAAGAGACAGTAGTTAGTGACAGATTCCTTACCTGAGAATATCCCCAGGCGTCAGGCTGGATCCGGAAAGTTTTGCGTAGCAGTACCCCTGCGCGTCGGTAGGCGGCGGCGTCGTGCGGCTCCGCGTCCGTCGTCGGCGTTGTGATCGCCGGGATGACATCGCGGCCAGTACTTAGACGCCGCCCATGCGCGCTGGCGTCAGTTCTGTACACGACTTTCCGCGCCAGAAACGCAGAGCCATGCAAGAAACTGACACTGGTGTCTGAAAACTAGGGCCCTGAAAGGGATGACCTTAACCCTAGAAATCAGTTCGCAGAACGGGGAGGATGGGTGGGGCGGTAAGGAATATGTCACTAACTACTGTCTCTTACAGATATATCGTTACACAAGTTAGTAACTTGTGCATCTGAAAGAGACACGTTAGTGACAGATTCCTTACCTTAGAATAGATAACCCAGCAATACCAACCCCGGTGGTGGGTCTGCGAAACAAAGATCAGACGAGGAAGTCTCGGAGAACAGAACGGCCAAAGAAGCCGTCTCTCCGGACTTGGCTGTCAAGGCAGTAATGCTTGGTAAACGTGTGCAGCGAGGCCCACGTAGCTGCCTGACAAATGTCCTGCAATGGTACACCACGTCCCAAAGCCGTGGTGGCGGCTGTCGCCCTGGTGGAATGGGCACGTAGCCCAACAGGGGGGCTCCTTCTTAGTCAAAGAATAGCAGGCTTTGATACACAAGACGACCCAGCGGGAGATGGTCCGTATGTGTACCGCCCGACCTTCTTTGGCGCCCACGTAGCCAACAAAGAGCTGGTCGTCCACCCGGAACTGTTGTGTGAGGTTCAGATAGAAAGAAATCGCACGTTTTGGGTCCAGACGGTCGAGCCTCTCTTCCTCTTTGGAAGGATGCGGAGGCGGAAAGAAGGTGGGCAAAGTGATGGTCTGCCCAATGTGGAAGGCAGTAACCACCCTTGGCAAGAAGGACGGACGCGTCCTAAGAACAACCTTGTCTGGATGAACAGACAGAAAGGGGGGCTTGCAAGAAAGAGCCTGGAGCTCACTCACCCGCCGAGCGGAGGTGATAGCCACCAGAAAGGCTGCCTTCAGAGTGAGAAGACGAAGAGGACAGTTATAGAGAGGCTCAAAGGGAGCGCACATTAAAAAGGTAAGAACCAAGTTCAAGTCCCACTGAGGCATCACAAACGGAACAGGAGGGGAAAAGGTGTGTAATGTCTTTAAGAAACCGGTTAACAACAGGGGACTTGAAAAGGGAGGGCTGATCAGGAAGCCTGAGGAAGGCCGAGATTGCACAAAGGTAGCCCTTGATGGTACCCAGTGCAGAACCCTGTTGGGCCAGAGAAAGAAGGAACAGTAGAACCTCAGAAAGAGGGGCAGAAAGGGGATTCACAGCCTTTGCTGTGCACCATGCCACAAACTTGTTCCACCTGCAGGTGTATACCACCTTAGTGGAGGGACGCCTGGCTGCCAGAATCACATCACAAACTTCGGGAGGCAAGTTGAAAGGAATCAACTGCCGCCGCTCAATCTCCACGCAAGGAGGTGGAGACTGGACAGGTTGGGGTGGAGGACCGTCCCCTGCTGCTGCGACAGAAGATCCTCCCGAAGAGGCAGACGGATCGGGGGATCTACGCTCATATTGAGTAGCTCGGGATACCAAACTCTTCGAGCCCAGTCCGGAGCCACAAGAATGACTTGGGCCCGGTCGCGCCGAATCTTCTTCAACACTCTGGGTAGAAGTGGTATAGGCGGAAAGGCGTACAACAGACCGCAACTCCACTCGCGACGAAAAGCGTCGCCGAGCGAGTGCCGCCTTGGAAATTCCAACGCGCAGAATTGCTGACATTGCGCGTTCTCTTCGGTGGCGAACAGATGTAACCAAGGCTCTCCCCACTGTAGAAAGAGTCCTTGCGCCACCTCCGAGTGAAGACGCCATTCGTGATCCATCATGCACCTGCGGCTGAGTTCGTCCACCCTGGCGTTCAGGGAACCTGCCAGGTGTTGAACCATCAGGAATATGCCCTGATGTTGCAGCCATGTCCAGAGACGCAGAGCCTCCTGACAAAGGGTCCACGACCCCACCCCGCCTTGTTTGTTGCAGTACCACATGGCGGTGGTGTTGTCTGTGAACACCTGCACTACCTTCCCCTTGACAGAGGGAAGGAATGCCTTTAGTGCAAGTCGGATCGCCCGGAGCTCCAGAAGGTTGATATGGAGCCGGGACTCCGCCGGAGACCAGAGGCCTCTGATCTCCGCCTCTCCCATGTGACCGCCCCATCCCAGAAGGGACGCATCCGTCACAACTGTGTGCTCTGGTTGGGGAAGGGAGAGGGATCTGCCCGTGACCCATTGCCGGTTCGAGAGCCACCACTGCAACTGTTGTGCAGTTCCCTCCGAGATCTGGACGTAATCGGACAGGTTCCCCTGAAGCTGCGCCCACTGGAACTTCAGGTCCCACTGCAGAGCCCGCATATGCCATCTGGCATGATCGACCAGCAGGATGCAGGAGGCCATGAGGCCCAGCAGCCTCAGGGTCATCCGTACAGAAACCCAGGATAGAGGCTGAAAGATCGGAATCATAGCCTGAATATCCTGGACTCGCCTTTCGGGAGGATAGGCCCGAAACTGCGTTGTGTCCAGAACCGCTCCGATGAAAAGGAGCTGTGGAGAAGGAACCAGGTGCGACTTCGGCACATTGATGGAGAACCCCAGCAAGTGCAGGAGTCCGGCCGTAGTCTGGAGGTGGGAGACTGCCTGGGACGAGCCCACCTTCAGCAGCCAGTCGTCGAGGGAGGGGAAGACTGGAACCCCTAACCGGCGCAGATGAGCTGCGACCACCGCCATCACCTTTGTGAACACCCGAGGGGCGCTGGTAAGGCCCAAAGGGAAGCACGGTGAACTGAAAGCGCTCGAGGCCTACCGTGAACCGCAGGTAACGCCGGTGGGCCGGCAGGACGGGGATGTGAAAATATGCGTCCTGCAAGTCCAACGGTACCATCCAGTCTCCAGGGTCGAGAGCAGTCAAGACCTGAGCTAGGGTGAGCATCTTGAACTTCTCCTTCCGGAGGAAGCGATTGATGTTCCGGAGGTCCAAGATAGGACGCATGTCCTCCTTGTCCTTTTTGGGCACCAGAAAGTAGTGGGAATAACAACCACGCCCTACTTCTGGGGTCGGAACGCGCTCGATGGCCCCCTTGGCCAAGAGGGCCGCAACTTCCTGACGAAGAAGTGCCAAATGGTCCCCCGACATGCGGTGGTGCTGAGGTGGCATGGCTGGAGGGGTAGTCTCGAAGGGGAGGGAGTAGCCCCTTCGGACAATGTCCAAAACCCACCTGTCCGATGTGATGGTGCGCCAGTGGGGAAGGTGATGGCTAACCCTGCCCCCACTGGCGTGCTGTGGACTGGAAAGGACGGACTAGGAGGGTTTGGAGGCCGCGGACGGGGCGGAGGTGGTGGCCGGACCCGCTCGCTGGTTACCCGACCCGCCTCGGCGGGAGCCACGTCCTCGGCCGCGCGAAGGCGTCTGCTGCGCGGGCCGGTGGCTGGGCAGTGGACGTGACTGGGCGCCTCTTCCGTGGCCACGAAAGGGGCGAAAAGCAGACTGCTGCAGAGGGCGCGAGGCCCAAGGACTTGGCCGTAGCCCGCGCTGTCTGCCTTATTGCCAAAAAGGCGGATACCATCAAAGGGCATGTCCATAAGGGTGTTTTGGACATCGCCCGAGAAACCAGTGGTCCTCAGCCAGGCGTGACGGCGCAGCGCCACTGTCGTAGCAAGCGATCTGCCTAGCGAGTCAGCGGTGTCTAGGCCACATCTGATCGTGAACTTCGCTGCGTCTCTCCCTTCTGCAATAGCGCGGGAGAGAAGTGTCTGGAGCTCCTCAGGACACTGGGGCAGCACTTGCGCCACCGAATCCCACAGAGAGTGGGAGTAATGGCCCAAAAGGCAAGCGGTGTTCACGGACCGCAAGCCAGCACTGGAGGAAGAAAAAAACCTTCTTCCCAAATTGGCCCAGTTTTTTGGATTCCCTATCCGGCGGAGCCGTAGGGAAGGCGCTCTGAGGGTCGGAGGCTTGGACAACCAAGCTCTCGGGGGTGGGGTGTTGGGAGAGGAACAGAGGGTCGCCCGGGGCCGGGCGATGGCGTCGGGCTACGTTCCTGTCCACAGGAGCCCCTGTGGTGGGCCTGGACCTGGTGCCCAAAAGAACATCCGAAAGTGCGTAGTTGAATGGCAGCAGTGGCTCCGAAGAGGTAGCCGCCGGCTGAAGCACTTCCGTCAGGAGGTTAGTCCTGACAGCCACCTTAGGGAGCTCGAGGCGCAAGGCCGCAGCCGCCCTACGCAACACCGTTGCATAATTTGCTCCCTCCTCCGTAGCCACGGAAGGAGGAGACAGCATGCCAAGGTCCGGAGAGGTGTCCAGACCACTGGCATCCCCTAGTTACTCAGCCCAGTCCTGATAAGGCTCACACTGAGCTGTGAGAGGGTCTTCCGACCCCTCCCAGGCCTCCCCGTCCTCCAAAACAGGTGAAAAGTAAGGAGGATGGACATGAGGGAAAAAGTGTCCCATCGGCTTCGGAGTCGAGCGACGTCAATCCGGCTCCGTGTCCGGTGCCGGGGAGAATATGGGGACGGCGCCGTGAACGGTACCGGTGAGGTCGGCGCCAGTGGAGGTGTGGTTAGGTCAACCGGCGTCGACCGGGATCCAGGCCTGGATCCGAGGGGGTCCTGCGGCGCCGGAGCCGCCGGGGCCGGAGCCGCCGGTGGTGCAGAGGGAGGACTCCCACTGGGGCCCGCGGGGCCCGTAGGCGCACCGGGGGAACCCTAAGGCCCGAAGAGGCGGGCCATGGCCGACAGGAACTCCTGTATCTCGGCCGGAGTTGACGTCGGACCCGGAGTAGGCGGGTAGGCCGGCGTCGGCTGCGCGGGCACCCCCGGAGCCGACTCCGCCTACCGACGCGCAGGGGTACTGCTACGCAAAACTTTCCGGATCCAGCCTGATGCCTGGGGATAGTCTAAGGTAAGGAATCTGTCACTAACGTGTCTCTTTCAGATAAGGTCCATAATACATTTGGTGGACGCAGTCTTGAAGTGCCTCAAAGCTGGTCAATTTCAGTGGGGGCATCATTCCCAAGCACACGGTCTTTCGAGCCTTAATTTTCATTCTCTTAGATCGAAGTGAAACCATGTGCAGACAAAAGTTGCAAAGATTGTCTAGGAAGTCTGTTGGTCAATGGAAAGTTCAGAGACAAAGCCTGCAGTTCCCACTCCCAAAGCTTTGTGTGAGCCTATCATAAGTGGTACAGCAGACCACCCATCGCACTGCAGACATAAGAATAACTTCAGCTGACTCGGGATGAGGATTTACATGATCCTGGGATCAGGTAATAGTGTCAAATAGAAACACATATAAAATCATAAAACTGTTAAACAGTCAAACATAGAATGCAAATCTGTCTTTTTGATTCATGCCTATGTGGCACTGCCAAAATACAGAAGGCATGTGCAACAATCACAAAATCATAACTGAATATACCACCAGGCTTCTGAGGAAAAGAAGTGATGGCAGCTATGTTCTAAATAGCCTCTTGTAAAGAAACACAAGGAAATGACACAGGCTGGCTGTGGGTTTGCAGCAGTACTACACATGCATTTTTCAACTGCCTGCTGCTTCTCCAGCAAAATATCTCTAGATAAACAGAAAGTACTAGAAGTTTTGGCATTCATTAGGATGTCTCGATGTCCAGTAGGTAGTTCCTTTGAGAGGATGGTAGGATGTTGCTCCTGCTTAACAGTTTGTGGAAGGCCATGAAGAGGCAGCACTTGACAAGGACAAATATACTCAAAAGGAGCGCAGCACAGATGTTCAATCTGCAAGTCATTTTTAAATTATGGAATCTCATTAATATTTTAAAATTACCACCACAGATAGAACTAGACAATAGGCACTAAAGAGATGTGTCATTTGCACACAGTAATTTCAAGTAACAAGCGCACTTGCACAAACTCCAGTAATCATAGCTACTCTGGCCAGATCCACGACCTTCTATTCGATTCCTAGAACCCTATGCACCCCAAACATACTCTGATGCCTTGATGCTTTCTCTGCACTTGTAGCTAGGCCTCTTCTCAACAAATGCATCACCAACCAGACTCGGAGAAGTATTACTGCAGTATGGAAAGACAAGAACACAGTTCTCTCTTAATGCGCATCAATTCCGAGCCGCAATACTCCTCCTGACAGTGCTCGTAAAGCAGATAATGCCTCCCAAAGCAACCAATCCTCCTGCACAGCTCTTGCTAATCTTCTCAAATGCCCTATGTTGAAGTCGAGAGGCCTAGAGGAGGGCTCCATACAGGGTAGCACCTGCACGATTCTTCTAGTTCAAGTCAAATTTTGACACAAGTTTATCAGCTTACAACCTCCAGTGAATTAAAGCCCCGTACCCTAAAACACATTACAATAGCTCATCAGTCCCTCAGGTAAACTTGGGTTAAGTGATACAGTTAACAGCCCAGCTTGCTGGCCTGCAAGTAGGGAAACAAAGTCAAGATCAGAATGGAGAAAAGTAACATGAAATCAGAGTAATCTGTAAAATAACAATTTTTTTTACAGCTGCAGCCATTCTACCTGAAGGATCCCAGCACATCGGCCATGTTGAAATTCTCCAGAGTTTCCATAACCCGCTCACAACCATCTGAGCCTAGGGCATTCCCTGCAGAGGAAAAGATCAGATAACTTGTCACGATCATTAAGTCGAGAAGTTTATAACAGTCATTATAACAGTCAGACACCTTGAGCTATTATTCCCCAGTGTTAACTAAAGAAATATTTGTTTTGGCAAACAACATAATTAGCATTTAGGATTTTTCGTTCATGCACCAATTGTGAGCCATTATATTCTGCGGTTTCCTTGTTAAACAGTAACCCATATCTCTCTTATTAGAGATCAACATTCTCCTCCAAAAGACCAAAAAAAAGCAGAAAAGTGGTGGGCTCATAAACCACAAAAGGATTTTGAAAAACAGTTCAAGACTGCCTCCAAACTCTAATGTTGAATGGTGTTTTTTTAATTAAGAGTCTGTCATATCCTTGGCCTCTTACTGTTTTCAGACACCTCGAAGGGCATGCTTCATTCAGGCTGCAGGTTTTAGTTTAACAATGATGAGCTCCTGGATTGTGAAGGGCAGTAGTGACACTAAAAATCGGGAAAAATAAAAAAGCAGCAGTGATCTTATCAGGAACAAAGGTGCGAATGCATAAAAGTGTTAGCAGCGTCTGGTGTCCAGGTCTTCTCATCATTTAGGTGCGCCCTTTGACCCAGTAGGTAAGTGATGATTTACTACGCAAGATTAATAAAATCTTTGCGTATAGTCTCAGCATTGATTTCGAATAAAAACATTTTAAAACAGAAAAAGGTGTTCGTCTCATTTCAGTGCAGTAAGTGCAGAGTGCATGAGTAGACTTATCTAGCATGCTTGTACTTGAGCTTCTGATCTTGAGCATATTGGGTTTCTTGTGTTCCTTGAGTTTCTTATGTTACTTTGATTAAACCCCTGAGAGACGTGGGGTCCTAAAACAAATGGGGGGTGGTGGTGTGAGGAATTGATAACAGTACTACAGCGTGAACCCCCTCGATATCTACAGGGTTGACTCGTTTGACAAAGAGTCTGGACGTAAGATGTCCTTCCCCACCCAGTCATGACAGGGGGAATTGGGCTTTTGTTGCAGTTACACCCCCCCCCCCCACACACACTTTTTGCCCCCTTTTTAGCTACTAGATGCTGATTTTCGACTGACAGTGCACCGAGGCCTGCTAACAAGGCCTCAGTACCAGTGCTCCTTCCCTAAAACAAGGTAATCTTGCTACAATTGGCTAAGGACTTTAGCACACCTGAAATCCCTAAGTACCTAGTAAATGGTACCCCAGGTACCTAGGACATGGGTACTAAAGAGGGTCCCTAAGGGCTGCAGCAGATCTTATGCCACCCCAAGGGACCCACATAGAAATTCCACACATACTGCCATTGCAGGCTGCGTGACATGGTGCAAACCGTGAGTGGAAATCCGACATGACACACTCCTGTGTCTCATGCCAAAGTCCCTGCACTAGTATATGCAAGTCACCCCTACAACAGGCCTTTGAGCCCTAAGGCAGGGTGCATTATATTTTATTTGAGAACATATCTGCATGAGCAGATGTGCTCCTGTAATGTCTAGTTCTATTACTAGATATTGCAAGTGACCAGGGAAATCCATTTTAAGAGCATGTGCTGGACACTGTTGAAAACAAGTTCCCCAGCTACATAATGACTTTACAAACATATGGTGTTTGGTATCAAACAACTTGTTTTAATAAATCCACACTGATTTCAGAGATGGATTTAGTAATACAAGCACCCAAACGGTACTTTAGAGGTGCCCCCTGAAACCTACCAGCCCTCTAGTGTCCAGCCTTCTGACCCCCGGGAGTGAGGGCATTTGCTCTCAGGAGGTCAGGAACAATGCCTGCTCTAGAGAGAGGTGTTATCACCTCCTCCTCCAGGAAGGCTATAAAAATTGGCATTCAAGGGCAGGGGGCTTCAAAGAGTCCACTGCCTTTTGGTATGCAAGTCTGGCTTGTCTCACAGGAGAGGATGCCGACCTCCCTGCCCTGAGCCATCTGGCGCCAGGACAGGCGGGAAAATTAGCTATGCAGGAGACGTGTTGCACTGCCAGGCTGGGCACACCTCTAGGGTGACCGAGTCTGATGTGAACACGACTTTAGAAAGGCCACCATATTGTGTGTGGTGGAATTAGGAATTCTGGGACAGGGTGATGCCCATTCCCCACAGTAAGTGGTCATCTAGGGGGTGTAGTGACCCCAGGGTTAAGTAGCCCATTGGCTACCATCCCTCATTAACATTAATGCCCCTAAACTGAGTTTTTAGTGGACCCCCTGATACCAGATATGGAAGACGACTGCTGACCCAAGAACCGAAGAGCACGACTGACTTGGCGCCAACCCCGCCAGCCTTCGTGGAGCAACTGATTCGTCCTGTCGCTGTACCGACCTCAAGAAACCCAGAGAGTGCTGTGCAAATTGCCAAAAGAACTCCCTTGGCCAAGAGGAGCTACTTCCCTGCAGCCGCAGGCACCAAAGAAGCAAGACCCAGTACACCGGCCTACCACTTATGGGGACTATTGATGCAGCAGCCATCCAGGAAGAGGTAGCAGTGCTCCTACAGGTCAGATCCGTCCTCCCTCCAAGTGTGGGGACGCCAGGTCCGACCGGAGCAGCACAGTACCAATCCCTGGGGTATCAGACCCATTGCAGCAGCCACGGCTTGTTGTGCCAGCCCGGAACCCAATGCAGAGGAAGAACGACCTGCACGTCAAGGGACATCAGGGACAGTGAGGCCCACATTGAGAGTGGCCCAGCTGTCCTGTTTGCCCCTCTTCTGAAATACAAAGATCGACACGCGAGTCTGTGACTGCCGCCACCCGACGCTTCAAAGCACCTACACAACCACGCTCCAGAGCCCGAGTCCAAGGGAGGTGATGATGCCAACAGGGTCCCCAGACCCACAAGAGGTAAGCCCAAGCTTGGGTTTGCCCAGACTGGATTTCTAGTTGCCACCTGCAGCCTCATTCTGCAGGCCTCCTCCAACTGTGACAAACTCCTGCACCGAAATCCGACCCCAAAAGACACCACTGCACCTGAGCCCCACAGCCCGAGGAGAAGTGGACCAAATGTGTCCCTGCATGCCCAAGGATCTCAAGGGTAGAGCCCCTCTGTAGGTTCCCCTGGATTGGCGCCCCAGTCCCTGCTTGCAGCCTCTTTGTAACCGGACCATTCTCCCATTGAAGTGAATGGGATACCCGACGCCATGACACCTCTGCACCCGGACGTCCCAGAGCTCCGCAAAGTGACCTGTTGGTGTGGCCTTGGACCTTGCCCCATACTCACCTCAAGTCCAGAAGAACAGTCCCGTAAGTCGATGTAAGTGCCCGAATCCAATACATGTTTTTCCTCCACAGGATTCCATTGCCGGTCTAGAAAAATGCACTAAGTGTCGATTTCTGAAAACTGTAAAAATTCATACGTCGAAAAGTACTTATCCGATTCAGATGATCTTGGCATGTAAATTTATATAAAAGTATGTGTTACTTTTATAAATTGGTGTTGGATATCTTTATTTTTGTGTCGTAATTGTTGAGTGTGTGTCTCATTTACTGCCTTTGTGTGTAATAAATGCTTAGCACTACCCTCTGATACGCCCAACTGCTTGCCCACATTACCACAAAAGAGAACATTTCGGGTGTCATTTGTAATTCCTTTGGGGTTTGCATGGACTCTCTGCACAGTGCACCTCATTTTGGTGCTCTACATAGAGATCCAGCTTCATACACAGGGTTTTTTTTTTTTAATCCAAGGATATGACTAAGATGCTGGCAGGGGGTATCCAGAGATTTCCACCCTGCTTTGCCGTCCCTTTGCGCCATGTCCTACGGGACTGCTGATTGGGTCCCAGATGGAGAGGGGGTGCGAAGGGGTAAGTTAAAGTGCGATTGTGCGACCCCGGAGTACCGAATGAATTATTAACTTATGTGACTGGTTTGTTCTGGAGGCTGGTATGTCTCCGCCTTTCCTAGAAGAGGCAAAGTTTCAGGGTGGGAAATTTTATTTAGTCCAATCAGATGCCTTCTTTAGGGATCCTTCAAACCCCTGGAGATATTTCACTGTTCAGGAGATTAATTGTGACTCCGCTGAATTAAGGCAGACCAGTATCGCTTGTCTACAGGAGCGCACCCTGGACTGATTCCAGAGAGGACTCAGCCAACGTCAACCGAGGCTTAGGGTGGGCTTGCAAAGGCATATAATGTGAATTGCGTCCTCTTTTGGGTGACCGCACAGCCTACAAGCCACCTTTCCTTCTGTCCTCGACCAGGGGGTGGCGTGCAAGTTTGAAGGCAAGATCCCTAGTTAGTATTTCAAATATTGGCCTTTTATCCTGCTGCTGAAAACGTTTCCCAGATATTGCTGTGGTTTCATATATAGCTGTTTAATACCATCCAGGTGTGATAACGTTTCTTCAGAGTTTCTCGGTTATCTACAGATGATAATATTTTGGACGTTTTGTTGACAGCTCTTTTAAAGGTTCAGAGTTTGCTGCTGCAGTCAATAATTCTGCTAAACTGAACAAATTAATTGTTGCATTAAGGTACTCTGGCAGGTGAGTGCGATCTATTGGTTATTTTCAACCATGCGCTGTGAATTATGGTGTTCTCCTCAGCAGATTTAAGTCTGTAGCAGATATGTGCAAATGCAGCTCGCCTGGCAAATGTCTGCTTAACTAAACCTAACTCCAGCCTGATCTGTGCAGCTGATGGGTTGCTGGGGAGTTGGAAAATTAGCCTATATATTTTCGCAATGATGGTATCCAGGTCATTTGAATTTCTGCCCCATAAGGCTTCACTTCCGTAAGGCAGGGTAGGCACCACCTTGGCCCTGGCAGTTTTTAAAATGGGGCTATGACACAGATCATTTAGATTTCTGAATAGGGTCCTTAGCTCCGCTGCCTGGGCAATCCCTTTTCTTTTGATTTCCTCCTTTCTGGGTTTTGAAAGATCCATTGTTGTCAAATAACAGGTAGAGGAATTTATATTCACTAGTTTTGTCAACCTTGATGGAGTCAAGAAACCAACTAGCCTTTTCATTGGTTCTTCTGCAGCAGTTCATGATTTTTGTCTTCTCAGTGTTTATTGTCAGGCCGTTCACAGTGGAATATACTTGGATGGCATTCAGAAGATGCTGCAAAACCAACCTTTGTCCGACAGATCAACACCAGATCATCAGCGTTGAGAAGATTTAAGAGGAGTATGGAGCCGAACTTCGGGGCTTGGGAGTCAAATGAGGTCAGAGCAGGGGGTGGATCTGCCAGAAATAGATTTTAAAAAGTGTAGGGGCCAGGACACACTCCTGTTTAAGTCTGCAGAACGTTGGAAGGGCCCTGGATAGGTTGGCTTCGCTTCCCAACTGAAGTCTGACCCAGGTATTAGAGGACAGATTTTTAATTGCTCTTAAGAGTACCAGGTGATAAGCCACCTTCTTAGTCTCCTCCAGAGCCTGCTTCGATTTACCCAGTCTAAAGTGGCTTTATAGTCGAAAAGTAGTCAAACAGCAGTGACAAGGCCATGATGTTTGCAGAAGTCCCAGTTATTCTTTATTTTGAATGCTTATAGACTGAAATCATCTAAAAATATGACCTGCAGTATCTCCTGCAATAGAGTAGACTTCAAGATGGTGCCTGCGCAGGTGACATTTTGCAGAACCATTGACACAAAGGACTTCCCCTTGACAAGTTACAAAAACAGCACTTCTCTAAATTATCTCTGGAACACAGAAGTACTAAAGGGAGCTTAGGTAAATAAGAAATGGCAGAAAATGTCCTACTGAAGTACTAGGCAAAAACGAGGCAGTTGATAAAGCTGGTTCTGTAAAACAGGCTCATTAGTTCAGTCATGTTGTTAACAAAGTAAAAAAAAGTAAATAAAGGCAAGTGATTAGGTAAATGATCCGGCACATCGTTTCCTAAACTGAAAGGGACAGCCATCAGAATACAAAGACTTGAAAGACTACTAAAATCTCAAGAAAGGGCAACAGCAGTAGATGTTTAAAACAGAACGTATAAAAAAAATATGCTAATGAAATGTGGTCATCTCTTTGTACTACTAAAAGTTAATCTTATTTCCACACCTCCAAACATGCCCCAGCTGAAGCTTTTAAGCAGGCAGTTACATAAAGCATGTGACACTGATGCAGTTGGCATTGCACACTATGTACTAGTTCAAACAGAGAAGAGGGTTTCAGTCCCAAAGGACTAGACACTGCACAGGTGGATATCACTCACCATTCAAATCTAGTTTCTCCAATTCAGACTTGTCCTCCAAAGCCTGGGCCACAGCAAGTGCAGCTTCCTGCCTGATCTCACAGAATGATAGGTTGAGCTCCTGGGGAAGAGACAGTGAAGGCAGAGAGATAAATAACTTGAGACAGTAAATGTGTACAACACCGGATAGACAAGTCTACTCCCACCTCCCCTACTGACTTTACTAACTTCTATGTTTCTGAAGATCACCAACAATGTAGGCTGACAGTATCAGAAGAAATCAAAATATATTCTCCTTTTTTCATAAAATATCTAAAGGGAAATTGACGAAAGCCAAAGAGACGGGTTGCCTATTGATGCTGCACAGCTGTGTGATGACCGAACCTCAGCATGTCCAAATCTAAGATTACCCATCAAAACCATGTTTATCTGCTCCTTTTTGATCTTTGAAATCACTCTCCATTTGCCAGAAATGTCATCCATGTTGACAGCTGCCCACACCACATCAACAATGTGTCAAAATCTGTCAAAAATAATGAGCAACGTTGTGATTCAAGAAATAAAAATGAAAAGAGGAACTCTAGAGAAATATGAAATACATGGCTACTGCACAAATATAAACAAAGCTGGAGCAGCATGTGCTCTATTTGGAGAGGGCTGCAAGAACAAGGAGCAGTGGAGAGGCAGCAAGGAGAAAAGAGGAAACCCAACAAAAACATTATGTCTGACTTGGAGGAGGCGCAAATAGGGTAATAAAAGGAAAGAACGGAATATAAGCTAGAAGGGAGGAGAACAGCAAGTTAGAGGTATCAGGCTAGGACAAATGTTGAGGGAAAAGCAGTCTGTTGCCCTCCCTGCAGCCACCCACTGAAATGCCCTACCAGTGGACAGGTCGATGGCATTCCTGCCACCAAAAAAATAACGAAACCAACAGTGCTAGTACTTACGTACTGCACATTTAACTTAAGTGTTGCATTTCGAATCAACCAAATACACGCGGGGTGGGGGAAGGGGGGTGAATAGGTGGGCGAGCGTAGAAATCAATAAGAATTTTAAAAAAACACCAGTAAGGTATTTGTGCGCCTGTACACACAGTAGGTTCCCTGCATCCTCACCACAGTTAACATGCATCTGGGACCAGGCCAAATGTTGAGAAGGGATGAAGAGAAAGTTTAGCCAGTGGAAGAGAAATGAGTCTTCCACTTTCACCACTTACAGCCATCTCATTCCCCACTCATTGACAGCAGCACTCATAGAGCCTAGACTGAGGAGGAACAAACCGTATAAGCCCAGGCAAGCCTTGAAGGAAACATGCTAATGAAAGCAGAACGGATGAATTTTATAGCAAGACCTAAAGCCGTTTATTTGCGTTCCTTACTTAAAGGACATCAGCAAGACAAAATATGCATTGTTAACAAGTTAATCAATGAAAGATAGAACTGAAGACATCAGCCATTAAATTATACAGAAAACAAAAACCCACTTAAGCAAAGAAAAAAAACTGGATGTATGCAAGATGCTTTAAATAAATATGCTACAAAGAAGAACAAGAGGAGTCAGGTGGCTCGCTCCGGCATAGAACTACAAAGCCTTAAATGGCAAAGTCACATGTGGTCCAAGTTGGGCATGAACTGAAAGCAAGACTCTAAAGACCATAGGGAAGCAATATAAAACCATAACCAAAACAAAAAGGATACCTTGTTCAGATGGAAAGAAAAATGTCATCATACAACAGCCATATTCGTTTTAACAAGGTACCACCAGAGGAGCAGACTCAAAGTCACATCTTCGGTTAATTTTTGATTTGCACCATAACACATAAAACAAAAACAACAGTGATAGGCAAACAGGAGTTGGGAATTCGAGCACATCTGCTTTCAACAACCCTATGCCAGAGTATGACACTGTCTGTGGACACGGCCACTAACTGCAGTCCACTTACGACAGCCAGTATCATACTCATCTGGAAAGAACTTACAATCCATAGGCCTCGCACAGGACTGTTTTGTTTTAAGGTGGCAGAGTAAACACACCTTCAGTTTGTGGAGCCCATCCTTCAGCGCACCAGCAATGGCCAAAGCCCCTTTTGAGCGCACCAAGCAGTCTCCAAAGTTTATCACCTCAACCTGGCGGAGGGTCCTTAAGGCCTGGAAAAAAATGCAGGAAGAAAGGTTAGAGGAGGGGAAGAGCAATGGCAATGGAGGCAAAGATCAGCAATTGCTAAACTAGAAAGAGACAACAGCAGCCTGATCCCAGGCGACGTTACCATCACCATAAAGACTAACAATGTAGTCTGACGACAATAGGACAATGGTTAAAAAAAAAAGAAAACACATAAGTAACCTTTGTTAGCAACATCAAAACTAGATGATTTAGTGCAGGTGATGTAGAGAAATGGAAACCAGGTACAGGGCTTGCACAACACCAAGGTGGTATGGTACTCAATTTAATTGAACTCAATATTTCAACCTCAGAAAGATAAAGACTTGCTCAGTTTCCTGAGCATGAATTATTTAGTATAGCACTTGCAGTCACCTCCTCTGCTACTCTCGGGATCCAAACTTCTGACAGGAAGCTCACCACACTTCCAGTGAGACCATAAAACTCTTAAATACAGATGGCAATACATCCATAAACGTTAATCCTACCACCACCTATTCCACTTTTTGACAAACACCTACAAATGGCCCTAAATCCTGACCTGCAGCACACCACATTATTACAATGCTGAACTCCCAAAGCTTTGCAGATGCACCTCAGAGCACCACTGCAGCACCTTTGATTTCGAGCATTAGTACTCTCACACACAGATCTTGATCAGACATGTCGCCTCCCCTCTCCTCAGTTAGTACGGCTAAGAACCTAGGTGTCAAGCTGGATGATACTCTGTCTATCAAAGCCCAAATCCAGTCAGTCGCAGGATCCTGTTTTGGTCTCCTGCGGATGCTCAGGAAATTTCTTCCCCTCCTGCCTCTTGCCCACAGGAAAACCATTGTCCAAGCTCTTATGGTTTCGAGACTGGACTATGTTAATGTCCCATATCTAGGCCTCCCGGAGTACCTACTGAATAGATTACAGGTGGGCCAGAATGCGGCCGCCAGGGCTGTCCTCCTGCTTAAACCTAGAACCCAGATCTCTCCTCACCTGAAAGCTTTGCACTGGCTTCCTGTGAGGAAAAGAATTTGCTTTAAAGCCTTGGTCTTGGCCTTTAAGGCACTACAGGGTACGGGCGCACATTATCTCTGAAGGAGAGTCACACACTATGCCCCCCGCAGAACCCAGAGGTCATCTTCACTGCATCTGGCTGCTGTCCCCAAGTTTTTCCGCACCCGTATAGGAGGTCGCTCTTTCCAAGTGCAGGTCGCACGCGTCTGGAACCTCCTGCCGGTGACACTCAGACAGGTGACGGACCTACTTACCTTTAGGAAGTTGCTTAAAACCTCGCTCTTTAGACACTTACCTTAAGTTTCCCCCTCCCTCTTGGGATAGCAGCAGACTAGTTTCTGAGGTTCTCTAGCGCCGGGATACTATTTCTGAGTAGCTGTGCGCTTTATAAATACCCCTCATATCACATCATTTATCTCACTCGATCCCAGCAGCCCCCTCCCCTTATTTCAACTTAAGGTCCCACACAAGGCTATGCTGGTGCACTGTACCCCTGGCCAGTATCCCTTCGCTCTTTTTCTAGCAATGGGACAGACAAGTGCTCACCTCTGCCATGGCGATGCCGCCCTTGTCCGTGAAGGTGTTGTCATTCAGGTTGATGACCCTCAGAAGTGGGTTGGAGCTGAATGCTGAAGCAAGAGCAGTGATCCCGCTGTGGTTGATGCCGTTCTGAGGCATGTGCACCTCCTGCAGAGTTCCAATGGCCTGGGTGCAGTGTAGGGGAGAAAGGAGACCATGTGAAATGGCGAATTTCAGAAAACGTGCCCAAACAAGTGCCAGCAGTAAGGATTCTTTTGACTATACAATACTACACAAAATCAGACGGCATTACAAAAAACAGCTTCAAAAGGAGGCGAGTAGAGCCCACTGCTCCTTGGACAATACACAAATATTTTTTACATACAAAAAATTGGAAAGGGTGTTCAGGTTAGGGGAAATAACGTACTTTTAGAAGCTGCAAAAGTAAATATCTGGAAGATTCAGAGATACAACAAAGCCAGGGAGCTACAGGGATAAAGCTAGCCAGATAACTGATGTACTGCTGCATAACAAGTTGAGGGGTAAGGAGTGACTCAACAGGCGGTGAAGAGAGGTCTAAGTAACAATCACAATCAAACCAGACTTGATTTCACTTTGAGAGGGACCATGGATTTCATTTAGACATACAATGTATGAAATTGTCTCTCCCTCGTTCCACCGCAATCAAGTGGCAAAAGGGGTTGGAGGAAACCAGCATTGGCAAAGCCAATCAATCCCAAGGTTGGGGATTAGCAGCTATGGAAATACTAGGAAGCACTGGTAAAACGTAAATGGCAGGAAACAAAAAAAGATAAAAGAAAAACATCATTCATGACTGTATTAGTGCGGCGTCACTCTGCAGGCTTAAGCACATACAAAATTACATATGCACAAGCACGAGTCACTGCAGAAACGTGTGCCCCTACTGATTGGCGTGAGCGACGTTTTTCATTTTTTCTTTACTGATCAAAAAGGGCAGATGTCACTTGGAAGGGTACTGTTTTTTTCACCTGCTACTTTAAAAAAGCAGCTGGGCAGCAAATGATAGCGAGAGATTAGGGAGCAATAAAGGACCCGGTGGAAGGGAGGCAAAGGAAATCAGGCAGAGGGACCAATCGGCAGTGGGAGAATGACTGGGGGCAGGGAAGAATGGCATTTATTCAAATAAATCTATAAAGGTGGAAGCAATGGATAGAGTTGGCATTAGGGAGCAAAAAGGCGAGCATGGGGGGTGGCACAAAAAGCAGCACGGGAAGGAAAGCACAAGTGGGGGCGTCGGAGTAACACTGAGCGCTTGTCAGAAGGGGTGAGGATTTTGTGGTACGGAAGCTACACATGAGGGACAGATCCTGAAAACATATGCACTCTCTGCTGAAACATAACGAAACAAGTTGTTCTCTAAATGGGCAGCAGAGTGTTACCTTTCAGACATTGTGGGGTGCTCAACTTCAGCAGACAAATGGCTACCTGTAGTCCTGCTTCTGTCTTGGGTATCTTCACTGAAGCTATAAATGAACAATTCCCCGCGGCGTGAAGGGATTCTGAACACTCATCATCCAGTAGATTACACATTGTGAGGGAGCGAAGCACAAGTTACTACTTGTGTAACGATATATCTGTAAGAGACATTAGTTAGTGATAGATTCCTTACCTTAGAATATCCCCAGGCGTCAGACTGGATCCGGAAAGTTTTTCGTCAGCAGTACCCCTGCGCGTCGGTAGGTGGCGTCGTGCGGCTCCGCGTTCGTCGCTGGCGCCGAGATGACGTCACGGAGACTACTTAGGCGCCACCCATGCGCGCTGACGTCAGTTCTGTACACGACTTTCCGCGCCACGAACGCAGAGCCATGCAAGAAACGGACCACTGGTGCCATGAAACTAGGGCCCTGAAAGGGATGACCTTAACCCTAGAATCAGTTCACAGAACGGGGAGGATGGGAGGGGCGGTAAGGAATCTATCACCAACTAATGTCTCTTACAGATATATCGTTACACAAGTAGTAACTTGTGCATCTGAAAGAGACACGTTAGTGATAGATTCCTTACCTTAGAATAGATACCCCAGCAATACCAACCCCGGTGGTGGGTCTGCGAATAGATTACACCAGAAAGTCACGGAGAACAGAAAGGCCAAAGAAGCCGTCTCTCCGGACTGGACTGTCAAGGCAGTAATGCTTGGTAAATGTGTGCAGCGAGGCCCACGTAGCTGCCTGACAAATATCCTGCAAGGGAACGCCGCGTCCCAAGGCAGTAGTGGCTGCCGTCGCCCTGGTAGAATGGGCACGCAGCCCCAGAGGAGGCTCCCTCTTAGCCAACGAGTAACACGCTTTGATGCACAAAACGACCCAGCGACAGATGGTTAGTTTGTGCACTGCTCGACCTTTTTTGGCGCCCACGTAGCCAACAAAGAGTTGGTCATCCACCCGGAACTGTTGTGTGCGCTTCAGATAGAACGAGTGCACACGTTTTGGGTCCAGACGGTGAAGCCGCTCTTCCTCTTTTGAAGGAGGCGGAAAGAAGGTGGGCAAAGTGATGGTCTGCCCGATGTGGAAGGGCGTGACAACCTTTGGCAAGAAAGAAGGACGGGTCCTTAAAACCACCTTGTCCAGATGAACAGAAAGGAAAGGAGGTTTGGAAGAAAGAGCCTGGAGCTCGCTCACTCTTCTGGCAGAGGTGATAGATACCAGGAAAGCCGTCTTGAGAGTGAGAAGACGCAAAGGACAGTTATGAAGGGGCTCGAAGGTAGCGCACATCAGGTATGTCAAGACAAGGTTTAAGTCCCATTGAGGCATTATGAACGGCACGGGAGGAAATGTGTGCGTAATGCCCTTGAGGAAACGGGTAACAACCGGGGACTTAAAAAGAGAAGGCTGATCTGGAAGCCGTAGAAAGGCGGAGATGGCCGAAAGATAACCTTTGATAGTGCCCAGAGCAGAGCCCTGCTGGGCCAAGAATAGAAGGAACAGAAGAACCTCAGAAAGAGGGGCAGAGAGGGGATCCACAGCCTTTGCTGTGCACCATGCCACAAATTTGTTCCACCTGCAGGCGTATACCATTTTAGTGGAGGGACGCCTGGCTGCCAGAATGACATCACAGACTTCGGGAGGAAGATCGAAAGCTGTCAACTGTCGCCGCTCAATCTCCACGCATGGAGGTGGAGGCTGGACAGGTTCGGGTGGAGGACCGTCCCCTGCTGCTGCGACAGAAGATCTTCCCGAAGAGGCAGTCGGATTGGGGGATCGATCGCCATGTTGAGTAGCTCGGGATACCAGTATCTTCGTGTCCAATCCGGAGCCACAAGGAAGACTTGGGCCCGGTCGCGCCGAATCTTCTTCAGCACTCTGGGCAGAAGTGGTATAGGCAGAAAGGCGGACAACAGAACGCAGCTCCACTCGCGACGAAAAGCGTCGCCGAGCGAGTGCTGCCTTGGAAATTCCAACGCGCAGAACTGACGACATTGCGCGTTCTCTTCTGTGGCGAATAGATCCAACCAAGGCTCTCCCCACTGCTGAAAGAGACCTTGCGCCACGTCCGAGTTCAGACGCCATTCGTGATCCATCAAGCACCGGCGGCTGAGTTTGTCCGCCCTGGCGTTCAGAGAACCCACCAGGTGTTGAACCACCAAGGTAATGCCTTGATGTTCCAGCCATGTCCAGAGGCGCAGAGCCTCCTGACACAGGGTCCAGGACCCCACCCCGCCCTGTTTGTTGCGATACCACATGGCGGTGGTGTTGTCCGTGAACACCTGCACTACACTTCCCCGGACAGAGGGAAGGAATGCCTTCAGTGCAAGTCGGATCGCCCGAAGCTCCAAAAGGTTGATATGGAGCCGGGACTCGGCCGGAGTCCAGAGGCCTCCGATCTCCGCCTCTCCCAAGTGGCCTCCCCATCCCAGGAGGGACGCATCCGTCACCACTGTGTGCTCCGGTTGGGGAAGGGAGAGGGATCTGCCATCGACCCAATCGCGATTCGTGAGCCACCACTGCAATTGTCGTGCAGTGCCCTCCGAGATCTGGACATGATCGGACAGGTTGCCCTGATGCTTTGCCCACTGGAACTTCAGGTCCACTGCAGAGACCGCATATGCCATCTGGCATGTTGCACTAGCAGGATGCAGGAGGCCATCACGCCCAGGAGCCGGAGGGTCAACCTGACCGAAACCCGGGAGAGAGGCTGAAAGATCGGAATCATAGCCTGAATATCCCGGACTCGCTGCTCGGGAGGATAAACCCGAAACCGCGTCGAATCCAGAAATGCTCCGATGAAGGGGGGCTTCTGAGAGGGAGTCAGGTGCTACTTCGGCACGTTGAGGGAGAACCCCAGCAAATGGAGGAGGTCGGCCGTAGTCTGAAGGTGGGTGACAACTGCCTGGGGCGAGCCCGGCTTCAACAACCAGTCGTCGAGGTAGGGGAAGACTGACACCCCTGACCTGCGCAGATGAGCTGCGACCACCGCCATCACTTTTGTGAACACCCGAGGGGCGCTGGTAAGGCCGAAAGGGAGCACAGCAAACTGAAAATGCTCCTGGCCTACCGTGAACCGCAGGTAACGCCGGTGGGCCGGCAGGACGGGGATGTGAAAATATGCGTCCTGCAAGTCCAACGCCACCATCCAGTCTCCAGGGTCGAGGGCAGCCAAGACCTGAGCCAGAGTCAACATCTTGAACTTCTCCTTCCGGAGGAAGCGATTGACGTTCCTGAGGTCCAAGATGGGGCGCAAGCCCCCCTTGTCCTTCTCGGGGACCAGAAAGTAGTGGGAATAACAACCACTCCCTACTTCTGGCACAGGAACACAGTCTATGGCCCCCTTGGCCAAGAGGGCCGTGACTTCCTGCTGGAGAAGCGCCAAGTGTTCCCCCGACATGCGGTGGTACTGAGGTGGCATGGCTGGAGGGGTGGACTGAAAGGGAAGGGAGTAACACTTGCGGATGATCTGCAACACCCACTCGTCCGATGTGATAGCGCGCCAGTGGGGGAGATGATAGCGGATCCTGCCACCCACTGGCGTGGGGTGCCCCCCAAAGCTCGGATTAGGAAGGTTTGGAGGTAGAAGCAGCAGCTGGTTCTGTACAGGCTTGCTGAAGAAACGTGCCTGGGCGCCCCTGCCGTGGCCACGAAAGGAACGAAAACCAGAAGTGGCTGGGCTTTTCGTGGAAAGACCTAAGGACTTGGCCGTGGCCCGCGAGTCCTTAAAACGCTCCAGCGCACTGTCGGCCTTATCGCCAAACAGGCGAGTGCCATCAAAGGGCATGTCCATGAGTGAGCTTTGGACATCTGGCGAGAACCCGGTAGATCTCAACCAGGCGTGGCGACGAAGCGCCACAGTCGTAGAAATTGCTCTACCTAGTGAGTCCGCGGTGTCCAAACCACACCGAATGGCGAACTTAGCCGCATCTTTACCCTCGGCAACAGCTTGGGACAGCACAGCTTGGGTCTCCTCAGGACACTGAGGCAACACCTGTGCAACTGTATCCCACACCGCGTGGGAATAGCGGCCCAATAGGCATGCGGTGTTCACCGACCGCAGCCCCAAGCTGGCCGAAGAGAACAACCGCTTGCCGAACTGCTCCAGCTTCTTAGAGTCCTTATCCGGCGGAGCCGTGGGAAAGGCACTCTGGGACGTCGAAGCTTGGATGACCAGGCTCTCGGGCGTAGGATGAGTGGTCAGAAAGGGAGGGTCACCCGGCGCCGGCGTTCTTATCCACAGGAGCCCCTGTGGCTGGCCGCGACCAAGTGCCCAGTAAGACGTCAGTGAGGGCGTCATTAAATGGCAGCAGGGGCTCCGACGAAGTGGACGCCGTCTGGAGCACCTCAGTGAGGAGATTAGTCTTCAGGGCCACCGTAGGGAGATCAAGGTTGAGGACCTCAGCGGCCAGACGGAGCACCATCGTGTAAGAAGCGCCCTCCTCCATGGTAGGCGGAGGAGAGGCAAACCCCGGGTCAGAGGAGACATCAAGGCCGCCGGCCTCCTCTAACTCATGCGCCCAGTCCTGCTCAGAGTCACACTGACTAGCAAGAGGGTCCTCGGACCCCCTCCCAGTCGTCCTCCACCTCCGCCGTATGTGGAACAGACCGCGGCGGCAGGGCAGGGACCGGGGAAGGAACAAACGGCGCCGGGAACGGCGCCGGACGGGGACGAACCGGCGCCGTGTCCCAATGCGGATCCCAGGTAGGGACAAAATTGTCCGGGAACCTGGGCAGGGTGCGGAACAAATGGCATCCACAGCGGCGCCGGAGCAGAGGGTGGCGCTGGGGCTGTAGCCGGCAGCGTGGGACCTTTTGGCACCGTGGCCGGAGCCAGAGGCGCCGGGGCCGGAGCCGCCGGCGGCGCCGACAGGATCCTGACACGGGACCGCGGGGCCCAAGGGCGCACCGGCGGGAGCCTGAGGCCTAAACAGGCGGTCCATGGTAGTAAGAAATTCTTGCACCTGTGCGGGAGTCGCCGACGGACCCGGGTAAGGTGGGTAGGCCGCGGGACTCCCGGGCTCCGAAGGAGCCGCAGGGGCAGAACCCCTGTCCCCCTTGTCCGCATCCGGGGACCGACGGGGGGACGTCAGAGAGCGACATCGCTTCTTTGACTTCTTTTTGTGTCGTCTGTTACCCGAATCAGAGGGTGAAGACTTGGAGCCCGAGGAGCGATGATGGTGGCCCCGCTAGCGTTCTCTGGAGCGGCCCCTAGACCAAGAACGGCGCTGGGACGAGTGCCGGACCTCAAGCAGCTTCCGGCGCCGCTCCCTCAAGGCCTTCGGGGCCATGGCCAGACAGTCCATACAGGACCGGGAGTCGTGGTCGCTCTCCAGGCAGTAGAGACAGACGTGGTGGGGATCCGCCACCGGCATATTGCGACGGCAGGCCCCACAAGACTTAAAACCAGGCATTCCTACGTGCACCAGAGTAGACTCAAACTTACAGGAGACAAAAGTCTCAAAAAGATAGTCAAAGTGACTAAGGTACGTGCTCTAACCGGATCTGCGCTTACTGGCGCGGAAAAAGAAAGAACTGACGTCAGCGCGCATGGGTGGCGCCTAAGTAGTCTCCGTGACGTCATCTCGGCGCCTACGACGCCAGCGACGAACGCGGAGCCGCACGACGCTACCTATCGACGCGCATGGGTACTGCTGACGAAAAACTTTCCGGATCCAGTCTGGCGCCTGGGGATATTCTAAGGTAAGGAATCTATCACTAACGTGTCTCTTTCAGATGAGTTGGGTATTACCGAATGTAGCAAATCAGTCTCAAAAACCATAATTCAGCAAAAGTTTCAGAATTTTTAAACTGTTCAATACATAAACACCTTCTCAAAAATCTCCTTCAGCACCTATAACAAAACCGGATACCTAACACATCTAAGTAAAGAAGAAAAAAAGCCAGACAGGTTTCAAGCTGCAGAAATAAGCAATGCACTCTTCTCCCTTTAAGAATACAGATTCATTGATTGTTAGTACTGGCAGTCTACTCAGTGCGTTCTCTGTTCTTTTTTAACTAGTAATGGATGATGAATCCAGACTGAAAATTCCCAACTTTTTATAATGTATGACCATGAGAAAGCCAAAGACAAGAAACAGTCATTTATGACTTCAATGAAGATACCCAAGATGTTGAACCAGGACTACAAGTAGCCATCCATTTCTTCTGCATTCCCCGTCGTCAAGCTGGAAATCCCCAGTACATTAAAATAGAAGTATACAGTGCAAAATATACAGCATACAGAATACAATGTAAAAACAAGCATTGGCATAGCCAGTAGGTCTCGCTTTTGGGACCTTATAAGTATTTAGTTATGCAGCACAATATCCTTGGTGCAACAACATCAACTGTTGCATGGCTAAACACTTATAAGGTCCCAAAGGCGAGACCTATTAGCTATGCCAATGCTTGTTTTTTAGTAGAGATGTGTTTTAAAAAGCAAGCCTTTTCGTTGTGTCGTGCATTTTATTATTACTATTTGTGAAGGAGACAAGAATAAAGACTTAACCAGGCACTCGAATCAAAGAAAGCTATGATGTTACGTCACCAAAACACTGTATAAAAGTGACTTTTAAAAAGAGATGGGAAATAAATCACGGAAATGGCAGACACCAGAAGTGCAGGCAAAGTAAATAGCGGTTATTTAAAGGTAATAGGTAAATAAGTGCATTTTGAACCAACTATGTCACTGAAAAGAATGGAACTTCTTTGGGTGTATATGAACAATATTCACAGCCTTTGTGCAGTCACTCCAAGTGAAGATAGCCAATGGGTAAACTGGGCTGACCAATTCCCCATTCTGTGGAGGGTGGAAGCAAATTGTGATTAAATATTTATAGGACCAATGGATGAAACCTGCAGACCAAAAGTCCTTCTGTGTATGTAAGTTTGTTAGGGGGTAAAAATAGTCTGTCCAAATAGCTGCTGCCGTCTCCAAGGCTATCCCTAAAAATATTTTCCCCAGGAAATGAATTAAAAGTCAAATTCAAGGCAGATGCCAGTTTAAACAAAACAAGAATAAGACATTGGATATTCGCGCGACAGCCACCAATTGTGCAGCAGAGCAAACCATCTTTTAACCTCGGAAGAGAAGCCGAAAGACATCCATTTTAAAAAGGATTCTCAACGCCACGCCTAGAGATTTCCAGAGCTTTTATGGAAGGATGTTCGTTTGACATTTTAATGACAAGTGCTGATAATGAAGAAATACATTATTGGCCCAGAAGTGAAGATGCTGCTGTGATTGGATTTAATGTGAGGGAGTGACGCGGTATATGGTCCATTGTAACATGCTTAATTTGAGCTGGGGGTTTCCAGTGATCAGCACCGACACTTAATTGGTTTCCGGTGCTCGGCACCAGCACTTAACTGAAACGCTGCACTTAGGAGAGTCTGCCACATGATCGCGCTGCTTATCTAATTTAGAGATGAGCAGAACAACGGTTGTTTATGAATACAATATACATTAAAAATTACTAATACCTGCCTCTCCAGCCATTACTTTAGCTTTGGGGACCTAGAATAATCTGAGCTGTCGCACTTGCAGGCGAGAGAGATGGTTAGTAGCTGCTGTGGCAGCGATGACAGGGGAGATGGGTGGTGCAAGTTGTGGTGGCCTCCTGGTTAGAACCCTGGCACTTATTATTTTACAAATTAAGTACTGGGCACAGTACAACAGGCAATGTACATTAGCCTGTGATGACAGCCTTAGACAGAACTTGGTGTCGTCCATATGAATATATACTGCACTCCTCAATCTTTGGCTCATCTGTCTGTTGCCTTTCCTCTGTCCAACTAAGTGTGAGTGCCACCTGAGAAGCTCCTGCCTCCTAACCACTGATGCTTACCCCTCTGGGTATCAAGGCAGCATTTATTAGATGAAGTTAGAGTACACTTTTATGCGTGACCTTCAGGGAGATAGCCTCCCTACAAAAGATGCCTTAGTGGGTAAGACATGGAGGCCTCATGCACAAAAACCTGCCCTAGGAGAGGGTAACTCATTGTTCATAGTTCAGGAGTGTTCCACGGTGGAAGAACCTTGTCCACTTCCATCTCTGCATCCTTAAAGCTGAAGCTACAGTCATGCAACAATCAAACACGTGATGATGCAAATGGGAGCAAACAAGTATGGTCCGTTCTGGCATCTGGCGATGTAGGGCCCTGAAGGCAATGACAACGCCTTGAAGGAGGGCTGAGCTCACCGACCCACTGAATGATAAAATCCAGTCAGGATATCCTATTAGTGGCCGTTTTAACTTACGCAGTACAGTGTGAGACCTGTTCACTTCATTCCCCACCGAGTCTCACTGGGAACACATTTGGGCTTTGAAAATAATTCAAATGAAACAGGATGTACGTCAGCAATGCCAATAAGTAGCAATGGAAGATGAACTGTGAAGGATAGCTTCTGGAATGGGTTTTGGAATGCATTAGACCTGTGAGTGCATATTTTTCAAACATCACCCACCGCATTTTCTTAAATATCTCGAAATAGAGTGGCACGTGTGTGTGTGGTGTGGGTGCATGGTTGTGTAATTTCTGTGGTGTGTTGTTTGACGATGTGGTGTGTGTACTTGTTTTTAGAGTGCGTGGGTTTGCAGTTTAGCGTTTGTATATGTTTTGTATTGTGATGTCTTATGTGAGGAGGGTGCAATCCTGCACATCTTTGTCCATGGTGTGTGGTTATGCTGTGTGCCGTCTTTGGGATTATGAGAGCATGTTAGTATACGTGTGCATGTATAGGTGTATGTAAATGTGTGTCTATTGTATATTTTTGTGCCTACGCAGGGAAAGCACGTGTGTGCACTCTTTTGAATATGTGGCCGGTGTGCTGTGCGTTCACCTATTTATAAATGTGTTGATGTTTCTCTGCACCGGGGCATTTGTGTGTTTACTTTTGAGTGTATGTGTCCTTGTATGTATATGTGTGCCTGTGTGTTTTTACTTGTTTGCGGGTGCGTCGGAGCGCACACGTGTGCTTGTTTAAAGCCTCAGAGGTGAGTAAAGTTTTCAGTCAGCATGTCCTGGGTGTGCAGATGCGGCCCTTCCGCGTGCCGTGGAGGCACAATGGTAATTAAGCTATCTGGCTGGTCCCAGTGCAAGCCGAGCTTCTGGAGGGTGACAGCTGCAGATGTCCGTAGCAGAAAAACACAACATAACAAGCCCGGGAGTTGTGTGCGCGCGCGCAAAAAGGAAATTAAAAAAAAGCACGCGAATGGTGCGCGCGCGCGGCAGCAAAAGTGAAAGCAGCTGCAGCGTCCTGCGAGTGTAAGGGTGGAAAGCCAGATGGCGCCTGTGCGCGTTACTGTGCGCGTAACCGCACGCTCTAGGCCACACAAAAAGCTGTGGTCGGCTTTTTGAAGCCCACTTACTAAAAGTCTCGCCAGAGCAACGCATGCGCTGGCTCAGGCGAGACCTAATGACCATAGGCCTGAAACAACATAGTATGTTTAGTAGCACATTCCTCTCATTTGAAAGAACCCACACTTGAGCCAATGAGGTGGAAACCTAAGCTCTCCTACTCTCCCTAGGGGCCACAATAGCTCAGATTTCAAAGCACAAGTGTATGAGCAACTATGATGAGCCTCTGACTGGGGAGGAGGGAGGGTCACATATGAATATATAAAATATATTAATGCTGGAGAACTGGAGTTACAGGTAAATAAATTTCTTCTTCAACATTTGATCTTTTATATATTCTCATGCTTGAATTAGGATAGCAAGCAGTAAACATTATGAAATACAACAAAGCATGAAGCAGGCTCACCTTTAATGTAACAGGTTTCTCAGGACTGCCTGTCCCACTGCTGCATCAGCTACTGCGTCCACTTCTAGGCAGTAATGCTTTGTGAATATATGCCTGCTCCTCCGGGTGGCTGAACGACAGATGTCTTCCAAAGGTACCCCAGCACAGAGTGCTGCAGATGAAGCCATGAGCCTGGTGAAATGCGCTCTCATTCTTCCCTGGAGAGGACGCTTGGCTTTGGCATGATAGAAAGGAACACAAGCTGAGAGCCAATAAGCTATGTCATTTGGACAGGGCTTGACCTTTTCGTGGTTGACCAAATTATACAAATACCTGGTCTGATGTGCGCAGGACCTTTGTTTTGTCCACACAGAATTTGAGACAACTATGCAAGTCTAGAGAAAGTAATGATCTTTTAATCAATCAGGGGTTTGTATAGCACAGCTACTCACCCGAGAGGGTCTCAAGGAGCTTAGGGGAAAGGGGGGTGGGGACTGCTGATCCATTTGGGTTCAGTCGCAGTGCCAGGTCTGGAGATCCTTCCTGAATTGGGTCCGCGACGGGGTTTGCCTGAGGTGGTGGGGCAGGGTGTTCCAGGTCTTGGGGGCGAGATAGGAGAAGGATCTTCCTCCGGTTCTTGTCTTGTGGATCAGAGGGACGGAGGCAAGGGCCAGCTGGGTGGAACCGAGGTGTCTGGCAGGAACGTGAAATGCGAAGCAGTGGTTTAGATATGCTGGTCCAGTGTTGTGGAGGGCTTTGTAGGTGTGAGTGAGGAGTCTGAAGGTGATTCTTTAGTCGACTTGGAGCCAGTGAAGTTCACAAAGGTGTTCGGTGATGTGGCTGCGGCTGGGGTGTTGAGGACCAGTCTGGCTGCGGCGTTTTGAACGTTCTGTAGTTTCCGGAGGAGTTTCTGGGTGATGCCGGCATAGAGTGTGTTGCCGTAGTCGAGCCTGCTGGTGAGTAGTGCGTGGGTGACAGTCTTTCTTGGGGGTGATCCATCTGAAAGTCTTTCGAAGCCGGCATAGTGTGGACGATACGGCATTGATCTGGTGGTTCATTGTGAGCGAGGAGCCCAGTATGATGCCGAGGTTGCGTGGGTGTGGGTGGGGTTCCCAGTGTGGCAGGCCACCAGCAGTCGTCCCAGGCAGAGGGGGTGGGTCCCAGGAGGAGTACTTCAGTCTTGTCAGAGTTGAGTTTGAGGCAGCTGTCCTTCATCCCGCTGTGGAAGTCTATTCTGGTGGCCGAGGGTTCGTTGGTGAGGAATAGGATTAGCTGGGTGTTGTCGGCGTACGAGACAATGTTAAGTCCATGGTTTCTTACGATGGCAGCGAGGGTAGCCATGTAGACGTTGAAGAGGGTGGGGCTCGGGGAGGAGACCTGGGGCACTCCGCAGTTGATCTGTAGGTTCGGAGCGGAACGAGAGTAGTCTGACTCGCAGAGTTCGGCCGGACAGGAAGGAATGGATCCAGTTCAGGGCCTTGCCGCGGATGCCGGCGCTGTGGAGTCTCGTGATTAGGGTGCGGTGTGAGACTGCATCGAAGGCGGCCGAGAAGTCCAGCAGGATCAGGGCTGCAGTTTCACCCCGGTCGAGGGCACGGATGTCATTGGTGGCGACGAGGAGTGTGGTCTCGGTGCAGTGATTGCTGTGGAAGCCGGATTGGGAGATATCCAGGATGTGGTTCACTTTGATGAATTCGAAGAGTTGGGTGTTGATGGCCTTCTCGGAGACCTTTGCTGGGAAGGGGAGCAAGGAGATGGGTTGGATGTTTTTGAGGTCTGTCGGGTAAGCGGATGGCTTTCGCAGCAGGGGGTTGATCTCTGTGTTGTTTCCAGTCATCGGGGAAGGTGGCAGTCTCGATGGAGCAGTTGATGGTGTGCTGGAGTTCGGGGGCGATGGAGGTGGCTGCTGCTCTGTGAAAAATGTGGTGCGGGCAAAGATCCGATGGGGATTTTTTTTTACTGTTGAAGATGGACTGGGAAAGAAGGATCTAAGAATCACAGGCTCATTCAAATGAAAGTCAGTAGGCACCGTAGGAATTAATTTACGATTGGTTTTAAGTATCACTTTGTACTTAGTGAACTGGAGAAAAGGTTCTCGGATGGTAAATGCCTGAATCTCTCCCACTCTCCTGGCGGATGTCAGAGCCAGGATCAACTCTATGTGTAAGCTTAAATGAAGTTATCAGCTGGCCGAGGACTGTATTAAGCTCCCATGGAACTGGAGGAAGTCGAAGAGGTGGAAATGCTCTGAAGAGCCCTTTCATGAACTGTTAAATGATCCTTTGGGAAAACAGAGTAGGCGATGCGTCAGTCCTTCTAAATCTCCAGATTGGAAACTGATGGACCCTGACAGAAGAATATTTGAGACCACTTTTGGCCATACTTAACAACTATGGAAGAATCGGAGAAGGCTTTATTTGAAGTGGATGATGGCCATTATTCCTACACCAGACACAGAAACACTTCCACTTAGAGTTGTAAGTTTTATTGGTCGCTGGACATCGAGACTGCGTCAGAATCTGTTTACACTCTTGCAATAGATACAAATGGCCAAATTCTAGGTGGTCAGGAGCCATGCTGTCAAGTTCAGTGACTTGGGATAGTGCTGAAGAATCTCTCCATGGTGTCTGGATAATAACCTGGGATGAGCCGTCAAATGTTTATGACAGTCGATGAAAATCCTATGTTGATGAAATGTGGCTAGCAACCCACGGGGGGGAGGTGAGGGCGGGGGGGAGATCTTTGGTAGGTCGACCATGTTCCCCATCAACAAATGTGGTACATATTAGGAGATCATAGGCTGTCATTTTCCCCAGCAGATTAGTACTGTAACTGCTTTATCATTTTTTCCACCAAAGGTGTTTTATTTTATCAAAAAAGATTATGCGTAGCCACTTTGTGATAAATGCACAGTCACTCTGTGCCAACATTAATAGGAGGTTCTCTGGAACCACTTTAACGGTCAAACAGGGAAACGCTCTGAGCACTGATGAAGCGTGTTACAAATAATAAAAAAAATATTTACTGAGAAGTCGTCTTCTTCAAAAGTGTCTTGCGTCAATGGCATAGGAAGCGCAAGGAAAAGGTTACTTACCCTGAAAGCATATGTTCCTGGATGTAGTGCTGTAGATTCACATGCTGTGCATACGCCCGCGATCTAGTGTTGGGTCTGGATGTGTGCAAATTGTTTTTCTTCAAAGAAGTCTTTCGAGTCACGAGGTAGAGTGATTTCTCCATTTGGTGATAATGTGCTCGGCATCAACTCCACTCAGATTGTTTTCCAGCACGGCGGGTAAGTGTGAAAAGAAGTGATAGGTAAGAGATGTCCATGCATAAGAGGAAAACGGGATATATTAAGAGATACTGCAATGGCCACAGGTGTCCGAGGAGCACTACATTCCACGAACAGATGCTTACAGGGCAAGTAACATTTTCCGTGCAAGACATGTGGGGCTACATACCGTGCATAGACTGTAAAGCAGTCCTCCCCATAAGAGGTGACTAGCCTGTGGGTGTTGGAGGTTAGGGAAACGTTGGGTGATCCCAGCAAGCCATACCTCATTGGACTCCCCCGGGTGTCTAGTTTTCAGAAATGTGTGGGTTTGGTAGTTTTCCAAGATAGCCGCCAAGCCCGGGGCAAAAAACCCAGGTGACCCCCCTTGCAAAACCAGGTTGTTTTGTGATGGGTCATTTTGATGTCTCCTCAATACGTTTTGGGCCCTTGCCTGTCGCGGGTACTTGACCCACCCACGTGAGTGAGGTATCATTTTTATCGGGAGACCTGGAGGAACGCTGGGTGTTGGGACATTTTTAGATCCACGTAGATTCCAGAACTTTCCCACACAGAAATTTGAGAAAAAAGGGATTTTTTCAGCTAAATTTGAGGTTTGCAGGGCATTCTGGGTAGGAAAATGTTGGGGGACCCACGCAAGCCATACCTCGCTGGACTCCCCCGGGTGTCTAGTTTTCAGAAATGTGTGGGTTTGGTCCCGGGCTTGGCGGCCATCTAGGGAAACCTACCAAACCCACACATTTCTGAAAACTAGAGACCCAGGGGAGTCTAGGGAGGTATGGCTTGCGTGGGTCCCCCAACGTTTTTCTACCCAGAATCCCCTGCAAACCTCAAATTTTGATTTAAAAAATCACTTTTTTCCTCAAATGTCTGTGTGGGTAAGTTCTGGAATCTATGTGGATCCACAAACTTCCTACCACCCAGTGTTCCCCCAGGTCTCCCGACAAAAATGGTACCTCACTTGTGTGGGTCAGGTACCCGCGACAGGCAAGGGCCCAAAACCTATTGAGGAGACTTCAAAATGACCTATCACAAAACAACCTGGTTTTGCAAGGGGAGTCACCTGGGTTTTTGGCCCCAGGCTCGGTGGCCATCTTGGAAAACTACCAAACCCACACATTTCTGAAAACTAGACACCCGTGGGAGTCCAGAGAAGTATGGCTTGCATGGATCCCCCAACGTTTTCCTACCCAGAATCCCCTGCAAACCTCAAATTAGCTGAAAAAAAATCCCTTTTTTCTCACATTTCTGTGTGGGAAAGTTCTGGAATCCACGTGGATCCACAAATTTCCTACCACCCAGCGTTCCCCCAGGTCTCCCGATAAAAATGATACCTCACTCGCGTGGGTGGGTCAAGTACCCGCGACAGGCAAGGGCCCAAAACCTATTGAGGCGACTTCAAAATGACCTATCATAAAACAACCTGGTTCTGCAAGAGGGGTCGCCTGGGTTTTTGGCCCCGGGCTCGGTGGCCATCTTGGAAAACTACCAAACCCACACATTTCTGAAAACTAGACACCCGGGGGAGTCCAGAGAGGTATGGCTTGCATGGATCCCCCAACGTTTTCCTACCTGGAATGCCCTGCAAACCTCAAATGTACCTGAAAAAAACACATTTTCCACATATCTTTGGGTGGAATCACCGTGCCGGCACAAATGTCCTACCCCACAGCGTTCCCCTCAGTCTCCCGAGTAAAATGATACCTCACTTGTGTGGGTGGGGCAAGGGCCTGTGACTGGGAAGAGCCCAAAACATAGGGAATAAGGGTATAGCACCGAGAATTCTAAGCGCTACATTTTTTTAAAAATACGTTTTTCGCCAATTCTGCATTGGACACCCACACAAGAGGTATCATTTTACTCGGGACACTAAGGAGAACGCTGTGGGGTAGGACATTTGTGCCGCCACGGTGATTCCATACAAAAATATGTGGAAAATGTGTTTTTTCCAGCTAAATTTGAGGTTTGCAGGGGATTCTGGGTAGGGAAACGTTGGGGGATCCACGCAAGCCATACCTCATTGGACTCCCCAGGGTGTCTAGTTTTCAGAAATGTGTGGGTTTGGTAGGTTTCCCTAGATGGCGGCGAGCACGGGGCCAAAACCCCAGGTGCCCCCCAAAACCAGGTAGTTTTGCTATAGGTAATTTTGAAGCCTCCACAGTACGATTTGGGCCATTTCCTGTTGCAGCCACTATGCCTACCCACACAAGTGAGGTACCATTTTTATCAGGAGACCTGGGGGAACACTGGATGGGAGGAAATTTGTGGATCCACGCAGATTCCAGAACTTTCCCACACAGAAATATGAGAAAACAGTGATTTTTTCAGCGAAATTTGAGGTTTGCAGGGGATTCTGGGTAGGAGAATGTTGGGGGACCCACGCAAGCCATACCTCGCTGGACTCCCCCGGGTGTCTAGTTTCCAGAAATGTGTGGCTTTGGTAGGTTTCCCTAGATGGCCGTCGAGCCCCGGGCCAAAAACTCATGGGACCCCCCTTGCAAAACCAGGTTGGTTTGTGATAGGTAATTTTGATGTCGCCTCAATAGGTTGTGGGCCCTTGCCTGTCGCGGGTACTTGACCCACCCACGCAAGTAAGGTACCATTTTTCTCGAAACACTTTGGGGAACGCGGGGTTGGGTGGAATTTTGTGGATCCACGCAGATTCCAGAACTTTCCACCACAGAAATGTGACGAAAATGTGGTTTGTTTGACAATTTTTTAGGTTTGCAAGGGATTCTGGGTAACAGAACCTGGTGAGAGCCAGTCCAGTCACCCCATCCTGGATTCCCCTGGGTGTCTAGTTTTCAAAAATGTATAGGTTTGCTAGGTTTCCCTAGGTGCCGGCAGAGCTAGGGTTCAAAAACTACAGCTAGGCACTTTGCAAAAAAAGGGTCATTTTTCATTGTGAAAATGTGGTGTGTCCACGTTTTGTTTTGGGCCGTTTCCTGTCGTGGGCACTAGGCGTACCCACACAAGTGAGGAACCATTTTTATCGGGAGACTTAGGGTAACACAGAATTGTAGAGCAACTGCTATTACCCATTGACTTTCGATGCATTTCTGCCTTCCAAATGAAAGACAATGTGTAAAAAGAAGTCACTTTGAAAAATGTCCTATAATTCTCATGCTAGTATGGGTACTCCCAATTTCGGAAATGTGCAAATATCTACTGTTTCTAAACTCTATATTTTGTTCCAATTTCAGAAATACATAGGTGTCTTTCATACCGATTTTTCCATGTATACATTTTCCCAGAATAATTGCTATATACCCGGTGCATAATAAAAAAACATTGCACGACGCTGCTCAGTTATTGGCTCTGGGTTCGTCGGGTTCTTGGTGAACCTACAAGTCCTAAATATCCCCACAACCAGAAAGGTCCAGCGGATGTAACAGTATATTGCTTTCAAACAGCTGTCATAATTAGAAGAAGTTACAGGTGAAAACGTTGACACAAATGGCTGTTTTTTTCAACTAATTTTCAATTTTTCCTATATTCAACGGTTAGTTCCTATAAAGAAACTTTGAAGGATCTACACAAATAACCCCTTGCTGAATTTAGAATTTTGTCTACTTTTCTAAAATGAATAGCTTTCCAGGATCCATTATTGCTTTCATACCCATTTCTACCATTAACTGGAAAGAGGTCGAAAGCACAAAAAATAGCAAAAATAGGCTATGTTCCAGAAAAATGCCAAAACTGTGTAAAATTTTTTGGTTTTCTGACAAACGTCTGCTTGTCCCTGAAAGCTGGGAAGATGGTGATTTCAGCACCACAACCCCTTTTTTGATACCATCTGCAGGGAAAAAAACCAAACGCTTTCATCTGTAGCCCTTTTTCCCCCAAAAAAAATTGTACCTGTATTTTGGTTAATTTCTGGGTCCCCTCCAGGGGAATCCGCAAACCCTGGGTACCTTTAGAATCCCCATGATGTTGGAAAAAAAGGACGCAAATTTGGCGTGGATACCTTATGTGGTCAAAAAGTTACAGGGGCCTAAGCGCGAACTACCCCAAATAGCCAAAAAAAGGCTTAGGACAGGGGGGGAAAAGGCCTAGCAGCGAAGGGGTTAAGCTTTAGCATAACATGTCTGAATACATTTAACTATACACCTGGCAATGCCCAATTTGGATATAGCCTTTCCTTTACGGGGTTGGAAGAAAGCAACAAAAAGTTGTTGAGTTCTTCTAGACATTTTTGCCTCATCAACGTAGTACATGATGGCTCTCTTGACACCTCAAGTATGGAGAGCCCACTCCACAAGAGTCTGGCTGTGGGAAAAAGACAGGTAGTGTCTCACTTACATTTCAATCAATGGATCGATCGATCAAGCTACCTTTGGTAGGAATTTGAGGTTGGTGCGAAGGACAACCCTGTCCCTATGAATTTGAAAGAAGGGTTCTTCCAGGGTTAATAAAGCCTAATGCTCACTGACACGCCTGAGTGATGTAATAGCAACTAAACATGCCACCTTCCAAGACAGAAATTGAAGGGGGCATATGTGAAGGGGCTCAATGAAGGGCCCACGAGTCGTGGGAGTATAATGTTAAGATTCCAGGAGGGTGGTGGTGGGACCAGAGGTGGAATAACTCTTGAGACCTTCCGTGAAGGCCTTAATTACTGATTTTTTGAAGATGCAGTGCCTATTTTGAAGATAGGCAGCTACTGCCGTAAGATGCAACCGTGTGGAGGTGAAGGCTAGGCCAGAAGTTTTTAAGTGAAGCAAATAACAGACAATGTTTTGTACTGTAGCTTGAAAAGGGTCAATTTGTTTGGAATGACAATAGCAGACAAACCTTTTCCATTTGGCCAAGTAGCATGCACAAGTGGTAGATCTGAGGGCTTCCTTGAGAATGGCCATGCACTAAGGGGGAACATTAAGGTATCCAAATTCTATGACAGCAGGAGCCAGATTGCTAGGGTGAGTGACCTGGAAGCACTATTTCTACATGGTTCTGTGAACCAGGGCTGGCAAGCCCAAGTGGGAGCTACCAGGATGAGCGTGAGAGACGTTTGCTGAAGCCTCCAAACCACAAATGAAAGAAGAGGGAGAGGAGGAAAAGCTTAGGCAAAGAACTCTGACAAATTCACTCATATTGCATTGCCACTGGACTGTGCGTGTGAAAACCTAGAGGCGAAGTTTGGGCCTTTGGCGTTGTCCGCGTTTGTAAACATATCTATTTGAGGGAGCCAGTATTTGCACAAGTAATGGAGGAGGAATTGCGGGTGGAGTTCCCATTTGTGGATGTGTTGCAGCATTCTGCTGAGGAGGTTGGCAAAATTGTTGTCCATCCCCGGAAGGTACTCCGCTAATAGGTGAATGTAGTGATGGAGAGCCCAAGGTTTGAGATAGCTGAGACAGTTGTGGAGAACGTGTCCCCCCCGATTCTGAAGGTAGTACATGGCTGTCATATTGTCTGTCCGGACAAGGACAGCCTTGCCTGTTAGGTGTGGCAGAAAGGCTTTCAACACAAGATGAACAGCTAGAAGCTCTAAGTAGTTGCTGTGGAGACCCAGCTATTTGGTCTCCCACAGGCCTTGCATGGTCAGATTCTGTAAGTGTGCACTCCACCCTTTGAGTGATGCGTCTGTTGTAACATTGGTCTGTGGAAAAGGGTCAAAGAAAGGTCGCCCCCGCAAGAGGTTGTTGGTGTTCCACCACTGCAGAGAGTAATCAGTGCGACAATCTATGAACACTAGATTGTCCCAATTACCCCTTTGTCTAAGACCAGTGTTGCGCTAAATATTCCTGGAACGGACGCATGTGAAGCCTTGCATTAGGTACTATGGTTATGCAGGATGCCACCAAGCCTAAAAGACGCATGACTGTCCTGACTGGGAGCTGTTGATTTGGTTGCAACAAGAGAATCAGTGCTTGAAAGGACTGTATCCTTGCAGAATTGGGATAAGCTCACCAGCGATCCTGACCTAAGAGACCCCTCACCAAGCACATGCTAGACTGCCATTGCAGGCTGCGCGTCTTGGTGAAGACAAAAGTGAAACCACAACATGTCACACATCCCTGTGTGCCATGTCCTTAACACTGCATGTAATATTTGTAAGTCAACCCTACAGCAGGCCTAAGGCAGGGAGCTGTATATTACATGTGAGGGTATACCTGCATGAGTAGATATGCTCCTGTGCTGGTCAGTCCTATTACTGCCAGTAGAAGTGACGAGGGAAGTCATTTTAAAAACATGTGCTGAACACTGATGACAAAGATCCCCCGGTACATGATGGCTTCACTGAAAATAGGGATGTTTGGTATCAAACCTCTCGTATTGGTAACCCCACACCGACGCCAGTGTCAGATATACCAATACATGCACTCATAGGGCACCATGGAGGTGCCCCCTGAAAACCTTCCAGCCTCTGGTGTCCCTGCTAACTGGTTTCTGCCAGCTCGCCACCAGAGACGCTTTTCTGACCTCCTAGGGGGACAGCCTTTTGCTCTCAGGAGACCCAGAGCAAAAGCTTGTCGGAAAGAGGGTGTAACATCTCCTCCCACAGGATGACCTGTTGATTAGCCTCCTTGGGCTGGCAAGCTTCAGAGAAGCTGCCGCCTTTGGAATGCAAATCTGGATCGCCTCAAAGGAGAGGAAGCCACCCCCCTGTCCAGAGCCCCCTTGGCACCTGGACAGGCAGGAAAATTAGCTAGTCAGGTAGGCGTGCCACCCCCAGGCTAGTATCACCCCTACGGTGGGCTACTGTGAGGGGGACACAATTTTTCAGAAGTAGCCATCTTTGTGATGGCATACTTAGGAATTCTGTGACACTGTTTTGCCCACATCTCACAGGACGTGGTCATACAGGGGGGATTGTGACCACAAGGGTCAGTACTCCATTGGCTACTACACTATACTCCCCTAAATCCCTTAAATTCAGTATTATGGGCGTCTCTGGCACCAGAGAAGCAGATCCTGACGACCTACGACGGAGGACACGAAGAGCTGCAAAAGACTGAAGAGAGCATCTGACTTGCCCTGGCCCTGCTGTCCTGTCTGCTGTGGTCTGTTGAACCTGCACCAAAGACGACAACCTGCAGCTCTGTGCCTCCAAAATCTGGGAAGACTGCCTGCCTTCAATAAAGACCAAGACCTTCCGATGAACAGCGGAACTGTTCCCTGCTTCTGCAGAAACTCCAAAAGAGAAGACTCGGAGGCCTCCTTAACCGCCAAAACCCGACACCTGAAGCCACCACTACACCCAACGCTTCCGGGTCGAGCTGAAGTGGGCCATCAGTGTCAACAAGGTTCCCCAGCCCTCCAGAGCTCGAGTCCATTTTGGTCTCACCCCTCGTGGACTCCCCAACATCGCCTGCAGCCTCTGCACGGAGGCGCCATCAACTGCGACTGCTCCCGGTAAGAGAAACCAGGCGCCTAAAGGCACCTCTGCATCCGTCGCTCCTGGGCTGTGGAGAAGAGGACATGCATGGTCCCCAGGTGTCCCCAAGTCTCCAAGCATTGCAAGGCCTAAGCCCACTTGCTGGTTCAGCCCGACTGGCTTCCTAGTCTGAGCCTGCAGCCTCTTTTTGCAGTGACCGATCTCAAAGGAAACCTATTGGGCTCCCGATGAAGTTTTGCACTCTGCACCTGGCCGCCCCTGTGCCGCTGGTGGTGTACTGCTAGGGCTGCCTTGGACCTTGCCCACCACTCACCTTAACTTCTGGTGATTGGTCCCGTAAGTCGCTGTACTGAACCAGTTTGCAGAACTTTTTCTTCCTTCCATAGGGTAACATGACAGAACTCAAAAATTGCAGTGTCCACTTTTTGAAATGAAAAGAATTTATATTTAAAAATGAACATACCTGAACGATTTTTCTCTGATGCCCAAGATATTTGCTGTTTTTATAAACTGGTGTGGATCTCCTTCTTGAGTCGTGTGTGTCATATATTGATCATTGTGTGTATTTGCAGATGTCTTGCACCCCTCTGTGTTAAGCCTAAGGCTGCTCAACCACACTACCCCTAACAGAGCACTTTGGGATTGCATAGCAAGCATTTGTTCACTCATAAGGGAACCCCTGAACTCTATACACGGTATATCATATTTTTGATATATCACATAAAGAGCCAGCTTCCTACACCAGGTCATTCTCCAAGTCGGAACCGGAGCTGCCTTCAATGGAGAAGGACTCAATCTGCAGCAGGTGGGTGTTGCTCCCCCTCGACGTCACCTGGACCGAAAAGGTCTGGTGTTTTTTCCAGCTCCTCCACAACATCCCAAGCCAACAAGCAAGACGGTTGTGAAGAGTTTTTATGGAGCAGAAGGAGCGGCAGGCGTGGCAGTTAGCCTTGCTGTGTTCCGACGTCATTCTCGAGAGACGCGATTGAAGCATGTGTAGGCTTCGACAGGCAAGGCCCAGGAGGGGCTGCAATCGATACAGTCCAGGCTCGATCGAAATATTCAAACGTTGATATATAAGGGAAATAGAGGAACATGAGCGAAGGCAATACCGACAGAGGGAAGGTACCATGTGAACTGAAAAGAGCACCACGACAGCGTCGAACCAGAGCACACGTCCGAACCAGACGGCGGAAATAAAACATTCCAACAATGGAGTCGATGTCCATGCTCATTATCACTAAAGGGAGTAGTCACTCTAACTCGCAATGCAAAAGACTTTGTTGAAAAACAAAACCTTGCACACATCCGGACCAAACACGAGATGGTAGGAGTATGCACATCATGCTTATCTACAGCCACACATGCCTCGAAAAGTTTGTTTCCGAAGTTAAAATATTCACTTTGCTAACTCCTACGTTCATCAGCAGAGAAGACTCCTGGGTTGGCAAAAGCTGCTGGCGGTTATCCGGAATACAAAAAGCCCCAAAAAAAAAAAATCACCACCTAATCTAGTGGTAAGGATGATATCCAGATATCTACACCTTACCGTGAATGCCTCTGCAAGCGCACTGGCACCATCGTTCTCCAGGCGGTTCCGGCCAGCAATGAAAACACGTAGGGGAAGGGGTTTGCCAACAGCGTCTGATTTCTTATGGCATTCGGTCAGAGCTGCAGCCAAGATCTGGGAAAGCAGCAAAAGAGAAACAGACATGATGTTTCAGGAGTATTCTACAAAGGGACCACACAAATTCAGAACTTGGTTTGCAATAGTGCAGGATGTGTAGGGTGCTAAGCTGGAATCCAAGTCACTTACCTGGATCAATGAGTCTTCAGAACTTTTCTATAGGGTCACAAATTTGTTCAAACATTTCCTCACTGTCGGGAAGAACTCACCCAGTTACAGGGAAAACAATCCAGCTTAGGAGGATTGCGTGCAAACTAGTTCCTGACAATCATCCTTGTGCGTAAATCAGAACTTGGCTGGGTTTGCAGTTAATTCCTACAAATAGGATTATTGCGTGTGTGGTGAGCAGTTGGAGGACATACATTTAGGCGCTAGTTAACCAAAGGCACAAGTTACTAACTTGTGTAACGATATATCTGTAAGAGACAGTAGTTAGCGACAGATTCCTTACCTTAGAATATCCCCAGGCGTCAGACTGGATCCGGAAAGTTTTTGCGTAGCAGTACCCTTGCGCGTCGGTAGGCGGCGTCGTGCGGCTCCGCGTCCGTCGTCGGCAGCGCCGGGATGACGTCGCGGGCAGTACTTAGACGCCGCCCCTGCGCGCTGACGTCAGTTCTGTACACGACTTTCCGCGCCAGGAACGCAGAGCCATGCAAGAAGCTGACATAGGTGTCTGAAAAATACTAGGGCCCTGAAAGGGATGTCCTTAACCCTAGAAATCAGTTCGCAGAACGGGGAGGATGGGTGGGGCGGTAAGGAATCTGTCACTAACTACTGTCTCTTACAGATATATCGTTACACAAGTTAGTAACTTGTGCATCTGAAAGAGACACGTTAGTGACAGATTCCTTACCTTAGAATAGATACCCCAGCAATACCAACCCCGGTGGTGGGTCTGCGAACAAAGATCAGACAAGGAAGTCCTGGAGGACAGAACGGCCAAAGAAGCCGTCCCTCCGGACCTGACTGTCAAGGCAGTAATGCTTTGTAAATGTGTGCAGCGAGGCCCACGTAGCTGCCTGACAGATATCCTGCAGCGGCACACCGCGGCCTAAAGCCGTGGTAGCAGCCGTTGCCCTGGTGGAATGGGCACGCAGCCCAACAGGAGGCTCCTTCTTAGCCAAAGAATAGCAGGCTTTGATACACAAGGTTACCCAGCGGGAGATGGTCCTCTTGTGCACCGCCCGACCTTTTTTGGCACCCACGTAGCCAACAAAGAGCTGGTCATCCACCCGGAAGTGTTGTGTGCGGTTGATATAAAAGGAAAGCGCACGTTTTGGGTCCAGGCGGTGGAGCCTCTCTTCCTCTCTGGAAGGAGGCGGAAAGAAGGTGGGCAAAGTGATGGTCTGCCCAATGTGGAAGGCAGTAACCACCTTTGGCAAGAAGGACGGACGCGTCCTAAGAACAACCTTGTCTGGATGGACAGACAAAGGGAGGTTTGCACGAAAGAGCCTGGAGCTCACTCACCCGCCGAGCGGAGGTGATGACCACCAGAAAGGCTGTCTTCAGAGTCAGAAGACGAAGAGGACAGTTATGTAGGGGCTCAAAGGGAGCGCACATGAGAAAGGTAAGAACCAAGTTCAAGTCCCACTGAGGCATCACAAACGGAACAGGAGGGAAGAGGTGTGTTATGCCTTTTAGGAACCTGTTAACAACAGGGGACTTGAAAAGGGAGGAGCTGATCAGGAAGCCTGAGGAAGGCCGAAATGGCACAAAGATAGCCCTTGATGGTACCCAGGGCAGAACCCTGTTGGGCCAGTGAAAGAAGGAACAGAAGAACCTCAGAAAGAGGGGCAGAGAGGGGATTCACAGCCCTTGCAGTGCACCATGCCACAAACTTGTCCCACCTGCAGGCGTATACCACCTTAGTGGAGGGACGCCTGGCTGCCAGAATCACATCACAAACTTCGGGAGGCAAGTCGAAAGGAATCAACTGCCGCCGCTCAATCTCCACGCAAGGAGGTGGAGGCTGGACAGGTTCGGGTGGAGGACCGTCCCCTGCTGCTGCGACAGAAGATCCTCCCGAAGAGGCAGACGGATCGGGGGATCGACGCTCATACTGAGTAGCTCGGGATACCAAACTCTTCGAGCCCAGTCCGGAGCCACAAGGATGACTTGGGCCCGGTCGCGCCGAATCTTCTTCAACACTCTGGGTAGAAGTGGTATAGGCGGAAACGCGTACAACAGACCGCAACTCCACTCGCGACAAAAAGCGTTGCCGAGCGAGTGCCGCCTTGGAAATTCCAACGCGCAGAACTGATGACATTGCGCGTTCTCTTTGGTGGCGAATAGATCTAACCAAGGCTCTCCCCACTGCAGAAAGAGTCCTTGCGCCACTTCCGAGTGAAGACGCCATTCGTGATCCATCATGCACCTGCGGCTGAGTTCGTCCGCTCTGGCGTTCAGGGAACCTGCCAGGTGTTGAACCATCAGAAACATGCCCTGATGTTCCAGCCATGTCCAGAGGCGCAGATCCTCCTGACAGAGGGTCCACGACCCCACCCCGCCTTGTTTGTTGCAGTACCACATGGCGGTGGTGTTGTCTGTGAACACCTGCACTACCGTCCCTTTGACAGAGGGAAGGAATGCCTTGAGTGCAAGTCGGATCGCCCGGAGCTCCAGAAGGTTGATATGGAGCCGGGACTCCGCCGGAGACCAGAGGCCTCTGATCTCCGCCTCTCCCATGTGACCGCCCCATCCCAGAAGGGACGCGTCCGTCACAACTGTGTGCTCTGGCTGGGGAAGGAGAGGGATCTGCCCATGACCCATTGCCGGTTCGAGAGCCACCACTGCAACTGTTTTGCAGTCCCCTCCGAGATCTGGACGTGATCGGACAGGTTGCCCTGGTGCTGCGCCCACTGGAACTTCAGGTCCCACTGCAGAGCCCGCATATGCCATCTGGCATGATCGACCAGCAGGATGCAGAGGCCATGAGGCCCAGCAGCCTCAGGGTCATCCGTACCGAAACCCAGGATAAAGGCTGAAAGATTGGAATCATAGCCTGAATATCCCGGACTCGCCGTTCGGGAGGATAGGCCCGAAACTGCGTCGTGACCAGAACTGCTCCGATGAAAAGGAGCTGTGGAGAAGGAATCAGATGCGACTTCGGCACATTGATGGAGAACCCCAGCGAGTGCAGGAGTTCGGCCGTAGTCTGGAGGTGGGAGACAACTGCCTGGGACGAGCCCGCCTTCAGCAGGCAGTCGTCGAGGTAGGGGAAGACTGGAACCCCTGCCCGGCGCAGATGAGCTGCGACCACCGCCATCACTTTCGTGAACACCCGAGGGGCACTTGTAAGGCCAAGGGGAGCACGGTGAACTGAAAATGCTCGAGGCCTACTGTGAACCGCAGGTAACGCCGGTGGGCCGGCAGGACGGGGATGTGAAAATAAGCGTCCTGCAAGTCCAACGCTACCAACCAGTCTCCAGGGTCGAGGGCAGTCAAGACCTGAGCTAGGGTGAGCATCTTGAACTTCTCCTTCCGGAGGAAGCGATTGACGTTCCGGAGGTCCAAGATAGGACGCATGTCCTCCTTGTCCTTTTTGGGCACCAGAAAGTAGTGGGAGTAGCAACCACGTCCTACTTCTGGGGTCGGAACATGCTCGATGGCCCTCTTGGCCAAGAGGGCCGTGACTTCCTTCTGCAGAAGCACCAAGTGATCCCCTGACATGCGGTGGAATTGAGGTGGCATGGCTGGGGGGGGTGGTCTCGAAGGGGAGGGAGTAGCCCCTTCGGACAATGTCCAAGACCCACCTGTCCGAGGTGATGGCACGGCAGTGGTGAAGGTGATGGCGGACCCTGCCCCCTACTGGCGTGCTGTGCACCTGAAAGGAAGGACTAGGAGGGCTTGGAGGCCGCGGCGGAGTTGGTGGCCTGACCCGCATGCTGGTTGCCCGACCCGCCACGGCGGAAGCCACGTCCTCGGCCACGCGAAGACGCTTGCTGCGCGGGCCGGTGGCTGGGCAGCGGACGTGACTGGGCGCCCCTTCCGTGGCCACGAAAGGGGCGAAAAGCAGAGGTTAGCGGAGGGCGCACAACAGAAAGGCCCAGGGACTTGGCAGTAGCCCGTGAGTCCTTAAAACGCTCCAGCGCATGGTCTGCTTTGGAACCAAAAGACCGACTCCATCAAAGGGCATGTCCATGAGTGTATTCTGGACATCACCCGAGAAACCAGTTGTTCTCAGCCAGGCGTGGCGACGCAGCGCCACCGTCGTTGCAAGCGATCTGCCCAGCGAGACGGCGGTATCAAGGCCACAACGTATGGTGTACTTTGCCGCATCCCTACCTTCCGCAATGGTGCGGGTAAGCAGTGTCTGGACCTCCTCAGAACACTGGGGCAAAACGGCCGCCACCGAATCCCACAGAGAGTGGGAATATCGGCCCAAAAGGCAAGCAGTGTTGACGGACCGCAAGCCAGCACTGGAGGAAGAAAAGGCCTTCTTCCCAAATTGATCCAGGCGTTTGGATTCCCTATCCGGAGGGGCGGTAGGGAAGGCGGTTTGGGAGGCAGAGGCTTGGACAACCAAGCTCTCGGGGGTGGGATGTTGAGAGAGAAACAAGGGGTCGCCCGGAGCAGGGCGATGGCGTCGGGCCACGTTCCTATCCATAGGAGCCCCTGTGGTGGGCTTGGACCAGGTGCCCAAAAGAACGTCAGACAGTGCATCATTAAACGGCAGCAATGGCTCCGAGGAGGTAGCTGCCGGCTGAAGCACTTCCGTCAGGAGGTTAGTCCTGACAGCCACAGTAGGCAATTGGAGGTGCAAGGCTCCAGCTGCTCTACGCAACACCGTTGCGAAATTTGCTCCCTCCTCCGTAGCCACGGAAGGAGGAGACAGCATGCCAGAGTCAGGAGAAGTGTCCAGACCACTGGCATCCCCAAGTTCCTCTGCCCAGTCCTGATCATACTCACACTGCTGTGTGAGAGGGTCTTCCGACCCCTCCCAGCTCTCCTGGTCCTCCTCTGGCTCAAAATATGGAGGAGGAGGGACATCTGGGACCCAAGGTCTCATCGGCGCCGGGGCCGGCGTCGAGCGACGTCGGTCCGGCTCCATGTCCGGAACCGGAGAGATCCGGGGAACGACGACGCCCGGAGCCCCGGGCGGCGTCAGGAACGGCACCGGGGACATCGGCGCCGGCGTGGTTAGGTCAACCGGCGTCGATCGGGGTTGCGGTACCACCGGAGCCGGGATCGAGGCCGGGGCCGGAGCCGAGGCAGGGATCAAGGCTGGCGGGACGGGCGATGCCGGGACCGGAGTCGTCGGCGACGCCGGAGCAACCCCATCAGGGCCCGCGGGGCCCGAAGGCGCACCGGAGGGACCTTGAGGCCCGAAGAGGCAGGCCTTGGCCGACAGGAATTCCTGTATTTGGGCCGGAGTCGCCCCCGAACCCGGAAAGGACGGGTAATGCGGGGGCGGCTCCACAGGCACGTCCGGGGCCGCGGGGACGGTGCCGACAGGGGCCTCAGCCGAGTTGCGAGACCGGCGAGGCGAAGTCTTAGAGCGATGATGCTTCTTAGACTTTTTGTGCTTCGACTTACCCGAGGAGTGCGAAGACTTGGACTCCGACGACCGGCGGGGGCTCTGCGACCGGCCCCTCGACCTCTCACGGGACAGGGGCTTGGTGCGGCGCGGAGCCGACTGCAAGACCTCGAGGAGCTTTCGAGACCGCTCTCGCAAAGCCTTCGGGTGTAAGGCCCGGCAGTCAGGGCACGACTTCGTGTCGTGGTCTCGGCCGAGACAGTAGAGACACTCCAAGTGCGGGTCTGTGATCGACATCATTTGACCACAGACGTCGCATAGCTTGAAGCCGGGCATCCCTACCCACACCTAGGAGTCGAGATGACTCGAAAAGAAACAGTGAAAAAAATCACCAAAAATGTAGTCAAAAATTGAGTAGGACACTGCTCTTCCCGGATCTGCGCTTACTGGCGCGGAAAAAGAAGAACTGACGTCAGCGCGCAGGGGCGGCGTCTAAGTACTGCCCGCGACGTCATCCCGGCGCTCCCGACGACGGACGCGGAGCCGCACGACGCCGCCTACTGACGCGCAAGGGTACTGCTACGCAAAAACTTTCCGGATCCAGTCTGACGCCTGGGGATATTCTAAGGTAAGGAATCTGTCACTAACGTGTCTCTTTCAGATAAGTGCAATTATCTGAGGGTGTTTTGTCCAGCAAATACTAGCAATTGATGGCCTTATACAGGGATTCAATTCTAATAGGCACAACCTTAAACTACAGAGGGGCCCTTTCAGCAAAAAAATGCGAAGTCCCTCCTGTGACCAGGTTAAATAAAATATAAATGGAGGTGTCCTTGGGATGGACATCAAATGAAATGTAAATTCTGGCAGGGAAAGAATGTTAACTTACGAAATGTCTGTTACAGTTCTGATGATCAATAAAAAAAAATTAAAAAAATCAAAGTCTAGTGAAGACCCAGTTGTTACACAGGACAAATAAAATCAGAGTACACTTCAAAAAGTCAAAGATCAGAAACACAAGGTTAATGGCACTTGGTCTTTAAGAGAAATTAGGTGTGGCTCGCATGATGAGCAAGAAATGTATAGTTGTGGATGGAGATTAATGCATCCAGCAACAATTGCTCCATAATGATGGTTGTATCCGAAGCATTTGCCACACTGACATAGCTTGCAGTGGTCACTTTTAAAAAGTCAGATGTTATGCTATCACCAGTTTGGTGCCTTTGCAAATAATGCAGCTTCAACTTTTTAAACCGCTGTACAGGTTTTAACTTCAGGATGATTCTCACCACTTATGGGTGTGCATCGCACTGAAAGTGGGCTCGACACATGGAAACACCAACTGATATTGCCACAAGTGGGTTGACAAAGATGCATCAATTTCTACTTTGATTCTTGAGGGCAGAATTGACCCAAGGCTAAAAAGGCTTTCAACAAAAACACATCGTAAAAAAACACGCACCACACATCTGGTTGAATCTCTTTTGCCAGGAGAGTCACTGAATGATTTCTTTGGAACTGACATGGTGGGACGAGTTATTCTTCAGGAGGGTCTCTCTAGTTCCATGTCAAAGACATTAAGCTACAGATTTGAGCCGTTGCCTAGGTCAGTTGCTGATATGGCAAATAGAGGTGGAAGTTTAACAGCGAGACTACTTGACTTTTTGTTGTAAGCCAGCTTCATAGCCTGGTGAAGCTTAGACAGAAGAGCCTCCTACTTTTGAGAATGTGCTGAAATCCTCACACATGATCTACTAGCACCTATGCATTCTTGCAACTGCTCTCCAGAAGACACTTATACAGAAATGTGGTCTGGCCTTTGTTTATAGTGTACTTTAGTGTCCGATGTACCTTCTAGGAGAGACAAAGGCGAATAAATTCTTAAGTAATCTCTCAGACTTCTCTGTACTTAGCACACCAACTTGCTTGGGATGCTATTAATAATCTAATGCCAAGGAAGTGAAGTTATTATAAGGAAGAAAAGTTACTTGCTAGTAATAGGGACTCTCCACTTCTGATACTTTTCAATGATACACATGCTTGAATTATTCCATGTCGTCAGACTGGGAACCCCCACTAACTGTTAATAGAGCAGTGCAGATCTACACTTAACACTGACATCAGCGTAACATTTACGTCCTAGCCATATCATTATAAATGATTCTAACTCCAGCCATTCAGATGCATGCACCCTTAGCTGCTCCCTGCCAGAGGCTTCCAACGGTCAGATTTTTCTTACGCCAACATTAAATGTTTATATTATTAAAAATAGCCCTACGACGGGGTGGGGGGGGTCGCATGTGAATTCATTTAAGATGCCAATGCTAGAGAATCGAAGTTACAACCAACTTTTTTCATTCTCCAGAATGTTATCTTTCATTTGATTCACATGCTTGAATTAAGATTACAATAGTAGTAGTATAAATAAGAGAGGAAGGTAGGAATGAAGTTTACCTTGTGTCAAAAGTTTCAGAGCACAGCTTGTCTCACTGCAGTTTTTGTGCTTTAAGGCACATCAATACAGTAGTAATTAGCAAAAGCTTACGTTGCACTACAAGTTACCGCTTTACAAATGTCTTTAAGCGAAATCCCTGCAAAAACGGCAGTGGTTGTCGCCATAGTCCTTGTAGAATACGCACTGACCATCCTTGTCAAGGATCTTTTCATTGACAAATGAGCGGTTGTGATGTAATCAGTAAACCATTTTTACAAGGTCTGGTTTGTAATTAGTACTATTATTGCCCGTTATGCTGGCTGGCACGCATGGCAGCAACGAAGAACCATCACTTCTGTTTGCCCTGAGCAAATTTCTGTATGGTGCTCCAGATGTGGTTCAGGGCCTTTATTTCTGTTTCCACAGTTCACCTGAAGATGGCCTGCCTCTCTTCCGTTTGCCATCTGGGGTCCAGAGAAGAGCTGTTCTTTTGACAGTCTTGTTCTCTTCTGAAGTTGTGCCCTAGCCATCCCCATCTTCTTCTCAAAACAATGGTATCCATGCTCTCTTGCTTGCATCTGGTGAGTAGTTCCTGGTTGGAGATGTTTCACGGTTAGAAAATGTGCAAAAGATTCTTCTCAGGTTACTGGTGTGAAAGGCTGACAGTTTGGCAATGTCGCTTTTCGTCATCCACCAGCATTCTGATCCATACAAGAGTGCGGACAGAACACAGCTCTGGTAAAGCAGCAGCTTGGTGTTAGTGCTGTACGGAGAGGATCTCTACACATTGTTCAGCATCCTGAAGCAATTCCTGGCCTTGCTCAGTCTACTCTTGATATCACCATCTGCCATTCCATCATGTCTGATAGTACTGCATTTGTAGGTGACCTCTTCAGTCATGGCTAAGTCTGCCCCATACACATTTATTTGTGAAGTTTTGGGATGTTGAGTGACATGACTTCTGCTTTCTTCGTGTTGACCTTCAGGCCCAGTTGCGGTGCATAGATGTTGGGGTGCGATGTCTTCTCCCGCATATGCTGATGTGTACGAGAGAGCAAGGCTCGATCATCTGCATAGTCCAGGTCCTCCAGTGTAGAGAAGCAGGTCCATCTGATGTCCTGGCTTTTGTAAATTTTTTACCTTTACTCACTAGACCAAAAGCTACAGTTGATCTGCGTTTCGAAATTATTTGTTCCAGTTAAAGGAAATTTAAGATATCTCCTTAAATCTAACAAATGCTGTGATTTTCAGCCGCTGTGATTGGATTTGGAAAGAAAGTTGGTCATGTAATATTTTGCTTCATGAGAAAAGAAGATGGAAATAAATTCTGGGTTGGTAACCAAAATAACTACATTCCTTGAAAAATGGTTCTTTTTTACGTTATCCTTCTTGAAGGTGTGATGGCTAGAAGGAATGCTGTCTTCCAGGACAAACGTTTCATCAATGTCTTGTGAATAGACTCAGACACTGGCTGCATTAAAGCCTTCAGTACTGTGCTTAACTCCCATTCCGGAGCCAATTTTGTTATGGGTGGAAATAAGCTGTACGACGTACAAGATAGAATTTAAAATCCGAACAGTTCTTTCATGTATTCTTTTACAACTCTTGCACAGTACAATGTCTGGTTATTTCGAGATCTCAAAAATATAAATATCTATGCTAGTTGAACTTTGCTCTACCCTAAATCAAGATGACGCAAGCCTTCTTCCCGTACGGAGCCCTGGGCCCACCCTTAGGGTGTACCCAGCATGAGCCAACACTGGAAAACCAAGTCTGCAACAGGCTTTCCCCCTTTGAGGAGACTTCAGCCTGTATGCCTACAGAAAGGAGCGGGCAGGCGAAGGTGTAATCGCCATTTGCTACTCTGAGCCAGTACCCTCTTTGAAGCTGGGCCATCTGTGGCAACCGCCCAGTAGACATCCTGCTGAAGGAGAGCAAACTTCCTGCCTTTAGTAATTCTTTCTTCCCTGTTCTTGGGAGCACTTTATTCTACCTCGCAGGTCTCCGGTGACAACTACTGCAGACAGTCAGGAAAGGCTACCACGGGTTTGGGCAACAAAGTGGTGACTTTCTAAAGTCACTGTTCTATTAAAAGTTATCTTAAATTTGATCTCAGGTATGAGTCCGATTTAATTTGACATTTAATTTAATACCTGGGAGTATTATCTTTGGTGGCCCCAAAAGGAAGTTCGCACTTAGCGCAGTGGCTACTGAACCAATGTCAGCCAATGGGACCACCAGCCTTGTTACAGTGAAAACGGCAATTTTGTGTTTCCACTGTCAGGGCATGTGAAACACACCCTTCTTTTTAATATTAAGCACTCTGCCTGGTGGGCTACGAAGGCCTTCCCTAGGGGGGCTTACTAATAAATAAATAAAAAAAAGGCAGGTTTATTTTGCCAGGTCGAGTTGGCAGGTTTAAAACGGCCCGACCAGGCTGCATTGGAAAGACTAAAATCATGTTTGCATCTTGTCACAGCAGTGGTTGCACAATTAAGTGCTGCAGTTCACTAGTGACATTTAACTTACGAGCCCAGTGTACCTCTTGAACCATATACTAGGGACATCTAAGTAAGTTAAATGAGTCAATCGTACCTGTACTTTGGGTGTCAGAGCACATATCTAGGCAGCAGGATCCAGTGCACTACAAAGTCGAAAGACCAGCAGCATCAGTGCAAAAACCCTTGCCTTAACACATAAGCTAACTGCCTACCGTGACTTGTGGCTGCCGTTTATCTCCCTGCTCTCTACAGAATTCTATTAATTGACTTGTACTAAGTATTTGCGCTTGCTTGAGATTGACGGAACTAGGGGACGAGACTAGCGTGCATATAATGGTGTGCTAGCTGCGGAAGGGTAGACTGGCGCTTAGGTGTTTATTGTTGGAGTAAGTACGTAGGGGAGGGAGAAGAGTGGGGGTAGCTAGGGGCACTGTATAATTTGCACTTGTTTTCTCCTTGCCTTGAAGGACACCGATGAGGGATTACTCCGATAAGTATGTTTGTATCGTATGATCTGAAATAATAATAAAAACAGATTGGAACCATAATAAGGTACTCTTTCAAGATCCACCACAGAAGTGGTTTCTTCATTTGTGGAGTTATTTGAATGATATCATCTCAATCTCCGCAGTTTGTTACCACTACTCATTTAATTGTTCCTGTATGATTTTCATACAACAACGAGGAATCAACTGGATGCATAATTACATTGTTCCTCGCATAGCCTTGAGTTCTCACATTGTTGTCTCTTTTCAGGATATCAAATAGGTCACCAGACATCCATTTTTTGCCTCTATACTGAGATGGAAAGACTGCTCCCAAAGGTGTGTAAATGCTTGCTCCAAGAAATATTAAATATTTGCTTGGAAAAATGTTTGATTTCTTTCTTGTTGATGGCGAGCCCCAAGTTCGATAACACTTTCTTCATCAATTGTATCATATACTTAGATTCTTGCAGATTTTACGCGCTTATCAGCACCACGAATGGGTAAACCATACAACCTCTATTTCTTACAAATGCTGTGACTGAAGCCATGCATTTTGCAAAGCGATGAGGCGCTGACTTCAGCCTAAATAGAAGTGCCTTGAATTGTTAGTGGTGACCAGCAATCATTAACCAAAAGTATCCTCTGCGCTTTGCTTGTATTGGGATGTTGAAGCAGGCGCTGTCTAGGTCTATAGATGTTATGGCTTTGTCTTTCTTGAGGAATGTCAAACAGTTCTGCAATTTGATCATGCAACAACTTTGGTTTTTTAGGAAATTTGTTGAGATTCAATATATCTAACAGTGGTCGCTACTCTCCGGATTTCTTTACATGAGAAAATCTTGAGTAGAAGCATATGCTCCTGCCCTTTACTAGAACCTCCTCTATGGCTCCTTTCTTTAAAATTTCAGTACCTCCGCTTCTAATTCTTTTAAGTGCTCGTGTTTTTTCTTTTTGTGGAGAGGACAGTGGTTACTCCAGAAAAAGTAGCGTACAACTGTGCTTTAAATGTTGGGTACCCATTTGCCTTTTATCTTCTGCCAGTAATCCAGAAAGTATTTTTACCCTGCCTCCCACTGGCATTTGAACTACAGGGCAGGGCCTCTTTAAAAAGTCAGACTCTATCTCCTTCTGAATCAAACTTGGAAGACTGATTCCCTCTTTGGAGTTGACTTCACTTGTTAGATAGGTCCTGCTGTTGTCGTTACCTTAACTGTGGCCCATTGGTCCCTGTTCTTCAATACAGTCTCAGCATTAATCCTATCCTCATCAGGCAACTTATCCAGAAACAGCGCAAGGTTACTCCATAGCTGCCAACGGGTCGTCCTCTGGAGGGGGAGAAGAAGCTCTGCTTCCCTGCATGGTGGCTTCTGTAGAAGCCGACGCGTCATCGCTTTCGCTGCAGCCCAGGCACATCAGTGAAGTAAGCGCACAATGTCACGGGGCAACGCAAGCAGGTGCAGGAAAGCCAACTCCCTGAAGGTCCAGTGGGTTTGTCCCCTCTTGTCTGCCTCTCAGTGTTTGACCTTTCCAGCAATGCCTTTTTCAAACGGAGCACTAGACAACAGGGATGTTACATTTTAGAACTAATTGGTCCCCGTCTCAGGGGGAACAAATATTATAGATATAGATATAGCAGGATGTGGAATTCCTACAGGAAAAGTTGTTTGGGGTCAAGGGCAACAAGTTTTCATGTGTATTTTGTCCTTGGGACAAGTAGGCCCAACCCCCTGCAGCACAAACCCTTTGGCTGCCAGTTTGCAGTACCACATTATGGATCAGGAAAGGGAACTGTCTGCAGTTAAGGTAATATTTTTGCCCATATGCTAATGCTGTTCAAACTTGTATTTATGGTTCATTAATTGAAAGCCTTTATTATTAGGGTGAGCACTCTAAGTAAATGTTGTAAGCTCTGACTGCACTACTGACAGTGGTTCCAGTATAAAAATGTGCACACGTTTTCAGAGTTTAGCAATATGAGGCTATGTATAATGCTCCCAGAATGCTCTCTGATTTGATGCAAATATTTGCAGAAGCTTGAAAGCCAGATTGATGATTCTTTGCTTTCAAAATAGAATGTTCATAAAAAATGAAAGCAGGGAAAAAAAACATTTTGCTAAACTAATGTAAAATTTCTGGTACCATTTCTTTGCAGCATCATTTAGTAACATGTGTTGATGCATGGTAGTATTTCCCAAAAATATTCATAATTGAAAATCAGTGTAACCAGTTTCAATAAGATTATGGGAAACAAAAATAAACAAGCACTGGCAAAGCCAGTAGGTCTGAAATTGGTGGTCAGCTTTTTAGTTTTGTCAATGTGTGACTTGTTTTGGCATGGTTTTTGTACAACCTTATTGGTGTGGGAGCTGTCGGGCTCTCACCATTATAACAAACATTGGCAAAAGCAAAAATTGTTTTTTGGTCTCAAAAAGCACACACTGCCACAGTAGTTACTGGCACTTAACTACTTTGTGTGCTGATATGCTCCTTGTGAACGAGCAGAATGCGGTCACTCACAGTGAAGCCAGCTGATACAGAGAGAGAGCGAGACAGAATTTTAATAAACACAAAAGGTCACGATCAACGCCAGACCAAATTAGGGGCCCAATTATTAAAGAAAGTCTTAAAGGTGCACCCATGGTATATGTCCTTGCATTAAGTGCAGCTATACGGCTTTCGTGAATTCCCAAAAATTTACAGAAGTAGGACAGGAAATAGTACTCCTAGAAAATATATGTGAACTGCATTTTAGCATGAGCTAAATGCATGTGTAGATTTGCTCATGCGAAAATCTGAGTGTTTGCAAGTTCACTTTCCCTCCAACCACTTTCCCCCCCCCCAACTCTGGAAGAAGGTTTACGTCTGCCATTGTCAGGAGTAAATTTCCAACATTTCTCAGTATAGGAAAAGATTAGAGAAGAGTTGTTGAAACCCCTTAAAACATGCAAGTTAGTAAGTTTGCAGACTCAAAAGGGCATTCTAACCCTGGAACTATTGCTTACCACTACCTTCAGCCCCAGTATGTAGATCTGCGGAAACGTGGCAACATAAGGGGATTGCAAGTATTCAAACACTACTATGGTATGAGCCCTGGCATAATCAGAGAGGATATATCAAAGCTCTTATATAATGAGATTGCTGCCATAATTTGTCACTGCACTACATGGCATCAAACGGTCAAGTGGATTTTGATATAATATATATATATATATATATATATATATATATATATATATATATATATATATATAATTAAAGGATTGTTAACCTACCTGTGAGTGCTTCTCCAACCGGGGGCAATATATATATCTTCATTGCAGCGGGGGGCTGATAAGTGTTGATGAATATCGTTTTTAAAAAAATGAACATCCCGTCATCCCCGCACTATACTTGATCCCTAAAATTCACAAATGTGCTACCAAACCCCCGGGCAGACCAATAATTTCTGCCATTAACAGCATCATGGAGAATACATCTAAATATGTGGATTACTTTTTGCCAGATTGGGTCAGGGGCCTAGCGTCGTATGTACAAGACACATCGGACTTCCTGAGAAAAATTGACCACATCATATGGAGTCCGGATTTGCTTCTAATAACATTAGACGTCACATCACTTTATACGTCTATTCGGCATTGTGATGGACTCAAAGCTATTGAGTATTATTTGAGTTTGAGACCAATGTACCTCTCTATGCATAACAAAATGTTCATTTCAATGATAACTACATGTTTGGAGCAAAATTTCTTTTTGTTTGATAATCAAATTTATCAGCAGATTAGGTGTGTGGCCATGGGGGCCTGCTTTTCCCCCAGCTATGCTTGTCTACATATGGGGCTGTGGGAGGAGCAGGTCCTCATGGGTCAGCACAAGGAGACAATAGACCAGCATGTGGTAACCTGGTTACGATACATAGACTATCTGTTTTTAATTTGGAAAGGATCTGAAACCAGTGCATTGCAATTTATAGATCAAATTAATAACAGTCTCAATCTTCATTTTACCTCAATCATTAGCAAGTATTCAGTATACTTTCTGGATGTGGAAGTATTCTTGGATCAGGATACTATTGCTACTAGATTATTCAGGAAACCCACCTCAGGTAATACAGTGCTGCATGCCAGTAGCCATCATCCACGCCACCTGATACAAAGCATCCCCTATGGAGAAATGCTACGCATCAAACGCATTTGCAGCACTGTAAAAGATTGTGAGGCAGCTCAATATTTGAGCAGACAGAGGTTTCAAGCAAGAGGGTACGCCTCTGACGTCTTAGACAGGGCGATCAACAAAACCAAAACTTTGTCTAGATGTGAGGCCCTTGCATCCAAACCCAGTCAAGCAGAAACTAGCCCAGATAAATCAGAGCTGCTACCCAGGGTCATATTTACCTATAATAGGCAGCATAGGGAGCTCAGAAAGATTTTAAACCGTAATTGGAATCTGGTGCAAAGTGACCCTATCCTTGGTAAACATTTACCTGTAAAGCCTGTTCTGACCTTTAGAAAATCTAGGTCAATGAGTAATAGCTTGGTCAGTAGCAGTCCGGAGCTTATAACCCAAACTAACTGGCTTTCATCGTACAAAGGTTTTAAAACATGTCCAAATTGCAAAGCATGTAAGTTTGCATGCAATAAGACTCATTTTAACAGTCCTTTTAAACCAGGTCCTATAATGATCAGTAAACGACTGACTTGTAGAACAGAATGTGCAGTTTATGTGCTGGAGTGTCCCTGTGGGCTGAAGTATATTGGCAGCACTAAACTGCCGGTCCATAAGCGGATACTCCAGCACATTAGGGCAATTAACAACAAAGATCAGACCTACCTGGTAGCCAGACATTTTGAGGAGTGTCATGAAAGCAACCCTGTGTATTTACAATATTTCGTAATAGATACAGTTTTGCCCCTTAAAAGAGGTGGCAACCGAGAGGCTAAGTTGCGCCTCTTGGAGACGAGATATATACTAGAGCTCGATACGAAGACACCATCAGGGTTGAATGCCAGTGAAGATTTTTATACATGTCTTTAGTATTTCCAGTAACAGTAGATGGTATATTTAGAGGTTCAAATTAGTTCCATCTTATTTAAATTTTAATATGAGAATATTTTAAGTAACAACCTCTCCTCGTAAATTTACATTATTTTAATTATTTAATTCACATTTTGCACTATTTTTGCACTATTGTTGGTCAACTGGGTGATTTACGTATATTGATTTAGCAACAAGATCAAGGTGGATACAATGCTAGCATACTTTGCCTCAGCCCACTTGGGCTTTATTTGTACTAAGTATATGTACAAGGAGTGTAACATCATGACACGCTGAGATTCCTATTACCTTAGTTCACGAAAATGAACTTATATAGGGTCTTTAATATAATAGTGCAATAATTTTGATGGTGTTTGAATTTTCAGATGTAATTTGAAAAAGATAAATTTTGGCATTTTTTAGCTTTTACATTTCCAATTATGGTATGCTTTAATGGATTTTAAAATTGCCATCTTTTTTCTTATACTATGAATTTTATCGCCATAATTTTTAAGGTATATGCATTTTTTAATCATTATATTTATACATTTATGTATTTATTGTGATGTTTATTTTTATTGCATATTTGCACATAGTGAACCTCTTGTCAATATGGAACAGAGTAACTCTTTGGTTTCAATGCTTTATTCACCTGAGCCAATCATGTCACTTCCTGCACTGTCACTTTAAAAGCTGGTCAAATTCTAAGCAACATGTCATGTGATCAAGGCCCGAGTGGGGGTCGAAACGCGTTATGGCGGACATGCTGGGCATCTAATAAAACATTATTGATTTGCACCAAGAACTTTGGGTCCGCTCTTAGTCTTTCTATATGGGAGTTGGAGCAGCTGAGTAGCAGTTGCTGAGACGAATCCTGCGATATATATTAAAGGATTGTTAACCTACCTGTGAGTGCTTCTCCAACCGGGGGCAATATATATATCTTCATTGCATTTTTAACGGCCGGTCCAGCCGTCGAGGAGCACCGCCGCACGCAGCGGACCTGTGATGACACCTATCCGGTAGTCATCAGTCTGGACAGTGGGTCCGAATGGTGGGCAAATATGTGTGGCATCCCTGGCAGCGGGACATTTTCATCAACCCACTGGGGTTTCAATCGATATTTTACAATGTTTTGGGACATTGGCGAAACTCACATGAGGGAAACTTTTGCAGGACTACATATACCATGATGCCTGCACTTGCGAAACGCCCACTGGGGGCGGGTATATGAATGTAGAACAGCTGACTGCAAAAGATTTCGCATGCTCCAAACTTTGCCTGTGATCAAGGGCGCATAGCCCGAAACGCTGCTGTTGAATGGCTTGTGATGTCTCCTACAGCCGCCATTAAAGGATTGTTAACCTACCTGTGAGTGCTTCTCCAACCGGGGGCAAAAAAATAAATATATCTCAACAAGGCATCACGGGGGGGGGGGGGGGGTGTGTGTGTGTGTGTGTGTGTGTGTGTGTGTGTGTGCGCGCGCGTGTGTGTGTGCGTGCGTGCGTATATATATATATATATATAGATAGATAGATAGATAGATAGATAGATAGATAGATAGATAGATAGATAGGACACATACACTCTCTTTACCAGGCAGCACAAAATGTGTAAAGGCACTGTTGGGAAGGGGAGAGTGTCCCCTTTCCAGTGATGCCTTGTTGAAACAGATCCCTGCACGTGGAGCATGACTGGACGGCGATCCACGAGCAAGGATTTCACTATACACCAGGGATGTCTTGCTCAGTGAGGAGTCTGCCACCAAAGCATGGTCAACATACCCATGTATATTTAGGTTTTATATTGTATATTTGCGCGCGCCCCCCCCGAGGAGAGACAAGAAAAACCCATGCGCCCCCCTCCAGGGAAGGGAAAGTTTTGAAGGCTTTTTTTTGTTTGTTTAAATGCCTAGGGCTTTTGCAGCCAATAAAAAAAAAAAAATCAATGTGCCCAGGGCTTTTCTGGTGCTCCACAAATTGTCGTTGTGGCCCCTCCCCACACAAGGTTTGCTCCCCCCCCCCATCCCCAAAAGCCCGGAAGGGAAAATATGGTTGCCTGGCATCCGAACAAAGGACTGACCTCCCTTACATAGGCCTTCCCTGGGAGACTGTGAAGTTCCAATATTTGGGAATACAGGTGGAACACGACCCGAAGACAGCAATATGACCTCAATATGGGACGAGTGGTGACTGGACTGTCCGCTTCCATACAGTTTTGGAACACTCTGCCCCTGTCCGTCATGTGCAGGGTTGCCTTGAGTAAAATGATGTTACTACCCCGGTGCCTATAAGCTATGCAGAACTCATTCTGTGCTCTGCCAGGCTCCGTGTTCAAGAAATTTAATGGACTGCTGGCATCATTGGTATAGGCGGGTAAGAGAAGTAAGAGTCAGGTTAGATGTCCTGAAGTTTGACCAGGCAGATGGCACCCGGTTCTCCATTTATACAATATGGCAGGGCTTCTGCAGTATGCAGCGCTGTGGTGCACTAATGAGCCCAACTGGGAGAAGAAGCTCCTGACTGGTCTGGTGGCAGAGAGAGACCTCCCCAGGTTATAAATTTGCAGATGCAAAGTGCCAGAGGACAAACCTTTCATAGTACGACAGGTAGCACAGGTTTGGGAAGAAGCGGCAACTCTGGTGTTGAGACGGGCGCCATATGCCAGACTTCTCCCACTCTGGTGGCTGCGACCTTTTTTCCACATCTGGTCCCTGATGGACATGTCCCAGTGGACGCTTGCCGGCTGTCAGAGGGAGGGGACCTGTAACTCAATGGCACATTTGTAACGATAGAGGAGGTAGGGACAATATTTGGAGTGACATCGGAACAGTTCCTACAATATGCAAGTATTTTCCGCACAGCCCAGGAGATACGGACGACATGTCCAGGGGAACCAGATTAATCTCGATCCCTGAATGTCATACTGGACCTGGGCTCGTGTAGGGGTCTCTTATCCCAGCTGTATGCTGCCTTGAAGGACAACAGCTGCACAGACATGACGCGGACTCGCGATAGTTGGACTACTGACCTTGAGGATTCACTCGCAGAGGGGAATGTAAATGGGTTAGGGCCCAAGTGAAGGAAGTCGCCAGAAATGCACAATTTAAGCTCATGCAATTTTATTACCGTCATGGGGCTTACCTAAAGTCATGGCAACTGCACAGACTTTACCTGGACTGCCCGGAGGGTTGCATCAGGTGCGCAGGGACCCCAGCAGGCATTCTGCACATAACTTGGGGTGCCACAGACTGCAGGACTACTGGGGGGACGTAACACGAACACTGCAGAGGGTCACAGAGGTCAGGTTGGAGCTCACAATCCACCAGTGCCTCCTGGGTCTTGTGCCGCTCCCCATGCGGGGGAGGAAGATGGGGTATAGATTTGCCCTGTTGGGCTTGGTGCTGGCTAGATGACACATCGCTATTCACTGGATCATCCCAACACCCCCACCACTACATAGAGGAGGGCAGGCATGCAGGAATGGGCAGTAGCCAAGAGTGTCAGCTGAAAAGAGTGTGGACTGATTAATATGCAGTGCGTTACTTGGAGATGTGGGAGGGATCGTCGAGTGACTGGGGGAGGGGGTACAGGGCCGAGCCTCACCCACTGACTAGGCAGGGACCTCCTAGGGTGAGAGGACAGCCTGAATGCAAGTAATATTGGATGAACAGATGCAGGCTGCTATCAGCCCCACCCCCCCCTAAATGCCTTCTCCTGCGGCAGATGCGGATCTGATGGGGGTTAGTAGTTGCGAAGCACAGAGTTAGTCCCTGCAAAGCATGATTGTTAAAATGTTGAAAAGTGAATAAAAATAACCCCCTCCCCCCCTCCACCACGACCGGAAGGGCCGCCCCTGACCGCTGTATTTCACCCAGGTGATCTGGGCAACAATGCTCAGGAACTGCTATGTTGCCATGTTGTATGGCTTTTTCTATTGCTTGTTTATGCAAAAAGTGCTAATAAATAAATATTTATTTTTTTAAAGCAAAGGACTGCGCAATAAATCCTGCAGGTTGGCCTTCCACGTTAGGTGTTGGTGAGAAGATTGCATTGAAGCTTGCCCAATCTCTCCTTCATAAAGGTCATAACCTTTATGTAGATAACTTCTATACGGGAGTCCAGCTGTTTAGTGCACAGTACATGGCTGGCACTGTGGCTTGCGGTACCATTAGAAGGCACGCCAATGGATTCCCTCAGGAGCTAGTATGCAAAAAGCTCCAAAAAGGGTAGTGAACTGAGTTGCAACGAAATGCTCACTGTCAAGTTCTCAGACAGCAGGTAGTATATGTGCTCAGTACACATCACGATGAGATCACTTCTCCCGTCACAGTTTAGAGACAGTTGGTGGAAGTCCACAAGCCGACCTGTATACTTGATTATAAGTAGTACATAGGTGGAGTGGATAAAAGCAACCAAGTTCTTCAACCATATAATGCGAGTAGTAAAAATGGCACATGTTATAAGAAGTTGGGAGAGGATGCGGCGTGACAACCAGAGTTGGTGACTTTGGAACTGGAGAACCGGGTTCGACTCTGCTTCGGCTCAACATCCTGTGATTCAGAGCAAATCACTTAAATTCCCCGTGCCTACAAAAAATGAATGTGTCCTTGTGTAATGTAACTAGTGCTCATGTTAAGTGCTCCAATACCGTTGGGTCGAGTTCGTGTAATATAAAACTGCAACAACAAAAACAAAGTTGGCTACTCACCTGATTCAATTGGCAACATACAACAAGTATGTGGTCTATCAGCAGACCATCACAGGAAGACTGATGTCCTTCCTTGACTTTGTTGTCGGTTACTGAAAGCCTTACTGCTGTAGATGCAGCAGCCTGTACTTCGTCTATTGTGGAGGACGTTGCAAGGCTGTGGATCAGCACTTTGCCAACCACATTCCTGCAACAGAGCAAATGATTCACTGATTCAGAGTTTGTGCTCAGCAAGGAAAGAGGCAGGAGAGTAGATATTACTGTTTCCTGTTCCCATCTCAGCCTTGCCTATGTTTACCAACTTGCTTGACTTTGTGCCACACAAAAGTGAAGTTTTGGGAAACTGACTAAAGTGGAACACACAGATTAGGATTTATTATCTGCCCCTAATGACAGTTCATGGATACATAACCTTCCATGGGCCATTACTTGTGTAGCCTTGGAAATTCGGGCATCTAATTTAGCAAGAAGAACTGTAAAACAAGATTTTATCTTTCTAAATTAGATTTGAGCCGCCATTTATTAACGGACTCCAGTAAAGAGGTATACATTGGTCTTGCTTTTGGCTGCTTACCAACTTTGTTTCCCATCAAAATGTGACTGAAGTACTGCTCACCATAAGACAAGTTCATTTCAGTGAGTTCACGTCACATAATGGTCAACAGGACATGCACCATGTTTCAACTGAGTACCCTGTTCACTAAACCCTAAGGCCCTTAATATTTCCAGAAGTGCACTTTAGAGAATTTAGTAGAGCCTGCCCCAGAATGTTTAGCTCCATTTTCAAAGTTAGATTTTCTGACAGTCCGAGGAATGGGCCAAAAATTGCATCCATAGACACCCCCAAATTACTTCCACACACTGGAAGGAGTTGGATTTAGTGCAGTGGGAGCCTAAGCAGGCTGTCACAGGGAAGTGTTAGGAAAGGTGAACATGGCATCCTAGTGTTATTAGGACTCTAGGTGGGAGACGAACAAGAACAGGTAGCCAAAGGTTAGCCTAGGTTTGTTTGATACCATAGGGATCTGTTGTAAATAGGAGGCAGTTGAACAAGATAGGAGTGACAGAGATCATTGCACCCACCACTTTCATACTTATGGCCTGTTTGCCACCATCATCCTATCAGACCATGGGGGATATTTCGTCTGCTCTGTAACTAGCGCATTTCAGTCAATGCACTGCACATAACGGGAGACATGACATGCGCCATGTTTTGACAAAGTACCATGTCCACCCAACCCGAAAGCCCTGAATCTTTTCACAAGTGTCCTTTAGGGAATTTAGTTGCGCTTTCCCCAGAATGTTTAGTCCCTTTTCCAAGGTTCATTTAGTGACAGTGAGGACTGGGACACAAATGCTTCCCCATACACCAACCTACTTTCACACACTGGAAGGAGTTGGATTTAGTGCACAGAGTGCGCAGTAGGCGCATGAAGAAAAAAAAAAAAAGTATTTTTGGGTCTAATCAGGCTTTCACTGCAAGGGTTTAGTGAAGGTGCACCTGACACCCTCGCAGTATTTGGACTGCGGGTGAGGTAGACATGAACAGGTAGTCAAACCATAACCAAGATTTGCTTTCATAGGAATCTACTTTAGGTAGAAACAAATGTAAATTGTTCTAGTGAAACTGTGTTCAAGGCACTAACCCAACTATAGCAGGCAGTATGTTTGTAATGGCAATTGTGTGGCTGCCGACGGGCGGAGTGCGTGGCTGCCGGAGCGCGTGGCTGCCGGCTGGCAGAATGTGTATTGGTTTGTAAGGGGTGTCTCTCTATAATAAGTTGGCTGAGGAGTGACTGACTGGCAGTGCGATTGGTTTTTCCGTCCTGTTGGTGTATGAATGTGATGGGCCCTTGAGTGGAGGAGGTTTGCTGATGGGAGTGTTGTGTGTGTTGGGTTCGTGGAAGGTGGTATGAATGGCTTTGTGTGGTGCGCATAAAAGGCATGTGAATGATCCATAAAGTGATTGGTACCTTGACGCAGTTTTATGGCTCACTTAAATTAAGTGATGGGTTCAATATTCCCATACTCTTATTAGTATTGATGGTTTGACCCTATTACTGCTAGCAGTGCCAAAATCAACCAGTATGAATTTGTGTTTGAGATGTGGATAGACTAAAAAGGAACATTTATATTCCCTTACATTTTTGAAAACTGAACACCCAGAGGTGTCTGGGGTGGTGTAACGTGCATTAATCCCATTCACTTATCCACAATACCCTCCAAATTTCCAACTTTCTCTAATGGTTAAAATCACACATTGTGGGAAACTGGGCATTTGTTGCAGTTATCCCCCCACTTTTTGCCCCCTTTTGAGCTACTAGATGCAGATTTTCACTTCTGACCGGGCACGGAGGCCTACTAACCAGACCTCAGTACCAGTACTTCTTCCCCCAAACAAGGTGATGTCTAATTGTGCTACAACTGGATAAGGACATTAGCACCTCTGTAAGTCTCTAGTAAATGGTACCTAGGGCATGAGTGCTAAAGAGGGCCACAAGGGGTTGCAGCATATCTTATTCCACTCTAAGGGACCCATGCACAAATTCCACACAGACTGCCATTGCAGGCAGCGTGACATGGTGCAAACCATGAGTGAAAACGAATAGTTTCTTACCTGTCGGTATAGTTTTGCAGCTTGAAGACTTTCTGGATTCACTATGCTGTGCATTATTCCGCGGTCTAGTGGTTGGGTCCGGAATCGTAGTCTTTTTCTGTTTTTTTTTTTTTTGTGTGTGTAGCCCAGGTGGGCGTCGACGCCCACCATTTGGTGTCCTTCCATGACGTCGGCGCGCTTCCTCCGGAAGCTCCCACCCTTGGGCGCCATCTTCGGATTCTTTTTTTCTTGTCTTGTGCTTGTGTTGTTTATCCTTTTACCCTTTTTAAAGGTGTTTTCCATTTGTTAGTCCCATCTTCCTCCTGTCTCATCTTTCTGGCGGAGGCGGGTGGGTTCGCTAGTGAATCCAGAAAGTCTTCAAGCTGCAAAACTATACCGACAGGTAAGAAACTATTCGTTTTGCAGCGTGAATCTTTCTGGATTCACTATGCTGTGCATAGATTTTGTAGCGGTTTGCTATATTTGTGGCGGCTGGGTGGAAGAGGAGCGTTGGTTGTTGAATATATGTTGAAGCACTTTTTGACCTACTTGTGCTTCCTTGTTCATCTGTATATCCACGCAGTAGTGCTTAGTGAATGTGTGCACTGAAGCCCATGTTGCCGCCAGGCAAATGTCTTGGATAGGTGTGTTTGCTAGGAAGGCTATTGTTGCTCCCTTTTTCCTGTTTGAGTGAGCCTGAGCTGCTCCCTGTAGCTCTTGGCCTGCAGGTTTGTGGCAGTATTGAATTGTTTGTGCGATCCATCGTGCAATGCTATTTTTCGTCACTGGTCTGCCCAGGAAACTGCTTGCGAAGGACACAAAGAACTGCTTTGTTTTTCTACAATCTTTAGTCCTTTCGATGTAATGCATTACTGCTCTCCTGGCATCCAGAGTGTGCAGTGCCCTCTCAGCGCTGGTGGATGGTTTCTGGAAGAAACTGGGAATTTCTATAGTTTGGTTTATATGGAACCTGGACACCACCTTTGGCATGAAGTGTGGGTCCGTCCTCATTACCACCCTGTCATTGTGAATCTGAATGTAGGGTTCTTGTAGTGCGAGTGCCTGCAACTCGCTGACCCTACGTAGCGAGGTAATCGCTACCAGAAAGGCCGTCTTTATTGTGAGCATATGTAGCGATGCCTTGTGGATGGGTTCGAACGGTGCTTTCATAAGCTGTGTTACAACTACATTGAGGTTCCATGCAGGCGGTGGCATCCTCTTTGGCGGTGCTATTCTTTTGGCTCCTTCTAGGAATCTTTTTACTACTTGAGATGTAAATAAGCTTTTCCCTGTTTCTCCTCTTGTATAGGCTACTATTGCTGCCAGGTGCACTCTTAGAGAAGTGCAGCTTAGGTTACTTTTTAGTAAGTGTGTTAAGTATTTTAGCACAGTTGATTCTTTAGTGATTCTCCTGTGGAGCTTTTTGTTGATGCACCATTCAGTGAATCTCTTCCACTTTGCTGCATAGCATTTCCGTGTGGTGGGTCTCCTCGCTTCTCGCAGCACTGCCAGCGTGCTTTGTGGAAGCTTGAGGTGAGCGAACTCTAAGTCCTCAGGAGCCACGCTGCTAGGCTGAGGCTCTCTGGTTCTGGATGGAGTACCCTTCCGTTTTGTAGCGAGAGCAGGTCTTTCCTTCTTGGGAACTTGTGTGGTGGTCCCTGTGCCATCTCCACGATCTGCGAGAACCAGGACTGCCTGGCCCACTGTGGTGCTACCAGAATTAGTGTCATGTTGCTTGTTCTGCATTTGCTGAGCACTTTGTGTATCAGCGGTATCGGTGGAAAAGCGTAGGCAAATGTCTTTGACCAGCTCATCCATAGGGCATTTCCTTGGGATTGATGGCCTGGCTGCCTGGATGCGAAGTATTGGCATTTTGCATTCTGGTGTGTTGCAAACAGGTCTAGTTGTGGGGTCCCCCACTTCTTGAATAGTTTTTGCGTCTCCTGCGCGTTGAGCTCCCACTCGTGTGAGATTGACGTCTGTCTGCTCAGTCTGTCTGCTTCCACATTGTCCTTCCCTGGCAGATGTATTGCCAGGAGGTCTATTTGTAATGGAATTGCCCATTTCCATATCTGTTGCGCTAGATCTGAGAGCGCCACTGAGTGTGTTCCTCCCTGCTTGTTGATGTAGAACATCGTTGTGGTGTTGTCTGTTTGTACTAACACCCTTTGGCCGTACAGCTGTTTCTGGAACGCTTTTAGGGCAAGGAACACGGTCTTGAGTTCTAGGTAGTTGATGTGTTTGACGGCATCTGTTTGTGTCCATAACCCCCTTACCTTGAGCAGTTTCATGTGCGCTCCCACCCCATCTGGGATGCGTCTGTTGTGATGGTCACTGTTGGAGTTGGTGGTGTGAATGGGTTTCCCCTTGTTATGTTGCCCCTATTCCAACATGCTATCTCTTCCTGCACTGCGTGCGTTACAACCACTAGATCTTCCCAACTCCCTGTTGACTGTGACCATTGCTGTTGCAGCCATTCCTGGAATGGTCTCATGTGTAGCCGAATATTGGGGACTAAATGTATGCAGGATGCCATCATGCCCATGAGCTTGCTCACTGTCCTCACTGTCAGACGTTGCCCCTTCAGGTAGCGGCGAGTCTCCTTCAGTAGTGCGAAGATACTTTTCTCGCTGGGGAACACTCTCCCTGAATGGTGTCGATCTTCGCACCCAGGAAGATCTTCACTTGTTCTGGTTCCAGCGATGACTTCTCCTTGTGTATGGAGAAGCCTAGTTTTGTCAGCGTTTGTGTGACTTGCTGAGTATGTAGTTTGCATTGGTTGTAGGAGTTCGCTTTTACCAACCAGTCGTCTACGTAGGGGTATACGTGTATCCCCTGTCTTCGCAGATGTGCTGCTACGGCAGCTAGGCATTTGGTGAATACTCTTGGCGCTGATTTGAGGCCGAAGGCTAGGGCCGTGAACTGGTAGTGCGTCATGCTGATGGTGAATCTGAGCAGACGCTTGTGTCCTTGGTTTATGGGGATGTGTAGGTAGGCATCCTTGAGGTCTATTGTGGACATAAAATCCCCGTGCCTTATTTGAGGTATGACCTCTTGTAAGGACGTCATCTTTAACTTTTGAGTTTTGATGTATTTGTTTAGGAACCGTAGGTCCAGTATGGGCCTTAACGTTTCGTCTACTTTTGGTACGAGGAAGTAGTTGGAGTACACTCCTGTGCCCTTTTCTCTGTACGGCACCTTTTCTATAGCCTGTTTGTGGAGGAGTTCTTGTGCTTCCTGCCACAATAGTGACAGCTCTTTTGTTGAATGTTTTTTGTTTGTTGGCCTCTTGTTTGGTGGCCTCTTTACGAGTTCTATGCAGTAGCCGAACTGTATGATGTTGAGTATCCACTTGTCGGTTGTTATCTTCTCCCACTCCTGGGAGAAGTGTTTTAGTCTTCCTCCTACGGGCGTTGTATGATGGTAAATTTTGTCTGTGTCCTTTGTTGTGCCGCGGCACTAGCGATGTTGGGGGTGCGGGCACGTGTTGTAGTGTGGAGTCACTTGGGGGCGGGCTGCTGGCCGCCTCTTCTTGTATTGCCTCGTCCGTTTGGTCAGCTACGAAAGGATTGGCCCCTCTGTTGGTTCTGCCAGCCTTGTTGCTGCTGACCCGGTTGTGCCTGGCTGCTTCCCTGAAATGTTTGCTGGAAGGCCTGGTGCGATGTTCCCGGCTGGTTTCCACCTCTGCCGTTTGGTCTTCGTGAGGGGGTGCCCCTTCTCATACCCCTGAACTGTAGTGCTCCCATGGACCTTGCCGTTTCGTTATCTTTTTTGAGCTGCGTCAGCGTCTCGTCCCACGGGCGTGCCGAACAGCTTTTCCCCGTTGAAGGGCAACTTCAGGATGTTGTTTTGTACCTCCGGCTTGAACCCGGAGATCCTGAGCCAGGCATGTCTCCTCTCTGTCACCCCGATCATCATCAGCCTGCTTGATGTATCAGCTGCGTCTAGGGCCGACTTTAGGCAGGTGTTGGCCATGTTCTTCCCCTCCTCCACCAGGTGTGCCGCTCTCTGCTGGTTTTCTGTGGGGAGCAGTTTGAGCAACTGCCCAACTTCTTCCCAGTGCTGGTAGGCGTGCCTATTTATAAGGGCGTTGGAGTTGGCAATGCGCCAATGTATTGCCGCATTCCTTTCAATTTTCCTCCCTGTGAGGTCTATCCTCTTGCTCTCCTTGTCTGGGGGCGGACCGGAGTTTGTGGGAACGTTGGCCCTCTTCCTGGCTGTTGCTGTTATTATTGAATCAGCTGGCACAGATCCCTGGATATATGGTGGATCCTTTGAAGAGTGTTTATATTTTTCTCAGTTCTGGGTGTGACCGATCTGCAGGTAGATGGCTCCTTGAAAGCTTCCCTGCCTTGGTCTAGCACACTAGGGAGCATAGGAAGGAATTGGCTCCTAGTTTGTGTTGGTAGCAGTGTTTCCAGGAGAAAACAGGCTTTAGGCTTTTCCTCCTCCATTTCCACTCTATAGGTGGCTGCCGCGTTCCTGACGACCATGTTGTACACTCCTATGTCGTCCGGCGGCGAAGGCCTCGACGGATATGTCTCCACGGCCTCCTCCGGGTCTTCGGCGTCGAGATCCTGCTATTCCAGGTCTTGAGCCTCCGAGGGTGTCGAGCCGTAGTGAGTCTGCTGGTCGTCATCACCCTCTGTATAATCGTACAGGACCTCTTCGTCCTGTTGTTCCGACGGTTCGGGAGTTTTCGGCGGCTCGGTGCTGTCGAACTCCTCTTGCGTTTCCGCTTCGACGACCGTCGAGGGCTTCGAAGGGATGGTGTATCTACTCATCCGGTCGTCGAAGTCCTTCTTCTTTTGGATGATACTGGCCATTTCGGCCTCGAGCCTTTCTTCTTCCTCTCCATCTCCGCCGCTTGATCGGCGTCGAGAGTTTCGGCAGTTCTCTTCGAGGTCGTAGTTGACGTCGGAGGTGCCTTCTGCTCTTTCCCCTTCGGCGTCGAGTGCGGTTTCTCGGAACCGTGCTTCGACGACCTGGGTGTGTCAAGAGCTTTCGCCGACCGGGAGTCCTTTTCGAAGGATCCGCTGGGCTGTTTGTCCCTGGATGCAGCTTCGGTCGTCGAGTGCTTCGACGCCGGTGCTCCTTTCGAGGACTTTGGCTCGGATTTTCGAGAGTCTGTCGGGGTTCTTTGGGTCGACGGGTCTCTTGCCTCCTTCCTGGAAGTGTTATCGGTCTCTACGACCGTGCAGTCCTCTCGTCCCTCGGCGATGTTGTCATCTTCCCCACTGGAGAGGCCCAGGTCCCGCAGCGACGGAGGTGGCCCTTGGCCCTGCATGCTGTAGTTTGCTGTCCTCTGTCTGTCCCTCACCCTGAGGGTCTTGGCGGCGAATGCTGCGCAGGCGTTGCAGTCGTCGCTTCGATGGTCGATCGGTAGGCAGAGGTTGCAGACTGGATGTTGGTCTTTTTGTGCGAACTTGTGGTGGCAGTTACGACAGAACTTGAATGGTGTCTTGTCCATTCCCGCGCTCAGGGAGCCCCCTGTGTGCGCATTCTCCGTTGGACGTCGAAGTTTCTTCTACCTCTCACCAGCTTCGTCGTCCCGGTAGTATGTTCTTTGTCTTATAATGAAGATCTCCAATTTTTCTCGGTTCTTTCTGCTTTTCTCTTACTTCTTCTCTCCTCTTCCAACTCTGGAGCTCTTCACGACGATCCAGACCCAACGGCGGAAAAAGAATCTGAAGATGGCGCCCAAGGGTGGGAGCTTCCGGAGGAAGCGCGCCGACGTCACGGAAGGACACCAAATGGTGGGCGTCGACGCCCACCTGGGCTACACAAAAAAAAAAAAAAACAGACTACGATTCCGGACCCAACCACTAGACCGCGGAATAATGCACAGCATAGTGAATCCAGAAAGATTCACGCTGCAAAACATGACATGGCACACTCCTGTGTGTCATCATGCCAAAGTCACTGCATCTAATATGTGCAAGTCACCCCATAGCAGGCCTTTGAGCCCTAAGGCATGGTGCATTATATTTTATGTGAGGACATATCTGCATAAGCAGATATGCCCCTGTGATGTCTAGTTCTATTACTGGATATTACAAGTGAGCTGGGAATCCATCTTAAGGTATGTAATGAGCACTGGTCCAAATGAATTCCCCCAGCTTCATAATGGCTTCACTAAAACATATGGTGTTAAGTATCAAACACCTCGTATTAATAAACCCAAACTGATTCCAGTGATGGATTTATTAATACATGCACCCAGAGGGTACCTTAGAGGTACCCCCAAAACCTACCAGCCCTCTAGTGTGCTGGCTGACTGGTCCAGTCCAGCCTGCCACGACAGACGACTTTCTGACCCTCAGGGGTGAAAGTCCATGCTCTCAGGAGCTCAGGTAAAATGCCTGCTCTGGAAGGGAGGTGTTTTACACCTCCTTCAGGAAGGCAGTTAATTTAGCATTACAGGGCTGGGAGCTTCAAAGAGCCCACTGCCTTTGGTACGCAAATCTAACTTCCATCAGAGGTGAGGGGATGCAAACCACCCTGACCAGGGCCCATTTGGTGCCAGGAAAGGCGGAAAAATTAGTAGTCAGAGAGGCGTGTCCACCCTCAGGCTAGTTCCACCTCTAAGATGGGCTACCTGATGTGGATATGAAATTTTAAAGTCTGCCATCTTGGTGATGGTAGAATTAGGAACTCTGGGACAGGGTTATGCCCACTTCCCACAAGAAGTGGTCATATAGGGGGCGTAGAGACCCCAGGGGTAAGTAGCCCATTGGCTACTACCCTACACTCCCCCAAAGCCCCTAAATCTAGTATTTAGAGGAGCCCCTGGTACCAGGAAATCAGATTCCTGTCAACCGAAGAAGAAGGATACTGAAGAGCTGCGAGGAGCAAGGACTGTGGAAAAACAACTGACTTGGCGCCAACCCTACCGGTCTGTCTGCTGTTCCCGCCAGATTGCGCTAAAGTTGTCGCGTGCTGCAGCTGCTGTGCCTCCAAAAGCCAGGGAGGACTGCCTACCTTCAACAAAGACCCAGAAACTGCAATGGAGTCGCAGAGCTGTTTCTCTGCAACCTGCAGGCACTCCAAAAGAACTGTGAGGAGCCCGGACCACCACAAACCCGACACTAGAAAGAACCACTGCACCCGCCCCCCTAGCACGACGCCTCAGAAGGATAAGTTACTTACCTGTTAATCCTAGTTCTCTTCCAGGGGTATCCTCATCAAAGTCATAAGCATAGGACAAATGATCAATCAATGAATCATCTCTTTGTGCCCTGATCTTCAGATCTCCGCAAAGAACAACTGACCTAACTGTCACCCCTGAAGCATGACGGGAAGCTAGGGGTCATTTCTGCCCTAAAGGCACGGTGCCAGTTCTTTCATTTTCTATGCTGTTATGTGTTTTCTTTCCAATGCAGCCTATGGGCCAACAATGACTACTTTATTACATTGCAGCTTTTGCAGTTCAATAAAGAGAGTATGAGTTTCTCTTTGTTCTCTGGTTTCTCTTTCCTAAAAGTGTATATAAAAGAATTAAAACAGAGTATATGTCTGTTGATGCAAAGGCAATTTATTGAAGCATTGTTTTTCATTAAGACTGCATTGTCTTACTTGTGGAAAGGTGATGTGTATGTGTATATATATATATATATATATATATATATATATGTATATATGATATATATATATATATATATATATATATATATACATATATACACACACACACACACACACACACACACACACACACACATACATATATATACACACACATACATATATATTCATACATACATATGCTATTTTTTTTTTTTTTTAAAGGACTTCGGGGGCAGGAATATTCAGTGCTTATGACTATTAATGAGGATCCCCTGGAAGAGAACACCTCTGCACCCAGCAGCCATGATGTCCCCACATCCCCCAGCAACATGAGACCCAAGCCCTCTTGTTGGTTCAGCCTCACTGGTCTCCCAGTACCAGCTTGCAGCCTCTTTGCAAGTGGACCGTTCCCCATTAAAGTGAAAGAGACACCCGACGCCCTAACACACATCTACACCCGGGTGCCCCAGAACCTCCCGAGGTGACCTGTTGGTGTGGCCGTGGACCTTGCCCCATACTCACCTTACGTCAAGATTTGTCCCGTAATTTGTTAAGTGCCCGAATGCAGTATATGTTTTTCCCCCTAGGATAACATTACTGCTTCCAAAAATTGCACTGTGCCAACTTTTCAAAACTGTAAAAATGTATAACTCAAAAAGTACTTACCTGATTCCGATGACCTTGGTATATAAATTCACATAAAAATGTGATATTTGTATAAATTGGTGTTGGATTTCTTTATTGAGTATGTGTCTCACTTACTGCCTTTGTGAATGTAATAAATGCTTAGCACTACCCTCTGATATGCCTAACTGTTCGCCCCCACTACCACAAAAGAGAGCATTTGGGGTTGCATTTGGGCCTCTGTAACTTCTTTGGGCTCTGCCTGGACTCTTTACACAGTGTACCTCTTTTTGGTTCACTATATAAAGAGACAGCTTCCTACACACATCACTCACATCTCTGTGATGGACACTTTCATAATCTCGGTCTATCCACAAAATTCCTACTACTCCGTGTTTCTACCCTTGTCCTTCTAAAAAATGCTAACCCCCGTTGTGTGACTTGGTCTAGTGCCTGTGACACAAACTGTCCTAAAACGCAAAGTGGTTTGCAAAGCCTCTACGACCTGCTTTCCAAAAAGATTTTGTACAACCAACAGTATGTCAATGATTCTAGACTGGACTTCGGATCCAAAAGATGAACCCTTGAGCCAGCTCTATCTTCTCATTACCTTTGCGTCACAAATTTGTCTAGATAAACATGTAGAAGAGTAAATAGCTGCAATAATGAACACTGTACAGCACTAACTAGCAGTTGGTCTTCCTCCGGAGGTTTATCTAGAAAAGGAGCAATGTTGTTCCATCACTTGGCGATCAGAGCCATCGTTACAGAACCTGCACCCAATACATTTACCAATTTTCCACTGTCTGAAGGAGTCTTTCAAAGAGTAGGAGGATTCCTGGATCTGCTGCTATCAACACAAAGTCTGCTTGCACCTGATTTACGATACAAGCATCATCCAGTGCAATAAACTGATCCCATTTACAAACCTTACTAGAACAGTGGGCTTGTTGGTTTTCAGAATCACCTGCAATGTTGTCATTTTCATCATTACTATCATCATAAGTAACTATAGGTGTGTGAAATACCTACAGCCCGAAGCCCAGGACATATTGCTTGGAGTTGAGGACAAAAGTTGTCATGTTTATTTTGTCCTTGGGACAAGTAGGCCAAACCCCTGTAGCAAAAACCCAATGGCTGGTAATTCACAGTACCACATTATGGATCTGTGAAAGAGCACTGTCTGCAGTTAAGGTAAGATTTGTATCCATATGTTCATGCTGTTTAATTTTGTATTCATGATTTATTAATGTAACGCCTTTATTATTAGGGTGAGCACTCTAAGGAAATGCTGTAAGCTCTGATTGCTCTACTTACAGTAGTTTCAGTATAAAAATATGTACACACAATAAAAGGCTTCATATAATGCTCTCTGATTAGATGAAAATACTTGTAGAAGCTTGACAGCAAAATTGAGGATTCTTTGCTTTCAAAATAAAATGTTCACAAGAAAATATGCAACTAGAAAAAAAATGTTTTGCTAACCTACTGTGAAATTTTAGGTACCATTTAGCAAACTTGTCTGAAACATGCTAGCATTTCCAAAAAAATCAGGATGGAAAATCAAGGTATAACCAGTTTGGGCATGGTTATGAGAAACATGAAAATAAACAAGCATTGGCAAACCCAGTGGGTATTGCTTTGGTGGTCAGCCTTTTGGTTGTGTCAATGCAGTCTTGTTTTGACATGGCTTTCATTAAATCCTATTGTTGAGTGAGCTTCTGGCCCTCACCCTTATAACAAAAACACTGGCTAAAAGCAAAAATATTTTTGGGTCTCAAAAAGAACACATTGCCACAGTAGTCCCAGAAAGAAACTACTTTATGTGCCAATGTGCTCTTTGTGGAGGAGCAGAATGCTGCTACTCACAGTGAGGCCGGCAAAATGATAGATAGACAGACAGACAGGATAGATGGATATTTAATAATGCCAAACCTAATTAGGGGCTCAATTATTAAAGAAAGTTGTAAAAGCGCCCTCATGGTTTATGTCCTAGCATTAGCTGAGATTTAGGACTTTCACAAATTCACAAGAATTTACAGAAGTAGATTTGGAAATTGTACTCCTGGAAATGTTTGTGTCCTGCATTTTAGCATGAGCAAATATATATGAGTAGACTTGCTCATGCGAAATTCGTCTGAGCTTTTAAAAGTTCACTTCCTTCTAACCCATTTATTCCCACCCTGGAAGAAGTTTTACTTATGCCCTTGTCAGGAGTAAATGTCTAACCTTTCTCAGTGTGGGAAAAGATTAGAGAAAGAGTTGGTAAAAATCCTTAAACATGCATATTTGTGGGGGGGCGTGGCTTGCCTGACTGGGAAATGGCCGCTGCTTAAGCGAGCTCCGGTGACCGCCGGAATTGATCCTTAATTATCCTGCACTAATAGGGCATATCTAACTGACTGGATCGGTGATACTGGCAGCGGAGACCAACGCGAGCATGTGGGCAAAGTCTCAGTGAATTTCACAGTTGGCTGGCCGAGTAACGAACGATGGATGCTGAGAGGCGCTGACGAGAGCGGGCGCCCGCCATTTTGGATTTCTTCCCTGCCTGGCACCGCGGCGCAATAGTGGATACGCGGCAGCGGCCGCGATCGGTGAGAGCCGGCGGAGCTTACGGAGTGACGCGCTGACCTGCAACACTGCCGGGCTTCGGGCCGTGGGCTGCCGCATACGCGTGGAGCGCAGCTGCGACTTGCCGCGAGCCCAGCGGCTGCCTGAGTGCGGCGTGGAGGTGGACAGCGCGGCCTGTGATCTTCCCTGACCCGCGGTGGGTGTTGCTGCCTGCTGCTGAGCCTGGCGCCGGAGAGTGGCGCACTGCGGGGCGGCAGCCATTCTGCGACCTGTGTGGTGGTGACGTCCTTCGAGGTGGGTAACCGCCTAGGTGTGCGTTGCTCGGAAGAGCTGCCTGTGGTAGGCCTGACACGCGGCACGACTGGGCCTCTGCTCCCTGGGGGAGACTGCTGTACTGCGCCGAGACAGTTCGAGTTCAGCAGCTAAGCGGAGAAGACGTGGAGTGTCCTGTGCCCCGTGACCCTAAAGGTACACTATAGTGTGGTGGTGCGCCGAAGACGCCCAGACTGGCATTGGGGTGAATGATTGGCCTGTGAGGCGTGGCTGGTATTGTGGAAGGATATACTATCAAGTCGACAAGTCAGCAGCAAGTCGTGTGGTTGGAGGGGGCCGTGCTGCACCACAGTTGAGCTCAGTGACTCCCTTTGGTTAGATGCGCTGAGGAGATTGCCTCGGCTCCCAAGAACGATATCAATCTTGACCGCAGGCTACTCATCATGGGCAAAAGCGATAAAACGCAAACCAAAATACAGTTTAGCCAGCAGCAATCTTCCAGGCTACGGGATGACGACCTGGATGCAACACCAGCCTTAATGTCGGAGGAGGATTCTGCCCCGGAAGGGGATATACGACAGATACTGGCGGCAATGCAGCGTAGTCTCTCATCTATTGATGCTAAGATAGACTCCCTGTCGTATAGAATGGACATAATGTCCGAACGTGTGGATAAGCACGCAGAACGAATCGATCTGGCGGAGCGCAGAATTTCGGAGGCGGAGGACACGCAAAATGAAATGGGGACCACTCAGAAACAAATGGAAAAGATGATGGCGGTGCTGAAAGACAAAGCTGAAGACATAGAAGCGCGCTCGAGGCGCAATAATGTCCGCATCCTTGGATTGGCGGAAACCACAGCCACCGGCTCTATGGAACTCTTTATTGAAAAGCTACTGGTCCAGCTGTTGGGCAGGGAGACCTTTTCCGATGTCTTTGTGGTGGAAAGGGCGCACAGAACTTTGTCAGCACGGCCCCCCCCGGGAGCACCCCCACGCCCAGTGATCGCACGACTACTTAACTACAGGGACAGGGATGCCGCCCTGCGCAGAGCACGAGATCTGAAAACGCTTCGATATGAGGGGTCTGAGATTTCGCTTTTCCCCGACTTCACGCCGCAAGTTCAAGAGGCACGTAAAAAATTTGGCCCAGTCAAACGGAAGCGGAGGGACCTTCAACTCGACTATGCTATGCTGTACCCAGCCAGACTCAAGGTCAATTTTGACGATAAACCGCGCTTTTATTTGGACCCGGGCCAACTCCAAAAAGACCTCAAGAAGTATGGAACGACTAGAGCTGAGAAGGTGGCCTCGGTGGCGGCTGAGAGTGAGCCCGCATTGGAAAGCAGCGAATCGCGCAACTCGCCAGAGACTGGCTAACCGAGATAAGATAGAAATTCACTGACTCGTATACCGTTATGACAAGTTAATGATTTGCTGGTTTATATACATGCTCATTATGCAATAAGTATGTTCTCTATAGAGATGACTGGTCACAATTGCTGAGTAGCTGGTAATGGATTACATATTGTTTAAGCTGCCCTATTGGCGTGCAAGCAGGGGGCGGTCCAGGTCTTTCCCTTCCTGGTTTCAAGCTTTGGGTTAGGCCGCCGTTGCCCCCACGTGTATGCCACATGTTAATTTATGAACGGGTAATGTGCAGTTGGGGTTGGGCACTATTGAGGGATGGGTGGGGAGGGAATTGTTATTTTACTGTATCTACTTATTTTGATATGGTGGGGGGTGGGAGGAAAGTTTTGGAGGACCTTTCAGACACAGAACACAAAATTGTAATGATGCGCCTGCAAGGGTGGAGAAATCACTATGACGCTACATCAGCTGTCACTAGGATCATTCACTGGTACGATGACTGCACGAGTTAAGAAAGCCAACACTATTAACTTTATGTCCTGGAACGTGAGGGGCTTGAACGATTGTAGGAAGATACGGAGGGTGGTGGCATATCTGCACAGACATGATGTAGATGTAGCCATACTACAGGAAACGCATTTAACACCCACCACGGGGCTGTTATCCGGCAGACGAATGAGGGGCACTTGTATTGCAGCGGGGTTCACCTCGCATGCTAGGGGTGTTCTTATATGGGTGAGACGTAACTCGGGGATACAGATACAAGCAGTAGAAGTTGATGGCGAAGGACGATATATAATCGCTAAATGTAGACAAGAACACAGCACGTTATTGTTGGTGGGTGTCTATGGGCCTAATTTTGATGATCCCAACTTCTATCGGACCCTGCATCAGAAAGTTGTTAAATACGCCCATCTCCCAATATTGTGGGGTGGAGATTTTAATTGTGTGCAGGATTCAGAGTTAGATGGGTCACGGGGAAATGCTAAGCTCCCTGCGCGTGCAGCACGGACGGTGGCAGATATTGCAAGAATAGAAGGCCTGCGGGATGTTTGGAGGTATATAGCTCCGCAAGGTAGAGAATACACACATTATTCAGCGGCCCACGATACACATACGAGGATTGATTACTGGTTTGCTTCTTGCACCCTGCTCCCCTCGCTGCGTGATTTCAAACATATGGCGCGCACGTTATCGGATCACTCACCGGTTTTCTTTAGCTTAGCGCTGGGGGACAGCGACTTACACAGACAATCCTCGAGGTTCCCTCAGTATTCCTTGTTGGATGCAGTGTTCCGTGCTGAATTGGACACAGCAATTGATGAATATTTTTTTAACAAACATAGGTAGTGTATCCACCATGTCCTCTGTCTGGGAAGCCTTTAAACTATATATTAGAGGTGTCACAATTTCCAAACATGCAGGGGTCCTGAAATCCATCCGTAACCGCATGCAACACATTGAAAACAAGCTTAAAGACCTAGAGAGTCAACATCAAAGCTCGAACGAACCTGGCCTCCTTGCACAGATTAGGACACACAACTGAATTTAATGAGTTAGCCGACAGCGAAGTGAAACACCTAGGAAAGTACGCCACGGCTCGGAGATATGCAGAAGGGGATAGACCTAGTTCGACATTAGCAAATACCGTCAAACCTCCGAAGGGCGAAAATCATGTCATGAGTGTGCTCAACGGAGGCGGAGACCTCGTGGACACTACTCCTGATATACTGGAAGCCTTTGCAGATTATTATCAAGATCTCTATACCACCAAAGAAGAGGCATGCCCAGAGACAGATGAGGCATACCTAACATATATCACTATGACCTGGCTCACGAATGACGAAAGGGTACACTTAATAGGACCACTTAGACCAACAGAAATTGTAGCAGCCCTGAAGGGTATGCCAAATGGGAAGGCCCCTGGGGCGGACGGACTGACGGTGGCCTTTTATAAGGCGTTTCAAGATAAGCTAATTCCACACCTAGTGAATCCGTTTGAGGAAATGGCCACTGAGGGGCGGATGCCCCCCTCTATGAGGGAGGCTACCATAATTGCGCTTTTAAAGCCTGGGAAGCCGTCCGATCATTGCTCTTCATACCGACCACTGTCGTTATTGAACACAGACAAAACTCTTCGCGAATAGACTGTCACTCGTATTGCCGAGGCTGGTGGGCCCAGAGCAAACGGGATTTATACCTGGCAGATCTCTCTCGAGTAATCTCCGAACCTTATTTGGCACGATAGCGAATATCCAACCAGAGGTCAAGGCAGCGGCCCTCTTTATTGATATAGAGAAAGCCTTCGATTCAGTTGAGTGGCGATTCCTGTATGCGGTATTGCGCAAGGTGGGTGTGGGGGATATTTACATTCAACTGGTAAAGGTGTTATACACACAACCCATAGCCAGAGTGCGAATTAATGGGGCACTTTCACGGACCATAGCAATAACGAGGGGTACTAGACAGGGGTGCCCCCTCTCCCCATTATTGTATGCCCTAGTTGCAGAGCCACTACTTAGCGCAATGAGAGAATACCACGACCATCGGGGCGTACGCTCTCCGAGTTATAATTTAACCATAGCGGCTTACGCTGATGACAGTATTATACATACGTGACCCAGAGCAAAATCTAGTCCCTATGTTACAAGAAGTGGAGCGGTTTGGTACTCACTCGGGCCTTCGTATTAATTGGCATAAATCCATGGTTTTTCCGCTGACAGCTGCTACTACGCAGATACAGACAGATTACCCCTTAGAGTGGACTACCGACCCCGTCCGATATTTGGGGATAAAAATTCATACGGACCCTGAGCTGGTCATGTCCGAGAAGTATGGCTGTGCGATACAAAAACTGACAGAGGCAATAGACAGATGGATTAAGTTACCGGTCTCGCTGATGGGACGTATAGCACTGATTAAGATGGTGGTCCTCCCTCGTTTTCTGTTTTTATTTGTTAATGTGCCTATCGGTTTACCACAATCGTTTTTTAATACATTGCGCACTTTACTGTTAAGATTGGTTTGGGCTGGGAAGCAGCCCAGGGTTATGTGGAATACGCTGACAAAGCAATTCTCAGAGGGAGGGTTAAATGCTCCAGATATGGAACGCTATTATAAAGCAGCGCAAACGATGCACGCACACAGCTGGGTACATGGGCCTCAAAACTTACCACATTTATTGATAGAAACGCATAGTGTAGCCCCCACACTGCTGCCTACATTTTTAACTGGCGCCGCACATTGCACGCCACGAACAATTAACCCGGTACATAATACTGGGCAACAGTTAGCAAAGATTGCCAACAAGCATAAACTGCCTGTGATATACTCCCCAAAGTTACCTATAGTCTGGTGCAACTGGCTGCCATTACACAACGATAAAGATGTGATACGCACACTGAAAAAGCTCAAGCTAGAATGTCTCGGTGATCTGTTTCTGGACGGAGTGGTCAAATCTTGGGATCAGGTTACGGCGCAGATAGAGGGGACCTCTCCAATGGATACCTTCCACTATTATAGGTTCTGTGATGCCTTGAGGGGGGTGATAGGCACTGATATGGTAGAGCCGGACGCTATGCCTGCCCTCACTTATTTATTGCAAGCGCAAATCCCACAACGCTGTATAACTCTATTGTACTCGCTTTTTCGGCCACAAGGTGAACTCGTAAAAGAGAAGTTCCAAATAGACTGGGAGGCTGAGTTGGGGATAGATATATCTGCAGTCCAATGGACCTGGTGCTTTCGTAACGTTAAAACGATTTCCTTGAACGGTAGACATAGGTTGCTGCACTTTAAGTATATACATAGAACCTACTATACCCCTGCTAGGCTACACAGATATGGTCTTAGAGACAGTGATAACTGTATCAGATGTAAGGCTCCAAACGCACACTTTACGCATTTGGCTTGGGAGTGCCCTGGTATACGAATTTTCTGGAGCAAGGTAATTAGTATCTTAACAACAATGCTGGGCTGGGTTATCCCTGAGACACCCGTAACTGCAGTGTTGGGCTATGACAAGGTAATTCCTAAGAGTGTGTGGAAATTAGCTGCCATTAGAATGCTGCTCGCCAAAAGGCGTGTGGCCATGAGATGGATGCAGGGTCCACTACCTACAGTGGCTGACTGGGAAAAGGACATGGCTTACTGCTCCACACAATCCGAAGCATATAACGAACTAATGCCTATAAAATGCGCACCTAAAGATATATGGGGTCCATATAGAGCATACCTTTTGGAAATGGCGGATCATGAGAGGGTACCTGCAGATGTTAGGATGGGCGTGGGATGAAGTTGTAGGCTGTTGTAGAGATAGCGGAAACTGCTACCCGAGAGCTAAAAGAAAACGGATGCATCTTGTCTGTTTGATTTGAAGACGCAATGGTAACAATAGAACACTGTTATGGAAAGGACACCTATCAGATGTAACATTGGTTGACAATATATTATTGTGCGATGCGTTGGAAATGTGATGTGTACTGAAATGTCTTCCACTTTGGTTGTTATAATGCAAAATGACAAATAAAGTTTATTAAAAAAAAAAAAAAACATGCATATTTGTATGTTTGTTCAGACTCAAAACGGCATTCCAGCCCTGGAACTACTGCTTCCCTTTACTTCCAGGCCCAGGATGTAGATGTGCAGAAAGGTCGCAAAATCAGGGTACTGCTAGTATTTAAACCTTGCTCTAATATGATCCCCGGATTAATCAGAGAAGATATTATCTGAACTCTTATATAATGAGATAGCGGTCATAATTTGTCACCGCACGACATGGTACTAAAGGGACAAGTGGATAATTTTTTTTTCTTTTTTACAAGACAAGCAGATTTTTCAAGCATCCTGTCCCATGGACAAGTTTATATTTTATTACATTCCAGGCGTCTGTAACTCTAATAATAACTTTCTATTTCTGATCATCATCCCTGCCATCATCCTCATTTCTTTTGAACCCAAACCTCTATGACAAGACTGAGTGAGTAAAAACTGCAGGTTAAGGCAATTTAAGGTAGGAGAGTTATAAGTTGTGAAGACAGAGAAACAGATGCAGAGGCTGTGGAGTGGGAACCGGCAAGGGGTGCTGTGGTAATGGTACTACTGGAATTTATAATACATATACTCTATAATCCATACTGATTGTCATCTGTATGAGAAGGCAACAATGGTTGTTCTCTAGATGGATACCCATGTCTGCAAAAAAGTGGACCATGTACTTGTCCTTCAAATCCACATGTTTTTGCACGTCATCTGCTTTAGTAGCCCTTTGATCAAGCGTAAGCTCATCTCCCTCAACGAAGCAAACTTTATTCTAGTCCAGGTTCTGATCCTCTTGATCACTTTAGTGCCCTTCTTGCCTGATGAACAATTCTGCAGTTTTAGTAGAAGTTAAAGAGGAATTGGCAAGACCAACCGCAATTGTAGTGTAATAGTTGACGGGAGGTGTCAGAAAATGAGAGGCAACAGCCAACAACAGCTACACCACTGTAGTTACTGTAAGAAGAAAGTGAAAATGTTCCATATTCAACAAACCAAGTGCCGGCTGTATGGTTGTTGATGGGGTCTGTTATGCTAAAGCAGAGGATGCAGAATATTCTGGGTACTTGACACTGATCTTCCCTCTGACTGATATCTCATTGATTAGGCAGATTTAGGTGGTTGCACTCCTCAACGGACAAGGTGAAGCTTGAACAGACAGAACCTTTCACTACTGAGACTGTTTGGAAACTGATAAGCTCATAGACAAAGAAATTTTCGTATTTTTTGTGGTTTATCAGAAGCTGGAAGCACAGACCTTCTGGACGAACATATATGCTTCATGGCGACAGCTTTTTCTTCTCCTTGGTAAGTAGTGGCTGACCAGAAGTCTTAGCAGTAGGTTAAGAGCTGAAGTACTCATTTGTCACATCCCTGAAGAGAATGCCTACTGTCATTTTTGCTTCTTCACTGCTCAAGGATCCGATTTTTCCACCAGGTCTGCAAAGGCTGGGGTGCCTCTCTCTGCTCTTAGCATCTTTGCTACAAAGGTCAGACAGATAACATTTTTTAGATTTTGTCCTACATGGAGATAGTAAAGACACTAGGTAGTTGGGTCCTTCATGTATATATTTTTGCCTCACATAAATTACACAAACCAATTTCCTCCCAAAAACAGGCGAATCCTGCCATTTGGAGCAGCATCCTTTATTCATAAAAACCGGACATCACTGCTCATAAAAATAATAAACAGCCCTACGCGTTTCGGAGCTCCTGCTCCTTTTTCATGGGCTCCATGCGATGTCAGTAGGGGGGAAGGAAGTGGAAAACGAGTCACCCAATTGGTTAGTCCTTTTAACATCCTCTGATAGGTCACGCCCTCTGGTGTTTTTTTTTCCTTGAACTTAGCATTCTGGGACTAGCAGTTTTCCCACTTCGAAAATAACATCCTCTGGTGGATTCCGCCATTTAGACAACATACTTTTGCACAATTCATGCTCCCCAGTGAGCCACAGGCACAGGACTTGGCTGCATAGCAAGCTCTAGTAGTAGGGCGTCTAGCTTCTTTAATAATGTTCATACAGTCCGGTGGGAGGTTGAGGTAACCGAACTCTAGGACTTCAGGAGCCAGATTGCTAGGTTTAGTTGAGCTGGATCTGGATGCCTGATCTCTCCATGGTTCTGTGTAAGAAGCTTTGGGGAGAGTTGTAGTTTTTGGTGTGGAACTACTGAGAGTTCCAGCAGTGTTGTGAACCATGGTTGCCGGGCCCATGTTGGAGCAACCAGGATTATCGTGAGAGACTGTTTGAGCTTGCGCACCACTAATGGAATGAGCGGGAGTGGCGGAAAAGCGTACACAAATCTGCCTGACCAGTTCATCCATATCACATTGCCCTTGGACAATGGGTGTGGATACCTGGCGGCAAAGGTTGGGCATTTTGCGTTTGCATGTGTGGCGAACAGATCTATGTCTGGGTGGCCCCACATCTGAAAAAACGGATGAAGAACTTGCGGATGAAGTTCCCATTTGTGGATGTGCTGTCTCTGACGACTGAGCAGATCCGCAATCTGATTGTGTACCCCTGGAAGATGTTCTGCTAGAAGGTACATCTTTTGTGGGATGGCCCATTTCCATATGCTTTGCGCTAGTTGAGAAAGCTGCAAAGAATGTGTTCCTCCTTGTTTTTGTATATAATACATTGCTGTCATATTGTCTGTGCGGACAAGGACAGTTTTGTTGATGAAATGTGTTTGTAATGATTTTAATGCCAGAAAGATTGCCAGTAACTCCAGGTGATTGATGTGGAGCACTTTTTGTTGAGGGGTCCACCTGCCCTGAATTGTATGGTTTAAGAGATGGGCTCCACAGCCGGTGAGCGATGCGTCCGCTGTTAGCACTATCTGTGGAACTGGGTCTGGAACAGCCGCCTTTTGGAAAGGTTTTGTGTGTTCCACCACTGCAGAGAGCGATGTGTGCGGCTGTCCACCAACACCAGATCTGTAAGTTGACCTTGAGCCTGGTTCCACTGACGTGCTAAACATTCTTGTGAAGGGCGCATCTGGAGTCTTGCGTGAGGTACTATGAAAATGCAAGAGGCCATCATTCCTATTAGCTGCATAAACACTCGAGCTGGTAGTGAGTGTTGGGGCTGAAATTTTGTTATGAGGGTTTGCATACTGGCTATTCTGACTGGATTGGGGTATGCAAGGGCTTTGGAAATGTCTATTGTGGCCCCTAGATACGGATGTATGTGGGACGGTTGAAGATGTGACTTGATGAGGTTTATTGTGAACCCTAAGTTGTGGAGCAGCTGAATTGTTTGGTGTGTGTGGTGAACACACTGGCTGTGTGACTTGGCTTTTATGAGCCAGTCGTCTAGGTATGAAAACACATGAATTTGTTGTCTTCGCAAGTGGGCGGCTACTACTGCCAGACACTTTGTGAAGACTCTGGGTGCTGTGGTCACTCCGAATGAGAGGACCTTGAATTGATAGTGATGACCGTCCACTACAAACCTTAGATATTTCCTGTGAGCAGGGTGAATAGGAATATGGAAGTAGGCGTCCTTGAGATCTAGAGTGGCAAGGAAATCGCCTTGTTGGAGCAGTGGGAGGACCTGTTGAAGGGTGACCATGTGAAAGTGGTCTGATTGTATGTAGATATTCAAAGGTCTGAGGTCCAGTATTGGTCTGAGAGTACCGTCCTTTTGGGGATGAGAAAATAGAGGGAGTAAACCCGTGCCTTGATGCTGAAGGGGAACTGGTTCTATTGCATGCTTTTGAAGAAGTGAGAGAACCTCCTGTTTCAGGAGCGTTAGATGTTCCGTGGACATTGGACGTTGTCTGGGAGGTATGGTTGGGGAGTTGAGCTAAGTTCCAGGCAGTACCCATACTGGATAATTTGCCTTACCCACCTGTCTGTAGTGATGGAGTTCCAGACAGGTAGGAACTGTGAGAGTCTTCCTCCGACCGGAGTGGAATGGTCTGGAGGGAGAGGAGGGAAGTCACTGTTTAGTAGTAGGGGAGGTTCGGTTGTTGTTACCTTGGCCTCTACCCTTGTTACTATTTCCTCTGTACCCACCTCTAAAATATGCCCTGTTGGAGGATGTTTGTGTAGGAGGAGGAAGTAGTGTCTGTGCTGTTTTTGGATGCACCCCTATAAAAGGAGCGACAAAAGGAACCTCGTGGTGTTTGAGATTGTAATGCTCCCATGGATTTTGCAGTGTGTCTTTTTTCATCTTCTCCAAAGCTGTATCCACAGCTGGGCCAAAGAGGTGTTCTTGATCGAACAGCTGATTTAAGATAGTAGTTTGCACTTCTTGTTTAAAACCAGAAATGCGCAACCATGCATGTCTGCGAAGTAAGACACTGGTGTTGACAGATCTAGATGCAGATTCTGCTGCATCGAGGGCACATTTGATGGATGCATTTGTAATTAACTTGCCCTCTTGGACCAGATCGTTGGCCTTGGCTTTGTATTGGTCAGGTAAATGTTGAATAAGATCTTCAAGCTCATCGTAGTGAGCCCTGTCATATCTGGCAAGCAATGCCTGTGCATTAGCTATTCTCCAATGATTGGCTGCTTGTGAGGCAACTCGTTTGCCTGATGCATCCGGCAGTTTAGACTCTTTGTCTAGAGGTGGAGCATCACCAGAGGTTTGGGAATTAGCACGTTTTCGTGCATTTGAGACTACCAAATAATCTAAAGGGAGTTGTCCTTTAATGTAAATTGGATCGTTGGTGGCAGGCTTGTACTTTTTATCAATCAGAGGATTGAGGATCCTGGTCCTAACAGGGTCTTTAAATATGTCTGGTGCATGTTTAATGACACCTTTAAGCATGGGTAATGTATGTATTGATTTTTATGACTGAGCAAATGTATCTAGTAGGAAATCTTCGTCCATGGGGTCTGAATGTAGCTCAACCCCATGATATTGTGCAGCCCTATTAATGAGCTGGCTAAAACCTATATTGTCATCTGGAGGGGATGGCCTAGATGGGTATACATCCGGATCAGGAAGGTCTGGAGGATCTGTGGGATTGTTGTAATCTTCCCATAGATCCTGTGGTGGAGTAGTGTGATCATCAGGGTCATCTAAAGGATCCTTATCGTGTCCACCCTCATCCCCTAGATCATCCTCATCCTGTGGTGGTAAGGGTGAGTATGGAAGTACTGGAGAGAATCTAGGAGAGTGTATAGGAGAGTTTGTGGGAGACAAAGGTTTGGTAGGAAGAATAGGAGAAGAGGATCTTAGAGGTGAAGTTGCAAAGTCTCTTTTCTTCACAGGTACCTCAGGACAGTGTGAGGTATCCAATTTCCTCTTCTTTGATGGGATATTGCCAATATGGCCTGTTTTAGGGTCAATATGTAATGTCATTGGTTTCGGATCCGTAGGATCTGGCCGAAACAGTTCTTCCTGCTTGTTGTCTCCTTTCGGTGCCGATTTTTTCGGTTCCGAGCGTGGTTTTGATTTCGGCTCTGGAGCCGTAGGAGGGGTCTGGTGCTCCTTTGGCTTCGATGTCAGTGTGGAGTCCGAAATCTTCTTTGGATCCGAAGGTTTTCGGTGTTTCTTCGGTTCCGAGGCCTTATGTTCTTTCGGTGCCGAAGGGTTCGATACTGAGGCCTTTTTGGGTGCAACGGGAATAGGGTGTGTCCCTGATTTCAGTACCGAAGGTGTTTTATGGGTACCAACGTGCGGCTTGCTCGGTCCCGAGCAGCCGGAAGGCTTTTCCCTTGTGTTCGTAGCCGGGCCCGGAGGCGGGGCTTCTGAAGTTTTTCCTCTGTCTCGACCTAGGCCTTCAGGCAAAGGTTTGACCGGAGCCTTCTGTTTATCGGATGGGGCAGGGGCATGGACGTTTGTACTCACTTGTTGACCTAGAGTAATGTGGTCATCGGAGTCGGAGTCATCAGCTTCGGAAACGATGTCGAGCTCCTCCGAATCCTCTGCCTCTGGAATATCGGGGCCTTCGTCGAAAATGTCGTGTGGCACCGGTGTAGCCTGTTGAGCCATAACGTGTCGTCGAGCCCGGCGATCACGGATAGTCTTTTTGGAGCGAAAAGAGGCGCAGGCCTGGCAATCCCTTTCCTCGTGTTCTGGTGAGAGGCAAAGGTTGCAGACCTTGTGGTGGTCACTGTGTGGAAATTTAGCTTCACACTGGGGGCAGTTTTTGAATGGAGTCCTTTCCATTAGCCGTAGGGCCGAATGGCGCAGATAGGCCCAACGGCCCGCGTCGACGACCGGAATCGAGGATTTTGAGTTTTTTGAGGTTAGCGCGTCGGAGGGGCACGCGAACGAAACAATACCGTCGAGTGGTGATGGGTTGCGCGTCGAAAAGGGTTGGAAACATGGTACCGGAGCGCAGCAAGTCACATCCGAACCCGATGGCAGAAAAAAACAATCTAAGGATGGAGTCGATGCCCATGCGCACTATCGTCCAAGGGAGGAGTCACCTATCTCGTGACTACAAAAGACTTCTTCCAAGACAACAAAGTGCAAACATCCGAGCCCAACACCAGATGGCGATCTATGCACAAGTACGTATTCTGCAGCTCATATGCCTCGAACATATATACACACACACACACACACACACACACACACACACACACACACACACAATCAATCAATCAGGGGTTTGTTAAAGCACGACTACTCACCCGTAAGGGTCTCAAGGCGCTGGGGGGGTGCAGGTTCCATCCATCAAGGAGGGGGTCTGTCGAAGAGCCAGGTTTTGAGGTTTCTTGCGAAGATGGGGAGCGATGTTGTCTGTCTGAGGTGGAGCGGAAGGGCGTTCCATGCTTTGGCCGCGAGGAAGGAGAAGAAGCGGCCTCCCGATCTGGTCTTTCTGGTGCGGGGGACCACGGCGTAGGAGAGCTGGGCTGATCGTAGGGTCCTTTGGGGTGCGTGGAATTTGAGTCGGCTGTTCAGGTATGCTGGTCCGGTGCCGTGGAGGGCCTTGTGTGCGTGGGTGAGCATCTTGAAGGTGATTCTCGCCTCGACAGGGAGCCAGTGGAGTGTGCGCAGGTGCTGGGAGATGTGGCAGTGTTTTGGCAGGTTGAGGACCAGTCTTGCGGCGGCGTTCTGGATGTTCTGTAGCTTGCGGGTGAGGTTTTTGTTTATTCCGGCGTAGAGTGCGTTGCCGTAGTCGAGTCTGCTGGTGACCAGGGCGTGAGTGACGGTCTTTCGGTGTTCGAGGGGGATCCATTTGAAGGTCTTACGAAGGAGGCGGAGGGTGTGGAAGCAGGAAGACGAGACAGAGTTGATCTGGCGGTCCATTTTGAGCTCGGAGTCCAGGATGATTCCCAGGTTGCGTGCGTGCTCCGTGGGGGTTGGCGGGTTTCCGAGGGCGGGGGGCCACCAGGTGTCGCTCCAGGCATCAGGGTTTGGGCCCATGATGAGTACTTCTGTTTTGTTGGTGTTTAGTTGTAGGCAGCTGTTTTTCATCCATTTGGCGACGGCTTCCATGCCTTCTCGAAAGTTGCGTCTGGCGGTGTTGGACTCGTTGTATAGGGAGAAGATGAGCTGGGTGTCGTCTGCGTATGACACGATGTTGAGTCCGTAGGTTCTGACGATGGGGGCGAGTGGAGCCATGTAGACGTTGAAGAGCGTCGGGCTGAGGGCGGAGCCCTGGGGGACTCCGCAGGTGGTACACACACACACACACACACACACACACACACACACACACGCAGCAATTGAGTGGGGGTGTAGATCTTCCTTGCTTTCAGTGCTTATTGTTGCTCATGGCCTGCCGTATATGGCGCCGCTAGGACACGTAACTTGAAGTGAACTGTGGGAGACTCAGCAGATAGGGGGCGGGCAGGTTCAGCTATAGTGGTAGCGATGAGGTGGGTGGAACTAGGCAAGAGATGGCATGGGTGGGCGCCCCGGTGTGCGGTGTGAAGATCGCAAGGAGTGGAGTGGAGCATGGGAATGGCGGATGTCGTGACAGGAACTTCGCCTTAGGGAATGGACCTTATGTGAGTGGAGAGAAGCGGGCGCATTCATGGAGGCAGGTCATCATTCCCCACCACCTGGTGGAAGTGTGCAAGTAGGGCGGTCCACTGTGTGGATATGGATTGTCGGCGCATCTGACGGACCTCCTCGTACCAGAGGGCAGCCTCCTCCGCCGAACCCCATTTGCGCATCGCTCCTCTCCATGTCCGCACTGGGGGAGCCATTGCGGAGCGCCAGTGGAGTGTGATCATGCGCATGGCGAGTAACAGTGCTAGGGCTGCAAAGCGGGCCCTTATTTTCAAGTGGCAGAGCAGGTGAGCTGGCGTTAGGTATGCCCTGTGCAAGATGAAGAACTCTATGTTCTTGAACCGCGAGTATCAGGAAACCTTTTTTTGGAACTCAAGTGCTCGCTCCCATTCCTTATCATGCAGCACCCTCCCAAACACATCCTCCCACTTTCAGCGAAGCGCCTCAAGTGGGGCGGTTGTCAGCTTGTGGGTGGCTTTATACAACCAGGTGATAAGGTGGGAGCTGGCCCCCATACACAGTATGGTCCGAAGCACATGGTAGTGCGTGGGTTCCCCTCCCGAAAGGTCCCAGAGGGCATGGCAGGTGTGACTGAGCTGCCTATGAAGGAGGAACTGCCCCGGTGGGAGACCACTCTCCTCGGCCAGCTGATCGAAGGGAAGAAGCAGCCCTTCGGCGAAGAGGTCACCCACCTCGAGCAGCGAGTGGTCAGTCGAGACCCTCAGCTCCACTGCAGTGAAATAATCTTCGCTGCAGGGGGAGCCCAACCATAGGTAAATCTGGGGCATGGAGCGGAGTTTTCCGGGGGGAGGCGATGTACCCTAGCCATGCACGTCTTCGCCGTCACCACTTGCAGGGGCTGCAAAATGTGCCAATGAGAAGAGTAGGCGACGACGGATCACTGGAATCAATAGAGGCTAGAGTTCCGAACTGGCCTCGTCCAGGAAACTCCTAGCTGTCCAGCGGGATAACCATTGGAGCTGTGCCGCCAAAATTTATGATTCAAGGGATGGGGCCCCCCTCCCCCCGTACATTGGCAACTACAATTTGGTCAGGGCTATTCGCCGGAGCCTGGATCCCCATGAGGGCAGAGAGGAAAGTCCAGTTCCCTGAAGTAGCAAGGTGGTATAAAAACAGGAGGTTCACAAAACAGTACAGAATTATGGACAGGATAATCATATTCGCCAGGGCAATTTTGCAGACAGTAGCCTAGGGGAGGGACCGCCAGAATTGCACTTGGGACTGGATGCCTGCCAAGGCCCTGTAGATGTTCCCCTCATATAGGTCCAGGGGGTTGTGGTAGAGACGGACCCCAAAGTAACCCGCTGCCTGTGCATGCCAGTTGAGTTGGGTGTCGCCAAGATATATATTCAGAGGTGACTGCTCGGGCTGACAAAGTCCAACTGTAACGGCATAGTCTGCAAGTGTATCCGGAATGGGAGTTAGGTCAGCCACTATGTTCCGCACGTATAGGAGCAGATCATCTGCATATAAAGACACCTCGTGTATTCCTACCCGCCAACGGAATGCCCCACTCCTGGCCCCCCTCATGCAACCGTACAGTCAGAGGCTTCATCGCGAGCGCAAATAGCAGGGGGAAGAGCGTGCATCCCTGTCTCATCCCTCGGCCCACTGGCAAGGAAGTTGAGACGAGGCGACCCAGGCGTATCAGGGACGTTGGGTTGGAGTACAATAGTTTTGTATAGGCTAAAAGCCGGGGTCCTATCCCCATGCGAGTAAGCACAGTGAATAGGCAATGCCAGGTCAGGGTGTCGAATGCCTTCTCTAAATCGAGAATGAGGCAATCCGCGTGCGGGAGTCGCCCCCCTCACCTGGTCCTGTACATGAAAGAGGTGGCGGATATTTTGGCAAGTGCTACTGCCCGGGACGAAGCGGTTTTGATCGGGGTGCACCAGTTCTGGGAGGATCTGGGCATATCGATAGGCAAGAATCTTGCCTATTATTTTATAATCCGCCCAAGTTTAGCGATGGGTCTGTAAGAAGCCAGCAGCATGGGGTCCCTGTTCGGAATGGGGAGTGAGGGAGCTCACCACTGCCCAGTGCTGCTTTGTAAATTTCTGCCAGCCGGGGTGCCAAGAGCGATGAGAAGGTGTTGTAGTACTCCAGGGGCAAACCATCTAAGCCCGGCATTTTGTCCCGGGCAAGGTCGCAAATTGCCTGCTCTACGTCCGTTGGTGTGATCTTGTGGAGGTCGAGATGCGAAAAAGGACAATGCCCGCCAGGAACATGTTGGCGTGGTCCACCAGGGCGTTTTGGGGCGCCTTGTAGATGGATGAGTAATACTCATAGAAGTCCTGCAGTATACCAAAATGTGTGAGGACAATAACACCTACAAGATCGACCACTTCGGTTATGGGATGCAACACCGCCTCCTGCCTGACAAGCAAAGATAAGCGTCTGCCAGGCTTGTCACCCTCCCAGTGAACTTTAGCTGCATTGGCTGTTAAGTTATAGCGCCACAGGTTTTCAAGGAGGGCAACATATGTGGTTTTCGCATCAGCTAGTCGCAGGGCAAGCGCAGGATCAGTGTCTGCTGCTTTTTCCGAGGTCAACTAGGGTCCGCTCGGCTGCCTCTATGTCCCTCTCCAGAGTCCTGTGGACTCCTGCTATTTGCTGGATACAGGCTCTTCTCGCGACCACCTTAAAGGCGTCCCATTCCAGCATCCCAGTTGATGCCGTGGTGTGGTTTTCGGAGAAGTATTGCCTGATGCAGAGTCCCTGCTCCTACCGAAATACTGGCTCCTCAAGACTTGTGGCAACTTCCAAGTGGGGGTGGGGGGCAAGGGGAGTGCCCATTTGAGATCCAGAACATGTGCGTCATGATCAGAGACCATTTGTCTCGCATAGTCCACATGCTGAATTAGGGGTATCAGTGGAGAGCAAAGGAAGCGGTCGATCCGCTTGACAGGTTATGTGGAATGGAGTGGAAGGAGTAGAGCCGTGACGTGGGGTGCCGGGATCGCCAGGCATCTGCAAGTGACCAGTGGTGTGCCCAGGTTTGGAAACAATCTACCTGAGCATGGGGGGGGGGGGGTAGCAGGGCAAGGGAGGATGGGATCTATCTAGATCGAGCATGCAGTTATAATCTCTGCGTAACACCCACGGCGATGCAGTGCTCTGAGCAACTGCATCAGAGAGGGTAATCCCAGAAGGCCCCATGCTCAGCGTTGGGCACAAATGCTTCAGAGAAGTGGCCGACCATCTGGGCAGCCCTAGAGGAGGGCACATCAGCCATCCTAGTCTATTACCTTAGTGGTTTCCTGGAAGGGGACCCGAAGACTAATCCACACCAAGGTGCACATGCATATACCGAGTAGCTCATGGTGCAGAAACGGCCCCTCCAAGGTTTGCGCAAGCAATCCAGCTCCCGCCGTGACATGGGTCTCTTGAAGAAAAATATACCGTGCCCGCTGGCGTTTCATATAGGAATAGACAGCATATCGCTTCCTACAGGTTTGCATGCCGCAAATGTTTAGTGTGAGGAATCCGAATTTGTGTTAGGAGCCATGCTGATGTGTAAATGACACGAGCTCAGGGTGCCGCCCACCCAATCACCTTTTCTGTGGCATGGAAACCAGGAAACAACCACCCACCAGAATATTGTGGGAAGGAAGGGGGTGGGGGTGGGGGGGGGGGGGTCGGAAGGATCCCAATACTGGGAGCTTACCACAACCGGTGGTAAGGCCAAACAGATCATGTTGGTTTCACCTTAGTGTATTGTGGGGGAAGGCTAGTCGTGGGCAAAGAACAAGGTAGCCCGAAAGACCTTCAGAGTTAAAGATCAAGAGCTGCCAGTGGCAGTGGGGAGCCGCCAGTGACTGAAGCGGCCATTGTCAGGGTCTTGCGCGAAGCACACGTCCCCAGTGAGAGGCAGACGTGCTCAACACAGTGTGCTTGAGCGGGGTGGATCAGTAGGGGAGCCAGTGTGTCAGTGATGATCTGCTCATCGTTAATGACTGACACTAGGCATTCTATCGGAATATTACAATGTTCAAATGAGAGTATCTGTTGACTGCGGGTTCCCCAACAAAGGGGGGGGGGGGGGGAGGTTCTGCAAGTTATTTCGGGAGTTTTTAAAGTGGGAGTGTCTTCTTCAGAGAATATGTGGGGGCCCTTCTCGTCGTCTGTTGTGATGTTGTTGGGCCCCAATTTTGCGGCAGCTTGTATGGCCCGCCGTCGGTCCGCAATGATTTGCTCCAGGTTGAGGGAGCTGGCCAAGGACACCCTGGACAGTGCTCTTCTGCGCAGTTTGCCCAGTTGCCGGGTGCACCGTCCAGGGGCAACCGCAACCGGCTGGACTGTCAGTTGCGGTCACCTGCATGTGAAGGTCCTCCCACTCCCAGGCCTCTCTAGGGTCTGTAAAGAAGATGGTGGTGCCGCTATATATGACCTTGAGGTGGGAGGGAAGGGGCTGCAGGGCAGCCAGGGCCTTTTTCGCCCTCGGAGACTTTCTCCGCAAGCTTGCGGTGATCGCACAAAAAATTAAGATCAGTAGATAGGTCACCAAAACAGGCCTCCATAGATGCTCAGGAGTGCTCAATAGCCGCTAGTACCTTGCCCAGCTTGTCTGATGTGGAAAGGGAAGGGGTTTCTCCTGGTAGCAGGGTGTTTTTGGCTTCTGAGGACGAATCTACAGGAGACAACGGCGGGGCCGCAGCGGCAGCTCGTAGCCGGCACAGTTCCTTGTGCCTGGTTGGAGAGGCCCCCCGCACTGTAGTGTGTGGCCACCAGAGTCGATAGGTGTGATGAATTAACTCCCGCCGGCTGTAGGTATGGCATTGATGTGGGGAATGCTTATGTGGAACCCTTCAGTCCCCTCCAAGGGACTGTACAGATTTAGCAGAATAGGAGCTGCTCTGTGTTTTTGGGAAAGTGCAGCCAGTGATCAGCCGGGCGCATTCAGACTGTGGTGCCGATGCACGGTGATTGAGCAGTGAGGTAGCAGGGGAAAGTGAGGCCCGTGTCCCGGAGATCTGTCTCGTTTGGCTGTCTCCTCCCCCTGGGTGGCAGCTGGATTGCAGAAGTGCACCGAGCGACTACATGCGAGCCTCGATTATGGTGCTGGTGCACGTCTGTTGAGGCGGAGGACAATAGAGGGGGGGGGCTCCCCCCAGCTTTAAAATATGGAGATGCTGTCCCCTTCGCGCGCCTCCACAGTGGCGCTGGCGCGAGGGTCAATGGGTGCCCCCTCTGGTTGTGGCGCATGCTAGCGGTTGCCACTCGTGTTGTGGGAGTGACGCCAGTAATATCAGGGAACGGAGGGGAAGAAGGTCGCTCAATGATTCCCTTCCAGGCGGTGGTACAGAGGCCTTTTAGGAGGAGGCAAAGTCCAATGACAGTTGGAGGGCAGTCCAGATCCCACAGGGACACTGTAGTGTGGTGGATTGTAGGGCTACTGAGAAATAAACAGGGGGCGTAGTGTCAGGGCAACCAGCCCCCTCAAGACCCATCCCCCCCCCCCCCACCAGTTGCACCACCCCGCGCCTCAATGCTAGCACCGACATGAGGCGAAATGGAAAGTCAGGAGGGGCTAGAGAAGAGCGGTCTGCGAGGCCTCTGGGCAGCATACAGGGCAATGTGGAAGAGTGCAGCCGCTGGGTAGGCGGCAAGAGAAACCGGCAGGACTCCATCACGCATGGGCCCTCTCTTGGTGGTGCAGTGTAGCGTCCGGTACTGTCTGGGCTGCCGCGGCCCACCATTATGGCAGAGATCTAAAAGGCACAGGGATAGCATGCCACCAAGCGATCCCACTCACCGCGACCGTCCCTCCCCTTGTTCCTCAGCGGGAAACATGCTTGCCCCAATCCCGTGCCTGGAGCCAGCGTTGTCCCCAGAGCAATGGGGCCTCTCCCTCCCCCAAGTGCCTCGAGCATGGCACAGATCAGAGGATGGTTCTTGGGGGGGGGGGGGGGAACGTGCCATCAAGCTCCACCACTCACCGCCGCCACCCCTCACCTGGCTCCCCAGAAGGGGTAGTGCTCTCCCCTGTCTCGCAGCAGGTCGGAGCAGCCTCTCCACCTCAGTGCCGTCAGGCTCTCTTGGTTCCACCTGTCCCCTCTGCCCTGCGGCGCAGGCATGGGGTGACGAGCCCCCTCAGGAAGCGAATGGGCCCCGACGCCGAGGCAGCGATCCGGGGCCACTGAACAAACACCGGCTCTCCGCTGTCTCTCCTGCCTGGTTAAGCGGCTCGCAGCGTCAGCCATGTTGTTAGCCGCCATGCAGCTTGGGTGCGTCGCCATGCAGCAGGCGCCTTCAGGATCAGCTCCAGGACCCTGGGAAATGAAGGATGAGTCCCGGAGAGCCAGCCCTCTATATCTGTGGCTCACCGGCCTCGCCACCAGCAGGGATGGAGGTAGATGGTCGGGCTGACGAACGGAGCGCTAGGGATTCGCATCCGCCACCTTGGCTGGTTTAGCCACACCACTGATGTCATAGATAATGTAGAATATCTTCTCAAGAAATAGATGGCGGCAAATTCCTAGTGTACAAGTAAGCTCTGGATTGTCCCATTGAAACCTCTCCTTTACCAAAAGTGTGCAAGCTCAAGACACGTGTATAGGGCCTTTTGATGGGAGTCACGTAAGTCGTAGTGTAAGGGTCTGCAACAGAATCTTTGGTGCAGATCATCTCCAATTGGCGCTTCCTTGCCTTTGCAGAGATCTTCTCAGATGATTTTCCTAGAGATTCAGCAATTACAAATTGCAGCAACTGACCTTCTTTGCCCTTTAGTTTTAGTGCTGAATGTCCCACAGATCACAGAATTGCTGTGTATCTGCTCAAGACTTGGAAAAGTGGTCTTGAATGGGACACTTCAGAATGCATCTCAGCTTCCCAGTACAGAGCGGAGCAGACACTACCTACCTTCTTTATCTGGAGTGAGACAGAGGTCTTTCTGAAGACAGTAGTTCAAAAGGTCAATCCAAAGAAAGCAAAGCACAAAGGATCCCATGTTGCTTCATACACATAAGATAGAAAATCAGACAGTTAGTGCCTCTGAGAAGCGCTGAAACTCAGGGCCCTTCCACCTTATTGGCTAGACTTCAAGTAGTAAAATGAGGTGGATGGGCTATTTGTAGTACAAATGATCCAACAAGACTAAGGCTACAGAAGCCCAAGGCTAGAGAAACCGCTCCCTCAATCAAAAGTTTGGAAAACGTTTACATAACATCAGCTAAAGGTGTCCTTCCATATCTTGGAGGTCATGCATTCCACAGGCAACAGAGACTTGAGAAGCAACAACCCTGCACCAGCTTATGTCTACGACGCAAGAAATCCAGCTGTCTTCTCTTACTTGTCTTACCTCATCAAAGTCACTGTTGCATCAATTTCACAAACTACTGTTCATGCAAAACGCTCTGGACTTGTACCACTCCACTCTGTACTCCAAAGTTTGTCGAACTTGCCCTCTGCACTATATCCTATGGTCTCACCATTCCAACCAAATGCCAAATCTGCCCCCACCGCCAAATATGAAAAGCTCCTGTACCAAACAACCCAGAGATGCCATATCCTATTGTCTGACCTTGCCACCTCCAATGCCCATGCCGCAGTTGTTAAGTTTCAGTTCTTGAAGAGTAAAGCAGGTAGGGCTTTTCAGAAGTGCTTCAAAGCCACGAACGCCATCAGGCCCAAAGGCGTTGTCACTTAGGTCCAGCTCTACCAGCTGAGCTCGGGCCGTGATGAGGGCATCACCTAGGGAGATCTGTAAAGATATGAAGAAAAGTAAGACATTAGCCTGCCAATATTACTTCCTCTCACTGACATATAAAGGGAAAAGGTAGCGCTTCCCAAAAACACAAATATGTGATAAATTACAAGGATAGAAGAAACAACTTCTTTAAAGACCAACAGAACATAAGACGATGCAAACAAACCTCAGATGCCCTCGAACCCATGCATTATGGCAAACCTTAGCATAGTGCTCATCTTTTTAACAGCAGAAGCCATGTACACACGAAGCAGCCCTTAGTAGAGCACAATTCTACTACAGGTTTCCTGACATCTGGCCCAGATGCTGGGCATGAGTTGGGGTGGAATAATATTTCAAATAAGCAGGTTAACAAAGAACAGGACAAACACCTGCCTCCAGCACAAGAAAGCATCTCAAAAGTGACCTGGACTCTAAAGGCCAAAGAGATGCTTCTCCAGTAGGGCAGACTTCTGGTTCAAAATTAGAGGGCATGCCAAGGCACAGAGCAGTGAACCATTTATTTGAGAATCTGGTGGAGGGGAACCATGTTAGTAGTACAATATCCAGATCATTGCTCAAAAGCCGCCACAAACCCTCAGAGCACAGCCTTAACCAACTAGACACCAGAGCAAATGATCCTATCAGTGTTGTTACCAAAGTACCTCAGGGTCACATCACATTCAATGTGTTATTGATGTAATGCCATCAGTCGTGTTACACTGCTAGAGTTGGCAATAATTAGCTTTATGATCACATATACCTAGTACTACCTGGTCTTGATTTGCATTCAACTCACAGTACCATTGCAATGTTGGTCTTGAATTGAATTGTCTCAAGGTCACTTTACTCCAACCCTCACATCACACAAATTGGTATAACCTGCCTTGCAGGCATTTCCAGAGCAGTGCTGGGATTAAAGTCCTTTTTAGAAAGGTTGGGCTCAATTTGCTTTGTGGTCACACATCCCTATAAACATTGAAAACTCACCGACAGATTACTCTAGTTAAGCTTCCCTACTTGCCATTTGTCATGCAACCATGGATGTGGTGGTTCTGGCATCCCTTAGGGACACGTTACACCCTAGAGTGTCCATCATGACCTAGCTTAATGCCACTTTAATCGCGAATCATTGGCAATTACTAGGTTCTGAGTAGCATGATACTTGCAGAGTCGACCCTAATCTGACTTGGGTGTTTCTGGTTTCATTGGATCTCCTTTTCAAAATGTCTTTAATCTTTCACTGGACTCTATTCAGATTTAAATAATAAATACAGGGGGTGTGGCCAAGATGGAGGATGGTTGAGACACTCTTTCTGGTCTCTCCGTACAGCCGCCACCATAGCACCGTATTATTAGCCCAGCAGCCCTCACTCAGACGTGCCTACGGGGGCTCCTTGCTCTTGTGGTGGCGAGGAAGCTGTTTTCTGGCGAAGCCCTGGCCCTACACAGAGCCAGGTGTTTCCTCCCCACACTGAGGAGGATAAACTCTGGGCGAGCCCCGGGGCCTGGAGCAGACAGGGCAGAGGCTGCACCGATAAACGAAGACATCAACTGCCTGCTCTGATTCCAGAGCGGGCTCCGAGGTGAGGAGTGCGTGGTCGGCGCCGGGGAGTTCTCTCCCCCTACCCCCATAGAGACTCATGATGTACCCGGCGGGCCTGCGGGGACTGGGACAGGCCGGAAATACAGACTGGAGCGGGCAGTGCACATCCCCTCACCTGCACACCGCTGTCGTCAATCTGGGAGGCCCGAGGGAGGATCCGATATCTTGGTGGCTGTGGGTGCACAGCCCGTCGCCGTTTAGCCTGCAAATCGGGTGAGCTAGGCTTGGACTGGCCCCGGGACCACGCTGAAGGACCGCGTGACCCCACCAGTGACCAGGCCTAAGTAAGGCAGGAGAAGAGAGTCTCCCCCGTCAGAGCGCCCCTGTCTGGGAGGCACATTCCCACCCCCATAATACGGCACCTGACATACCACAGAGCGGCGAGCGGAGGGGACAGGAAGGGGAGCAGAGTCTCCTGTGCCTCCCTTCCCAGGACCCACCTCCAGAGACCCAGAGGACCTGTGCCGCTGCTTAGGGGACTGCTACACAAGAACCCACAATGACCTGTTGAAGCGACTGGTGGCTGGCACCCACCCCCCAGTGGGCGACAAACGGAGGAAAGAAAGACCGCTCCCTCAAGGATATGTTTGGGAAGCAAGGAGGGGCGACAACAGATGAGAAGCCCTCAGGAGCGGTGGGCGAGCCCAGGGCGGATGTGGAGGACGGAGAAGGGCCTGTCACAAAGTCTTTTCTGGAAGCCCTGTTTGCATCACTTAGAGGCGATCTCAGGCCATAATGGCAGAGCTGGCATCTGGCCTACGCGAGGTCCGCCGCGACATGGACGAGATAGGAGACTGAGTGGCAACAATGGAGGACCGAGAAACGACTAGGGGTTAAGAGATGGAATGGCTCCAGCAAGAGGTTCTCAGTCTTAAGGAACAGCACCTAGACCTGCAGCCGCATAATGAAGACTTGGAAAACCAATCCCGCAGGAATATTATTCGCATACGGGGGATGCCGACGCAGGCGGAAGGGGAGAATCTCCGAACCTATGTCACAGCACTCTTTCTACATATACTAGGCTGCTCAGAGGAATCAACATTGCAGATTGACCGTGTTCACAGGGTGAGGCCTCCCAGATCTGCAAAGAACCTGCCTGCTGACATTTTGGTGTGCGTGCACGATTTTCAAAAAAAGAAGACATCCTGAAGAAAGCAAGAGAGTCGCACCCCCTCTAGTTTCAAGGACACACGCCGGGTCTCTATCAGGAAATCTCACAGATCACCCCCCAAAAATGCAAAGATTTCCATCCAGTCACCGACCACCTGTGCAAGTCAGGCATATCTTACTCCTGGGGCCACCCTTTTAGGATTATCTTTTGCTATGAGGGAGCACTGCGCCAACTGAGATCTATCAAGGAAACTTGTGCCTTGCTCCATATCGATAATCACGCTGAATCTCAGGCACGGGTCCATTCCCCCGGTCGCAGAAGCCAGGGGAAACCAGACTGGCAACGTGTCAAAGGCACCTTTAATGGCACAAAATCAGATCCAGACACTCTGTCTAAAGAGCAACAGTCAGTCCTACAGGCGCTCTCGGGCGAATCTAACCTCCCAGAAGCACCTTGAATTGCAAAGAAACCGTTCGAACAGCCGGAATTCTAGGGGCTGCTGAAGGACAGAATGGCGGTGTCGGCGGGACCAGGCGCAATAGGACAGCTCCTTCCTGGTGCCCTGCCAACACTGACCGCGAGACCCCGGAATATCCATCGGATTCCAGCGGTGGACGCAGTGGGATGTTGCCCCCCCAGCAACCCTGCTATCCCGACGAACTTTGGTCATCCACAGTTGTTCTCTTTGTTATTATGCTGTTTTTCCTGGGGTCTTTTCTGTCCTCTTGCTATTCTTGCTCCTCCGCACCAATGTTACCACCTAAGCCCTAGCGGTGACCCTCCGCTATGCCCCCTCACCCCTGCACATAATATCCCCTGCAGTTGTCTCATGGGGGGTTGTGATACCCACACAATACAGGTCCAAACCTTATGACACACGACCTCTGCATTGTTCGTTTAAATGTTCGGGGTCTGAACAACCCGGTGAAGTGCACAGCGGTTCTCCCCTCCCTGGAGCAGTCAGGAAGGGACATCTGTTTATTGCAAGAGACGCACCTATTAGCTAAAGATTCCCCTCGTATGCGCTCACGCTGGTTCCCCGACAGTACTGGTCCTCTGGCCCAGCGAAGAAAACTGGAGTAGCCATTCTTCTGGCTCAAAAGTTCCATGGCAAGCTCATGTTCACACTCTTTGATATTAAGGGGAGAGTACTGGCGATCAGACTGCAATGGGGCACTCTCGCCCTCACTTTGGCCAACATATATGCACCTAATGATAGACAAGAACCCTTCATCACTAATACCCAGGCAACGATTCTCACTTCCCATGACTCGGCCATTCTGATGGGGGGGGCATCAATTTAGTTATCAATCTTGATTTAGACCGCTCTAACCAGCGCTCCTCCCAAACAAGGGCCTTCACATCCGCCGGCCTTAAGTGGCTTGCTGATGGCGCACTCTGCGACATCTGGCAACACCACCACCCTACTGCGAGAGACTATACATTTTATTCAGCAGCTCACAAGTCATACGCTAGAATTGATCATTTTCTCACATCCCCTGCACTTACGGCCTATGTCAGAGAGGTGAGCATAGAACCCCGATCTTTGTCTGATCATGCCGCGATCACACTGACTATACGGATGAACATTGCGCAACCCCGGGCTTCGTGATGGCGTCTACGAGACGCTATGCTCCAATCCACGCAGTCGAGGCCATTCGCACGGCGATAGGAGACTACCTTCGACACAATGATAGCAGTGAGACCCGGCTATCTTCCTTATAAGAGGCGCTTAAACTCGTTCTTAGAGGCGAGCTGATTGCTATCGCAGCGGACAAAATGGGCTCCGCCGGGAAAAGAGACAACAGCTCGAACAAGTGGTTTCTGAACTCGAGACGCACCACAAACGCACAGGGGCCCCTAGGGTCTGAAGGGAGCTCGAGAAGCAAAGGCTTCTCTTCAGGCGCTTTTACTTGGATCAGGCAGAATATGCCCTATTACGACTCAGGCACAAATTCTATCTTAGCGGGGACAAATGCGGCCGAATGCTGGCACATAGGTTACGTGGCAAGACAGTGGCCGGGGCCGTTGACTCCATTCGCACTCAAAATGGGGCAGAAGTACACACAGACCTAGAGATAGCTGAGGCCTTTAAAGATTTCGATCGACTCTTATATGCTGGTCTGGATGCCCCAACCGGCGATGCCGAGACCTATCTGTGGGAGACCTTTTTGGCTGCCCTCACCCCGGACCTCACGACACAGCTCGACCAACACATACGAATAGACGAGGTAGTTGCGGCTATTGCTCGCCTTAAACCCTCTAAAGCACGGGGTCCTGATGGCTACACCCCTCTCTTCTACAAAACTTTCTGTCAAGAATTAGCCCCTATTTTGACTTGGCTGTTTAATTCCTTCCTGGAGTCTGGCTCACTCACGGATTCTATGCTGGAGGCCTCCATTTTGGTGATTTTAAAGCCACAGAAGGACCCCAAGGACTGTGGGGCCTATAGGCCCATTTCTCTGTGTAATTCTGACGCCAAACTCTTCACAGACATCCTCGCAGCGCGTTTAAATCCCATTATGCTGGGGCTGATGGACCCTGATCAAGCGGACTTCATTCCGGCGCAGCAGTGTGGGGATAAAACGAAACGGCTCATCGACCTCACTGACCATACTCAGTGATCCCGAAAAGAGGCTATCCTCCTCTCCATCGACGCAAAAAGGCGTTTGATCGCCCTATCTACTAGCTACTCTGCCGGTTCGGGTTTGGCAATAGATTCATAGCCTGGATACGCTGCATATATTGCGCCCCCGGGGCCTCGGTCTGGGTAAACGGGACCTCCTACTCCACATTCCCAATTGCGCGGGGAACACGTCAGGGATGTCCCCTCTCTCCGCTCCTATTTGCACTATACATGGAGTCCATGGCGCAGAGAGTTAGGGACAACCCCCAAGTCTCCGAGATTCGCCTAGGGGCTGAGGCTCATAGGATCAGTCTCTATGCCGATTATATCATCCTGTCTTTAACAGACCCGTCAACCTCGCTCCCGTCCCTGATGGACGAATTGAGAACATTTAGTGAAGTCTCAGGGTTTAAAGTCAACCTACAGAAATCCCAGATCTTGAACCTTTTGGTTGCGCAGGCACGGACAGCAACACTGCAAGTGCAGGTCCCCTTTGAATGGACGGCAGAGATACCTTATCTAGGCATCTCACTGGCATCTACCCCAGAGAGGACACTGTCAGCCAACTATGGCCCCCTGCTTGCCCAAACAAATAAGACACTTTCAACCTGGAACCGCTCGGGGCTGTCCTGGTCCCAACGCATCGCGGCGGTTAAAATGACAATACTCCTGCGCATTCTTTTTATATTCCAAACTATACCGCTAACCACATCTCCAGCGCTCTTCCGTAACCTCCAACTTGCCATCAATCGGTTCATATGGAATGGCAAGAAACCGCGTCTCCGCCAGCAACAACTCACCCGGCCTAAAGGAGAAGGCGGCCTAGCTCTCCCTCTGATCCCGCAATACTTTTAGGCCGCACAACTGCGGTATGTCGTGGAATGGAATCGCCCACTCTCAGAGAAGCACTGGTCCTTTATGGATCAGACGATCGCAGGAGCCAATATTTGGAGAGAGTTCTGGCTGCCCCATAAACACAGGGCCTGGGGACTTTACTCGTCTCCGGTGACGGCCACAACTATGAATGTATGGGACGCGACGGCCCTTAAAATACGATCTAACGGCATTCCCCTCATCGATGACACCGATCCCTGACAATCCCGACATCCCCCGGGGATAGGTTAGCAAGTCTTCCAGTGCCGACGAGAACAGGGCTACAAGCGCATAGGCTCACTGTTCGATTCCCAGGGGATCATCCCTTTCGATGCAGCAGGACTATGAATTATTAGAGACAGACCTGTTTTACTACGCTCAAGTGAGACGCTGGATAACCTCCCTGGGTTATGAGCACAGCGCCTCCCGCCTCTAACTTGATTTGAGAAATGGCTAATGTGTAAGACGGGGACAAACATCTCATCTCTGAAATCTATGCTCTCCTCTCTGATAAGGCTACTGCCTCCAAAACCAAGGGCCAACTGCGCTGGGAAGAAGAAATAGGACGCCCCGAATCCAACAAAGAATGGCAGGACATATATTACACGACACACCACACAGAGCGTGACACGACAGGCAAAGAAGCCGCATTTAAAATCGCCTCCTACTGGTAGCTAACCCCTGCAAGACTCCATAGTTGGCAAAGAGGGCGCTCTGAAAAATGCTGGCGGGGCTGTGGGCAAACAGGCTCTCCCCTCCACCTGATGTGGCATTGACCCAAACTGACCCGGTACTGGGACGAGGTACTGTCCGAAATTGACCGCGCATTCGACATGGCCATTCCCTGCTTTCCTGCATACGCAATTCTGGGCTTGCCCAACCCCCTGACTTTTCCTCTGCGATTGATGAAAGGTAGACAAATGGCACTAGCCCTAAATGCCGCCCGGCAAGCAATTCTTGCACGATGGGAAACGGAGCAGTTCCCAGACAAGGTGTCATGGCTTCATAGATGATTGGTGCCCCTGGCAACATATGTCCATGGTGGTGGACAATAGGGTATCCCATTACCCGGAATGGTGGGCCCCGTTTATTAAAATCCTATTGCCATAGTTTCGGGAACTAACCGGCCCGAAATATTTGCAAATCCTGCGTCTACTCCGGGGGAGGACAACAGTGAGGTTCTAAACTGTTCAGAGAGGCTGACCATCCCTGGATCTCACTTAACTCTTGTCTTGCGATCTGCACCTCTGGACCCAGGTGCTGAGGAGTTGTAGGAGCGAGGGGGGAGGGAGCGGTAGATTTTGGGGATTTGCCTCATCTTTTGGGTCATTTTTCTTCTTCTATCCCTTGCTCATTTATCTATGATTGACTTGGTTCTAAAACCGCATAACGCGGTCGGCCTCTGGGTTGTAGGCAGAAAGCTGTGTATCATCCTATGCACTACTCTATGCTACCGGCCAAAGAATGTAGGCAGTTAGATGTGTTGATCTCTTGCGGAATTGAATAAAAAGAATTGTTCCATAAAAAATAAATGCAACAAATATAAAACAGTCATAAAAAAGTACTGGAACATTAATTTCCTTCACTTTAAGACAGAATATCAATATACTCTCTTAGGAAAAAAGTGAAGAAAAATAAAGTTATTACTAGATAAAATAATTTACAGAAAAGAGAGTTATGAAACAATTAAAGAAAAAAAAAGTAGAAGTTCTTATTAAGAGATGTCTGCACTCACCAGTGCTGGAGGGATCTCTGCTCTGAGCCTGCCTGTGAACATGTCGCTCCAGAAGCATTTCTAGAAAAAACAAAAGCAAGAGACTGAGTTTACAGTTATGTACAGCTAATTGCACACACACACCAAAAATGTCAACACTATAGCAATGGCTGTGCTAAGGTTTTTCAGAGAATCAACAAGTTGTTAAACATTTCACTAGTATTGTTATACATCTCAAAAATGTGTCTAACATGTTTTATAAATTCAGTGACCATCTTGTGTTATGGATGGCAGTTTTGCTGCAGCAAGTCCCCAGCCCCTTAATTTATAAGGACTTTTAAACTGAATAATCAATCCTAGAGCAGAGTAACTTTTGGTACTCTGACACCGTAATTGTTTCCAGATGTGCAATCAGAATATGCCATGTCATGAGGATCTTCGAGTGAGTGACAAATATTGCAAGATTGTAAACAAGAGAAAGATTTCATGGTAAAGGTAAAGCAACTTGTACGCATTTTATATCTCACACTGTACGAAAAATCTTCCCCACTGAAAGTTTCTGGTAGCCAGGAATCATTAACAAATTGTGAATATTAAAACGTTTCCATGTTGCTAATATTAAGTTTCAGCAATTACCTTTTAATGGGGGACTTATATACTGCGGAACAGTTCATAACCAGAGAGGAAGCAAATGATATCTTTCATTTGGGCAGGGGACAATATCTGCAATACGCTAAGATCTCAGCGGTAGCCAGAGAGATATGGCCATCATTCCCACAAGAGCCACAGGTCACAGCAGTGCTGCAGATGATAACCACGCTAGAAGGGGGGCGGAGATTGGTCTCACATATTTACAGAGCGCTGCGGGAGGATATCCCTACGGCTCCCCTTCCATTGCAGACGAAATGGAATGATGCAATGGGCGAGCCACTTACGGAGGCGCAATGGCAGAAAGTGCATGAAGGGGTCAAAGGATAAGTTACTTACCTGTAATCCTAGTTCTCTTCCAGGGGTATACTCATCAAAGTCATAAGCACTGAATAGTCCCGCCCACGTGCGGGGACCCCGGAGCAATAGCCAATAATATGCATATACCTACATATATATCCATATACACATATATATATATATATATATATATATATATATATATATATATATATATATATATGTGATATGCATAAAACAAACACATATGCAGCCTGACCATATATACTAGGCTCAGAAAAACTGCCTCAATTGCAATGTAAAACCTTTTAAATCTGAACAATAAATAAACATACCCCATGATATAATCATGATTAAAAACAAGTAAACCACTTTAGTTTGCTTTGAAACAACACAACCTTTATTTTCAAAGGTAAAAGGGGTAAGACCATAGAGGCAGGTCAGCCTAGAGAGGCTGCATATAGAACAGTTAGGAAAAACTGGCGCCGTGCCTTTAAGACCTCTTGGAACCCTCAGGCTCCCATCATGCACTACAGGTGACAGTTAGGTCAGTTCTTTTGGACGGCGTAAACAGTGTGATCACAGTATGGGTAACAGTTACATCTCACATGAACATGGTATTAACCCGGGGAGGAGGGAGGGTTGCTTATGACTTTGATGAGTATACCCCTGGAAGAGAACTAGGATTACAGGTAAGTAACTTATCTTTCTCTTCCAGGGGATACTCATCAATAGTCATAAGCACTGAATAGAGTAGCAAGCCATCCCCATACTCTGCGGGCGAATACCATCATATCATGCCAACAAATTCAACTTGTATTACCCAAATAAGTTCCTCAAGGATGCCTGGCCAACCCTAGCATCAGCTTGAGTGTCAGAATCAAGACAATAATGGCGTGCAAAAGTGTGCACCGAACGCCATGTGGCCGCTTTACATATGTCTTGAATAGGTACATTACTCAGCATAGCTATTGTAGCTGCTTTTCCTCTTGTAGAATGCGCTCTCGGCCTGCCTGGGAGCTGTTTGTGTGCTAGCTGATAAGATAGCATAATGCATGACACAATCCATCTAGCAATGGACCTTTTAGAGGCCGGAGAACCAGTGTTCAATGGACCGTAATTAACAAACAATCTGTCCGTGTTGCGTACACTTTGACTTATCCAGGTAAAACTTCAACACCCTTTTGAGATCTAGTGAATGTAATGCCTTCTCAGCAGGTGTGACAGGGTTCACAAAGAAAGTGGGAAGAGTGATCGACTGGTTGATGTGGAACTCCGAGACCACTTTCGGAAGGAACTTCGGGTGGGTTCTTAGTACCACTCTGTTTGCATGAAAAACGAGATAAGGCTCCGACGAGCACAAAGCCTGTATCTCGCTCATCCTGCGAGCAGACGTGATCGCCACAAGGAATGCAGCCTTCCAAGAAAGATGTTGCAGGGAGGCCTTGTGTATAGGTTCAAAAGGCGGACCCATTAACTTGGAGAGAACGATATTGAGTTCCCAAGAGGGAGATGGAGCCCTCACTGGAGGATAGACTTTCTTTAAGCCCTCTAAGAAGTCCTTAACCACTGGCATTCTAAAAAGGAAACCTGATTGGGGGACTTCCTATAAGCTGTTATCGCGGCCAAGTGAACCTTAATAGATGAGTACTGTAATCCTGCTTTTGCCAAAGACAGTAAATATGGTAACAGTACCTGCTCCTGACCATGAATAGGATCATGACCCTCTGCAGTACACCACATGTAGAATCGCCTCCATTTGAAAGCATATGTTCTCCTTGTGGAAGGCCGTCGAGCCTCTTTCAAGATCTGCATGCAGTCCTGAGAGAGATCTAAATGCCCATATTGGATGAATTCAGGAGCCATGCTGCTAGCTTCAGTGACGGCAGATTGGGCTGGAACACTTTGCCGCCCGCCCTGGTCAGCAGATCTGGATGACAGGGTAGCCTCCTGCGCGGTACTGCCGAAAGACGAAGAAGGTCCGGGTACCACCACTGGCGAGGCCAGTCTGGCGCAACCAAGATCATCCTCGTTTTGGATCTGTACAGCTTCCTGATCACTAGAGGAATGAGGGGGATTGGTGGAAAGGCGTAGAGTAATGTCTCTGACCAGTCTATCCATAGAGCATTCCCCTTGGAGCCTTGTTGTGGGAACCTGGAGGCGAAGATGTGGCATTTTGCGTGGTCTGCATCTGCGAACAGGTCTATGTCTGGTTCCCCCCAGGCTTGAACAATGTCCTGTGCTACTTCTTGCTTTAGCACCCAGTCGTGTGCTTCTGCGAAATGCCTGCTTAGGCCATCTGCCTGAACATTTAGGACGCCCGGAAGGTGGACTGCTGAGATCTTCATGCCCCGAGCCAGAAGCCACCTCCAGATCGTCTGTGCTTCCAGCGACAGAGGCCTGGACCTGGTGCCCCCTGCTTGTTCAGGTAAAACATTGTTGTGGTGTTGTCCGTCTGAACAAGGAGGGTATTGGAGTTGATGGACGGAAAGAACGCCTTGAGGGCCAGATGAACCGCCCTGAGCTCCAGCATGTTTATGTGATAGAGCTGTTCTCTTTCCGACCACAGGCCTTGTACCTGCAGGGACCCCATGTGGGCGCCCCATCCTTGAAGGGACGCATCTGTTACGAGAGTCAGCTTTGGAGGTTCCTCGTGAAAAGGGCTGCCCACGAGAAGATGAGACCTCCGCATCCACCAGCCGGTGGAGAGTTTGACAGACAGAGGTATCGTTATCGTGTCCTCCCAGCGATTGGAGATCTGGGACCACTGATCTTCCAGAGCCTGTTGAAGAGGTCTCATGTGTAGCCTGGCATTCGGGACTAGAAAGATGCAGGATGCCATAGATCCCAGTAGAGACGAGACTTGTCTGGCCGTTGGGTAAGGGTTCCGCAAAATGGTCTGACACTCGAGGAGAATGGATGACAGTCTCTCCTCCGAAGGATACGCTCTTGCGTTTACCGTGTCCAGAGTTGCCCCCAAGTAATGAATTCTCTGCGTTGGGTTGAGGATGGATTTTTTGAAATTGACATGCAGACCCAATCGATGCAGCTGCCGAACGCAGTAAGCGAGATGTAGTTGCAGAAGTGCTGGAGAAGCACTTTTGAGAAGCCAATCGTCTAGATAGGGGTAGACGAATATTTGTTTCCTCCTCAAGAACGCCGCTACTACTGCCATGCACTTTGAGAAAGTGCGAGGGGCTGACTTGAGTCCGAACGGCAGGACTGTGAATTGGTAATGGTCGGACTGAATGCGAAACCTTAGAAACTTCCGATACTTCCGAGAGATGGGAATGTGGAAATAGGCATCCTGAAGATCTATGAACACATCCAGTCTTGTGGATGCAAGTGTGGAATTATCTGATGCAACGCCAGCATTCTGAACCTTTCCTTCAGAATAAATTTGTTCAGTCGCCTGAGGTCTAGAATGGGCCTGAACTCTTTGCTGAGACCTTTCTTTGGGACTAGGAAATAACGAGAGTAAAGTCCTTGATGATGTTGCTGCCATGGAACCTTTTCGATGGCCTCCTTTAAAAGTAGGGCAGACACCTCTTCTTGTAGAAGACTTGCACGATGGGAGGCGGTCTTCCGGGGAGGGATAGAAGGTGGAGGAGACTTGAACCGGATGGAGTATCCGTTCCTTACGATGTTTAGAACCCACTTGTCCAGTGTGATTTTGGTCCACTCTTCTAGAAACATACGAATGCTTCCCCCCACCGGAGTGGGTAAAGGGGTCAGGGGAAGCAAGCACTCACTGTTTCTGCTGTTGCTGCTGCTTGGCAGCTGGTGCAGACTGCCTGGAGGAGCCTCCTCGTCCTCTGCCTGGACGTCGCTGATTGGACTGGGATCTCCCTTGGTGCTGCTGTGTTGACCAATGAGGGGTTTGAACCCTCTGCTGGTAGTTGCGCCGATCGTAGGGGCAGTAGCGCCGCCTAAAGTCTTTCCTCTTTTCGAGCCCCACTGCCTTGACCGTGTCCAGTTCTGTCTTCATGCGCGACATCTCATCATCGGCATGAGATCCGAAGAGCGAGGATCCATTGAACGGCAGGTTCAGAATCCGATGTTGGGCCTCCGGCTTCAACCCCGTCAACCTTAGCCAGGAAGAGCGACGGGCACAGATTCCATGAGAGTACCCATGGGATGCTAGGTCTGAGGCATCCGCCGCCGCGCTGATGATCTGGTTGGACACCAGGCCCCCTTCCTGAAGGACCTCCAGGAAGTCCTGCCTGTCCTCCTTAGGGAGTTTGTCCGTGAAACGTGACAGGGAGTCCCAAAGAGAGCGGTCATAACGACCCAGCAAGGCCGAAGCGTTGGCTACCTTCATATAGGATGCGGAGGTGTTGCACATCCTCTTACCTATTGAATCCATGGCCTTACTGTCTTCGTCAGGGGGTACCGTCGAAGACGCTGCCCCTGACTGGTTTTTCCGCGCGGCCGAAACAATGACTGAATCCGGAGGTGGATCGGATCTCAGAAACAGAGGGTCTGTGTCAGGAGCTTTATATTTCTTTAGGATTCTTGAGGGAGCAGCACCCACTGAAGCTGGAGTCAAGAACTTTTGCAACGCAGGCTCCAGTAGACCAGGCACCAAGGGAAGTAGAGGTCTGGATGACGCCCTCTGATGCAGCGTTTCAAAGATGACTGAGGTTGTTGGAACATGAACAGGCATCTCAATTTGAAGTTTAGCCGCTCCCCTACACAAAACCTCATTGAAGGTGTTGAGATCGTCAATCGGGGATACCCTACTCGGAGGTGTTGAGGAAAGGGTGGGCGAGTAGTCCGCTTTAGATTGTCTAGATGAAGACCATGAAGACGACCTATGGCTTTTACTCCTGTGAGAGCGATGACTAGGTCTAGATGCTCTACTTCTGGGAGAACGGGGTGTATGCCTTCTCACCGAAGGAGATCTGCGTGACGGGGCTCGTCGATCATGTCGCTCTGAGGAATGCACCGACTGAATCAAGGGAGACCTGGATCTGCTACGTGAATGGACCACCCTGGTAACCTTCCGTATCTTCCACTCCCTTATATCTCCCAGCCATCTAGGAGAGATGTTCGTTACAGGGTGTGCAGGCGGAGCTGGAGAACGTTCTGGCGTGATCTGTACGATCTGAAGCCCCGGGGAGGAAGGAGCACTCCTGGAGGCCATTTGGATGTTCTCCGGCGCTGACTCCGACCTCCTAGACGTCGACCTCCTAGACGTCGATCTACTCAACGGCGATCTGGACCTCGATCTGCGGGACCTAGATCTTGACGCCGACCTCCTCGACGCCGAAGTCCTAGACGGCGATCCCGCTCTCGACGTCGACCTTCTCGCAAACGACAGTGACATTCTCGACGTCGGCCTTCTTGAAGCCGAACGCGGCCTTCTCGACGTCGCCCCCTGGGTGACGCCTGTTTCGACGTCGGATGCCTTGCCGGCGTCGACACCAAAGCCGCTCTGCTTGACGACGAAGCTTGCAGCACCTTCGACGTCGGTGGTGTCTTCGACGTTGTTAGAGGTGCTTTCGTCGGTGGGCTACGACGTTGATGTTCCAACGTCGATATCTCACCGCCTCTCGCTGTAGGTGAGCCAGATTTGGACCGCCTACGCGTTACCTGATGACTTGGAGCCCTCGACGGCGAAGGACGTTTCGACGTCGACTTCGACGCCGACTCAGAGCACAAAGGTACCTTGGACGTTGATCTGTCCCTTGACGGCGACCAATGTGTTCTTTTGTCACCTTTTTCTTTGCGTTCTCTTGAGTGAGAGGAGGGCTTTCTTGCAGACAGTTCTCCTTTAGCACTTGCCGCCTTACTTCCTCTCTCCAGCATAGAGTGCAGCTTAATCTTCTCCCTTTCCTTAAGGGTTCTTCTGGAAAACTTGCTGCAATGGTAACACTGGTCTGGCTTGTGTGATGAAGGGAGACAAGCAATACAGACCGAGTGTGGGTCCGATTTGGACATCTTCTTTCCACAGGCCGGGCACTTATTAAATAAGGCCGGCATTTAAAAAAAAAAAAAAAAAAAAACAGCTGAATCTATCAGCTAGTCAGTAAAGACGTCGAGTGAAACAAAAATATTCCACCCAAAACCAGAATTAGTGATAAAAAAACACTAACTGGGGAGCTCAAACTCCAGGATCCTCAAAGAAGGAGCCGGAAAAAGAACTTACCTAACTGTCACCTGTAGTGCATGATGGGATCCTGAGGGTTCCAAGAGGTCTTAAAGGCACGGCGCCAGTTTTTCCTAACTGTTCTATATGCAGCCTCTCTAGGCTGACCTGCCTCTATGGTCTTACCCCTTTTACCTTTGAAAATAAAGGTTGTGTTGTTTCAAAGCAAACTAAAGTGGTTTACTTGTTTTTAATCATGATTAGGGCTCCCAGTTTTATGGTATTTATTTTTTTATCATTTCCGTCTGTATTTATCCATATTTATTTTTTGGTCATTTTATCTGTATTTATCCACATTTATTTTTGTCGCAAACAAAGAAGACGTCACAGCTAGTATTTTTCACATGTATTTAAATAGACACTGCACACTTGCACTCAGTTGTTATAGGTTTAGATATATTTATTTATACCTCAAATTAAGTAAACACAATATATTCATCTGAAAACTTTGCAAAAATAATTTAAAGAGAGCATAGGCCTAAACAGACCTTGAGTAACTTGCATTAGGAAACCTTTACTGTAGGGCTGTACACCCTAGGGACCAGAGGGGAGGATAGAACTAGCTTTTTGTAAACAGGCCTTTAAATCCTGTTCTCATCTTGTCACATTTGCTGTGCATTCAAAGACAGAGGTCAAATGTCAAGCTGTGTCTTTGAGTGAGCAACCCATTCTTTTTTCTCATAGCAGAATACCTTCTCTGGGATTATTTAGACCTACATAGGAATTCTTTTGGTGGATTTTTCTTCTATTTTGTTTTAAAGGGAGGAGAAAATTTTCCAGCGTACACTATTTATATCTTGCTAAAACGCAAGGTGAGTGTTCATATTTTTGAGGGGAGGCGAGTGTGAAATGCTTCAACATCGGAAACATTCTTCCCCCAAAGCGAACACAAAGTACAATGGAACTGGGCCCGGACGTCTTGGAGTGCTTTACCCGAGCACCAGTTAAATTTACTTGTTCATATGCATTGTTTACACAGACATGTGGAAATTAAGTGATATGCCCAGAATCACATGATGGGTTTCGATGCAGCATCCTAGATTACTCAATGAAAGTATTTAAATTGATTAACTGGCCAAAAGTGTTTCACCCTGCAACAAAGGGCTGCGAAATTGCATACACAAAAGCAATGCACTGCTCGCCCTCCCCATTCCCCCTTCCCTCTGGAGCGAACCTAAAGACGAGGGGCTGCTGAAAGCGCCGACCAAGGTAAAGTAATGAACATTCAATAGGGAAGGCACTCTGAGGCAGGAGCAACAGGCTCCAACACTGCCCAGCTCACCTGAATAATTCGAAGCACTCTGACCACGAGATCCAGCACACATGCAGAAGTGACACGGGGAGAGCATGCCGGATGGGGATGACTACCCCAGGCTCCCCTCAGGGGTCCTGATGAATGACCTGCGAAAGGAGAGTGTCAAATGCTGTACTAAGAGTCCGCCCTCTTAGTAGGGCGCCTTTCATGTGCAGATGGCAGCCGCATTTCTCTTTGCATCAGATTAGGCAACCCTGTGGTGAAACACTGCCCAAGCTCACCTGAATGAAGTGAAGCACTCTCAGACTATGAGAAGCGGCACACACTGAGTGCAGCTGCATTCCTCTGTGCACCAGATTAGGCAACCTTGGGCTGAAGCACTTTGTCGAAATCTGGTTTTCAGTATTTTCCGTTTATATTTATAAATACAGACAAAGGAAAAAAGTTTTCCGTCTGCATTTATATGTAAAAATCCGTTTAAACGGAAAACCGGGAGCCTTAATCATGATTATATCATGGGGTATGTTTATTTATTGTTCAGATTTAAAAGGTTTTACATTGCAATTGAGGCAGTTTTTCTGAGCCTAGTATATATGGTCAGGCTGCATATGTGTTTGTTTTATATATATATATATATATATTTACTTATATGTATATATATGTAGGTATATGCATATTATTGGCTATTGCTCCGGGGTCCCCGCACGTGGGCGGGACTATTCAGTGCTTATGACTATTGATGAGTATCCCCTGGAAGAGAACAAATAAGTTCCAACACGCTTTAAATTAATCCAATATAATGTGGTACACCAGACATATCCCACGCCCCGCACACTACACAAAATATACCCGGAGCGAGCAGATACATGTCCCAGGTGCAGAGGACCTGTTCGCACACTTTGTCCAAATGTTCTGGGATTTCCCTGAGTTGGCACCCTACTGGGGAGAGATTATAGATACTTTGCAGACAGCCACAGGGTGGGTTATACCAATCACCATTAAAGCGGTGGTGCTGGGACTACTACCTACGCCAAAAACTAAGAAGCTTTCAAGAAGGTTCATACAGCTGGGGCTTGTACTAGCAAAGAGACGAATCGAGATTCACTGGGTAAGTCCAGATTCACCCCAGCACGGGAGATGGATTAAAGATATGATAGAGTGGGCCACTACAGAGTCAGTGAGGATGAAAAAGGTCAGAAGGGATGAGAACCTTGAGGACGACGTGAGGGCCTGGCACTTAATGATCGCAGACCTATCTAAATAGAAAGATCCCTCAGAGAGGGAAGAGCTTCCCTCCCACCTCACCCAGGTAGGGACGGGACCGTTATCCATGCGCGAGACCCCTCATACAACAGAGGAGAATATAGACAGTTGAGACACTGGATTGAATAGATGGTCTTTCAAACCCCGAAGTGAATGCTGCTACCCATGACCAGGGGGGGAGATAGGGGGGTAAGTTCTTTACGCAGTTTTCGTTATCAAGTTTAAGGTAGACAAGAAAGTAATATTGACACAGATGTTATGAGGGTTTTTATTGAATTGAAACGCCCCAAATAAGGGCAACAGCTTATGTTGCACGAATATGTACCCAGATTGATTGAAACCAAGAACTTTGTACCCACTGTAATATGCTGATTTGGGAAAGTATTGCTGTTAACCAAATGTCAATAAAAACATTTAAAAAAAATATATATATAAGTTTCAGCAATTACCTTTGTTCCCCAAACTAGAAGTGAGCGCTTGAGTAAATGTTTTTGCCAACTAGGGAACATGATTATCTATCACCATCCCCAATCTGGCTGCTCAAGTCACCCTCCAAGAATTGATTCCGTAGGGAGACTTCTGAAGCTGATGATTCTTGCTTGTCTTTTGCCCTGCACAGCATTGCTGACCAATTAAATTCTTGATCTTCAACAAGAAAGCAGACTGGCAATGCGACTCTCCACGAAACCACACAACAAAAGTTTCAGTTGCAAAAACGAATTTTGAGTTACGTTTCATACTCAAGGAAAATTTTTATCATAATAGTCTGATCACAGGGTAACGTGTAGGGAATGGGTAATGGTTTGCATAGGGTGATAGAATGTAAAATTTTTACTAGGAATCAAACAAGTGCTTGCGCATGGATGCAATTTTATGTCAGGACCGGAGGAGAGGATTATGCTTTACTTTCTCACTTTATTTTTACAGGAGCCATTTTAAACATCACAGTAAAACTACCTTTCCCTTTAAACCTATGGAAAGGGAAACATAAAATCAGCAACCAACAGGAACAGTGGCAGTCCAACAATAGTCCCTCTTCTGTCGCCATGCTCCTCTTTCTTTGTTGCTCCGCAGCCTTAAGATAAGTGCCTCCTCTTCTCAAGGACTTGTGTGTAATTCAGTGTTGGGTATGTGTCCAACTACTTTTTTCCTTCCCCACTGAGCACAGGGGCGACGCGGGGAACACATCTCTGTGCTCCTCACGCTGCGCCACTGCTGTATCAATTGTGGGAATATCTAGGTGTGGTACAAGCCTCCACCCACTAAGGGCACCCGCAGCTTGGCCTGCACCATAGAGTCGCACCGAGGGCTCTGTGACAGCGAGTGGTTCCATTTGAAAACTCTGAGCTTTTCTCCGCCTCGAGAGCCTTAGCCTGCAGCACCAGGAGTGTGACGCCCCAGTTGGGATCTGTACAAGCTCTGACAGCTCAGCCCAGATAGCGCTGTGGACGCCAGAGTGGGTAACATCTTTGACATTGGGCTCTCAAGTCCAATTATTCCCTGTGAGGCCCTGGCTTGGGTCTGCACTTAGTAAGCAGGTCTAACACCTGCCCACACACTGCGCTGACAGCCCAGGTGCATGGCCCGTATAGATACAAGGGCGCAATTGTCCCAGGGCACAGACCCCCCCCCCACCTTTTCACAGCCAGGTGCTCCATACGCGCTATACCACAGCAACTTACTGCAGTCCCGGCTGTCATTGCACTTAAACTTGAGCCTTTTAAGGCCACTAAATGCAACAGACAGAGGCAGATTTTACAGAGGAAGAGGGGAAACACTCCTTACTTCCCTTTTGAGGATAAGTTTTGCGATGCTGTGGCTGAGTAAATACATTAAACGGTCGCCTCGGCCATTGCTCCTTTAGAGCGTAAACTTCTTCAGCTGCCGTAGCGCTATCCTGAACCACTTATCTTGATGGATACCCCATAAAATATTCATGATTCCCCGCAGCAGGTGAGTTTCCCTGACAAAACCCCTCGAAAGGCAGGGGCCAAACATAAACATGTCCAAGACATGGATATGGACGCCTCTGATCGCCTCAAGCAGGCGTTTTTGTCCCAAGCTCTAGTTTCAGATATTCCCGAGACCCAATCCCTTACCTCACAATGGAGTACACTGGGAGAAACTACAACCCAGTCCATCTCTACAGTACATACGTTCCCCCTGGAGACGGACTACACCCACGCAGACTAGTCTCACTGGGATTCCGACAGGGACCCAGGCCCTCCAAGGCCATGGCGTCCATCTCCGGACATTGGAGCTAATCCCCTCTCCAAATCTCAACCTTCAGATTCCTCAGACGTATTGGATCCAGATGACCGGCTACATTCTTGCTCTTCGGTATGATCTCATGCGGACAAGGTAGCAACTTACGTTGCAGGAAGACTGAGAAAACCCCTGGAAAAAGACTCAAGATCGACTTAGGGCGGAGTGTCATCGCTCGAAGGCAAGGTGGCTCCAACTCCAGAAATAAATGCCAGAATAACTACTTTCTTAGGAAAATATATAATAGATCCCAAAAAAGGCATAGACCACTCATGGCGGTCCTGCCAAGATAAATTATTAGACAATACAGGACCCAGTGTGAAAAAATTCTCGACATGGCTGAACAAGCCAATAAATCTGGTTCAATCATCTCCCTAGACATTTAATCTGGTTGGGCACAACACTAGATCATCTTCTTAGGCAACTCCTACTGTACCCTGTATACTGAGTGCAGGAGACCTCTTCAAATCAAAGTGGATCCCAAGTTGGTAGATCTTGCGTCTTCAGAAGTGGGTCCCGTTGCCCAAGGGGGTCTGTTTGGAGACCCTTTCATGAAAAACTGGGAAATTTGTCTCCACCTTTGCTTCCTTGGAGAAAGCACAGATATTCATGAAATCTATCTTTACCCCCAAAGGTTTTGCCAGGGATCGGTCATGGTAGAGGGCACTCAGCCAGTTGCACACCCACAACAGGCCCCTCGCGCGGCCATGGCTTTCGACATGGTAAATGGCAAGGCCACTCCAAGTTTTGAAGCTTCTACACTTGCAGAGGACCTTGCCACCAAGGCGGCAGAGGAGGACCGCAATAAAACTTTGACGGAAATGACTCCGGTAAGTGTTCTCCATTCTTCCCAACAAAAAGAGGGAGGGGCTTGGCTCAGTCTGAAGACAATTGGGAGTGCCTCACGTCAGACACATGGGTCCTCCTGACAATAAAGGGTTTCCATATATAGTTTTATAGCACCTTGCTGCAAAGCAAGTCCCTCGACCACTCGCTTTTTCAGAGCGAGACTCTCTCCTGATATCTCAGGAAGTAAAGGAACTGCTGAAAAAAGGAGCTATAACCCTTACCACCCTGCACCTCAAGAGCTTCGGAAGTAATCTTTTCCTGATGGAAAAAAGGGATAGAGGTCAACGTCCGGTTATCAACCTGCGAGTGGCTGGTCTACCGGCACTTCAAGATGGAAGGAATCCACCTCCTGCAAGATATCCTCCATCCTTCAGACAGGATAAGCCATTTGGACCAAATGGATGCATATCTCACAATAAATATCTTCCAGCCACACCAAAGGTTTCTACAGTTTATATGGGCGGAGCAACTGTACGAGTTCTATTATCTGACATTTGGTCTCTTCCGCCCCTTGGTGCTTCACCAAGCTGCTGAGTCTGGCCATGGAACACCTACGGGCTCAAGAGATACGTTTGATAGTCTATCTGGACAATAACCTCCTTCTGGACCAATGTCCAAAGAGAGTCCAAGAACATTTTTAGACAACCGTACATCTTTTGGAAAGCTTGGGCTTCGTCATCAACCCAAAAAGGTTGTTGTTGACGCCATTGCAAAGAACTACGTTTCTGGGGTTCGTCAGACTCCCGCCAGGCCACCTTGAGTCTTCCAACAAAGAAGATGGCGAAGATCAAGCAAGAGCTTTGCAAGACTCTCTCGAAGAAGCAGACCTCTCTGAAACAAATAGCTTGCCTGGTAGGACTCCTTTCCTCATCTATTCAGGTATCTTTCTGGGCCCACTACATTACTGAGCCCTTTCAGTGCACGAAGGTGCATCACCTCCGCAGAGGTGCGACATATTCGGAGAAGGTTCCTCTGACACAAGAGAAAAAGAAGAGATGAGATGGTGGCTCACACATATGGAAGTGTGGAAAGGATAAGCAGTCTTTGGTTACAATCCAGACATGATTATAGAGTTGGATGCCAGCAGAGAAGGATGTGCAGCTTGTTGTGGCGTGTTATCCACAGGAGGGAAATGGTCTGCTCAAGAACGACTGTTACAAGTCAATTGCCTTGAACTTCTAGCAGGTTTATTAGACTTACGTTGCTGGACCAAAGAGAGAACACAATGCTGCAAGTTACTGAAGATGGACAATGTCTCCGCAGTGCGGTATATCAATCATCTTGGTGGGACACGATCAAAAGCACTAGCAGAGCTGGCCAAGAGTTTCTGGCAATTTTGCCTGGACAACAACATCTCCGTGATTTGGGAACATCTCCCCGGCAGGGCCAACAAGGTGGCAGACTGGAACTCCAGACATCTCTGGGATTTGAGCCTATGGAAACTGCACCCATCAATTTTCAAAGCCATAGAAGGACAATGGGGCCCCTTCTCCGTGGATCTTTTTGCGTTGAGACTGGACCACCAACTAGAGCAATTCTTCAGTTGGAGACCGGATCCACTGCGGGGTTGATGGACGTTTGTCTTCAAGATTGGAGTCAGGAGAAGGGTAGTGTGTTCCCCAAGTTCCCAATGATCACAAGGCTATCAGCCCAGGTACGGAGACAGGTTGCAGACTTAGTAGGAATAACACCAAATTGGAGGTATCCAGTTCTGATGAAATTTTCTTGGGAATCTCTAGTCCTTCTACCCCTAGTCTCAGATCCCCGCATCACCTGGTATCAGGAAGACAACTGTCTCTCATGGCATGGAGGATTACAGGGAACGACGGAAGGTCCCGGGAGTTTCGCAGGAAGCTCAGTGCCTCTTATCGAAGGCATTGGCAGACAGTACAACGAAGAGATCGGTCTGCTTGGTCGAAATGGCTGGGTTGGTGCCTCCAGAGAGAACTGCATCCCGTGGGGTCCAAGGTTGTTTCAATATCACATTTCTTGTCATCCCTGAAAGGGCATGGCTTACAGATCGGTGAACACCTTTCGCTCGGCTATTTCGGCAGACATCTTCCGACTGTAGGTTATCCGTTTGGGGAACATCCCTTAGTATGGAAGCTGATGAGAGGCATCCGTCTTTCCCTTCCTCCCGTACCAAGGTACTCCGTTCTCCGGGACATGAATGCCGTTCCTAAACATTTCCCGTCATAGAACAGGCAATAAATACCTTTCTCGGAAAGAGCTTTCTGAAAAATTGGCCATGTTGTTGTGCCTCATCTCATAAATTAAGGGTATGCAATGTCAAGGCACTGGACATTACAGGTAGAGTATTTAACCCGGATGGTGTTACTTTCCATGTGTCTAGACGTACAAAACGTAATTCACGATTGATTTCATTGTATTTGATTAACATCCCAAACTATGCATGGTGAGATGCATTAAAGCATACGAAACTAGGACTGATGAGTTCAGACCCCAAGGAGATGGTCAACTCTTCACTGCATTGCGGAAACCATTCCATGCAGGCTCCTCTTCAACCATTGCTATATGGGTTAGATGGGTGATGCAGGAGATAGATATTGATATCTCCACGTCTGGTGGCATTCTGCTAGGGATGCCATGGGGGCTCGTCTGGAGGACATTCTGAATGCTGCAGAATGATCCTCAGATTCTACCTTTAAGCGTTTCTATTTCAAGCCTGTGGTAAAAATGGCATCTTTAGTGGTCAACAAGCTTTCAACAAGCATAATCCGCGCCTCCGGTGCAGACAGAATGAAAGATTTCCTAGCTTTCGCAACAAAGTTTCAATTCTATTAAGGATTCTGAGGCGAGGATTATCCCACTCAGATTTACATCAATTGTCACCCAAATTTGAAGGTCAGAAGTACCTCTTCAATTATCGTGTGGGTAGCAAGTAAAACTTTTGAATTTCTTGTATTTTGTGGATAATATAATGGCTATTTAATATTGTTACGGCCTCAAGGCAGGTTATGGTTACAACTATTACAGTGTTATAAGACTTCATGAATCTTCTGAGAATCCAGTTTCATTTAGGTTATTTTTTCTCTTTAGGAAATAAATCAGCCCAACAGGAATAGCGCACAGAGGAAATGGATCTTGGTCGCGCCGAAGAAAGGGGGTAGGTATGATGACAAAAGAGGGACTATTGTTGCACTGCCACTGTTCCTATTGATTTTGTGTTTCCCTTTTACTAGGTTTCATGGAAAAGGTAGTTTTACTGTGATGTTTAAAATGGCTGCTGGAAAAATAAAGAGAAGAAAGTTAAGCATAATCCTAACTTCCGAGTCCTCAATAGAACTTAAACCTTCGGTTACAAAAACTAGGAGATTTGTCATTCATCACATCACATGAACCTATCAAGAAACGATGCGAGTGGTCCTCCACATCAAGTGAACAACCTCCTTCAAAGGAGGAATGGCCACTCAAAACTTTGTCTGAGTCCTTCTCCTCTCAGCTCACATAAACTGGGCACCCTGCACTCACCTTCATGTCCGGCTTGCCCTCCAAGGCCTTGGCAATGGCCTTGGCAGCCTCAACACCCACAGTGTTCCCTTCCAGGCGCAGCGCCTGTAGTTCTTCATATTCCTCTATCTCCTTGATGACTTCATCCGCTAGAGAGAAGGGGGAAAAAGCGATTTAATGTCTTACTGAAAGTATCTGCAATTGTCCCTAAATGCTACTCATGTTTAATGCATCAAGTGCTATACTCGGATGACAACATCATGGGCAATCCTACACATCTCCTGCTCAATTTTCAACAAGCATTGGCAAAGCCAATAGGTCTCGCCTTTGGGACCTTATAAGTGTTTAGCCATGCACCAGTTGATGTTGTTGCACCAAGGATATTGTCCTGCATAACTAAATACTTATAAGGTCCCAAAAGCGAGACCTATTGGCTATGCCAATGCTTGTTATATTATGCAACAGCCCAGCTGCAGCACACAGTTCAGGTGGGTCAATGAAGGAAGCCCCTGTAGGCTGTAACATGTTTAAACTACACACCTGGACTGGAATAACACAGACAGGTCCCCTTGTTGAACATATAGATGTATTTTACATTATAATAATACATTTTTTGGCTTCTATAAAAGACAGCATATTTTTATTATTATTATTTTTTGGAGCGGCAATCAATTTGACAGCAAGAGCAGTTGGTTAATTGTCTGATCCATATTGGCTACAGCTGCTTCACCATCCCCAGTGAGCTTCTTCCCAACTTCTCTGTAGCACAGATCTTATGTGCCTCAAATCTACCATATCATTTGACTACACTCTAAGTTTGAATTTAGAAAGAATATACACATACAAAGGTAACAAAACAGAATGAGCCTTTAACCCTCAAGCCAGACATAGGTGACATTCAAAGGCCTAATCTATATTGATTTACCACACCTTGATGTCTGTCCAAAAAGTGCGACAAGTACTTTTCAAAACAGCTAAATAAACACGTTAATCTTCAGAGGCTTAAAGGAGCCCAGACTATCTGAAGCTAGAGGTAGATTTAGGCCCAGGACATTCTTCTCTGACATGTGCTCTTCCCCTGCATCTTGTCTTTGTATAGGGATACAGCTGAGAGTGATGAGCAGATACCCACTCCTGAAAAGAGCAAGCTGTGTGTGTGGGGGTAATCTTTGCCATGTGAGTAGAGAAAATTGCATAGCAACCCGTTTGTGGTTGGTGCCACAATTTAAGAAACTATTTGTTTGGCTTGGTGTTTAAGTACAGTTTTTTGTTTAACTATATGAAAATGCTTCACTGGGCATGAACATAAAAAAGAGCAAACAATATGCAAAACATGCTCGGACATGGTGTTGTGGCGCTTCAAAGCGGTTTCTTTGCTTTTGAGTAAGTGCATTCTATGAATTAAGTAATAAAATGCCTTTAGCTCCACGTCACAGATCATGTGCTACAAAGGGATTTGAAAACATTGCAAAATATTTTTTTGCTACAAAAAACAAAACTGCAAGCCAGGCTTGCACCAGGAAGTTGATTTTCTATTTTAAAAATACACATAAGCATTTGTTGTCACAAACAGAATTTAGCACAGGCATCTCAGACGAATGTGCAACCTGTACACACAGCAGTTAAACACAGCATGGCCAAATCGAGTCTTCAATGCGGCGGTCGATAAACGGTGTAGCGTACGTTAAATTACCTTTAACATTTTTAATTTAGATAACACCAACGTGTATTGTTTACAGCACACTGCTACATAACGACTAAAAGCAAAATCGGTATAAATGAAAAACATATGTTTGTAGATTCGTGGAGACAGTCATAAATTGCATTAATCAGTTTAACCAAGTCACAGCGCATGGACATTTAAAAGAGCTTTCCTAATGCCGCAATCACCTATATTTTGAGCAGAGAGATCTGATGCACAAAGTGTGTATGTATTGGCCTAAATAGTGAATAAAGATGAGGCACGTCTTACATGAAAACAAAGCATCTTTGGACAAGTCGACGACAGAATGCAAATTGTATGTAAAGTACAAGCATCCAAACAACAAGACAAAAGGAAAAGAAAAGCGGAAGAAAAGTGAAGAACCGGCAAGAAAGTGAAAGCGAGCTCGAGCAGGCAAATGTCAACAAGCGCGCGTGGCCACGCTAATTGAAAACAGATGGCCCCTGCGCGCCGCTGCTCGCTCCCGCAAGGTGGATGCCACCACAAGCACGAGTGCTTGAAAAGTGCTGACCGATTTCTAAAGGTCATCTCCTAGAGCAGCGCTTGCGCGCTGCGTTAGGCTCGACCTAAAAACTAACATCCACTTAAAAGTTTGTCCTTGTAATGGATAGATGCCTTTTGGAACAAGTCCAAGAATCAAGTTGGTGTTTTGCTTTAATGTCATTTCTTTATCACTCAAAAGTAGCAACGTTAGGTGCACACTCCCATGAAACAACTCTTCTCCCCTAACCTGCAGCTGTACCACCTGCCCCATCCTTCCGTCTAGTGTAAGGCTGTTTTACATTTTAACACCAAAAAATAGGACACATAATAGTGGGTGGCTAGCGATCCCTGGCGCCTGGCTACTAGCCTATAAACATAAGTGCCCATCCTTGCCCTGTGCCAGGAACCTTGGGTTTTACCTTCCACAAGGATTTCAGTCTGTTGAATCAATACTCTGCAATTGCCCCTTAAGTGGCATTAACAAAACTTGGAGGGCCTCACAACAAAGTACACCACGGGGGTCTACCAATCTCACCACATACCATCCTTGCCCTCCACTTCACACCTTCATAAGGCCACATGTGGCCAAGCTACTCCACAAGTTCTGCCCATCACATCTTTCCAGTCATTCCCTTTCTTGGCTTGTCCGTCACCTTGCCCATGCCCTTTATACCTCTGTTGTGAAACCTCTCCCTCCCACTCCATTTAGTGTCCTCCATGCTTTTCTATATCACTTGTCTGTGTCACATGCCTTCCTTTTTCTTCTTAGCTGTCTCCATCTCACTTGTAGCTGTGTATCGCCTCGGTTTCACGTGTCTCCCCATCAGTTCGATCTCCACTATTTCTTTGTCATTTCTTTCACCCGTCTTACTCCCTCATACCTTTCACAGCTATCATCCATCTCTCGCTTATCACTCTTACCCCATTGGTCTCTTTCCAACTTGTTTCTTACTCTTCCCTCCATCTCACCTGCTCCATTCTCACCCATCTCGCTCTTTATCACCTGTCCCCTTTCTCAGCAGTTTCCCTCACCCAACACCTCCCTTCTCTCTCACCTGTCTCTCATTACATTTCTCTGTTTTTCTTGCGTTTCTTTTTCGATCACCTCAGAGGACCCTCCTGCTTCTGCTGAGCTGTGCCCTTCTCAGGCCCATGCCTCCTATCTGCCTTTGCCTATCTCTTCGAGCTCATTTTGTCTCAATCGTCTCTCACCAATCTTGGTAGTCTTTCTAATGTCTTCAACCATAACGCAATAGCTTCCATTCACTTTTTCTCTTCTCCTTTTCACTGCCACATCACCATATCCCCTCTCAAATGTCTTTCACCTGCCTGTCTGATCACCACTCTCTCATCTGTCTCTCTCTGTATCTAGATGCCTAGCTCAGGCGTCTCCTTTAAACCAGTCTGCTCACCTGATCCACTCTCACCTGTCTCCAACGCCTATCTCCACTTTTCTCTGACATTAAAACAAAGCTTGAATGAAAATTAACAAAATTCCTTTAAAAAATTGCTTAATATGTACACTCTACATCTACACTTAATCGAAGTGCCCAAGTACTGGTAATATAGAAGTAATAGGGTATGGCCACTCCAATTTATGATTGGCAACCCCAGTCTTAGTACGGACCAATTTTTGGACTACATCAAGTTATAGGCTCACTATCTCAAGTACATATAGGACAGCAAACCTAGTGCCCTTTAATAATACTTCATATGGATTAGAGAAAATTCATGCTACTATTATAAAGCATCCGGCCATCCACATGCCAGATAAACAATTGCTCCTGCAGTCATCATTTAATCAGTACTCTGTTGGGAAACCGAGGAGGCTCCTCTTGCGGTTTTGCTCATTATTATGCTAATGCAGGGTCTATTTTCACTAATAAATTCAGTGTGTATTATCTTATTCCTTTCCAGAACTTCATAGCCATGCTAAAAGAAAAATATCCAAGCAGTGGGCACCAGACACTAACCTATCTCCGTTTTCAGGCTATTTACAACTCCAAATTCACTCCTGTTGAAAGTGATCCTAAAGGCCAAGCCCACCGCATGCCACTTTTTTTTCAATAACCTATTTAACTGCCATTTTCTCAGACAACAACCATGAGGCTACAGCACCACTGTGTACATGTAAACAAGAAATCCCAGTACTCATCTTCATCAAGAATACTTCCATTTATTTCACACAATTACTGAGTTCCATCTCAATATCAGGATAGGGGACTTCCCAAATATTCTATGTAATGCAACACAGAGCTAACTTAAACTGAAGTGCAACTATCATGTCACCCAGATTTATAGGGACAGCCCCAAGCATAGTATATTGGGGCCATTAGCACAAGCCTATCCAAACCCCCACTTCAGGCAGCTTCTATCAATAATACTGTGCTTTCAGCAACAGCTCTAATGTGATATGCAGTTTGGTATTACGTCAATATCATCAAAAAGGAACAGTAAGGCCATCATGAGCATGAATTCAAGTTTACAGCCAGTCACTCCTGATATTACAATGGCTACTGCCATTCAACTTTCTTGCGCCAATGTTTAGTGTATCCCCATTGTGTGGGCATAGAGTACCCCTTTGAAACGTGAAAGAATAAACACTGGGGTGTCCACGGTCTGGCTGATGTGCAATGTGTTCTGTGCAAGTAAACTGAATTAGAAAAAGTTGGCTGACAGAGCAACCTTTGAGCCATAAGGCCATCTTGTTACACAATCCTCAATAGAAAGCACCATGAAATCTACTTCAAGTTTATAAAGCTGGACAAAAGAGTTGAAGAATTAACAATCAGTGTTTAGGGTATGCCAGTGGGTCATAATTGGAGCGTAATGGTTGCCTAGCATCAGCTTAATCTAAAAGCAGTTAAGATCTGGCATCAGAAAAACACCTGGCCAATCAGAATGTTCTATTTTGGTTTTAAACTGGGTTAGAGGGACTCTTGCGAGAGTCTCTCGAACCCAACCGTCCAGATATACAAATGCTTTTGAACATTAATCTCTCAACAACTAGAGAACAAATTTACACCAAATCACAACAAAACAATCTACGAACCAAGATCTAGCTTCCGGCCAAATTTGGTGTAATTCCGTTCAGAAGTTTTTGCGGTAGCACTGCCTAAAGAAGTCTATGGAAAATGAATGGTGAAATTTGCTTTTTGACCCCTCTTTTTTTCCTCTGCTCCCACTTGATTGATCACCCCAAACCTTTCAAGGAAGAAGCGGAGGTGAATTTGCTTTTTTTTCCACTCGGAAAGTTTCGAGAAAATTCATCAAACGGCACAAAAGTTATCAGCAAAATAAAAAAACACCTTGTCTGTGGAAAAGCAATCCTGACTAGAACTACCCACTGGAGACCGCCACCAGGAAATATGCACACACATGCAGATCTATAGATAGATATTCACACAAATGCTATTAATGTAGCTGCCTGTCAAAACTCACAAAAAACCAAATCACAAATCAGCTTGTGAGATACATTTCGAACAGCTACTGTTCATACAAGATAAAAATCACTGAATAAAATAGATACAGCACTATACTAAATAAGTAAGCCATATGGGTTCTTTTGCTTTGTAAATGGTATGGAGAACACGTATAAACTGCCTTTCGTTACCTATACTCCATATTTTGAACAAGTTCTAATTTGACAGGATGTACTTTGTGGAAGGCAGAATGAACCCAAACTAATCTGACCAAACAATGGTGAATAACTGGCTTCCAGCGGGATGTGACATGTTTGCCACTGCTGAATTTCTGCTTAACCTGCGCAGGCTATATGGCTGCCTGAACGATACCGAACAAGTGACGGAGCTAGCTTTGGTGCTAGCTTTGGTGCTATCCCTAGATGCCAAGATAGCATTTGTTTACCTGGAATAGTCCTTTATGTATTGGGTTTGGGGGGGGCGTGGCCAACCGCCCAAGATGGCGGACGTACATCGGTGAAGCTCCGGCCCCGGGGGGTATTAATCCTACATTTACACTGTGTCGCGGGGCATAATTGTACGCCGGAGGGGCCCTAAACCCCGTCGGAACCTGCCCCACACGTGAGGCTACACCCTGGGCCGCTGCGGCGGAGGAAAAAGGGCTGCAACAGGCGATCGAAGAGTGACTGCGGGCGTGGCCTGTCGGCGGCGGCCTGCGCGAGACCGGGGCTGCTCCGCGGCCCTCTGGGGACCGGACCTGCCTGTGCCCTGGGGACTGCAAAGACGAGCGGCGGCTCCCGCCGATCACCGGAGGTGCGGACTGGCAGCCGGAGAAACCCACAGTGGCGCTGTGGTCACGATCGTGCAGCCGGAGAGACACGCCCCTCATTGCCGGTGAGGAAGGGGGGTGAGTGAACGAAGGCCTGGAGTGCGTGCCCTCCTACCTCCCCTCCCTCTACCCCGCGGCGGTTGTAGACTGCTGAGGCTGTCCCCACTGGTTGCGGGGGCACGAGAACGCCCTGGCCTCAGGAGATCAGACCTGCCTGTGCCCTGGAGGCTGTACCTGCGAGCGGTGACTCTGCCGAAAACTGCGCGAGACCAGGGCTGCGCCGCGGCCCTCCGGAGACCGGACCTGCCTGTGCCCTGGAGACTGCAGAGGCGAGCGGCGGCTCCCGCCGATAACCGAAGGCGAGGACAGGCGGCCGGAGAGTCCCGCAATGGCGCCGTGCTCAAGTTAGCGAAACTGGAGACATGCCCTTCATTGCCGGTGAGGACCGGGGGTGAGAGAACAACGGGCCTGGAGTGTGGGCCCTCCTGCCTTCCCCCCCCCCCCTCCCCTGTGGCAGTTGTAGACTGCTGAGACTGTCCCCTCTGGTTGCGTAGACGAGGAAACGACTGGCTGGGCTGGCGCTGCAGGAAGGCGACATGCGGCCCCAGTGACTGCAGAGCAGCATTGTGCTGGGGAAGAAAGAACGAGCCTCACACTTGACAACAGGGAGAGCGGCGTGCGGATACATAGGCCCGCGTAGGTTGCCGCGAACGGGCGGCTTTCACTGACGAATAACCCCAGGCGCCGCGGGGAAGCCCCAGAGACACACACTGGGAGGGGTGGCCAGACCCCACACACGCTGAAAGACATGGTGGGGATCTAAAAGCCTCAACACGAAGCGCTGACCCCATCTACATAAGAGCGGACAGAGGACTGCTCGGGCGCCCACCCCCTTTGGTCCAGAGGGGGAACCGGACGAGAATTGCGGAGTAGAGGCGCACTGCGCTGAACACTTGGGATCGAGGTGCATCGCCCAACGGAGTACTTGGAGGGGGTTGTCTCGGCACTTTGCAAGCTGTCCTACCGACGGGGCACAGACCCGAGCAAGCCCGACCCAGACGATGGGGAGAATAATAGGGAAACCGCTTGACACCGGCCCAATGGCGGAAGGCCCCCCTGCATCTGGTGCCCAGGATAGCCCGACAAATGCATCCACGGATAGTTCTGCAGTGTCCCAGTCGGATAAGCTAGACCTGATACTCCGGGAAATCCGGGACTCCAAGAAAATAATGGAGCGGCAGATAGGAGCCCTCACGACTGGTCTCACCTTGCTGAGAGCGGACCACGGGAAGCTTGCTGATAAGGTGCAGGAACACGAAGCAGCACTGACTAGCATAGACCCTCAAATTGCGGAACACACTACGCAATTGAACAACTGCAACAACAAGTCTGCGGCCTCCAGGATCGCATTGAGGATGCGGAGGGCCGTAATCGCCGGAACAATGTTTGCATTATTGGGCTTCCGGAGCGAAGCGAAGGCACGCGCCCTGCGGACTACATGGAAACATGGCTCCGAGAGTACGTTGCCCCGGAAGGGTTGTCCCCGTACTTCTGTGTGGAACGGGCTCACCGCATACCGACGGGCGCACCGAGGGTAGGGGCACCACCGCGCCCCTTGATAGCAAAAATCTTGAATTATAGGGATAGAGACATACTGCTACAAAAGGCGAGAGACAAAATGAATATTCAGTTTGAAAACCAACGGATCTCCCTGTATCCTGATTACACTGTTACAGTTCAACGCCAGCGTACCTCCTTCCAAGCCGTGAAGAAAAAACTAAGGGCAGCACAGCTGAAATATGCCCTCTTGTTCCCGGCTAGGCTCAAAGTGATCCATGACAGAAAAACTTACTTCTTCGATAGCCCCGACGACGCGGAAGAATGGCTGGAAGTCATGGACATCGAGCACAGCCAAGAGAAACCATCGGGCCAGACGGGAAAGGGCCCTGTGGTGTCGCACTGGCAGAGGACCCGAGGCCGTGGCGGGGGCTTGAGAAATCGGTTGGAACGGGGCCCCACCCCGGCTCAAAAGCAGGCCAACAGGGAGGCAGCACTAACTGTTGCAGAATCCTTTAGAGACGATAGCCCGAAAATAGTGACGGATACGGAGGACAGTACGGCCCACTCAGACTGATCACAGCATCGCTCTCTTCCCCTCGGCGACGCCACAGACGGGAGATGGCCTCCTGGACAACTGAAAACACCGAAGCACCTCTCCCGATGGGGGTCTTCGCTTGGATCATGACACTGGACATGTAACTGAGATGGCCCACAATGAACAGTATCCTTTTTTGATAATGCATGAAGTCGCCCGGACTCGGGCCTTTTGCGGATGGTACATATGATGTGCCCTAGTAAGGACTCCACAACATGCTAAATGTACATGCTTGTCTCTTACATTTAAGGGTCAAGGAAGGGACCCGTTAGTATGCTTGAGTTACCACTGGGATCGCGTGGTGTACTGTGTAGAGCTAGTCCCGCTCCCGCGCGCACAGTTAATTCCCTCATGCAATGCGTAGAAATTCCCCCCCCCCGGGGACCAGTAGAGCCGCCGGAGCTCTGCGCACATCCAAGCTGTAGTATGGTTGGAGACGCTTACCCCCCACGTAGCGTATGCACTGTTCTCTGGTTTGTTTATGTTTTCTTTTTTGGTTTGGCACAGCACTGTTCACTAGCTGCGCCGAGGATGTTTAGTTTACGAGGGGAGGGGGTTTCCTGGTCCGTACTAGTTTTTCAGCTCCGTCAGCTGCGGAGGGTAGGGCAGGATGTGGGTATATGGCTTCCACTCATACTACCTTAGGGTCCTATAACTTGCTGACGTGGAATATACGAGGGCTGGGGGCCGTACAGAAACGCCATAGAGTGCATGAATACCTTCTCCGCCGCAAGGCACAGATAGTCTTCTTCCAAGAGTCGCATCTGATGGAGGCGGAGGCACTGAAAACCCGACGGAAGTGGAGAGGTCGAGTGTTTACTACTAATTACTCGGCCTTTGCTCGAGGGGCAACTATTTGGATTAGGCATGGGGTCCCATTCGTAGAGCTGGATAGGCGAGCAGATGCCCAGGGCCGCTATATACTCCTGCGGGGCACCCTAGATCACCAACCTGTAGTGCTTGGCAGCATCTATGCGCCAAATTTTGACCAGGATAAGTTCTTCCACGACCTAGGCAGAGCACGGACGGGGTGGGACACCATCCCTTGGATCCTGGGAGGGGACTGTAATGTGATCCTTAACGTAGACTTGGACAGATCTCACCCTCCACTACATGGGGCTGCTATACATAAACAAACCGAATTCCTAAATGCATGGCTGAAGGGCTGGGGACTCACTGACACGTGGCGCACGCTGTATCCCACACATAGGGAGTACTCCTTTTACTCCCCAGTTCACCAGCTCCACACCCGTCTGGACAGGTTCCTCTGCTCCCATACCATTACACCACAAGTGCACCAGGCCACATATTTAGCGAAAACATTTTCCGATCACAACCCTCTGGAACGAACGCTTACATGGGGCAGAATTCCATCCCCAGTCCCGACCTGGAGGCTACAGCCCCAACTCCTGGAAGACGCTCCCTTCATGACCTCATTATCGGACACTATAAATAATTTTTTTACGGAAAACTGGAACACGGCCTCCTCCAACCTAATTGTGTGGGACGCACTCAAGGCAGTGGTTCGGGGCGCTGCAATTAGTGCTACGGTAGGGGCACGACAGGAAGTGCACAGGAAATTGGTGGACACGGAAGCCCTGATGACGGAACTAGAGCCAGCGGCGGTTACCGACACGGTTAAGCGGGCAGCCCTACAGGACGCCCGCATTACACATGCAGAGACATTAGAGACCATGAGGATCATAGACTACCGGGCATATATACGCTTAAAGCACACTGCCGCTGACAAATCGGGCACGTTACTAGCTAGGCTGCTGAGAGACACTCCAAAACTGCCAATTGTCACCTGCATCCGCTCCCCAGAAATGGGTCTAGTGCATACCCAAACAGAGATCAACGAAGCCTTCTATGCTCACCTGCAGCACCTTTATGAGGCGCCAACTAACATCGACGATAGTCGGATTGCGGCCTTTTTGGATGAATTACAGTTCCCCACGATTACTGAGGGTACACGTAAGGAACTATCGGGGCCTATCACCCAACATGAAATACGAGCCGCAATAAAAGGCCTTAACCGTAACAAGACCCCGGGCCTAGACGGAATACCCATCGAATTCTACGCTATCTATGCAGAGGCCTTGGTCCCTAAATTGGAAGAAATATACAAGAAGGCCTGGGACACTGGTGGCCTACCGAAGTCCACAATGCAGGCTTTGGTGGTGTCGCTCCCCAAGCCGGGGCGGGATTGCATTGAGTTATCCAATTATCGCCCGTTATCAATGCTGGCTACGGAATACAAAATCCTTAGCAAAGCCCTTGCTAACAGGCTGCTGCCTGCTCTTATACACCGGGACCAATGTGGGTTCCTACCAGACAGGAGTACATCTCTCAACATTAGGAGGCTACATCACCTAATGACGGCCACTCCGGTGGAATATCACAATGCTGGATGTTTGGCCCTGGACCTCAGACAGGCCTTTGACTCACTAACTTGGGAGTATATGTTTGCGGCTTTATCACGCTTTGGCCTCCCCCCGGAGTTCATCCGATGGGTGCGGCTGTTGTATACCGAACCTACGGCAAGAGCCCGCACAGGCAGATGCATCTCCCGGGAATACGAGGTACACAGGGGCACGAGACAGGGGTGCCCGCTCTCTCCCCTGCTCTTTGTTCTTACGCTGGAGCCATTGGCTATTGCCGTGAGACAGTCGTTCGACGACTTGGGGATAACTCTACAAGGTGTGCCACACTTGACGTCTATATACGCAGACGACATCCTCTTATACCTACGAGATCTGGAAGGGGGGGCAGGCCCTCTGCCCGGTATTTTTTCTGCCTTCGAGGCTATATCGGGCCTAGCTATTAACGCCGGGAAATCGCACGCCTTTTACTTCCGAGATGGTCCGCGGCCAGACGGAATCCAATTTGGTGCATATCACATACCTGTAGCGCAGGACACCTTTAAATATCTGGGAGTCCAAATTTACAGAGATCCCTCAGACCTACTGGAGGGTAACTTAATGAAAGCAATTGCATCCCTCCGCTCCAGCACTGCCTTTTGGATATCCCGGCCATTGTCAGTGATGGGGAGGATAGCCATCTCCAAGATGGTGATGTTGCCTCGCCTGCTGTATTACTTTGCTAATTTACCTTTGACACTGCCTCTACCCATCTTCCACACGTTGGACAAGCTACTATTAGAACTTATCTGGGGCGCGGGTAGGCGCAGACTGAGTCTTAAGAAACTACAGCTGGCAACGGACAGGGGAGGTCTGGGTATCCCCGATTTCCGGGCTTATTATTATGCTGCGCAACTGCAATGGCTGTCCTATTGGACGGCGGGCAGGAACCTAGTTGAAATTGGCTACGACACGCGGAAAATAGAGCACGGTACGTTACATACTCTGCTGCTCCCCAAAGAGAAACTACCGACGGGCGCACCCCCGTTGTTATTAACGGCACTACGGTGCTGGAAAAAAGCAGTGCAGTACACTTCAGCCACGGTTCCCTACGCCAACAACATTCCACTACTGGGGTTACCCGTTGCGGGTGATCGTCTCACCATAGCCAGACTGCATGACTGGATAGACGCTGGAGTGGCAGAAGTGGGCTCCTTCTTTGGGGATGGAGTTCTTCTGGACCATGCCGCATTTATACAAACCACAGGCGCCCCAGATCACCTGTATCTCATACACGCAGCAATAGCAAATTACATTCGGAAGACATGGGCACCACAGCGTAGCGAGCCCCACAACATGAGATGGTACACCTACTTTACCATATGGGGAGGGGGGACATCTCATCAAATGGTTATATATGGGTATTAGAGCGCAGGCCTCAGTACAACTTATAGGTCTCCGGGAACAATGGGCAGAGTCCATGGGCAAAGAGATTACAGACGATGCTTGGTCGAGTATCCTAGAGCACCCGAAAAGGGTTTCCCGTAATGCCAAGCTCAAATACATACAAACTATGGTTCTGCACAGGGCATACTTAACACCGAAAAGAATACACTGCATGTTCCCAGACGCCCAACACTGTTGCCCGAGATGTGGAGCGGAGGAGGCGGGCTTCGTTCATATGTTGTGGGACTGTCCGCACCTCCGAGACTATTGGAGTCAAACCCGTGCGATACTTGCGGACATCACAAACCTCACAATGACGAACGACATTTCTGAATGCTTATTGGGTCTCCGCAAACGCACTAAGGCCCAGAGGGTACACCTGCGCTTCCTGGACCTGGCCACGATACTGGCGATTAGAGCCATCACCATGAGGTGGAAATCCCCGAGAGGCCCCCTGGTATACACGTGGTGGGAGGAGGTAATACGATGGGGAGGCGCAGAGAGCGCGGCCCTCAGGAGGGAAGAAGCGCAAGCTTTGCGTAAACATCCCATTTCTATGACCTGGGATATTATGCTGGAGAACCTCAAACAACTGGAGATCCCCCATACCTTCACTAATCAGACTGTGTGAACATACACACCCTGACATACGTTGACAGCAACGGACCGACTGCCCTACAGGCCACAAAATAATACACGCCAATGGGAGGGACAGGAATGCCTGAAAACACTAGACCGAAATACTGGCAGCTTCAATAAATGAAACCTGGACCAGGAATGGGGAGGGGGGAGGGGTTGGGAAAGTTTAACGGGTGTACGGTTATGTTGGTAACATGGCGACGCATTGCTATCTGTTGGGACGAGAGTCGGACATCCCCTATTTCTTTTTTGTCCCTCCACATGATAATATGTACATGCTGTTGGCAGTAACACGCTGATGCGATTGTACCTGGTTTAAAGTAGAATATGCTCAGGATAATACTCTGCATGTAAAAAAAACGAAAATGCTTTGGATGTATTTGTAATACTGTCAATCCTATAGCCGATGCAACAATAAAGTTTGTGTTAAAAAAAATTTATTGGGTTTTGGAAAGAATGGGGATAGGATGGGAATACTGAAGCTACTACACCGACAACCAATGGCCCAAGTTAAAGTGAACTGAGCAAACTCCACAATATCCCCACTGGCAAAAGAAACTAGGCAGGGTGGCCCGCTCTCTCAAATGCTTTTTGCTGTAGCGTTAGAACCGCTGGCAGCACGATTTTGAGAGCGAAGCTGACAAGGCAGACCACAGTGTGGGATAGTGACGCCTTAGGGAAAGTGGAGCGGCTAGAAGGCTTTTCTAACTGGAATATAATAGGAATCTCCACACTGGGAGACATCAGGGATAAGGCTGGCCTGATGTTCTTTCAAAGGCTCAGACAGGAATACCAACTGGTAGACACAGACGTGTTCCAGTACCTACAAATAAGGCACACATTAGCAGCCTCTATCCATAAAGTCACAACAATAGAGGAATCCTCACCACTAGAAGGCAGGGTACTCAGGAGAACCGCTGAATAAAAAAGCAATCTCCCTGATCGACAAGAAAATTATACACAACTCGCCAGATGTGATGGACAAAGTCAGAGCAGACTGGAAGAGGGATGGGCCCTCTAGAGAACAGCGAGTGGGAAGAGGCACTGCAGGCCCGGCAAGAGATTGCGATACGATCAGGGGTCCGCTTAGTGCAGCTTCGGATACTGCATACATCTTGCTATACTAGAGAGGTCCTATGCAAGATGGAGAAAGTTAGCTCCAAGAAATGCATCCGAGGATGCGGTGAGGTAGAGGACTTCTTGCACACTATCGGGTCCTGAGCAAAACTGCGGGGCTACTGGAAGGAGGTGAGAGACAGTCTATATGCAGCGAATGGTACTTAATTGGAGAGCTCAGTAAAAACGTTGGTCCTCAATGTATGGGGGGGATGAAAGCCCGCAGAAATATACCTAACTGCTGCAGATGTTGGGGCTTGCTGTAGCTAAGAGAAATACTGCAAAAATCTGGCACCCGACTCGCCAGGAGTTGTCACTTGGGTAGAAGACATGGACTGGTGCATGCTGGCGGAGAAACAAGCCTATGCAGGAATGGGATGCCCCAAAAAAATAGGACTCTCTGGCAACGCTAGAGGGGTATGACTGTCACCCCATGAGCAGTGTAAGAATGTATTGGCAGGACAATAATGAGGGGGTGCGAGGGGGATTGAGAGAACATATGGTCATATGAGGACTATACATAACTTGTCACTCCTTGTGGAAGTTATGGCTGCCAATGGTTTATTTGTTGCAAATCTAATAAAAATATCTATTAAAAAAAACGAAGATCAGCCCAGCTCTGAAAAAGCCATCACCCCATCCAGGCAACGAATGAACAATGTTAAGCACAAAATATGATGAAGCATGAATTCTAGTTATAAATCGAGAGCTATTGAACAAATCCCAGCACTGGTTTAAAGGGAAGCATTTCACCCATGTGAAACATTCAGCTAACAGCCAAGGATAAGCTCAACACAGACACAGCATAAATGGACCGATAATAGCACAGTAGAAGTAGATCATTGCCCCTATCTCAAAAGACAAGTTTGGGCAGCAGTAAGAACAGTAACTAGTGTGGATTTATTTAAAGTGTTGCTCAAATAAAAATTAGCAGACATCGCCACGGGGAACTCAAGTTTATAAGAGTTTGCTTTGAACCTTTTCAAAGCAGTGCATTGTTGCGATGACGACACAGTTGAGACATGTCGAAAGAGTACACATGTAATACTATTCTCATTAATGAAGAAGACATACATGTCTCAATATTACAGTGTACTAAATGGATTTCTTGCATTTTGTAGTGTAACATAAAATCAAATGTCTTTTTAAAAAAAAAAAAAGTGTGGGTCCATTGGAAAGGAGTACTAACTATTGAGATAATGTCCAGAGGGTGTACGTTTCTTGGTGTGGATCCTGAAAGAATAGGCTTTGGTCAGAACCCCACAGAAGCAGTTCAACAAGAGTAGATTCCTACGGTGAAGGTTTGGCACCAGCCCTTGGGCAACACCGCACTGAATACAGATGCAAAGTAATACAAGCCAAAACACTTTAGTTAACTTCCTCCAAGGATTCCAGTAGAAGGCCTCTATAGCGCAAACATGGGAAAAAGAATTATACCCATTCCAGAGCCATAGGCCCACTTTTGAACATCTAGGCCCGTCTTTTCTGTTCAATTCTCCCATCTTTTAGAAAACATAAGAGGTTTACAGCTGACAAATATGGCTAGGACTATAGGACAAATCTAAAAACCAAACGTTTCGGTGCAAGATGTTAACCTCTTGCCTAGAGTACCACCTGGCTGTGCTCTGCCAGCTGTATGGCTGATCTCAGAGCCAACATCCATTTTGTATCAGCTACTGCACTATTTGCCTCAAGAAGAATAGGAGTTTTGAATTGCAATATACTTGGTTTTTGGGGGGAGGAGGGTAGGTGCCAGCTGGTCCTTCAAAATGATCATGCAGGACCTCAAGGTGGAGACTTCAATCCTAGATTCAAATGCCAAAGAAAACCAAAAATCAGATGAACTGGGGAAACTGCAGAGAAAAAAATTTGGGAATTTTTCCTACATCACAAGCTTGAATAAAGTGCTTTCATTTTCATACCACTTGAAGTATTAGCTATGCTTGGAACCATATGAAGAAATTAGAAACCCTGCACTGGCAATCAATAAGAGGGAGAAAAAGAAAACCTGCACAACAGCCGTGAGCTATGCTAAGACCCAGTGCAGACCTTCCTGATGTGTGTCATTCTGATCTAGCACAGACTATGGCATGAAGCATCTACCCAACATACAGTCTATGCACATAATTTGCCAGCTTTACATTTGCTCATGTTAAGAACTAATGTAAATGTGGAGGGTTTACTTCCCAGTGCTTTCTGTACCTCAAGCATGACATTTCAAGCCTAGTGTGTCTAATTAGAACAAATTTTGCATAGCTTGACGATCTACCTTCCACATACAATGAACTCTCCTTCCGGGTAAGCCTCCCATACCAAACGTTGCATCCCCTGATGAAAGAGAACACTATGAACACAGCAGCCCTCTACTACTCTAGAGGAATTTCAATGCCTGGCTTAGCACTGCACCCCTGACAAGCCTGTCTGTTTGGAACACCCCCCCATGTGCTGCAAGGCCCGCCTACTGGCTATCTAGCTTTGACAAATCTGAGTTTATACACTACAGATAGACAACATCTAATGGTCACTTATTGGCGATAGTCCAGAATCTCAAAGAAAAGTTTGATGCAGCAGTCCATAAAAACCTGTATTTTATTTACATGTTTAGTTCTTGATCAAACAATAAAACAGCAGTCAAAAACTAAACACGTAAATAAAGAGCACGTTTATATGGACTGCTTTATCAGAAACTTTTCCATCTCGAATGGTTAGATAATTGAGATTTGTGACTATTAAGTGTTGCCTCTCTATATTGTAGATAGTTTGATTTCTGGGCGGAGGAAAATCAGCCCACTAAGGTGGACATTACAACATTAAAAAAGGAAGCAGTTTGGATTGTGTTGTAGATAAGACTGAAGTTGTCCCTCTTTAGTTGCTTAACTTCGACAAATCTGGCAGCTTTGCACGAAGAGAAAAGCTTTGGCCCTCCCCAATGATTGCCCCTCAGAGATTTACTACCTGCTATGTAGATTACCCATTGCCCCACAGACGGCCTGTTGAGTATCTAACAGAAGAAACTGAGCAGGTTAGTGTCCATTCTGTTGTAAGACACATTCCTGCTGCCAATATTTGACCCCATATGTCTAGAAGTTTTGCTCACCATCATCTGCTGTATTCAGCTTCAGCCCACGGCCTTTGAAGCTTAGCTCTCCGCCCCCGACCTTAGTTTTTGCAAAAGATTCAGTAAGCGTGAGGATATCTTCGGAGGCCATGATATGGTCACAGCTTGGATGTTCGCTTGGACCTTCTTGCTCACAGACGTCTGCCTTGGAGTTTTTTGGTGAGGGAATGTAGATTTTCAGTTGCTGGAGACCTATGACACACCATAATAATTACGCAATGCAAAGTGCACAAAAAAAGTCTTTTTTTTCATTTTTTTAAACAAATTGTGAGATTTTAAACAGCACCAAAAATACAAATGCAAAATAGATTCAGCTTAAAAGAAAAGCACTAGCTCACTCCCCTCACCACAAGATGGAGGCACCTCAGTGTGCACCCATGGTCATTTCCCACAAAAGTAGCATCCTGAAATCTGCTCAGATTTCTCAATTTACATCCCTGTCTGAAGAACATTTGGATAGCACCATCTGATCCTAATCCAAAACTCACCAAGTAGACGGTTTTGTACATTAAAACGCCACAAGTAAAACAAATGGCACTGACATGAACTGGCACCCCTGGCCCCTGGAAGATCCCTGGGCCCCCCCAAATTTGACGGTGTCAAGGAGGATCTCCAACTGAAATGGCCGCAATGGTGAAATGTGACATTACCCTAAAATGGAGATCGGAAGCCTTGCCCATCTTTAAGGAATGGCGCAGGGGAATGGACTGGTGTGCGCAACTGGAAAAACTAATCTACGTAGCCAGGAGTTGCCTGCAGAAACACTCCCAGATTTGGGGCAAATGGCTGGATTTTTATGCTTTAGACGCTTGATCTCTCCATTACTTATTGCTGTATGGCGGGCAGGTCACGTGGGGTACTGGTGCACTCGTTTGTGTTATTGTTGTGTTACGCTGACTGCAATCTAAAAGTCAATAAAAAGTCGTTATCAAAGACTGCACTTGGTGAGTCTAGGGCAGCAGGAAGGATAGCAAGTGGGCCATCTGAACCAACAGGCCCTCAGCCCTTTAACCCTCTGGGGCAAACATTCTCACCTGTGGGCACTGCAGTACCACCATTTGCACTGCACAAGTCTGCTGTCCAAGCTGGCATTGCTCCACCACATGAGCTTTGAACATTTGTAAACAGAAAGTAGTGGTCTCCATATGAGATAGGTCTGGCAGTCTGATTGCGAGGGACACAGACTTAATAAAGTATGGACCTCCCAGCAAACAAGGCCTATCAAAGGTCTTTAGTATGATAGCACCAGCGCTGGATACTGAGAAGAACAGTCCTGGTGGGCCTGAAGACTACCAACTTCATTTCATGATTTCACAGTTTAGACTGCTACGCTCAAATTCCTTCAGAAGAGGCTTACTTTTCTGGTGGTTCACTGGAGGGCAATTTAAAAACAAAATGCCTGGCCACTTTTTTGTGCAACAGTGGTTGTCGATGATTGTTAGATTGCCCCATATCAACAGAAATACAGATTTCTAAATGGCAGTCTAAGAATGGGGTGGTCGGAGCTCCAACAGGGATGACAGTGCCCAAAGTGAATGCGAGGTAGGGCAGGAAAACAGGCTTAGCAATGCGTCATGTTATTCTCATCTGAAAGTTACTGCAGTTTTAAAGGTAATACCAAGACTGCGTATACCTCCCAAAGAGGGGGGAAAAGGCAACAAAAGGGCTTGACACTCCCGAAAGGAGAAGCCAGCTGAAACCAAGGTAGACAAATGCACAGGGAGCATACAGTGGTAGTGTTATCTTAAAATGATCTGCTTTCATATAGCTGCAGTCCTTAAAGCGACCTTCACAAATTAAATATACTTGAAACGGCGTGGAGCCTTACAGCAGGTTAATGGCTTGCACAATTCTTGCTGAGCAGTCTGTGCCGCAACTTTTAAAACAGTAGCTAAGCATAGAGAAGTTGAAAATAAAAAATAAAACTGACATGGTTTAGCAGAGGCTGACAAGGGGAAAAAACTAAATTGGAAGATATTTGAAAACTAGACCACTACAGGCAAAATGTAAGAGAACTAGGGGAGGAACACCATCTTTAGCAAATGCCAGTAAAACACAAGGGAACACGACTAACCAGAGTATTTTAGCAGTGTGGAATACAAAGGCCAGAGCACAATAATCAGGCTATTTTGGGACAGAAAACAAGAACTAGGCCATACTTCACACAGTGCAAGAGACCATAAATAAGGTGAAAGTGACTGCAACTAGGCTACTTCTGCACATAGCAGGAGAACTGAAAGGAAAGATTAAGTCCTCGGCATGGAGACGGAAATTCAACATAATATATTATGGGGGCAATACCTCCTGTAGGAACAACCATAGTCGAAACAGGTTGCAATATAACATGTCACACATATAATACCTCAGTAACAGCAATCAGATAATGATGCTCATTCTCACGTGTGAAGCAAATTCTAAAACGAAGTGTTGCATCCTTTCAGGTCACTACCTTAATAAGCTGCACACAGCACCATATAGTGCCATTTAAATTCAACCTCAGTGGAGAATATTTTCACACTAGATGCGACATACATATTTAATGCCAGCTAGTAAATCTAATTGTACCTAGCAATGTCATTATGCATGCAAACGATAGCACTAGCAGAAGTAGGTTTAAACCACCCCTGCAATGAACCACAATTATAGAAACTAGAATGTGCCACATAGAAGTGGCTCCGCGTGTGCAATGTCTATTAGAAGCAAAAAAGACAGTTAAAAGAAGAGAAATGTCAGCTGGGCAATCTTTGCAGCATGAAAGTTACACATACAGATTAATGGGTTGCTGTGGCAGTTGTCACATGCTTCCGAAATTCGGGTGAAGTGATAGACTCAACAGAGAGCCTTTCATACTATCAAGGTAGATAAAATCGATACCAATCAACTGGGTGATATTAAAAGGTTATGAGACACAACTGTGACAGCAATAAAACTGCCACGTCTATATACAACAGGGATTGCCATTACAAAATATTAAACCACATACAAGTACATGTTTGGCTGCCATGAAAGGTACTTGCACCAAGTCAGAGACACTACACAGCAATCTACCAAGTTACAATTACACTGGTCAAATCTCACGACTTAACTACCTGCACACAATGGCAAGTAAAACATTTGTTGCCTAAGACAGATCCTCTTTGAACTTCAGGAATAAGTGCAGTTTTGAAGGTGTGTAGAGCGCAGCGGTGAGTGACAAATTTCACTTCTACTGTTTTTAAATCTTTGTCAAGACCGAATCCAAGGTAACAGTGGAGAAAATGCAGCAAGTATAGTAAAGAGTCTTGTGCCATACTAAATATTTTAGAGGTCTGGCTTTACAGCTTAACTGTCACCAAACATTATAGGATCAAAAGAAAAAGAGCTTTAAGAACTCTTGCTGCGAGATGGGGATTGTCTCGGTCTAAATGTTGATTCGCTTGATTACTCCGTTTAATTGGTCAGATGTTGTGTGCTTCCACTGGAAAAAAAGGATTGCATTGCACTTTTTGCCTTGTGCGAAAGCTTATGCTCAATACAGCACGACTGAGTTGGTTATGGTCAATCATCTATAATTGGTTCCCCGTAGGGATAAATTTATTATCAACAATGCTCTGACTTTTTAATTGCCATTATGAATGCTATTTCAATCAGTATTAACAAATCAATACTTTGTTTATTATGCCCTCCTCTCCTCATCCTCGACCATCTATACACCTTGCAAATCAATATATTAAAATATTTCATACTGACATATCTACAAGACGTATTTACACAAATTACAAAAACATTTACACAAACATCCTGTCAACAAACATTTTTTTAACACGTGTCTAAGTTTCCTCAATTTTACAATACGGTATACGTTAGAGGTAGTCCATACATATAAAGTGATAGGGTGGTCCAAAGTCCTTTTGTCACCCTTCGAGTCACCACTTAAAGAAAATGTATGCACAGTCCTTCGTTTAAAACGGGACTCTGTCTCATGGTGTTGACGCATTTCAGCCTTCAATAAATTCCAGGCCTCATCAGGACAGAAGTAGCAGGAATAAATCTCTAAAAAAAAAACTAAAAAACAAACAATATATATATACAGCACTATCTAAATATTTACACATCTTCACAGGATTCAAGTACCCCAGCCACACTGGGGAGTGTCCTCGAAAGTACCGATTTGTTAAAGCTGATTAAAATAGCAATAATGGCAACTGAAGAGAGCATCGTCGATAATCTATCCCTACATGAAATGAACTATATATGATCGTCTATGACCCATGTTTCGTTAGGGTTATTCGGGAAGCCTCTTTACAGTTAATGAGTTGGTTATGGTGGCAAGTCAATAAGGAGTCTGTAGGCCTGAGTTGTTCATTATGAAAAGTCAAGACAAAGATGGGAGGCCTGACTTGTTTAATCTGAAGATTCAGGCCTGTTATGGTGGATTTTCCATTACACTGCTTTAAGAAAGAAACTGTGGTGCAGGGAATCTCAGACTACCTGATAGGCAGGGGAGTTGGTGTTGCTTACACTCTGTGGCAAACCCTCAGGATAGAAGATTTGCACTTCGATAATCCTTGTTATGTCGTTTTAGGAAGGCTTGTATGTTGTCATGCCAACTGTAACTTTGCAGATATTTGTAATTTTATGACTGAATACCAATAGCTGCCATGTGGGAAAGCTTAAACGGAATACAGTAAGACTGAGTAAATTATGGTGACAAATAATGAAGTCTATATGGTTTGTTTCAATGGAAAAAATAACAGAGGCCATTGGTCTAATTTTTTAATATGAAAAGTTAAAACAGAGATAGTACACTTGACAAATACATGTTAAAGCCAATAGGCCCTTAAGGGAGAATTAGTATCACAGCATGTTAAAGCCTGAAGACACGCATTATGTTGAAAAGAATATCACATACTTTCTTAGTAAGCAAGGATTTTGGTGTTGGTTACTTCCCGTGACAAATCCTGGGGTAAAATATGTACTCTGTGATCATCTTTGTTAGACTCTCTTAGAAGAGCCTGGTAGGCATAATTGTCTGCCAAGCACCCTAAATAAAAAATAATAAGAATATTCTACATACAAATAAATACTGAGGGTCTTTAGGTCACTCATCTTCAGTCTATATGAGTGTCATACACTTTCTGCCTCTCCCCATGATAGCATAGCATATGCATGGGGCAATAGGTTAGCCTATTTAAGGTACTGGCTCGATTGCCCTTTAAGCAATGGCATTGGCATCACTTGTGCACATATGCTTGAAAATGACCGTTTCACTGTCGGGGCTAGAGGCCAGTCCTTTAGTTTCCATTTTTTTCCTTTTTGGGTCCTCTTTTAATTCTTACATTGTTTCCTTTTTAGGTCTCAACTAGACATCAAATGTGCTGTCGATTACAGACATTTTGTTTACACACAAAGGGCTTACAGCTGGCTCATGGCTTTATCACTGGTCTGCTTCAGCGTCGCTCTCATTTCCTTTGTTACAGTTTGTGAAGGCATGCCTGCATCATGTCCTCTCCTTGTGTTTGGCCCTCCCGTGGAGCATGGACTGGTACTTGTGTCCATCACTTCTCCCGTTTTTGTAGCTACTTTTTTCTTTGTGTTCAAACACTCCATGTGAGTGCTTGTGTTTTCACTCTGTCCTCCATATACCAATGCCACCAGTGCAGACCCAATTTTACAGACTTTGCCTCATGCCCTGTCCCCTTTGCAGATTGAGGACCATTTCCTCGGCTGTCCTAGCATACCAGTTTAACAGGCTTCACCCTCCTTCCCAAGCATCCCATGCCTACAAAACCTGGACAGACCATTACCCCAACTTTCCCCTGAAGTCTGGGTATGCTCCAATCACGCGCCTGCTCTGTTCCACGTTTTCACTGTAGCATGTTAGTGCATTAAGCATGGAGCGGTCATCCACTTCAAACACCACTTCTTCGTCAAACCCCACAGTCATTGCTCTCCACCATGCCAATCCGCTGAACACCGGGAAATGTAGTCAGGCAGAACCCAGAAGCTGAGCATCTGCAAACCCTGCACGCTATCCAGCTGAAACTACAGCTCCCAGAAGCTCACCAGGACCAGATTTCAGACTGCAGCAGAGCATCTATGGGTGAGACGTACAAGCAGGAGCAGGTCGCTCAATGGAAAATAATTGCCTCAGACCTTCTGTTAGTGTGTCCTCATCACAGATGCTCCCCTCCCGCAGACTGGTCTCTTTTCCACTGGGGGCAGATCCTGATATTGTGAAGTAAGAGAAGCATTTTCACTGATTCTCCCGATGTGCTCTCCGTAGGCAATTCCTTTCACTTCGCTATTATTAAAGCTGTACATTGTCATCTCCGCAGCAGTTTTCCTTTCTATAGGAGGCGGATACTTTTGGTGGTCACGGAGTCCCCTTTGTCATGTCCCATCTGATTCCATTAGTACTGTGTTGCAACAAGGGCAGTGGCAGGCCACCAATGCAGAGAGCAACAAAATGTGCACCTAGCCCCTGCTTTATCAGTAAAAACAGCTATAATTGAAGTGTAATGTGTACCTCGGACTTCTGGGCTTCGGTGTAACTGGGCACATTTTTGCAGTTTTATATAGCGCAAACTCAACCTGAAGGTACCTGAGCACTTTACATGAGCACCAGTTACACTGCTCAAGGAAACAATTTTTAAGGCTCGGTTGTAGTCGCAGCTAGACAGCGCATGCGCTGGCTCTTTGAGACATTTTGTTTACACACAGTGGGCTTACTGCCCGCTCATAGTTTTATCATTGGTTTGCTTCAGCGTTGCTCTCATTTCCTTCATTTCAGTTTGTGAAGATATGCCTATGACACTGCTATACAACATTGCTAAAAGACACTGACAAAGCCAATAGCCCTCACATTGCCGAGGCCTACTGGCTTTACCAATGCTTGTTCATTTGGCACTTGCTGCAGCTCCCCAGACAGTCCTACAGGGCTGCTAGCTTGATGATCATTTTATCTGCAGTGTCCTGCATCCTGTGCAGCCACAATTTCTAAACTAGGTAACCATCTCAAAATGGTTCATAGGATATCGGTTTTACTGTTCCGAGACAGCCATCATGTTTAAAAGCATATGGTGGCCACCTTGTATCAGCTTAGCAGTGATATATTAAACACTTTATCAGTCAAAGATAGCCCCCCACTGCAATGTTCATTGTAAGGCCATCTTGGAAAGGAAATGTGCACAGTGAATCGTTGTTTTGCCTAAAGATGACCAGCACATTGCTTTTAAATGCGACAGCCATGTTAGAACTTAACACTACTGTTACACTACGGCCTAGATTTACCTAGCTTTTGCATCGCCCTTACGCCGCACAAAGGGACGCAGGGTATTGCAAAGGCTTATTTGGAATTTACAAAGTTACGCAAGGCCAGATTTGCCTGGCTTTGTAAAGAAATGTAACTCAACACAGCTGTTTGGGCTGCGTTACATTCCATTTCAACTTGGAAGACGTTCCATGAGTGGACCCGGAGTGTTCCCATGTATACAACAGTGGATTTTGGCGCTTTCACAGATTTACTAAAGCTCGTAAACCTGGGAGTGCATCAAAATGTTACACCTTCCTCAGTGAGGTGTAACAAGGAGAAATATCTTTATTCCGCCTCATTATTTCCTCTTACCACGTGTGCTGCACTCTGCAACACAGGCACCCTTGCACTATGGTGCAAGGGTGCCTGTGTTGGCACTAGCAAGCACATGGTGCACCAACACAAGGAGAGCACAGAAATTGTCCATATCTGTGTAACAATGGAATGGAGCATTTCTGCTCTCCCTTTCACGCAACGCATCAACTTTACTTGCTGCCCTGCGCGAAAAATGTGTTACTATGCCGCCTGTACATAAAAACACAACATAGCAGCCACTTGCAGCTATGTTCAATTTAAATTTTGTATTGCAAGCATATATTCACCCAGTATTAGTGGTAGCATGTTTTCTTGTTTCTATTTTTATTCCTTTCATTTATCTTCCATATGCTTGTCGAGTTTGTGTGTCTTTTTTTGTAGATGTGTAAAGAGTGAATACAAGTATGCATCAGTGGATGGATGAACGACATGAGTGCAAAGATTAATGCAAATGCATGCATGTTTCCTTAGTTTAGTGCCGGAAGACATATAGCATCGCCTATGCTTGGAATTTATGGCATGCATTTCTCCTAGCAACTTTATCCTAGACCTTGAAAAGCCCACACAATGCTGATGGACAAGTTTTCTTTTTTTTTTTTATTGAAATTTTTCAGCATTAAGACAAACACAACAAACATGCCAGCAGTTTCCACTTGCATCATACACAAGTTACAGTAGTAGTATGGTATAAGAATGTCAGTACATTTAAAACCATCCATTTAACACCAGCTGAGCCTTCAAATACACATTTCACAGTACATCTGGTGTAAACAGAAGGTAAGTTGTTAGTGGGCTCCATATGTCAATGGGACTCGACGGTAGTGGCAATTCCACTGCAAAAGATTCCAATTTTTCTTTATAATAAGACATGCCTAGTAACTATTTTTTACTGGTAGGCAGAGCTTTCTTACCCCAAAGTATAGCTACTCTACGTTTTGCTAGCAGCAGTGCCACTTCTAGAAGTTCCTGGTTCACTGGACTTAGGTGTTTGATTAAGCCAAGTAGACATGTGTGCAGGGCGCAGCCCACATGTTCCGAAACCATGGCGGATAGTGCCACTGTTACCCATGTCCAGAACTGCCGAACAGCGGTGCCTAGCCAGGCAAGATGAACTAAGTCTGCATCCAGTTCTCCACATAGGGTACATTTTGTGTCACTACCTAGCCCATATCTGAACAGTCTGGCTGGGGTGTAGTACATCTGCTGGAGGTATTTAAAGTGGATTATGCGCAGATTGCAGTTTGGTGTAAGTAGTCCCGCCAGTGTACAGCTGAACCCCCAGTCCTCTAATGTTAAAAGTATGTCAAAGGCCGCGTTCCATTTTTCCAAGGCCGGATTTGAGACTGACAGCTAATCTCCTTGGGTTGCATTATATAATCTTGTAATGAGCTTTCTACGCGTGGGGCTTGTGAGCAATAGTTGGAGCGCATCAAGTGTGGGGGGTGCTTCTGGGAATGAAGGGTATAGTTTCCTCATGGCTGTTCGGAGACGATAGTATGTGAATGTCAGCAGTGGTGACTGGGGTGGTGGATTTTGGATCTGCTCCAGAGTGACAAATTGTACCTCTGGTTAGACATCCTCCATGGTCTTTAGTCCAGCCTTGTCAAACATAGTAAGCGCTCCAGTTTCGTAACTGATATATCCAGGTGGAATCTCAGTGGGAGTGCAGAAGCGCCTTAGCATGGGCCCCCAGTGTCTGCCATGCGTGTGTGGTGCAGTTGATGGTATGAATTTCTTCCCTGGGTGTATCCATTCCCCTATGTGTCAAGATTGCATTGAGAGGAATGGGGCGGGCTTCATCAGTCTCAAACGCCAGGTGCAGCGTGTATGCATGTGGATTGTACCAATAGTGCCTGAGCGTAAAGGTCTGGCGCCCCAGCTGATGGACAAGTTACTTGTCAGATGTGCGGTAAAAAAGTCAACAGGCCTGGAAATATTTAAAATTGGTTTAATAACGTTGAATTATAAGTGAATACTTGTATGTCTTTTCATGCCATAGTAGTAAACTCACACATGTTGTTACCCATGGTACAAAGATTCAGGTAAATCCCACAGCTACAATAGTGCTTCAAATTGGTGTAATATCCTTAGCGATATTCTTAAGCAAAAATATAGAATTGAACTTGGTCAGTAACAAATATAAAACGTTAGAATGTGCAAGTTCCACACATATTTTATCTGAAACAATTTTCTCATGCATTACCTAAAAGGTAGGCTTAAGTTTAATTATTTACAAAGCAATATAAAAGGTTCATTCTTTACCTACGAGACAGTTATTTTTATCAGGCAGTCATTATATTCTGCTTTTCATCAACATTTTTAGATTTACCATCTATTAAACGTTTTTTAAGTATCTGATTCAAAACCATATCCAGTATCACTTCATTTGGATGCCAGTACCTGTACCTGCCTTACAGAAATCCTTCTACTTAATGCTATATCCACACACAATATACAAAGGCAAATCTCTTAGCACGTTTCATTATTTTAGCCAAAACAAATTTAAACAGCTTTTCGTGACTCAATCGTTTTGTGTGTGTTTAGTATACTTTCAAATTTTATGGTTTTATATCCACATAGCATGTGTTTCTTAACTCTAATTTAAGTAAACATTTTAGTTTGAGCTCAAATTTTCATTTAAAAAATATTAAGAATATTTTAGCCAGGCTTTATAGATTTGATAAATAAGCCGTTAACCATTCTTTTCTTTATGTTTATTCGTAATATCCAATGCTGCACTTTAGTCAGTTCAAGGCTATAAACAATTTTTTCACATTTGATACCATATTTTCTCATATCAAAGAGTTTCCATTTTTAAACGTACCGCTTTTTCATTTTCAATATTTCCTTTCTTTCATTTTGTCCAGGAATATAGTGTAAGGTAATAAATGTACATGCACTTTAAAAATAAAAAAAGTCTAGTTGATAGTTAATTTTTGCTTGCACAAACCCAGATACAGCACACATGCAAGCAGTAAGGGACTGAACTTAGAGACCAATTAGGCAAAGAATTATTCTGCATGTGTCAGTCGTTAAGGATCTCCAGAAGAAACAAACAGTTCTCTCCTTTAGACAGGTGTTAACAGGTGGCATTAGTGTTTTGGATCCAGTACACTAAAACTTTCTATAAAACATTTATCTTTGTTTAGGGGGATGGAGGGAGCGGACAGTGTAATAAAATTAGTACATCAAAACTGATTCATTTAAATTAAACAGTCAGCAATAGCAACTGCATAGTTATGGTTAAGACCCGCCTCCCTTGAAAAGGTTCGAGTTGCTAATCTCGAATAGCATTTGATGACTGCATGACATTTAGCAATTATTGTAAGTGACTGTGTTTCGACATGTCAAGTTTCACGCTGATCCAAAGGAGAAAGGTTAAAGGTTGAAAAAAAAAGTTGTTTCCCATTCAAGCTCCTAGAAGAATTTCTACTCTCTGATACAGTAAAAACTAAAATAAATTACAACAAACTTGGTGTGAACCAAGAATACAGTTGTTTGTGATTTGAAATGCATTTAGCAGTTAGAGAGGTTTACGCTACAATAGCGAGGGAACTTCGAATAGTTAAATAACTGTATACCTTGACTTAATTTAATATCGCAGGCCACCTGCTGATCTGGGGACCGAAATTTAAATAAACAAAAACATCCCATTAGACAAAGGAACATTTCCCCATCGTCAAACAAGCTTTGCGCAACAGGAAAATTCCTGGTGCACCTGCTATTACACAATACGGTTTTGGCAACATGGAAGCTTGTTCCTGGACCTGGCCACAGACCCAAAGACCAACCCTCACTGCAGAAGACCTTGGAAAGTAAATACACTGAAGAATTTACTTTTCACAAAAAAAAAAATTAAACGCTAATAGTAAGCTACATTTTCATTTATTTGGAAGACTTCAACATGTTTTAAAAAATACTGAAATTCCCTGTAACAACTACAGTTAAGGTGGCATTATGGTTAAGAATCAAAATTAACTAAACTTGCCAGTAATTGTTTAACAGTAACTTACCCCAATTTACTGCTCATTGCCTTATATATATATAAAACTACAGATGACATTTATCAAATCACACATACACATTTCCATATGTTATTGTGTCCCCATGTCGATTAAATTGCCTTAATCTCAATCGCCATCTTAATCAGGGTCAGCCTCCACTTTTCACTAACAATTTACTTTCTATAGACCTTGATAATGATTTCAATAACAGCGTTTCTCTGCACAATGTAACCCAATTCAGCATTTGCTACACCAGGGTACAGCTGATTTAGAGAAATTCAGAAACATTTTTTAATAATAAATCTTTCATGCGTAACGACAAAAATAAATTGTCTGATGTTTGGTGATAGAACACCAATCAAACTAACTGAAAATAAATATGGAATATGAAAAATACATAACAGCTCATTTGTAATTTGGTCCCAATTTTGATGCTCATTCTACCAGGAGCGCCACATCTTTCAAAGCTTCAACGTGTGGAGCTATATAGGAGGCTATTTTGAAAACGGCAGACTGTTCTTCCGATTTTATCTGCCAGAAGTTTTATTCTAAACTAATATCAAAGGCGGCTACATTGGTGGTAAGTAAGCTTTGAATAAACATAGTCTGAGCCTCTGGTCCTGACAGAATAAAAAAATGCCTAACTATTGTGAAGGAAAGATTACATTCTGTTAAGGACACAAAGGCGAAGATTATCCCACCCATAAAATGGGCATGTATGTCCCTCACCGATTACTGACCGGTGCAATTATGGTATTAACTCCGATCTATTACCGGTATCACTTATGAATGTAAAAAATTCAGTTTCTATTTCCTTGTGCTTTTGCTCATCTTTGACTACCCAAAGTAATTATACTTATTAAATGAAATATACATATATAACGGAATTGCATTTATGGTACTGCAAGCGTAAATAAGGGTGTTTAACTTTGGTCCTCTCTTTCATAGTTGGGGGGGGGGTAACAATGATCTATGGTGAAAAAGAAAAAAGAAGAGATACTAAGAGGAGCTTGCATGGGTTATAGACATTACTACTGGGGTCTTGTGTCATGTGGTCCATAGTTTTTTGCACACATTCCCAATGGGAAATGTAGTTTATACTGTTATTGCTGCTGTGAGTTTTAAGTAAAGGTAGCTCAGTATACTCTTTGCCTCCATGTCCTTAGCAGACTTGCTTCACGATAGCTAGGAAATGTTTAATTTAGTAGCATGTTAGGCAGTTGTCTGTTACGTTACATCAGAGCTCTTTAAAATGTGGGGAGGTGATCCTTTGGAGGGCCTGAATTGATCTCAAAGAGGGCACCATGCTCTAGTCAAGAGGAACCTTTATTACATCTCTGAGGAACAGAAACAAACACTATGAATTGAGTGAAAGAAAACAGAGTGGCAGTGAGCCACCCCGTAACGAGCCTTCAATAATATCCTTTGTCAATCGTGTCGTGGCTGGGAGCAGGAGTCGAAGGGCCAAAATAACCCTTAACCCCACCTCTCCCAAATTTTGTATAAAATATACTGTGGATTGTTTTAGGGAGCCCTCGCTGCTAATGGAATGCTGGTAATCATGTACCTGACTAAAAAAAAAAAAAAAAACATCACTGAAATGGCCGTTTTGTTAAATATGTTCAGAAATGTTAGTTTTGGAGAAAAATGGGGAGAAAATATATTCTGGAGTGGTTGCTCCTAGCGTATGTTTGTTTAGGAAAGGAAACACATTATGTTTATAGTAAGGCCCTCACTCACCAACCTAGTTGGTGACATGCTTTATCATCGGGCACCTTGGGTGTGCTACGACGCCTGGATACAGCGGAGCTGGTATTGTGCCGTGAGAGTGTAGTGAGAGGAAGTGGGTGAATGTTAAAAAAGCTGTCCTAAGGGTCCCTGGGATAAAAAATTACTATTTTAATGGGTGGGCCCTTGGCAGTTAATAAAAACGAGAGTCGGATATTTAGGGAGATCTTATGGTAACTCCAATATCCTAGTCGGTCAACATGTTTCAGCCATGCTCTCTTAGTAGTATGGCTTTCTTCAGGACCTATGTGTGGTGCAAAGTGAGTGGTCTAAAAACGTGTTATTAGAAGACCATATATGTGACACGCGCTAAGGTGTGATATGTGGTAGAGGAAAATGTCCTCTAGTGGCGCTTTCCTGTGGGGAAGGAAAAGACAAACAAACATACAGAGATACATGTAACATACTGGTATAGTTGTTTCAGGAGCGGAGTGTCCGTGCTCTTATGCGGTCAAAGGCACAGTGAGGACGGGGTGTGGCGCAATTAGTTATAATTGACGCCTGGTAATTTATGCGGTACCGGGTGGTAATCAAGATGCACATAACATGGTGCATCGTGTAACTTAAAAACGAAAAGCGAAAAGAGCAAAATATCTTACTCAGACAATATCCGGAAAGTGCCCCATGAGTTCCATGTGGGGGCCCGACCTGTAGTCACACTATGTGACAAAAATTAAAATTCATCATCGGTGCCTTGGGTGGGGCCCGATGATGAAGCATGTCACCAACTAGGTTGGTGAGTGAGGGCCTTACTATAAACAATGTATTTCCTTTCCTAAACAAACATACGCTAGGAGCACCCACTCCAGAGTTAGTTCTCTTTGATAAAACATATATACCAGGGGAAGTGAACTGGCTCCAGTATCTTTCCTCCCTCTCCTTTTGATTTTTACGAGAAAATATATTCGTCATTCCTTGGTGGAGGATGGATGGATATATATTTATTTTTTTCACAATGGAGGACATTGCATTAAAATGTTTAAAGCTCATTGCATAATATTTATCCACAAGAAAAAAAAGCGTTATTGGTTAATTATGGTCAATGTGAAAAAAGCAGTAAAAGCCCTCCAATTAATCAGTTATGGCATGCGGCAAACCGTGCTTACCAGCCCAACATATTTTTCTCTTTGTAAACTGCTTTCCAATTTTAGGTCTTCCCTAGGCAGCACTTGCACTGGCTCTTCGAGGCATGCTGTATTCAGCATATGGGCATTCAACACGCCCAGCATGTGGTTGGTTAGTTGGCCTGCCTTTCAAAATTCCTATACTAAGGTTGGGTAATATGTCCATATGTCCCGCCTTTGTGTGCTTGGTTCCCTCCCAGTGGACATCACCAATTGTTTTTTTTGGTGGGGCCATCTGTTGCTTCTTTGCTCGCACCCCCTCCCTCCCTTCATTGCTGCTGTCCTTCCGGCGCTGCTGCTGACTTGCACGACACTGCATTAACTTTTGTAGCAATCGCGAAACGCCACGCTTTAGTTTTAAATACCTAAAGCGCGGCGTGCCGCCATTGCTACAAAAGTGATTACATAAAAAGGGGGGCGGACGTCACATTTCTTTTCCATTTATTTACTTTTATAGCAATGGCAGCAAGCTGCGCTTTACCTTTAAACATCTAAAGCGTGGCTTGCTGAGACCGCTACAATAGTAAATAAACAGAAAAAAAAGCGGGCGCACAACTTTTTTTTTCTATTTATTGACTTTTGTAGCAAAGGCAGGAACGCCGCACTTTAGCTTTTAACATCTAAAGCGAAAGCGCTGTGCACCAGCATTGCTACAAAAGTCAGTAAATAAAAAAACAAAGGCAGGCAGACACCGCATTTCTTTTCCCTTCGCAAAGCTAATAGCTCTGCATTTAACTAATGCAAGACCTATTGCATTGCAAATGCTTGTTTTGTGTGTGTATACTATTGACGAAGCACTGTACTGAGCATGGTGGGGCATGGGTTATGATGTTCATTGTGCGTTGGACGCAATAACTGGGTAAAGGCAAGGCTTTTTCAGTTTTGTGTTCACTGAACCATAACCAACCTTGCACTGTTTTATTTCAGAGAATTTCATGTTTTTTATGGCGTAACATACACCTGCCATGTTCTGATTCTGCTTTACTAAAAGACTTTTGTCAGGCATGTTGCCCAAGCACATTTGGCCATGCGCAGTGGAGAATGACTGCATGGCCTACCTGTCCTTGCTCTCTGTTTAATTTGCTGTCAGCCAAATTCCTTTCAGATTAATGAAGCAGCAACAAAATTATTAGTGAACTAAACTTTTAATGTCTCCATGTATCTTCAAGCCTCAACCCCATCACGGATGGATCTGTTCAAAAAGAGAAGGCAAAGCCTGCAATAGGCCTCCAACATTTTGTGCAGATTCATCAAATGGTGCCAAATATATTAGCAAGTCAAAACTTTTGGACCACCCCTCTTTGAAGGACCTTCCTGACAATGAGAAGCAAAAGTAAAACATGGTCTCTGAACTATCAAACTGTGCTAAAATTATTAGCAAATGAAAAATGTTTCACTTCCCCTACCCTTTAATTTTTCTCTTCCCAAGCTAGAGATTCATGAAACATCTGACACCTACATTAGGGGGAACTTGCAAACAGCAGGTCACATTTATTGTCATTTCATTAAACAGTGCTAAAGTTAAAAGCAAATTCAAATTGTATTGCTCCCAGCTTTAATTGTAAACCCTCCCCTATTTGAAGGATTGGGACAAAACTTGACAAACCTAAAGAAAATTAATATTTCCAAAATGTTGTCAACTTTTGTGTCAACTCACCACACAGTGCCAGACCTATTAGCAGATGAACACTTTTCCCACCTCTAATAACTGGAACTCTTTACAGATACGTACAAATTTGGAAATACCAAGAGTAATCACAACATACTAAGTGCCTATTTTCATGCATATTAGTCAAACGGTGCAAATGTTATAAGCAGATCCAAAAACAGCTTTTCAAATGACTAAAATACACAAAAATCTAAACCCTCTGAAGCCCTCCCGGCACCTTTACCAAACAAAGAAAAGCGCAATTTCTGATTAAAGTTCTATTTTCATGCCAGATGTGGTATAAATCCATCCAGAGATTTTGGCTGCAGGCGAAAGTAAATTTCCTGTGGGAGCTAAAATCAGACCAAACATCTTTTTGACCCCTTTCCTCCATTAACTTTTTTGCTTTTTTTTACTCTGTGCAAAATCTGCCAAGCCAGACCGTAGCAGACTACACTAGGGGCCTTAGTACAAGTCTGGCGGTCCGAGAACAGCCAGACTCGTTGTGGTGCAGCGGTGGCGGATCCAGCCACCGCTGCACTGGCGGTCCGACCGCCCAATTACAACCTAGGCAGTCGGACCGCCTGCTCTGCCCGGAAACCGTTGTTCCCAGGTGTTGGAGCGGCGGTCAAAGGTCGCAATATGCTTGACATGCCTGCCACGGTCCCGCCAAGCATATTACGAGTTTCCTCTCTGCCAGGGTTTTCATGGTGGGAGAGGAAACCCTGTGCCTCCACCGCATGTGGATGCACATAAGGGGCACAACATGTGCCCCCCGTGTGCATGCACATAGGTTCCTGCACGGCATGCACTTTCAAGTTGTTTTGCACTGTAATTGTTTATTTATAAGGATTGACAACACAGGGTGACACAAGAATATGATCACTAGCTTTGCGAGCAGCTTGACCCCGTCAAGACTTTTTACAAGTGTCCCCTGCCACCAGCATCTATTACAATGCAACTCCACGTTTAACAGTTTTATGGCGCTTCCAAATGGATCCATTTTTAACAGAGATGTTAGATTTAATTTATAATTACTAAAAGAGCTTTCTGTTTCATAACATTGATCTATTACAGTACCGAGCCACTGAGCGGGCCATAACTCCGAGCTAAATCATTGGGGCATTCACTATCAAAATGGGCCGATGCAATTAAGGACAGTGGCACTTGGTTAATGATAATGGTGTTGGGGCAATGATGAGAAGAGGATGCACAAGGACAAACACTATGTTTAACTCTGCTGCAGAGGATATCATGTCCGTGCTGAAGATCTCCTCCCCATGCTAGCCTTTGTGGTCTGCCAAATCCATCTCTTCTATTGGCTCCTGTCATATCTCAGCTTAAGTCTATACACATCTCGCAATCTCTCTCTCTATACCGTATTTCTCTCTCTTCACTCAACCAGACAATTATCTCTCCAACGTTAACACCTACTTCTAAATACTGTCTCTCTACCTTTCTCGTACTCTTTCACTCTCTATCTCATTCTCTTCATTATCTCTCTTCACTCTACTTCTCACTCATCTACGCAAATAAACTATCTATATATACCATCTCTCTCGCTTTCTGTCACTTTCGCTCTCTCTCACATAAGTAAAAAACATTTCCATTACAACGCCAATAGCTCTAACTCTAAAAAAAAAATGCGAGACCTATTGCATACCAAATGCCAGTTCTATATCTTGTTTCCACTTATTTTCAAACGTCAGTTTATTCTCAGTGTACTTGCTCTACATATTCTCACTTTCAAGGTTACCTTATTTGTAATATCTTTCCTAAGTGCCATGTTGCTATTTTCCCATGTCGCCCTTTCTTGTTTTTCGTCAAATACCCAGGCTTCCAAATTTCCATATTTTCTCGTACGTTTCCAATTTCCTTCAGCCATTTCCTCCATATGTCTCGCATTTTTTTTAGTTAGCACGCCTAAGTGTTGCTATATGTTACCAATCATCCATATTTCCTCTTTGCTATTCCATAATTCTTGGCTACGGTTGACTTCTTTTTATAGATCTGTTTGAGTCATAGTTTGACTGTCAGACGCGCCACATTTCCGCCCTCCTGGGTTTCTGGCCATGTCTCGCACCCATTTTATTTTCTGACATTGTAAGATCCCATCAAACCGAGATTATCCTCTTCTACCCCAGCCTCCTTACCGTGAGGCGGGCGATGACAGATTGCTCTCTGAAGTTCCCCACGTTCCCTGGCTCACACGACACGACTAGCACTGCTGCCGCTCAGAGAGATGGCGAAGAACAACGGTTTCAAACCCGGCAGTGGTGAAGCGCGACCCGCCTACTTCTGGATGATGGGTATTGTAGTTTCCTCTGCTGGTACAGGTTCTGTCCGTCAGACACCAAGGAAGGGCTTTTAGAACTACGACTTCCAAAAGGCTATGCGCAAAAGGCTGACGGCCGCGCAAGGCACCACGGGACGTGTTAAGGCCTGACGGCACACTGAGCTATCAAAAGGATGGGAGCGTTGGCGCGCTCCCGCACCCCCTGCTACGTAGTTGTAAATAAACACCGGTCATAGAAAGAGGACGATCAACGACCTGCGCGCCTTAAACCACCCACAAACTTTTAAGCAACAACACAATGGAAGAATTGATTAGAATTTTGAGAGGCTTCTTCTGTTTACCTGCCAGTACAAAATGCGAAGCACTGGCAAAGCCAATAGGTTTTACGCTGCCGCTCATACTAACTGCCACCGTTTGGCTCTGTCAATGCTTGTTTTGTTTTATTGTTGGGGAACTGACTAGACCCTCGTCTAATAATGCATAGGTACGGTTGTAATCCCTGGCAATAAAGGGAACTAGTCTGTGTGGCTGTGCTCGTTGTGAAAGACACACAAGCCCATACCTGCCAACTCACACATTGCTTCTGTGTGACACGATATCGGCTGTCATCACTCGGTCTCCCGGTGAGGAGCCGATAGCACACGGTGGCAGGAAAACGAGCTGAAAACCACTGTAAATAGTGCTTTTTCAGCTTGTTTTCCGAGGATTTTGTAGTGTCCTGCTGGACACATTCTAGTGTCTCAACAGGCACTCGATTCACTAGCCACTTCCTCGAGGCCTAGCCACACTCACCCCGCACCCAGGCGTCAATGACAGGGGCCTGCTAATAAAAGAGCCTGAGTGCACGTGCTCGCGGCCAGTTTACCAGGCATACTCCCTGTGTCTGTGCCCATCATTTTAGTAGCATGTGGGCCTAGGGCCCGCAACACTACAATGGCGACAAGTGGATCTGACCCCACTTGCCATGCTGCCCATGGTAAATCGCTGTAAAGATAAAAGATGGCTGTATCGGCGTGGCGGCTGTGTCCCACCCAAGCACTAGTCCACGGTGTGCTTGCTGTAAAGGAGTAGATGTCGGCCCGGGTTTGAGAGACACATCGGACACTGAGCTGTCTCATACACCACTTCCACAGCGCCAACAGTGCCCTGAGGAGAAACGCTCCAACTTATACACAGCCAGCCAGACTGCACCTGCCTGCAGGTGAGATGCTTAAGGCCCGAGGCAGCCTCCTGCACATGCCCCACGCCTGTTTGCACAGCGCCTGCTGAGAAAGGAACAGCCCGCAGCTCTAGTGAGGCTGCAGTGGCCCATAGGGGAGTGGCGGCAGGACCGAGTGACTTGTGTGCGGCAGACCGACAGGGGTTGCTGTGTGTAAACACATACCCCTACACAACTTACCAGGAGCAGCCAGGCTAGCTGAGAGCCATGAACGGCTACACCGCACCCCGCCCGGGAGGCAAAATAAGCAGATTGCGAGACAAGCCCCGCCATCACCTGCATCAAGAGCTCCGTCTGAAGCTCCTGCCCCGACATTGCCAACCCAGCGAAGCCTGACACTGCCCTGCACCCACCTGCTGAGGCACTGGTAAGAGGCCTGCCTGAAGCACCCTCCTGACGAGGCGGACTGCATCCAGCGCTTCGGTAACTCCTGCAGGTCGGAGCTCGAGCAATGCTTTGCTGCTGCCTGCCGTCTCGTTGGCCCAGTGAGGAGGTGCGGTCCATGGACACACCCGCCGTCAGAGAACACTGTACCTGTGTCCACGAGGCCCGCAGCAATGAGAGTAGCCTACCTCCTAGCGCCACGGAGTGCACTGAGGCCGTAACCTGAGGAGGGAGCAACAAATGTCTGCAGGCTGCCACCCATGCTCAATACACTGTCCCCTACGCATGGGGCACTGAGACCAATACGTGCCCCTGGCAGTCACCTCCATGCCACTGCCAGGAAATGCAGAGATCTCCCACAGAGGTCATAGAAACAAGAGTGGCCGCTCCTGCACTGAGCAAAACCCTGCACCTGCATCTCCAACCTACGCGGGGCCTGCAGCATCAGCAAAGCTGCAGTGGCCTCCTGAAGCAATTGCAGCACCACCTGGTGGCCACTGTGCAACACTGCACCCAGCGTTTGTGGCCTGCTGGAACAGCCCCCACTAGGCTAGCAATTTCAAGAGAAACGTGCTGCTGCCCCCGCTGGCAAGCAATGGTGCAAAAGCAGCATAATAAACATTAAGTAAGTCTCCTCATGTGTGCAGGGAGTCTGAAGAGCAAGACAGGCTTGCAGAACCAGCCCATCAACATCAAGCTCCAGCAAAGTGCTCCAAGAAGCCCGCAGCGGCATCAGCAAGGCTGCCCCAGCCCCCCCAGAAGTGCACAAACCGACCAGAAGTGGGCGGTGACTGGCTCAACCCCCCCGCCCCCCATACTAGACGACTGGATGGCATCTCAGGCCGCTTGAAGAAAACCTGCAGCACCAGTGGCCCATCCTTGAAGTGGCAGCGCCACCGAGAGTCGAGCCCGACCAGAGGGGAGTCTGCAAAGAGACTGAGCCTGCCCCTATGTTAGAGGTGAGTGGCCAGGGGCGGCGGGCATGCCTGTATGCGAAGCCCCCGCACAGGCCTCTCCAGGGCCACCGTGCAGACGCGGCAGCCCCTCCCTCATATGTCAAACGTGGCCAAGGCCCATTACGGACATGAGGATTAATGCATCACAAAGAAAGCTAGCACTTACCTCACACCGGAACCTAGCGGTCGAAGGCAGCACCGCACCCCAGCCCCATCAGGGCTAAGACTTTAAAGAGGACATGCCACCCTGCAGACTGGCATCAGCAAAGATTCTGCAGAGTTCCCCACGAACAAGCCATAAGCAGGAAACACACTCAGCCTGTTCCCAAAGAAGCGGAGACTTGCACAGACGTTACCTGCCACAAAGCATGGCCCAAGCTTCAGCAATGCTGCTGAGTCCTGTGCGTGAGTGATGGCAGCGGCACTGGGCAGTTTGCTTGCTGCCCCGCACCCCAAGAGATAAGGCAGCGCTAAGGAAGGCACTTCACCGAAGCCCATGTTGGTGCCGCCAGCAATGCGTGAAGGAGCCTGGCACCCGGAGAACAGCCTGGGAATGCCACCAGTGTGTCGGGGTGGGACGAATCCCCAGTGAGGCACGGAGAAGCTGCCAAGTGCCGGAGCAGCAAGAAAGGACACTATATGAAGCTGTGCACACTCAGAAAAGCTATGGAGGTTAACTTCACACACGCAAAGGAGCAAGAGAGATGCAAGCTTACCAGGACAGCTGATCATCACTGAGCCAGACTCTGCACCACCTTAGCCCAGAGAGGCACAGTTCAGAATTCACAAGGAGAGCATCGTGGCAGGCCACCACTGCCAGAGAGAAGACGCAAGCATACAGGGAGCCATCCAAGAGCATCCGTCAAGAGACAATGTCACAGAGAGAGCCTGGTTGCCTGCCAGGCGCCCGCGAAAGAGATGTAGCACAAAGCCAAGCGCCACCAGCGCTCTCCGGAGAAAAGAGGGGAGTAAAGGCCCATTGTGGCCTGAATGCAGGAGGGAGAGCCTCTACATTTCCACTCCACCAACACAGCTCCACAGTGGGCCAAAGACGCCACAAAGTGCCTCACACTGCCTCAAGCCAGAGTCACCAGTGGCCCTGGACAAGCAAGAGGAGAGTCGCAGACTCCAATTGGCAAGTTGCCACCACAGCATGTGCACTGAAGACATGAGACAAGTGGCTGGATGCCACATCACACTGCAAGCAAGATGGAGCGTGGCACGACACCACATCGTGAAGAAGAAATGAGAAGGAGAGAGAAAGGAATGTGACCAGATCAGTCACACTGAAGAACCAGACGACCATAGTTGCACAAGAGCATAAGATCACAGGGGAATAGACCAAAGACCCGTGCTACCACCGGAGATTGCCACGCAAACGCAAGGCAGCCACCAAGGGAGAGTGACATCCCTAGCAACAGCATAGAGAGAGAACCAAACGTAAGCCGCCAGCAAGCGCAAACTGCGTCTCTACCCCACGCTTCCCAGTGCGACCGCCAGTTCCCAAGCATTGGCTGCTCGAGATGGATGGCACCCCTGTTCACAATAGCAGATACCAAGGGTGAAGAACGAGAACTTGGGCCACCACAAGAGTGCACCCACAGACAACAGACAGCCACCAAGTTGGAGCAACGTCCCTGGAGACAGCTCAACAGGAGAACCACATGTAAGCCGCCAGCAAGCGCAAATCGCGTCTCTTCCCTACGCTTCCCAGGGCGACCGTCAATTTCCTAGCATTGGCAGTTTATGGCAGACCGCATCTCGCTCGTGACTGCAGATGCCACGGGTGAAGAGCAGCCCCAGCAAAGGCACCAAGCTGCATAGGTGCGAAGACCCTCCAGTCATCCTCACCCTAGGCGAATCATCATCACCTGTCTTCCAGGTCTAATGGCAATCACAACATCATTGCCATGTGCATCACCCAATCCAGCAATGGAGCAACTCATCATCAGGGTGGAGCCTTACACCCGCAAAGCACCAAGAAACCAAGGCACTCCTATCGAAGTGAGAGACCAAGCGCCCAGAGACTATCTTACAGCCCATCTTCCCCTCCGTCCTGTTTAGCAAGCACACCTACCATTGTGTCACCTTCCCTGGCGGTTGCACAAACAACATCATCGGATCCTGTCAGTGATCCTGCAGTGGCCCCCAGACGGCCCACAAGCTGCCCTGCACAGTCCATGCGGTACCAGGACAGCCCCACAAAAAGGTCCTCAAGGACATTCCTGCACCAAGGGATGGTCTGGAAGCGACTCCACCAACAAGGTACCAGGAGGCACAGTGGGCTCGTCCTAAGCATCATCAACACCATCCCAGTACTGGCAGAGGATAACGTCCTTAGCATCATCAACGCCATCCCAGTCCTGGCAGATTGGTCATCATAGTGCCCAGGTGCCCCCAAGAGAAGACTCTGTAGAGGGAATTCACCGGCCCACCTGATGCAATATATTTGAGTTGTCTGACACCTACAGCATCCTCACAAGAGCACACAAGTCCATCCACCCGTGTGTAAGTGGACATTTAATCGACGGACAGGCTGCCAAAGAGTCCGGACTCCATCGACACATCGTTCATGCCCAGTAGTAGCTGGTTAAACAATGGACATGTGCCAAGATGCCCGAATGCTCCCATCTACACCTGTCCATCGTTGTCCTGAGGACTGCCTCTTGAGGCTGAGAGACTAAATTTTGTCTTATGTGCATAGGTGTTTCCATAGGTTGGACTTGTTTTGGTTTGAATAAAGTTTGGGAGGAATGTAGTGTCCTGCTGTACACGTTCTAGTGTCTCAGCAGGCCCTTGTTTTACCAGCCACTCCCTTGAGGGCAGGCCACACTCACACCCCACACCCATCCAACACAGGCGTCACGAGTGACGTGGGCCTGCTAATAAAAGGGTCCGAGTGCACATGCTCACGACCAGTTTACCAAGCATGCTCCTTCTGTCTGCGTCCATCGTTTTAGTAGCATGTGGGTCTAGGCCCCACAACACTACAGCTTTGAACTGCCGATGTCCATTAAGGGGTGTGAAAACACCCCAGGACATGTCACCAGCATCAGAAAGCTTTTTTTGTTTTTTTGGGGGTACAAGGGGGCTTGGGGGTGGGTTTCAAAAGTGCCTCTTAGGTACTTCTCAGCACGAGGCCCTGCCCCCTCCTCACACGGTGAGATTGTTCTTCAAGTTGGCAGGTATGCAAGCCAACATTTTAAAACTGGACAGTGGTAGATTTTGAAGAAACAAATCAGGGAATGGATTTCCCCCATTAATTTATATTGAAGCAGAGGCAATTTTAGACATAGACAATTAAAATAAAGCCAGTTTTGGCCTCAAAAATCCGGAGTCTTCCGTTACTATTCTAGTACTGGGTCCAAGAACTGCAATCTTGCTTGTTTTTTAGGATTGTAACATTTTATTGATTTTCATAAAAGAAAAGGATAGGGAACAACAGCTGTCGCCTACATCCATCGCCGGCGAGGAATAAACATTTAAAGAGGTGACAAGGAAGAGAAGAAAGATTAGAGAATCGATAACAAAAAATAAACAGAATATGCACAATCTTGCTTCTTTTTTGATAAACCGTAGAGCTCGTAGAATTAGGCATAATGCTCTTAACAAACAGTATCTGGTTTTCTCCTATGGGACTAAAGACTGCAATTCAGGAGACAGTGCTTAATTATAGACAGGAATATACAGCAGTTCTGTCTGACAGTCTAAATAATCTCAGGCGCATACCACCCAGATCTAATTCACACTACGCTTCCACTCTCTCTGCTCTGTTTATATAGTCCTTACAGCAGTCACCAAATATACTTTTGATTGCCCATAATCTTGGATATGGGTTTGATATATATGCAGTAGCCCTCAACTATATCAACAAACACAATTGTTCTACACAGAACTGAAAATGCACTTTCTCTGACAGCACAAACTAGGCAGATCTTTAAATTGTGGTAGGCACACCAGAGCCATCAAGACATCTAGGTCCTGATTTAAGTTTAAGATTAAGTGTGATATTGCTCCACCTGAATATAATTGGCCTGATTTAGTTTAAGTTCTAGTTTAAATTAGTGCCTGATTTAAGTTTAAAATTAAGTGTGCTATTTCTCCACCCGAATACAATTGTCCTGGTCTTTCTGCACAAGTATTTTCAGGGTCCAGAAACATTGGACCTGATACTACTAGCCCAAAAATTGCTTTATGGTTAGGCTGCAATAGCAGCCTGTCCCTGTCCCTGACAACTGCCTGACCTCTTTTGGGGGCACTTGGGAACATGCAAGACTCCCCCTGCCGGAACACATCCTCCCTCTCCCTCTGCCACTCTTCACATCTGCCTCCCTCTACACCCCACCTGGATTTACTTCCACTCTTATTTACTGTCTGCCAAAAGCAGATTCTAAAAGTGAGGGTTAATCTATGCAATGGGGAATTTCAAACAGAGTTTCATCCAAAAAAACAGTGTTAAACCATTTATTCTTCTTTGCAAAATGATTAATTTGTAATAGCCAGATTTATGTGTAGTGATAAGTTTGAAAACATTATTTCCAGCCACACTTCATCCCCTGACACATATTCACTTACTTTGCAATCAGGGCCATAGTTGGCAAAGCGCTACCCAACCATCTGCACTGACTTCAAAACACCAACATACACCCTATAACCACTCTGATAAACCCTAATAAATGTTGCACACAATCATGCACTCAATACTGCATCACAATTATTTCCCTGGATTGTGTTGCATATATGGAAAGCACCTTAGACCACCCAGAAAATTGACAATTGACCATCCAATATGAAAATGGACAAGCCATGCAGTGCACCAATCTGTACATATAAAAAATAAAAGAAAGTCTCCTAAAATAATTTCTAAAATGAACATTGAACAAAATCTCTACTAACCTTACACATACAGACACCAATTTTCAGTAGACACAACTATTTGATGGAATTTCCATATCGGCTCGAACAGGAGCCTAGAGACGGCCCTACCATGCTACAATAATTTCAGTAGGCTCTGCAAAAATGCCCATAACATAATACATCAAAAGATCCTTGTCAGACCCCACACAAGTTTGGATTTTTACATTTACCTTCTTTTTTATGCCTGACTGGGTATCCTACCATTCTGCTAGTTTGTTCGAGGGTAGTACCTCTGCCACCATGGCAGTTGACCGTCAGTTATATTTAGACTTCCCCATATATCTGACTGTTAAAATTGCCTGCCTGGTGTTGACCGCTCTGCTATAAAAGACGCCTACATAATGGTTGCTCCCTTCACAGCAACAAAGTTTACTAAATGGGCCCTATTTTAAAATTGCCAGCTCGGCAAAGTATTTTTGTTCCAAGAAAACATACTCCTAAAGCCGGATTTATTTTTTCTCCTGACCAAATGCCTCATATATGTAGAAGAAATGTTATCCTGCATGTGGGTGCCATTTAACATTTTCTGTGCCCATGTCCGTTATTCATCGCATGACAGACACTTGCTGGGAAAATGATTGATGGGCCCATCGGTCCTGTGGTAGAAAAGCCATCAGATCCAGGATTGCCATTTGTAACACAGTAGTTCCCCCAAATGTGAATAGAGCTTGGAAAACGCAGGATTGGTGCAGCGGGAGGAACACCAGTTTTTGTTATTCTTCCCGTCCTGAAAAAACATAAATATGGCCTTTAGTATTGATTATAATGTTGAAGATAATAATGTTGTAGATAGTGTAGTCACACAAATAAATTCATTACTTTCAGAAGAGTTAGGTACTACGGAAGTGGGCAGATTCACTGAGGCCAACACACAAGGCAAAATGACCCCCTAAATATAGGCTGACTGCAATCCAGACCAGCTAGAGATGTAGGGTAGTTCTCTTGAACTATATAAGTGCATTCCGTGAATATTTTATCTGCACTATGACGGCTGAATAGAAATGCAAGTACTTGCATAGGGTTGGATTCTCCAATATATTGGTATAGCTAAGTTTATAATTTCAAATTCTATTTTGTGATTCACAAAGCATGAAATAGATTTATAAAAAGATTTACTGAGACATAATATTGCATCACCAGCGAAAGAGTTAGTGACCCATGGATGCCATTTAGGGGTCACAGCTGCGACTCCTAGCTTGCCCCTTGCGATCTCTGGCCTCAGAGAGGGCAAAATCAGTGCGAAGAACAAAGGGACTGCTCCATCATTCTCTTTGGCCCATTTTTTATTACACTAACAGTGATTAATTGTATATTATTCGCTATTAGTGTAATGAAAAACGGAGCATCAGGAGCTGGAATGGGACCTTCGATGTCAGCTGAGGTAAGTAAAAATGTTTCTAAAGGTATGTTATTTATATGCTTGCTGGTGGGAGGGTGTTTGTGGGACAAAAGGAGTGTTTAGGTATACACGTGTATGTTTGTATGTAAACATGTGTGTGGGAGTGAAAGTTACAGTCAGGGACAGGTAGTGAGTGAGAATAAATAAGATTGAATGTCAGTAAGGAGTATGAGTGAGTCAGAGTAAAGGGGGGCGTGGCTAGCCAGCCAAGATGGCGGACGCACTCTAGCGAGGCTCCGCATCTCAGCCCTGTTATCCGCCACAATAGCCCAGCTTGCGGTGCCATACTCTTAAATGACTGAGTCCCACACGTGACAGACACCAGTGTGCTGCTGTGGAGCAGGCTGCTGGGAGCCGAGCGACGACTCGGTGCCTGAGACGGTCAGCCTTCTAGCTCGCGCGTCGGGCAGGCCGCGACCCTGTCGGGGATTGCACGGAACAGGCGACTTGGGGGGCAGACTCAGCAACCTTCTGGCGATGATTGCTGCCCCGCACAACACGGGAGACAAGATCCTAGGCTCCGGAGCAGGCAGCTGTAACTGAGACACCTAAGAAGCAGAGGAGGTGTGGGCCTGGAGGTGGGACCTGGTGCTGCAGGACCCGGACACGTAATTTTCGGTGAGGGGAGAGTGGAGGCCATCCCCCATACTAGCACTGGGCACAGTCGATGTTGGGACCGGAGCAGAGGCGAGGGACGCGCCCTACAGCCAGAGACGCCCTGCAGTGAATCCCGTGATGCAGTCACCGGGGCAGCACTGAACCTGTGGCCGTCAACACACAGGAAGGCCTGCAGTACACTCTGCATCCCATGAGGGCCTGAACTGGGGCCGGGAACCATCTTGCGGACCAGGTGAGGCATGGGCAATGTGGGATTATCGGGGTCCAGGGGCCTAATCAGGCCCAGGCCCACAGCCTCGGTAGTGTGCCACAAAGCGGACAGAAAGACTCACGAAGCCTTCTATAACCCATGGGGGTCTGAACTGAGGCTGGGCACTGCTATATTGGCCGGGAGCGACAAAGGCAGCATGACGTCACAGGGACCCGGAGACCTTGTTGGGTCCGGGCTTATGACTCCAGCAGGGCACCAGATAGCCTACAGGAGGACACGTGGGATAACCCCATGCCCCCCCGGAGCTGGGGACCGCCTTCTAAATCAGGTGAGGTGGGGTTGACGCAACACCAATGGGGCCTGATGGTCTCATCAGGCCCAGCCTATAACTTCAGCGACACGCCGGAACCGCAAGGAGAGCTAGTGCTGCTACCCAACTCTGCCTGGCAACACGCGCATAGTCGCTGCCCCTGTCTGCAACTGGTGTGGAGGGGGAACTGTGTGGGGAGACCCCCCTCATCTACAGGGGACCCAGTCCTGTCACCTGTGCAGTGCCAGCGAGAGGTAGGGGCACCCACAATATCCCACCCATTGTATAATTTGCCATCACGCACACAGACTGACTACATGGGCTCAGCACCAGCGCCACACACCTTCCCTACGCAGTCACACCATGGCACATGTGTGAACTTCTGTGATCGCGGTGAAGCGGCCAAATGCCTACACACTGGCAGGGGGCAAGTGGCGGAACATGGTGGCGACCCGGGTGCCTTATCGGGCCTAGACCCGCCACCTGCTGATTTACGTTTAGTGGCTGAATAGCGAGCATGACTTCCAGGTCCACATGACGCTCATACCTTGAGAGTAAACTAGGGGCACCATCGGTCTGCAAACTCCTTGTGGGACTCACGCCCCTCTATACCTATGACAACACCAGCCTCTCACTGCCTATAGAATCACATATTGCAAGGAACATGCAGCACCTCTTCTCCCACTCCACGGCCAGGAACAGGTACGATACATCTAAACTCTATTCAACACTGCGCACCAGCTGAGGACAGGCGCCCCTAGAATACCCTAGAGATGGGAAGGCAACGCGCTGGAATGGGACCCGCGCCATCACAGCCAATCACTAGTGTCAAGCTGCCAGAACAGGATCAGGGAACGCTGGACTCCATCACAACCCTCACACTGGTATCCAAGCTAGACTCCGTGCTTTAGGCGGTGGAGAAGATTGGAGTCTTCTTATTGGCGCAGACACGCACGTCCCTGAAGGGCGCATAGACAAAAATACATCAGACTTTACTTTGCTACATGCGGACCACCGAAAATTGGCAGACAAGGTGCGCGAGATAGAAACAGTAATTAAGGGAGCTTGCCCAATTGCCAAGGCCACGGAAACTGACATACGAAAACTCACAGCACGAGTGCACACCCGGGAGCGCAGAATGGAAGACGCAGAGGGCCACTCTTGCCGCAATAATGTCCGGGTGGTGGGACTGCCTGAGGGTGTAGAAGGTCCAGATGCTGTGGCATATATGGAACAATGGCTGAAATCCCTACTGCCATTTGGTACATTCTCTACCTTTTTCGCAGTTGAAAGAGCTCATCGGGTGCCCTCGGGTCGCTTCCCGCCGGGTACAAGGCCCCGGCCCTTCCTCTTTCGCCTTCTTAATTTTAAAGACGGGACGCTGTACTTCGTGAAGTTCGCAAACTGGAGGAGGTGAGGGTGGACAATGCTTTAGTCCTATTCTTTCCGGATTATGCCCTAGGGGTGCAGAGACAGAGAGGTTCTTTCCTAGAGGTCAAGAGGCATATGCGGGAGCTAGACATCTGCTATTCCCTCCTCTTCCCAGCCTGTCTCTGGGCTGTTTCGAATGGGGTCACCCATTTCTTTGGCACGGCGGAAGAGGCCTGGGACTGGCTAGAATCAACCGGACACCATACATCAATAAACACGCGACAAGAAAGTGCACAGACCAACTTGGACAGTCGCTGAGACCGTAGGGGGAAACGCAAATGCAATAGACGGCCACCCACTCAACTACGTGCCATCCCTAATTTGGAGCAGGTACTACAAGAGAGACGTGAAGCCCTGCAGACAGCTGCAACGATGCAAGAACGCAACAATAGCTGAGAACTGGATGCCTCATTCAAACAGTCCCTCAGTGAAGACAGCTCCTCTGCAGTATGGCCCTCTGGAGAGGAATCCTTGCGCCCTCCGAATGTGACACCGCAAACAGGAGATGATTTGATGTAACTTATGTAACTTTATGATTATTACAACATCACACGAACAGTTAAACTAGAACACACATGCCTCGTGAACATGCTCCCAGGAGGCAAGAGGGGAAACGGCGTTAGGCTAAATGCTCAGGTCACGAGTCGAGGGCTCGGTCAGCCATCTAATAACAGATCATGACATAAACACCGAGGCGCCACGCGCTCATTCCTATCTTAACCTAGGACCTTCACATGTGCCACCTTCGCACCCCCCAACAGACACTGCTCCTGAAGAACCTGACGTGACCAGTCGGTAGTTGCCACTAGTCGCAGTTAGTAGTTTGGGCAGACACACGTTGTCCCTCTGCTTATCCCCTGTTCGGCAGTATAACGTTTTTATTTAGACATGTTATCTCTAATAGTTATGTGACAATTGATTTCACAGGTGCGGCCCCCACCTATAGTTTCCGAGTACATCTACTGGTTTTCCCCCAGTGTGCAGCGTCACTCATGTGCAACAGTGCTCTTACCCACATAACATACATCATCCATAAACATAATCACCTGGAATGTAAGAGGAATGCACACACCAGCGCGCCGATATGAAACTTACTCATACCTCAAGCACCATGCAGCTCACGTAGCACTACTACAGGAGACGCACCTCGCACAGCCTGAGATCCATAGGCTACAACACAGATGGCGAGGGCAAGTATTTGCCACAGGCTACTCCTGATATGCCAAAGGAGTTCTCATTTGGGTAGGCCCGGGGACTCCCTTTATCACTGAGGAGGTAGAAATCGACACGCATGGTCGTTATATGTTTGTAAAAGGCCATTTAGATGGGAAACACCTACTGCTAGGGACTATATATGCCCCAAACACGGATCAGGCAACTTTCTGGCATACATTGTCCGGGGTGCTATCCCACTGGAGTGACGTCCCTTGGTTGATGGGAGGGGATTTTAATGCAGTACTCGACACCATGCTGGATAGATCCTTCCCACCGCTCCCACAGACTGCTGCCACGTCAAACGCAAAGGCCTTAAAAGAGTGGCTATACCACTGGCGCCTAATTGACTTCTGGAGGACACTGAACCCGCAGACGCGGATTTATTCCTTTTACTCCCCCCCCGCATGAACATCATGTCCATATTGACCACTTTGTGGGAACAGTGGCACTGATCTCTGGGTGCGCCCAAGTGGATTTCCTGGGTCCGACGCACTCAGACCATAATTCTAATATACTACACCTTCAGTGGGAATGAGCTGGACAAGTCAGGCGCCTATGGCACCTACAGCCGGCGGCACTGGAGGACCCGCCCTTCTAAGCGTCATTAGGCACAACCATCGACACTTTCTTTGACACAAACACAGACTCGGTCGCTGATAAGGGAACACAATGGGGAGCATTTAAAACAGCAGTGAGAGAGCAATGCTTAAGTCTCAGTTGGGGCATTCGCCGACAACTGGATCGAGAGGAGACGTGCATCGAAAACTTGTTTTCTCCGCTTAGAGTCAGGCGCAGTGTTGAACCCTGCCGACAGCATAAGTTAGGCAAACTGGGGAGAGGAGTTGGCCTAACGGCTAGGGCGGTCGACCTCGAATCTGGGGAACCGGGTTCGAGTCTCGGCAACGACGCTGAACATCCTGTGATTCTGGGCAAATCACTTAATCTCCCCGTGCCTAACAACAATGAATGTGTCCTCATGTAACGCAACTGGTGCTTGTGTAAAGCGCTCTGATACCCAATACCTTCGGGTCAAGTTCGCGCTATATGAAACTCTGTAAAAAAAAAAAAAAACTGAGGCGCGAACACGCAGAGGCAATGTAATGGCTATGATGCTTGAACTATCCTGCGCACTCTGCTCGAATCCATGCAGCGGGCTGCTTGCTGGCGTGACTAATTAGGCAGGAACAAATGTAACATCCAATCCTTTCGTTATGCTCTATGTCCGGACGTTCACTGACCACACAGCAGGAAATATACCAAGAATTTGCCAAGCACTATACCAAATTATACAAGTTGGTTATCAACATAGATTATGAGGCGCTAGACTCTCCATACCAGTGGTGACCCAGTCACAGAGGGCAGAACTAGATGAACCAATAATGTTTTTTGAGGTCCAGGCGGCCATAAAGGCACTAATCACGGGTAAGGCGCCTGGGCTGGACGGGCTACCAGCCGAATACTACAAGGCATATGCGTCAGTCCTGGCCCCACACTTACTGACATTATACAGTAACTCACTGGAGACATCCATTCTCCTGGCATCACTCCCCGAGTCCTTGCTCATGTCACTGCCTAAACCTGGCAGGAATCCTGAATAGTTGGACTCTTATCGCCCATTAGCACTGTTAAACACAGACTACATGATTCAGGCCAAAACATTAGCGGACCGACTGGCTCCACTGGTGCCTCATCTGGTACACGCTGACCAAAATGGTTTTGTGCTGGCTCGTAGCACATCTTTGAACCTGCAGCGCTTTTTTTCGAGTAGCTAAATACTCGGTAGACTTCTGACCACACTCAGGTTGTTTGGTACTCGACTTGGAGAAAGCATTTGACACACTGGAGTGGGAGTTCCTATTGGCCACCTGTTATATCTAGGTTTCTACCTTACATCTTCCCTGTTTCTCTGCCTCTGCTGTTCAGCCAGTGAGAGTAGAATGTTAGTGTGAATGTGATGTCATTGGAATGTTGGGTATGCTGTGAGTGGGACTGTCAGTTGGATCCTGGGCTGAGCGGCAGAGAAGCTGCTCCTGGTGGGGCTTTATTACATCTATACTGGAAAACCTATCTGAACATCTAAGATCAATAAACTTATCATCTGTAACCTAACCAAGACTACTGGAACTACTTACCTACGATATAACATAAATTGGCGACGAGTTGGATTCAAAACCATGCGTGAGGACTTACTTCAAGCTTGAAAAGGTACTTTTATACAAGATTTTACTTAAAAAAGAACTTACCTAAGGATCTTACGCCCTCCCGCCCCACCAGTGTCCATATTCACCGGACAGCCCATAGACAAGGCGTAAATTTCCTGCTACCTGCTTCTTCCTTCCTGATTTCTACTGCCTGCTTCTTACTGGGCATGTTTCCTGCTACATGTCTTTCCAACCTGATTCCTGCTACTTTAAAATTTCTACCATTGTGTGGATCCGGCATCTTCAAAGATTGGCACTATATCTAAGAACCCATTTTACAGGACGCATGTTTCCTGCTACATCTTCTTCCTGCCTGATTCCTGCTGCCTTTGTCTGCCAAATACTGCCTGTACCTCATCCTGTGTACCTACTCTTTCTACATGGGAAACACTAACGTTGCACCCAGCAAGCAATTTGAGCAAGCGCCATCCATACAAACTGCCGATGTACCCTGGCTCTACATCAGAGGTGTACCTTCTCTTCATTTTGCGAGCACTTCCCAAACCCGTTGTGTATTTTGGGATGCTTTCGTGGAACCAGTGACTAGCATCAACTATGCCAAGAATCAACTTTGGACACCCCAGAGACTGAGCTTTGCTTACTCGCTGACACTTTACATGGATCCTGTTTGGTGGCAAGTATTGTGAACATTTTGAGGTAAATCATAATTGATTTAATTATGGGCCTCGGTTTCCCTCTACATTTGGCAGTTCAACCGTCCTGTCGTGGTTTGAAAAACAACGCGCGCCTTGCTCAGCACGCGCTCTTACCTTCTCGTGGATCCTCTGATCTTCAGTGACGCTTTCGAATCCTTCTCCGTCTCAGCGTTACCGTGCAGCAATTTTGGGTGCACGCACTTGCCTACAACCACCCAGCACTGCGTCACCGAACGTGCCGCCATCTTGCGGTTGGACTCATCAAGCTGTTCTCAGCATATGAAGTGTCTCGCAGGATTCAACGTACTTCAGCATCTTGCCAACCACGTTTTTCTTTTCTTGCGTGCCAATAAAGTATTTCAAGCGTTGATGTCATGCAGCACCTGGGCTTTGCTGACAGTTTCCCTCTCCTGGCTTTGCTGTCTTGTGCACCTCCGCAGTGCGCTTCAGTTACACTGCCTCCGTACTTCTCGTCTGAGAAACTGAATTTTCAAGGGATCCATCATTTATTTGGAGCTCTCACTTTGCCTTACATTCTACATGCCGGAGCAATTGTATTTATTTAGATGTGACATATCTCAAGGAGTGAAGTCACTCTTCTTCATTTTTACCTTACAGCGCTTACTGCCAGCGTCCTCTATAGGGTAATCTTCAACCAAGGTACTGTTTTCTTATCGCTACATCTTCTTTAAGCCCAGCATGTTTTCTTACGGACCACGGTGACTACTTTATTTGTTTTAGTTCATTGTTTTGAGACTTATACCAACTTTATCATTTTTATTTCTGTAACTAATACTGTGCTACATTTCTTTAATGTACTGCCATATTGCCTATTCCATGTTCATTTTCTCATCTTTGGCTCCCATTACTACGGTGCTCTATTATTATGCATTTTTATGTTTCTACGTATACCTACATTGATTTTTTGCTATGTTACCATGCTAAAGTTTACTTATTTACCTGTATTGATTTATTCTTGGATGTACCTTTGATCATATTACTTTATACATGCTACTGTGTTAGTAATGTATTTGTTGCATGGCATGCAGGTTCTTACGTTTTGCAGTCTGTACTTTGTTATGGAGCATTTTTCTTGTTCCTTTGATTCTTTACATGATTTTTACTTACGGTGCATTTGTTATATTGTGCGCAAGTTTTCATACGTGGTCTAACTTGAGGTGTGACTGAATTTTATTTGTTGTGTAGTTCAGTTCACCCAGATCGCACTTTCCCTGGAGCATTTTTCTTTTCCTCTGATTCTTTACATGATTTTGTTTTATTGTGCGCAGGTTTTCATATGTGGTCTAACTTGAGGTGTGACTGTACTTTTAATTTTTATGTTGTGCAGCTCTCCCTGATCGCATTTTCTTTGCACTTTCATGCGTGGTCTAACTTGAGGTGTGACTGTACTTTTGCTTTATATGTTGTGCAGCTCTCCCAGATCGCATTTTCCTTGCACTTTCATGCATGGTCTAACTTGAGGTGTGACTGTACTTTTGATTTACGTGTGGTGCAGCTCACCCAGATCGCATTTTCCTTGCATTTACTGCTTGGGGATTCACTATTTTGTGTTTTCACCTCTGCTTGATTTCTGGTAGGGTGTAAGTCACCCGTTATTTACTTATGATTGCTTTCTGCTTGGGTGTTTTTCTCTTCCTGCTTTTGGAATTCACCTTTGCTTGCTTTCTGTTTTGGGTGCTGGTCACCTTTTGCTTACATTTGTTCTTGTCGTTTTCCTTCTTCCTGCTGTGTTCAGTGTTTCCATCCTCCTCACCAGTCTGGCCAGTTGGTGTGGTTGTGGTGGTTACATTGGTGCACTATTTCTTTGTTAATTTTTCGTGGTATACCTCTTTCTTGTTCATGTATGTACGTTCTTTTACTATTTCCTTCCTTTTGAAACTTCTTGCTTCAATTTTTTGCTCTGCTAAGGAAGGAGATGTGTGTCTTTTCTAGTTTTCAATTTCCTTTACTCTATCTTCGTGTTTACTCATTGCATTACCGTTTACATTTTGCAATTTCTTTTCCTTATTGCTTCCTTTTACATCACCTTTCTACTTGCTTATTTTAGCATGTTTTTCATAACTTATGTGCAATTTGCTATACTTCTTCTGGCAAGTTTCTTCAGTATTACTGTGATGTTACTGCAATGTTACTATTTATATTTGCTTTCTCTTTGTTCATTTTATAAAGAGGGAAGGTGTGTTATATCTAGGTTTCTACCTTACATCTTCCCTGTTTCTCTGCCTCTGCTGTTCAGCCAGTGAGAGTAGAATGTTAGTGTGAATGTGATGTCATTGGAATGTTGGGTATGCTGTGAGTGGGACTGTCAGTTGGATCCTGGGCTGAGCGGCAGAGAAGCTGCTCCTGGTGGGGCTTTATTACATCTATACTGGAAAACCTATCTGAACATCTAAGATCAATAAACTTATCATCTGTAACCTAACCAAGACTACTGGAACTACTTACCTACGATATAACACCACCCTATCCAGGTATGGGCTGGGCACCCGAACACTCACACGGAAGGGGGCCCCTGGATCTGATAGCTGGCAGAGGGAGCAGGGGAACAGGAAGATAAATAATATAACAAACAACAACACTCTGCCCAAAACTTATTTAAACTGGTGCTAACAAGTCACCGGTAGAAGGAACAAAATCCTAACAACCAAACGACCCTCCCAAATATGATATATACAATTGAATAGAAAAATATTTTATATTTATTTTCATTCTTTAATCAGCATAGTACAAACGATATAAAAAGATGAACGTCACAATAATCAATAAATAAGCATCATGAGTCTCACACACACATTCTATCAGACCGACCACACATACACATACTCAGACATACTCAGACAGACCATCACATCACAGTTCATTGGATCACAATACATGTATTCATACAATACCAAAAATCTTCCCCAGGCGGGTTGGCAAATATGGATTTTGACATAACAGAAATGGTATGCAAAAAGGAGACACCCTCCTCAGATAGTTATACAGTACTAAATACAATTTCTTCTCCAGGAAGGAGATAGAGGCAGGGGAGATACTGGGACTCCAGCGCCGACGCGCGTTTCGGTGTCAAACCCGGATCTGGGTCACACCTTCATCAGGACGAAGCAAGACAGTGAGGGACTCATGAACATTGATGCCTGGAGGTCAGGGCCAGGGCAATATTGCCAATTAGCAATAAAAACTGGGGTGGCGCGGAGATTACGAATTTACCCCACTGACCCGGTAAGATGGGGGAAAGAACAAGATACTATTATGTATGCGTGGAGCCATGAGAAAAATCAGTAATCTGAAGAATGGAAAATCTTCAATTCCAAATATGTAACAGGCAAAATAAGGAAAAAGTTGTCATCAGGACACGCAGTGTCACGTCATGCAAGCAAGGCCACTCCAGATAACAAAGAACCTCGACGGCATCTTTAGCGCCGCTACAAGAAAACCATGGCCAGTTGATAGTGCAGAGCTCCTGCCGGCAGCAGTAGAAGGCTTCCTGTGCCTTATTAAACTATTGTACACCCTGCCCACTGCCAGGGTCAAGACAGGCCCTTACATGTCAGAACTATACTGGCAAGATGTGATGGCGGCATTGGCAGCCTACACTGATAGACCTCAATTGCATACATGGGAAGAATGCATATTGAGCTTATTTCCCAGACCCAAGAAACACAAAGTCACTTCCAGATTCACAGATCTAGGTCTTATTGTAGCTAAAAGGCTAATCACCAAATGATGGAAAAACAGGCACCTCCCCCCCGCCCTCAGCAACTGGAAAAACTCACTAGTGGTATGGGCGCAGGCGGAAAGTACGGCACTGCACAGAGAGGAGATAATTGGCCGGTGCAAATACCCCATTGCGCAATGCTGGGACACGATATTGGGAGCTAAAACAAGTAGACCAAGAATCAGATGGTAATAATTTGCTAGATGGGGTAGGGACTGGGCCAAAAGCAAACACCTAAGCGACCTACAGCCCAGGAGGACCACGCACAACAATTCGGCATTGACACTATATGAGAGAGTACTGTTGATACATTTGGGAACTAGGATGACTTCAACTTTCTGTTTACTCTGTTTCTTGTGGGGGTGGATCTTGGGACTGAGGAATGGGTACCCTTATGGCGCAACCATAAACAATAGCCTGAAGCGATTCTAGTGTGTTGGTTTGTTGTAACAAGTTTATATCTATGTTAAATATGCATTGCACTACTATCTGTAATAAAGACCACACGGGTCCAACCAGGTCACAGTGGGCAGATGGTTTCATGAATCTGTCGGGACATGGCAAACAGTAGAAATAGGTGGTACTTATTACCACTCTTGCTGGGCACAAAAGCCATATTGTAATTGTCGTTAACGTACTGAGAAACGAGACACCAGCATGACATAGTTAATATATTCAAGGTGTCATGTCTTGATACCACGTTATATATATGCGAACTCCATCTGTCTGATCTCATCATATATTTTGTACTATATACCATGTGAAATTTGTAACAGTAATACAAAAATGCAAATAAAGAAATTTAAACAAAAAATAAAGTAGGACAGCCGTTGCAAAGAGGAGGGGAACAACCATGACAAAAAGCTGAACCTAACATGCAAGGGGTACATTTTGGCATTATGGACACCTATGGTCTATGGCTAGCATTAATCGCAAAATTCTGTAACTGGCACATTATATGTGATTGTTGCCATAAGGAGGCACCCATTACAGAATTCTGTCCCTGGCACAATGGAGGTTATTTTTGGCATATAGGGGCACCCATAGGATATTTGGAGAAAAGGGGGTAAAATCCTGGGCATCATTAGGTTCCACTTGCTTTGCACATCAAAAAAGACTCATATATTTAACAAGTGCCCTTTCAAAGCCCATGGCTTTTTAGCAAATTTATGTGAAAAGTTTGCTTTAAAATGCCCCCATTTTTCAAACTTTTCTCGGGGTAAGACCCCTACAAACCCTCTCAGAAAATGTGTAGCTCATTCTCTTTGCTCACTACAGTTTAGAACAAGTACTGTGTTGCACTCCACCACTTTTAAAGCTCATGACAGCACCCTAATAAGGGACTTCTTATAGCGGTGGATCTCGCGAAGAGCCACGGACCAGGACTGGTAGCGACAAGCCTTCTTGACTCCACCGGTGGAAAGAGCGCTCTTGCGGTCAGCCTTGGTAGCCAGCTGTTTGCAAGGTGCTTTCCCTCCTGTGGACTTGCAGATGGTCTGCTTTGTACCGGCCATAGCGAGTGCGCGACCTGTCTCTGTACGACATTCAAGATAGAGTCATGGTGTATCCAAAAGAGCCAATAGTGTTCTGTGTTTATATTAGTAACAAACTTATTATGGATCTGTAGCTATGTCAATTATTTTGATATCACCCAGGTTAAAGTCAAGTGACTTTACAATTCCACAGAAGATTCTGGGCCTAAGCTCAAATGATGTCACTTCCTTTCATGTCATTAGGGTCAAAGGGTGTGTGATGTCACATCTGCTACCCTGGGCATTTTGGTGAATCAACATCCATATTGTGACCACACACAAATATGTATCTTTTCCAGTATTCAGAAAACTTTTAACAGTATTTACAGACCCTGAAAAAAGCTGCAGATTTACTTCTGTCACAAACGGATTAAAATCTATTTCCAACATTCAAGAAGGGGAGTGTGCACCCAAAAATTGTACAAAAAAGTTTATCATACCAAATGCACTACAATCTTCCCTGTACACATATTTAAATGTCCACTTGCTATATTTCCTATTGGGTAGATATTTACACATGAAAGTACTGCTGGGAATCTATGACTGTTGCAGATTCCCAGGAGTGCTCCTGCAAGTTTTTTTAAAATCCTAAAGACATTGTTAATTTATGCAACACGAAGTCACTTAGGAGTACCTGTCTTGAGAGTCGTTTTTATGCTGGTCTTTAATATTATGTGCATCAATTCTGCCCTTCAACGTTAGCCTAATAAGGTGCTCCATTATATAAAAGGTTTGGTATTCAAGTGTTTGAATTATTGAAAAAAGAGGCTTGTGTCATGTATATAGCTTTACTGCAGGTTGCATGCTTTTCTTTGGGGTTTTTTCCACCATCAACGTCCATTTTTATTAATTATCTTTTTAAGACACCTTACTACGAGGCATGTGTCATATTTAAATATTTTTTAGTCTCAGTATTCCATCTGCAAACTATTAAATGTATAGAGGCATTTGTTGTTAAATTCCTAAATGTTAAATGTGTTTTTATCAGACTGCATAAGGTTTGTACATATTTTGTGGCATCTTGATTTATATACATACTTATTGTAACATTGCTCTTTCAAACATTATAGGTGCTCTACAAAAAATAATGGAAAAAATGAAGGAACCAGTTAAACAATATATAAGCAAGGTACATTTTGAGTTACACTTTTTTAGTTAATAGTTTTATAGCTGTTATAACAGTTCTGCATTCAAGCACAGTTTAACAATTTTCATTTTATATTTATAGCCTGTGTTTTACTTTTTAAGTTTGATAACAGAAAAAGGATTTGATGCAAAGTATTAGTCTTTGCTTGAAGAAATGTCTGGTACTTCTTCATCTAATACATCTTCCACTAAAAGTAAAGGTATGAATTTGTTTATTTCCAGTAATGTATTATTTTCTTATCAAATACTGTCTTTAATTCTATCTCCTATTGAAAATAATCATCTTTTAAACCCAGTCAAGTCAGCAACTTAACCAGACAACATTACAAATAACTGTTACTAGAAAGCTCACCCTCCTTAAAGCCTTATTTTATTTTTATTACAGGACACCATATTCTGACTGCACAAAGTTTTGCTTCAGAATTCCCCGACTAAATTTGTAGCCATCGTTTAAAAAACGCAAACCATTGTCAATGAAGCCATTGTAATTTAGCAAATTCAATGCATTTTCCAGCTGAATATCATGGTCAATGCCATTAAATATCACAAATCAGTAGCGAACACAAATCTGCGGACATGAGCGACTGGAACAACTCAATGGCATGTAACTAAGTTGGCAGTTCATTTGGCTGGGGTGATGCATATTCAAAATATGTGTGGTTATGGCGGATGGAGCGCCTGTTACTCAACATAATTGTATATATTAGTTCCAGTTGAGATTTTCTTTCTGTTCTAACCTTTTCATCCCTTTTCTTTTCCGTTTTTTGTCACCAAGACATAATGTCAGTTCACCGCATACTGGACTTGCAATATAGCGATGGTGATTAAACTGCAAAATGCCATAAATGCATTGAAATGTAAAATGATATTATGCGAATGGAGATGTATAATATGCATATCGGCTGTTATGTACTGTTCAAAAAATTCAGGATAATAATAATAAAAACAAATTTAAACAAAAAAATCAGTAGCAAACACAAAAATAAGTCTAATTCACAAGTACAACAGAAAAAAAAATGTATATAAAATGTGAATGTGAATATTCATACATGAGATACAGATGTAAGTCTATTGTTTTTGTTGCACTTGTGAATTGATCCCTCTTTTAGAGTGTTGCCTCTTTGACTTTATCAGAAAAAACTGTTTATACAAATCATTCCATCCCTCGGTCTTATGAATCGTTGAAGTAAATATTACCCTGCTAGAAATACTTATTGACTGTAAAATAGAGTAATTATTTTATATAGTATACTACATGGTTTCCTAAGGAATAATGTTTTGACTAGATATCTGAGCAAATGTTCTTGATGTTGCCCCATATGTTTGAACCAGACTCCACTTTCACTTGTGTCATCTTACATCTATATCATTAAACTGCAGCATGTTCATTATCCTTTTACAGAGCAGTGATGCTGTGCTGCTACTTTTAATGCAATGAGGATAGACTCAAACTTTCACCAGATGGTGTTAGTATTCTGAAATGCTGGATAATGACTTGAAGGCTTTTTATGCCTCTTTAAAATGTACATCAGGGCTGGGGACCAAAACCGCTGCATAACCTGTGAGTTATAGACTATGCCACCCTTTGTTGTCCTCATACTTTGCTCCCCCAATGCTTTTAGCATTCTGAAGCAGTGACAATGTTTGTAATGGTCCCAGGGGCCCTGTAAAGTAGAAGGCATTTGGGGCCAGAAGTACGACCGTATTTTGCATGCGCAAACGGGTTTGCGACCCGTTTGCGCATGCAAAATCTAATAGGTCCATGTACAATCCCTATTTAGCGAGTCGCAATTTTTTTGCAACTCGCTAAATAGGAATTGCGAGTCGCTATTAGGAAGGGGCGTTCCAAGGGTGTCCCTTCCTAATAGCGAGTCAGAGGGCTATGTAAGAATGTTTTGCGACCGCTATTGCGGTCGCAAAACACTCGCAATTTACCGCCCTCTTCAAGAGGGTGGTAAAGCACTTGCAAATGTGAAGGGGTCCCCAGGGGACCCCTTCCCCTTTGCGAATGCAGGGGAAAATATTTTTTAGGGGCAGGCAGTGGTCCCAGGGACCACTACCTGCCCTTAAAAAATGAAACGAAAACGTTTCATTTTTCTTTTTTTAAATGCATCCCGTTTTCCTTTAAGGAAAATGGGCTGTATTTTTTTTTTTTAAAACTGTTTTATTTTAAAGCAGTCCCAGACATGGAGGTCTGCTGAGCCCAGCAGGCCACCATACCTGGGAGGGCCAGCCATTCCTAAAGGGCAAATTGCGAGTGCCTCATTAATATGCATGAGGCATGCAATTTGCGACCCCATTAGGAATCGCTAACAGTGTCTCAGACACTGTTGTACATGGCATTTAGCGACTCACAAATTGCGACTCACAATTGTGGGCAATTTGCGAGTCGCTAAATGACATGGTCGTACATCTGGCCCTTGGAGTCGTTTTCTGGTCATGGTGGTTGTGTAGTTGACCCATCACAATGCCTGCTGTCCCAATAGCAGAGCTCTTGTGCAGAGCTGAGATGACTTCTCAGGTGCACTATGGTCCCCTTGAGAGAGGAGTAATAGTTATTGGCTGAGCATTGCACACATTGTCCCAGAAAAGAAGAAATGGTAAGAGAAGTTCTCGCACCCATGGAGCAATTAACAATATGGACTTGAAACCCTATGCATAGGAAGAAACAGAGGAAGATTAACTTTCTTAGAGTAAAAGGGGATTGATGCAACATAGCAATGTTCTATATGTGAGCCTGACTAATAAGATTGTTATTGTGGAAACAGAAGTGAGACCGGAGGTTACACCTGATTAAGACAGATTTTGAAACAGACAGGAAGTAAAGTCCAACCTCTAGAATACAAGGCGCATATGATTTCATCTTGGATGACCTTGAGCCTTTCAAAACCTGTCCATTAATTTCAAGTAGTAGTTTGATGTAAGGGTGGAGCTCCTCATTATCATATGGAGGGCACACACCTTATGCTGACTGTGGTCTCAGTGACTCACTAGTCCCACAGTTGGAAATCGTTCTGGGGCAATTGTTAGCTCTGTAGTGCAACCCGAGACACTAGTCAGTGTCTCAAGCATCTAGGCTTCTTCACAGAGCCCTTAACAATAACAAAGATGTTAGTGGCCCCCTCTTGGGGCACAGTAATGGTGGTACTCTGCAGCCTAAATGGATTGGTCTAATTCTGATACTAGTGAGTTCTGTAAAGAAAACATTATTGGTTAAGGATTGCCTTCTGCTATTCCAGGATTTATATCTGGACACCCTGGCCAGGAAGTATGAGCTGTTAGTTATGAAAGAAGAGAGTTGGGGCCTTGTTGCCTCTGTTTGCTTCCCAGTGCCTCTTTTGGAAGAGCAACAGTATAAACATTTCATTTTTTCTCTAGCACTTTGTTCCAGGGCATTTATGAAGGTTATTTCACTAGAGACTAGGGGCCAGATGTACGAAAATGCAATTTTGCATTTTATAAATAGCGACTCCTTAGAAATCGCTATTTAGGAAATGCAAAATTATATGTATGAATTATCCGATTTCCTAATAGCGATTCCTACAGAGTAAGAATCGCTATTATGAAATCGCAAATAGGAAATCCCATGCCATTCATTCCAATGGGACGGTTTAGCATTTCCAAAACAGAGATTTCCTATTTTGGAAATGCTAAACCAAGGATGGCTATGGTCATAAGGCCCCCCGTGATGCACCCCAAAACTAGTGATGCACATGTAGAGCACACATATGCCCTAGAGGCATGTGTGCGCTCTATCACACTTCCAAAAAAGCATCTTTGGGTGCTTTTTTAAAATTGTACATGGTTACCATCAACTTGGAGTCGATGGGAATTGCATTTCCTAAATGTCCAATTCGCATTTAGGAGATGCTTTGTACATGTGCATAGGAATCACAAATAGGTAATCCCTGCTTGCGATATCCTATTTGGGAGATCGCAAATTGCAATTTTTACTGGGTAGAAATCATAATTTGCGACTGCTTAAAGGGCTTTGTACATATGAAAAGCACATTAGCATTTCTTAACATCCCAAATTAGCCATTCGGTCCATTAATAAATGCTAAATGACTTTGTACATCTGACCCTAGGTGAGTAATCTGATGCAAAGTACAGTTGTGGTAGGTGACGGTCCTGTCGTGTGCGGTGGGACAGTTGATGCCTTGACCAAAAGCTGGAGTGGCACAGCCCCAGGAGGGGGGTTTAATGAAAGATCTGAGATCATTGACTTCTGGAAGTTATTTTGAATGCTTGCCTTTTTGGCTCTTCTCTGTCCATTCTACTGCTGTTGTAGGCCCCTGTAGTTTTGTGTACATTTTAATTAGTAATGTGGTTTAGATTGTGGAGAGTTTTATTGTTCCATTTGTTAGCGATAGTGCGCCATGCTGAGATTTACATTTAACAATCACTATATGAATGACTGTGCTATGATGGTGATAATGTCTACCCCTACTGTGTAATATACTTCATTAAAACTTAGTGAGACATTAAAATGTACTCTATGTTGGATCATATAATGCATTCTTTGGTGGCCCTTGAAGACAGGGCTGCTTTTCACAAGGTGAATGAAGAACCTGAATTGCTTAGAACGAATCCTCTTTAGCTATAGCCTTGCACGCACTAAGGCACACATGCAGCACTTTTAACCTTTGACATTATATCTTCCAAAGCCCTTGCCATTGCAGATGTTTTTATTTTCCATGAACATATTTCAATCACTGTTGAGACTGCTCGTGGCAGCCAACTTATTAAGATGCTACATTATGATTACATAATTCAGCAACATCATCATGAAGGTTTTAATTATAATGAGATAGAATTCCTTTCAAGTGGTAAGTCCTCAACGTGGTTAGTCATCCTAGCGTTCAAGGTAGTGTAAACACCTTCTCTTCTTAATATGGCATTGCTGTGTTTCCAGTGTGCCTCATCATACCAGCCCTTCATACAACATCAGTCAATTTATGGGACTCTAAGAAGTAACATCTATGGTATTTCTTCTTCTTCTAAAATTTTCATTGTAGTCATAGTGTTATTTTCCCTTTGTGCGTAATCTCTTACCTCATGTTAAAGAGTCTACATCTTATCTTTGTTTCACAGCACTTTGTTTCATGATGTAGTTCCTCCATTTTTAGGTCGAGCATGGGCAGCGCATGCGCTGCTCTGCAATGCATGCTATATTAAGGTAGAGACTTGAAGCTCCGCCCACTTTCCATCCATATTTTTCATTGGCTTGTGCCATTGTCCACTGTAAACTGTGGCTGTTCATTGGTCAATAGGCTTAGTAGTCTCTCCCTAGTACCGCCTTGTCACATTTTGTAACCTCCCATGGCGACATCCCCTGTTACGTGTGTTGTTACTCTGCAGGCTTTCATTACAGCCTCCGAGCACTATTTTCTCAAATAGCTTTGTCCTGCCTGCTGTTGCAGGCAGGACAGGCTCTCTCCTAACGCTTTTTAAAAAAAATTATAGCACGGGCGCCGAACGCATTTGTGATGCAATAGGTCTTGCATTTGCAAGAGTTTAAGCTATTGGCATTGTAAATGACAATGCCTATTATTTATCTGTTTTAAAAACAACACATTAATAAAAGGCATTGTCATTTACAATGCCAATAGCTCAAACTCTCGTAAATGCGAGAACTATTGCATTACAAATGTTTGTTAGCATTTGTGGCCTTCAAACTCCCCCTATATATCTATATATAGGTATATTTTTGACTCCCTGGGTTTTATTCATGGATCTTCTATTACTATAACAATGGGTATTTTTTCACTTACTGATTTTTTCAGTGCTGTTTTCCTCTCTGTATGTTTGCTAGCCTTTATTCACAAGTGATTTTACCAAAAATAAAAATTCTATTTATTTTTAATTTGTAAATACATAAGACTTTGTTTGCAAATATTACACATTAATAAAAGTATTCATTCAATATTATTAACAAAATTCTCAGCCATGTAGAGAAGAATCACTCATTTGCATTCCGTTAATCATTAGCTTGGATATTTTGTTACAAAACAGGGTGTCTATCTTATTTGTTCTGGTTTGTATTCTGTATGTCATCATACATAACATAGTCAAAAAAATTCTGAACACAGCAGACCATGAATCATCAGGCATGGCGATGGCAGATCCAGTTCAGCTTCAAATCATCTTGCACCTCCTCTGTTCTTGATCAGAGTTGTAATGTATCTTTTGGATACAGCAAGTGTTCCCTATACAGTCCCTGGTAGATTAATCCTCACATCACAGAATACGAGTAGCGTCAATAAGAATTTTGTAAACCTTTTTAAGATATTTGATAATCTTATGACCAGTGTTAGATCTAGCATTCTCGGTGTGGTTTTCCTCCTAACTTTTTGCCTTCAGACCTCCTATTTGCTGACTTCAGTTTTTCAGGACTTAGGACTCTGCACACTTTACCACTGCTAACCAGTGCTAAAGTGCTTGTGCTCTCTCCTTAAAACATGGTTGTATTGGCCTATATCCAATTAACATATTTAATTTACTCATAAGTCCTTAGTAAAGTGGCACTACATGTACTCAAGGCCTGTAAATTAAATGCTAGTAGTGGGCCTGCAGCACTGATTGGGCCACCCACTTAAGTAGCACTTTAAATATATTTCAGACCTACCATTGCAGCCTGTATGTGCTGTTTTTAAACTTCAGTTTCGACCTGGCAAAATAAACTTTTTGCCAGGCCCAAACCTTCCTTTTTAATATATATACGTCACCCCTCCAGGTAGGCCCTGTACAGAAAAAAGGGCAGGGTTCGATATATTTAAAAAAATAGGACATGTAAGTTTCAAGTTTTACATGTCCAGGTAGTGAAAAACTCTTAAATGCGTTTTTCACTACTGCAAGTCCTACCTCTCCCATAGGATAACATTGGAGTTACCTTATTACATTTAATAAGCTGTAATTTCCAAATGGGAGCAGGTACCAGTACACGTTTTGTACCTTTGGAACACACGATAGGGAGCTTAGGGTTGCCTGTATCGGCCATCAATGGCAGGATAGGAGGGAGAAGCTGGGGATATCCCCACTTACACTTGAATAGACCGTGTCCTTCCTCCATGCGAAGGGCTGCATACCCCTGTAGTTATTCTGGAGCCAGGGCCATAAAGGTAGGGCACCTCTGCACTTATAAGGCCTGTCTCTAGAAGTTTCCCCCCACTTCAAAGGCACCACTGGGTATAAATAGTGGACGTCAGACACCAACTCTTCAGTACTCTTCTGGACCTGTGGATACTCTGCCAGGAAAAAGGACTTCTGTGCTGCTGACAGGACTGCCACTCTGCTGGACTGCTGCTCTGAATGACTGCTGTTCTGCTGCCTTCTGCCCTCTTGACTGGTTGAGAGGGATTGGACCAGCAGCTCTTGAACCCAGAACCCCAGAGTGACTCCAAAGACTAGTTGGCTGACCTCCTGATCTGAAGCCTCAGGGACACAACAGGCTTCCAACAACCTTGCACCTGCACCTGGACTCTGCCATCTGCGAGTTTACCCTTTCAAGTGGAACCACCCCAGTACAGCACCCTTGGAATGGAACGGAATTGAATGGAATGGAATAGAATTTATAGAGCGCACTAAACCAGCAGGTGTCAAATCGCTAGTTTATACAGGGGAACAACCAATTGAAACCAAGAAACAACACTCACGGTAGATAAAAGAGCCAGGGTTTAAGATGCTTGTGGAACATGGAGAAAGACTCTAGGGCCGCGATGTGCGCAGGCAAAGTATTCCACAATTTAGCCGCCACGACCGAAAAGGAGCAGCCACCCTTTCTTGTTTTGCCGAATCTTTGGACAATCACCAATGATCTGAGCACTCTATTAGGAGCAGTAGTGGCCCGTGGTGGGAGTGCTGCCGGGCGCTGACGTGGGGCGGGGGAGGGGCAGGGTGGGGGTAGTAAACTACGGATTACGGCCGATTAGAGGTAAGTTAACATATAAATAAATAAAACGAATTTCAGTTGCGCGCTGCATCGCATTTGGCGATGCAGCGCTCACAACGAAATTCGTTTTATTTATTTAAATGTTTACTTACCTGTATTCGGCCGTAATCCGTGGTTTACTACCCCCACCCTGCCCCTCCCCCGCAACACGTCACCGCCCGGCCGGCACTCCTACCACGGACCGCTACTGATTAGGAGTGTACCATTGGAAAGATGTTCTAAAAAAGCTCAGGTCCCTGATGATGGAGAGCCAGGAAGACCATGCAAAGGACTTTATATATTACTCACTTTCTAACAGGTAGCCAATGTAGGGAGCAAATGCCATCCCTACCCAAAATATGTTTAGGCACATTTAAAACAAGGCGGGCAGTCGCATTCTGAATAACCTGCAGCCTGTTCAGCTAGGACAGGTATAAAGCATTGCAGTAGTCTAAACTAGATGTTATCAAGGTGATGACCACTGCAACTCGAAGTTCAGACAGGATTAAAGAGAACATTTCCTTCAAGGTCCTGATGATAAAGAAACAAGTGCTGGCGGACCAACTGACCTTGGAAGTGGGCATAAGGTGCTCTGTCAGCCTCTGTGATCCAGCGGAACAGCTACATCTCCTCTGCTGCGTAGCGCGAACCCGAACAGAATCAATGCATTGCTGCTGCTGCATGGATTGGACCCATCCTACAGACCCGCAGTGCATCACAGTCCATCGGAACCGCCGCTGTACAACACATCCTCAGCGCAAGCCCTCACATCTCTTGTCTACGGCAACCTCCGCATTGCAGCCTCACATCTCCTCAGAACCGATGCATCGCTCAACTGTGCGATACATCCTCAATGACTTACTTCGCATCACAAGCCCTCGTCATCAGGATCCTCCGTGATGATGCAGGACTTCGCACCGCAGCCTTGCCGCATCTCGGAACTTACTCATCTCTTCGAGTGCGCGCCGCATCTTTTTCACGGATCCTCGCAATGCTCCGCAAACCATAATTTAAGGTACTTTGTTCAGTGTGACTACTGGCTCCCTGTAGCTGGCCCACACCCCATTGGCAGTCAGCCTGAACTTGCGATATGTCCCAGTCTGGCCCGACCAGATATCCAGAGTTAGCACTTGCTTTTTGGTGCTATTTTCAATGAAATCTTTAAAATTGCATATCTCCAGTTCTACTGATTGGATTTTTGTTGTTTTGGTCTTGTTTTATTTATTAAAGATAACTTTATGTTTCTAACGTGGTGTGGGCTATTTGTTTGTGGTGTTTGGCACTTTATCACTGTTTGAAGTGTTGCACAAATACTTTACACATTGCCTCTAAGTTAAGCCTGGCTGCTCTGCACCAAGCTACCAGAGGGTTGAGCACAGGTTAATTTAGGGTTGTCTTGTGCCTCACCCTGACAAGGATTGTGGTTGCAGCTTGATTAGGGTTCACACCCAAGACAACCCAATTTCTTACAACCAGGTATTATCTACCTTTGAGTGTACTATAATTATATTTGGTGATTTTAATGCTAATTTAATATAGCTATTAATGAGTTAGCTGCCAGTTGTTATCATGCTAATGTTATGCATGGCTCTTCTGATCGCAGGGGTGTTGAGTTAGGCCATTATGCTCTGGCCCAGGATTTTATTAACATCTATGAGCACAACCACAATAGTGAACCTATGATTCCCAATTTCCACAGCAGAGGTTGTGCATCCTTAATTGATTATATGTTTGCCACTTTGGGGATATTCTGGAGACTGGAGAAGTGTGAGACATTGGATATTAGGTATGGAGATCACAACCCCTTGGTAGCTACCTTTGCCTTACCTCTGAACCGTACGCATGTTTCAGGGGATACAACTATTTAGCCTTCACGCCAATCTAATGGCCTCAGGCCAGTTTGGCGTTTGTCTAATCCTATTGAGTTTTTGGACAGGTGAATTAAAACTAACATAGACAATTTCGGGTGTTGTCTTCAAGATATTGTGCCTGGTGGAAATTTAGGTCCCCGGTTTACGGTACTACATGCTATTATTAGGAAACCCTTACTCAAGCCTGGCGCAGATCAACCCAGGTATCACATCGCTGGTTTGAGAGCTCTTGTTCATGCACAAACAGGGATTTGCACAGGGTTTTGTCCTCTGTACCAAGGAATCCCTTAGAAATTACAAAGGCACGCACTGCATATAAAGCGACTGTCAAAAAGGAAATGTTAAATTCTCAGACATAATTGGAATTGGTTAACTGTGTCCGCCTCTCTAAAGAGTTTTTCAATGTTTTGGAAAGTGGTTATTGCCCTTAGAGAACAGCACAACTCGGTTTCTCCCGTGAGTAGTCATATCACCCTAGATCAGTAGATGTACCATCTTAAGACTATTTACTGTCTGATTCCAGATATTAGTGCTAGCATTTCCTTTAGTGGTTGTGTTTTACAGTTCTCCCAGTAAAGCTCCTCGACCAGATTGGGTACCAATGGATGTTTTCCAATGCAGTGTTGACTTTTGGGCCCCATTACTTGCTAATGTATTTAACAACCTTGATATACCTGATTTGCCTCCCTCTTAGTTAAGTTTGTAATTGTCCCTGTTCATAAAAAAGGGAGTCGTTCTGATGCCAAATGTTATAGGCTTATCAGCTTTATTGACTTAAGAGTTAAATTCTTAGGGAGAGTAATTTTTAACAGAATTCAGGAATGGGCGAATGATCAGAACATCTTGTTCCCTTGCCAATATGGGTTTGGAGAAAGGCTAGGCACACTGCAACAGTGCCTAAAAGTCGTATTTGTTTATAGGACAATACACCATGGCTAGGAGCAGTCCTCTGTACCTGGCCTTTATGGACTTATCTATTTTTTTTTATTTTACAGAGTTTTACATAGCGTGAACTTGACCCGAATCGGGTATCAGAGCGCTTTACATAGCACCAGTTGCATTACATGAGGACACATTCATTTTTTTTTTTTGTTAGGCACGGGGAGATTAAGTGATTTGCCCAGAATCACAGGATGTTCAGCGTCATTGCCGAGACTCGAACCCAGTTCCCCAGATTCGAGGTCGACGCCCTAGCCGTTAGTCCAACTCCTCTCCCCATCCTCGGCATTTGACAAGGTCAACCAGGTAAAGTTATGGGCACTCTTGCTAGAAAGATGTCTAGACGAGACTCTAGTTCACTTTCTATCAACTCTACATCAGAAATGGACGACGAGTCCAGATTTCGACTCATCGAGGAACTCTCTGACCCGTTCATATTGCATCGTGGAGTCAAGCAAGGGTGTGTTTTAGCTCCCTTGTTGTTTATTTTTTCCATAAACAAACTTAATGGTTATTTGAAAGAAGCTACTCTAGATGATCCTTGTGTTAACTCCACCCCCATTCTTATACTCCTATATGCTGATGATAACATAACATAACGTGTATTTGTAAAGAGCACGTTCATCCAGGGTATCTTGGCGCTGAATAACAGATTTTTATTGTTACCCAAATCAATGGTACTCAATTTATCGACCTTAGAAGGATGGAAGGCTGAGTGGACCCAATTGTTATTTATTGAGCTTTCCTTTGGGGCATTATGGTACTTTAGCTGGATTGAAATGTACTTGTGATGGCTTCTCTGCACAATCTCTCCTGCACTTAACACGTTTTTGCAAATTTTACAAAGCGTTAAAATGAGATTTGTATCGCCACTCTCGAAGATACATAAATGTAAACAAAGTAGAGTTGCCATGCATTTTTTACAAAAGTTACCAAATTAGGATGTCTATTTTAGAATGGGTGTTTTCTTAAATCATCTGTCTTTTTTCGGAAACTATTGAATTGATAAATATCTGTATATTGTATAAAATTTGTACATATGCTTGCTTTTATAATTGTCTATGACTTTCGAATAAAGATTAATTGAATTGAATGAATCTTTACATCAAAGTATAATATTTACAGATAATTTAATGTGGATTCCTCCTGTTAGCAACCACCCTTCCATGTTTGTAGATCATTGGTCTGTTGTTGGGTTCTCAGGATGTATGCACTGTATAGCTATTTTCATTTATGATGTTATTAGTTCATATAACAAATACATATTTATTTACGTTTAACTTTCCAATTTATTGCATATTATATGTTTCTTCACTTACAACAGAGGCAGCAGAAGCATTTGAAAAGATGCGAAATGCACTGCATGGAAAGGCTGAGGGTCCATTAAAGAAAAACCAGAATCCTTTAACAGCACAAAGAAAAGAAGAAGTGTTAAAAGTAAACATGCAGTGGTCTCTAAGCTTGCCACATTTCATATTGCTTTTTATTTCTAAAATGGTGTCGTCTTTCTTTTTGCAATTAGTAACTTGTAAAACTTTTTTGTTTGTGTAAGTTTCTTTCAAACAGGCACACTCTTTTTTGAACATTTAAAAATCCTTTTTAAATACAATTGTCGCTCAACATGGACATTTGAACAAAGGTTTCTTATTTTACATTTATTTTCTAGGTAAAACTGATTCCAACGGAATGGAAGCAGAAAACAAGACAAAGACCTGGAAAATGTATACAACTTATTCAAGAAGAAGAAAAGCCACCCATTATAATGGTTTATGAGGATGGCTATGAACGTCTTATAGAGAAAGGAAAGTCACACTTTTGAGGAGCCACAGAGCCGCAATGCAAAGTTTGTTGCTGTGTAATTGTGATGTCACAAGAAGGTCAGAATCAGATTTTGAATCGGAACATGAAAATCTTTCAGACATAAAAAACAAAAGGAAGAAGAAATTTTACATAGGTTGCAAGCGTATGGGTACTGTGATTTATACGTTTTCATTTGTTTCATGCATTTGTTTATTTTTAAATACAGTTAATATTGAAATTTAAGTCCCACATGCAACTATTAAAGAACAAATTCACACATGACATCAGAGGCTTATATTTGTCAAATCTACTTTAAATGTTTCTTCTCGCTGTTTCCCCTTCCATACTATACCTCTTGTTGAATATAAGTGAAATGTTCACTATTTGCATCAGGTCTTTCTGAATCATATTTTCTTACTAAAAAAACATGCAGGACCACTTTATGAGGAATCAGGGAACTGTCCGGGTGAAATGGCAGTGACAAAAATGCAGTAGTTGACGCAGTAAATCAATTTCCCCATGTGACTTCCAATTTTTTTTTATCCCATTCATATATTCATCATGCTAGAATAACCAGGAGCACCAGCAATGGTAATTCCGGGGAAGTAATTAAGAGTGATTATTCCAGGCCACTCTTAATAAGGGTCTAAATGCAACACACATTAAATGCAAAATAGTAGGCCTCTGATTGAAACATTTGATATTAGTGTGATAATCTGTATATTTAAATCAATACAATAAAATCATCACCTAGTTCTCAACGATTTATGTATTTATAATTTTAGAGTGCTGATGATGACAAAGGATGCTACAAAGCAGTGTTTAAAAATAGGATGAAACACAAAGAAGACATAGGTGCAATGGCAAACCTGATTGCAATCTGAATGCTTGACTGAAGAGTTTCGTCTTCAAGTGTTCATGCAATTCAGTGGTAACAGTGTCTTGTTAAATATGCACGAGCATGGAATTCAGCAGGGTAGAACTTTTAAAGTGCAGTGCCCTTCCCCAAATCACTTGGTTCTTGCTGTTAGCAGTGATAACCATTGCAGTTAGACGGATATTAGAAATCTGGAGAAAAATATTGAAATCATAATTTAGTACATCTAAATGCAATTTGGGGTGCCTATAAACTAACTTGTAGAGTACAATTCCCAATCCCAACTCATAGTGTAAAGGTTGGTCCCTTTCACCTAATTTGCAGGTTTAGTGTAACACACAGGACTATGGGTGATATATATTTTACTCACTTGTTAAAGGGTTAAAAACCTATAGGCCTGCAATTTTTGCAGGAATTTGCATACCCTCTGCAGATAATCTCCCATTTTTATAACATTTGAAAAATGACCTACGAAACATTCAAACGTTTCTAGTGAAATTTGAAACATGGAGGGAGCCCCCTATATTTTTATTTTTTTATTTTTTTTATTAAAGGTTTTGTTTATTGAGGATGTAAATGAACATATACAATATATGCAAGTATCATCAATGAGCATACATAAAGCGAACAAATAAAACAATCCCACAAGGCCGTGGGTGCGGAAAAACAGTTCTGCATCATGTGGTTTTGCTGCAACAAACAGAGTATCATGCATTGGGTTATGTACATTAAATAGTTAAGGTGTATAATTGTCTCTGGGCTCTTCAGTTGATACAGTCCGCAAGTATTGTAAAAACGGTTCCCAGATGTCCGCAGGTCTAGATGAGGAAGGGAGTTCCTCCGCATAAAGAACCAACCTCTCCGTACAACTCGCCAGGTCATGGAGCCAGCGCGCAGTCGTTGGTGCTGCTGTGCTCGCCCAAGTCATTGCCACACGCTTTTTGGCCATTAATAGAGCCACCTTCACTAGTTCCCCCGTGACCCCCTTCACAGAGTGCACCAGTCCCAGCAAACAAGCATGTGGGGAGCATTGTAGATCCAGCGCCACCATTTTGGATAATGTGCGGATTACCTCCACCCAAAACCGTGCAATCTTGGGACACTCCCAGGACAGGTGCCAAAAGTCAGCGCCAGTCGCACCACAACGCTTACATAGGTCAGTGTCCCGCAGCCCGTGTTTAAATAACCTACTGGGAGTATGGTACACTTGGTGCAAATATTTATAATGAATTATCCGGAGATTCCCGTTTGAAGTTAGGGCCCCCGTGAGCTTGCAGCAATATTCCCAGTCAGGTAGCGTTAAGGGCGGATCTAGTCGAGCATTCCAGGATTCGAAGCTGCGGTTGTGAGGTCGTGGCTTCTCTTCCCTTGCGGCGCGATAGAGCTTAGTGAGAAGGTGGCGTCTGGATGGGCTGGTTAGTAGGGTGTGTAGTGTTTGTAATGTGGTGGGTTCTGCGGGGTAAGTGTGGTAATGAGTTTGTAGCGCTTTTTTCAACCTGTGAAAGTAGAACATAAATAGTGATGTTTTGTTCTGTACATAATCGAGATCATCATGCGATAGACAAACGCCGTCCGGGAACAGGTCGTGCATCTTAACTAGTCCTATCTGCTGAAAGACCCGCAGGGCACCTGTCTCATGTGTCACTGACAGATCAGAATGGAATGCGATGGGTAAGAGAGGGGAGTACAGTGGTAGCTTACCAGCCATGCGGCCCAATGCCTGCCATGCCTGTATCGTGGCGTCAAGTGTGTTAATCTCCGTGCGAGGGGTTTGCCTCTTAACGTGTGTCAGCATGGATCTCAAGGGGACAGGGTGGGCATCCCCATCTTCCACCGCTACGTGTGGGACAAATTCATGGGCACCGATCCAATAATGTGCATACTGTGCGTGCGCGCATAAATAATACAAATGCAAGTCAGGGACGCTAAAACCCCCGTGTTTGTAGTCCATGACCAGTGTGTTCCACGACACCCGGGCCTGTTTTCCCCCCCAAATGAGCTTAAGGAGCGAAGAGCGCACAGTAGTGAAAAAGTGTCAGGTTAGTGGGATCGGTATTTTGCTAAATAAATATAAAAATTGTGGCAGTACAACCATTTTAATTAACGCAATACGGTCAGCCAAAGACAGCGGGAGTCCCACCCAGCGCTCCACCTGCTGTTCCAGTTTGACCCATGCAGGGCCGTAATTTTCGCGTATCACCGTGTCAGGGTCTCTGTGCACCCATATCCCCAAGTATTTCACGGGGCCTAGTGACCATTCTAATGGATACTCCAGGTCATGAGGCGTGGTGCATTCCGTGAGCGGAACTATCACCGATTTGGACCAGTTTATCTGTAGGCCGGAGAACAAACCAAACCTGACAAATTCTCGCAGTACCAACGCTAGATAAGTGCGGGGCTCTCGTATGAATAATAGCATGTCATCTGCATATAATGAGATGCTAAGTGGGCGGTGGGCGAAGCGAAGGGCCGTGTCCCGGTATCGTTGCCTAATGACACAGGCAATAGGTTCGACAGTGAGTGCAAATAGTAGAGGAGACAGAGGGCATCCCTGCCTCGTTCCCCTGGCGATACGGATGGGGTCAGATGTAGTGCCCTCCACCCTCACCCGTGCCGTGGTGTTAGTGTACAGCAGTGTGATTCAGTTGATGAACGTAGGTGGAAAGCCCATACGGCGTAGTATGTAAAACAAATAACTCCACTCAATGGAGTCGTATGCTTTGGTAGCATCCAGCATTACAGCTGCAGCCTGCAGCCCAGGGTCAAGTATGTGAAATGTAGCAAACAGAGTCCGCAGATTCTGAGATGTAGAGCGAGTGGGGATGAAGCCAGATTGGTCCGGGAGGACCAATCCTTGCATTTATGGCTGGAGTCTAGTGGCCAATATTTTGGCCAATATCTTGGGGTCAGTATTTATGAGTGAGAGCGGTTGATATGAGTCACAGGAGTGAGGCGGCTTGTCTTTCTTGAGCAGAGTGATAATCAGAGCTTCCCGTAATGTGGGCGGCATTGTACCGGTGTCATATGCCTCGGCGTACATTTCTAGTATGTAAGGCAAGAGCTCTTCCACGTACTCTTTGTAGAATTCGCTGGGGAAGCCATCTGGCCCTGGTGCTTTATTGTTCGGGAGATCTTTAATAGCTGCGTGTACTTCCTCAATAGTAATCGGCCGACTGAGAAACTCCCGCTGCCCATCCGACAACCACGCGATGGCTATGTCAGAAAGGTAGGCATCGAGATCATCAGTGGGCGCCGCCTCCTGTGTCCTGTATAATGTCTCGTATGTGAGTCTGAATTGTTCCACAATATCTGTGATAGTATAGTGGTCCTGACCGTCAGCGTCAGTGATTTTGGTAACAGTGTGACGGGTCATACGATCCTTGATCTTACGAGCCAGGTGCCGCCCCGGTCGCCCACCTTCTCCGTACGCACGGGCCACATGCCGCCGAGAGATATATTTAGTCTCCCGCTCAGCTAGTTTGGTGTACTCCAGCGTGGTCTCTTTAATGGACGCTAAAGTTCGGGCACAAGGTGAGGATTCATACTCCCGCTCGAGATCATGTATCTTGGTTTCGAGCTTACTAAGCTGCCCTCGCAAATCCTGTAGGATACCAGCGGAAGTGCTAATACATGTGCCACGAATAGTGGCCTTGAAGGCCTCCCAGAGAGTCAGTGCATTATCCACTGATCCTTGATTGTCAGTAAAATAGTGGGTAATTGCATCTCGAATGGTAGTGGCGTAGAGAGGGTCAAGGAGAGCTTCCGTGCGGAGACGCCAGGTGAATGCGCGGGGTGTAGTGCAGGGAATGCGTAGTGTCAGGGATACGGGGTTGTGATCAGAAAGTGTGCGAGGTAACCTAGTTGCTCCGGATACCGAACCACTTGCTGACTCGCTCAACAGCCAGTAGTCGAGGCGAGACCAGCTGTTGTGCGCAGTGGAAATATGTGTGCCCTCTCGAGTCTGCGCATGCCGCTGTCTCCACACGTCGATTAGCCCCAGCTCAGCCATGCTATCATTAATGACCCGGGCCGCTCTAGGGGACTGACGCCTCTGCCACTTGCCTTGTCCCAGACTGGATCTAAATGCGTATTGAAGTCACCTCCCCACATTATCACAGCATCAGGCCAGACGCGCAAAATGGATATTATGCGTTCGAAAAACCCCGGATCATCTATATTCGGGCCGGATGTGTTCACTATGGTGATTAAAACTCCCACTAACTTCCCCTGAACTATAGCGTATCTCCCAGCATCGTCAATGCAGGCTTGGAGCATGGTGAACGACAGTTGTTTCTTAACTAGAGTGAGAACACCCCGTGAATAGGAGGAGTATGAGGATGCCAAACGGTAGCCAGCCCATTGAGCCCCGGCCCGCCCATCCGAGTGGGGTGTGAGATGTGTCTCCTGTAATAGTGCAATCGCGACTTCATGCCTATCAAGGAACGCCAGGACCTGGCGAATCTTTTTGGGGGAATTAAGTCCCTGGACATTCCAAGTGAGACAGTTAATTACAGTGTGCATAGGATGTAGATCAGAGACATAGCATATCTGGAGCATGATACCACAATAAGGTGTAACAATACGTGTGCAGCAGTCACAAGATCAACATTAAGAATAGTCAAGTTTGTAAAACCAGTCCCTCCTAACTCCCCCCATCACCCCCACCCACTTCAGCAACCCCAACATGCCAAAGCCTTCCCGAACCTCCCATTGTGTCCCAGTAGTACGAGTCCAAGGGAGAATAAAGTAACGGGGAATACCCATAGGGGGGGCGCAGGAACACAGTACCCCTCCCGGTGAAATGGGAGGTGGGCGAGTTTTCTCAATAACGTTATCTGGCTAATACCATACGATAAGTCAGTAACAATAAACAGTTCACCCCATCTGAAACGTGCATGCCCGTAATAGGCGAGACAGTGATAATGATACTTAAAAAGACCCTGTAAGCCCCCTAAAGCCTATCAGTCAGATGCATCACAGAAACCAACCAGGGGTGTACCCCAATCAGTAGAAGGCAGTGTAGGGGAGTGAAGTCTCAGTCGGTAGCGCACATAGTTCAACAGTCCCCTCATTCATCTGCTGGTTCTTCAGTAGTTCCCGTAGCACCACCCGTTGTCGTGGAGGGAGAGCGGCTGCGCCTTGTCAACGTCTTTGCAAAGTCCATTGCAGATTTCGGAGTGGTAAAGATCCTAGGCTTGCCGTTGTCGCCAATGCGCAGCTGCGCAGGGTAGAGCATGGCGTAGGAAATCTTTACGGACATGAGGAGCTTTTTGACAGGTAAGTATTCTCTTCGTGCCTCCTGTACAGCCGCCGTGAAGTCAGGGTAAAATGCTAGAGTGTTACCCTCACGAGTGATGTCACCTTTCTCGCGGGCCACGCGAAGGATAGTGTCTCGGTCGCGGTAATTCAAAAGGCGGGCAATAATGGGGCGTGGTGGCGCCCCCGGTGGGGGTCGAGCATCCAGGGATCTGTGAGCTCATTCAACAATTAGCACTTGAGAGAAATGTTCAGCACCAAATATGTCACGTAGCAGCTTCTCAATGTACGTCTCCAGGCGGCCCGTATTGGTGGATTCCGGCAGCCCGGTAAGGCGCACATTGTTGCGCCTCGATCTGGCCTCCAAGTCCTCATTGCGCGCTTGTATTATGGCAAATATCTTTTCCATGGACGCCGCTTTTGTAGTCACTTGTTGGAGGCCATCTTCAGCGTCTGATATTCGAGTTTCAGCCTCACCGAGTCGTAAGGCTTGCTTATCCAATTTCTGCGACATGTGGTCCATGCGGAGATTCAGAGTATCGATCTTCCCATCGATGGATTGCAGGCTAGCTTGAACAGCTAGGAGAGTTTTGTCTATGTTGGATAGTCGGTCGCCAGGGGCCTCAAGCTCTGAGTCGGAGGCGGCTTGTTGAGAGGCCTTGGTAGACCTCAGGGGTTCGAATGTGAGGCGTGGCTTACTGCGCTCGGACTTCCCCATATTGATGCACCCCGAGTAGTAATCAGTTTAGAGCAGACAATGTCCAGAATTGGTGCACACCAGAGGGAGAGCGAACAGCGGCAGTGGGGGGCAGGTTGTGCTGTGTAAGATACTCTGCAGTGGTGCTGCGAAATGTCAATGGAGCCACACGCAAGTGGCCACCACGCTCAAACGCCTCCAGGGATCACCATCCACGCGAAGCAGGGGGCCATGTACAACCACAATCCCTCAGTGTCAGACGTGCAACAATCCAAATAGCACGGCAGCAAGGAGAGCGGGCACCGGAGATAGGTATTGTCGCACAACGTGTCCGTTAGTCATAAGCCACTGGGGCGCCTAGAAGTGGAGGGCGACAGCAGCTAGATGGAGGCACTGCCAAAGGCGCCAACCGACACCAAAGGGGGAATCGCCGCCGCAGCTCGGGCCTCACCGTATATCGTTGCGCAGCGCCCAGAAGCCTCCAGGCCCACAGCAGAATCGGGGCAGTGTCGTCGCACCCAAGCCAGAGCTCCTATAGCCCACTCCGCAGCCACAGTCCACAGGTGCGCCACAAGTCCAGCACCGCAGAGGGCCCCACCAGTCAACTGACGAGAGCATGTCAGGGCAGCAGCGCTGAGGATCCAGACGGTTCGCGGATGCGTGGGGGAGCCGCAGTTCTCACCAAATTCAGGGCCACAGGTCAGGGGGAACCCACCCGTGGAGCGCAACGGCGCACCAGCACAGCGACGGATGTCCGCCGCGAGCGCAACACCACAAGTCGGCCAGCGAACCCCCGAGCCGCGGGTGGGAAACGCTGATGCTCCCGCCTGAAACCGGAGCACCACACAGGGCCTGGCAAGACGCGGCGTAGCTCAGGCATGCAAAGTAACTACTGCCGGGTCCCCGCTCCCGCCAGCGCCGTCCGCATAGCCCACCGGGCACCAGCCGGGAATCAGCAGCCCCCCCCCACAGGCACAAGTCGCGGCCGCAGCGGCCCAGCACTCACCGCAGTTCCGTCGCTAGGGCACGTCACGGAGCTCCACGCCGGTGCAGTAGGCCCGTTATTGTCCCCGCTCCTTTCTCGACGTGCGTGGCACCTACAGGTCGACTCTGCACACCAGATTGTATCCCCCACTCTCCGCTACTCAGTCACCGCTTTTGGGAGGTCGATGTCGCCAAATAAACAGGATGTTGGTCGGATTAATGTCTCGGCCGGCGGAGCTGCTCTACAGAGCGGCCATCTTGCTGTGCGCCCTCTAGCGCCCCCCCCCCCCGAGCCCCCTATATTTAATGGATATCTAAGGGAGAGGATTTTCTAAAGGGAAAATAATTACCCCTTGGATAAATACACAAAAGTAAAGGTAAACAGATAAATGGACAACTGCATCACATTTCTGTATGCAGAACCATGCATCTGTTACACGTTTTCGGCATGTAACTTCTAAAAACTGAATTTGTCTTAGTTTTTCGAGAGCAGTCATGGCATTTATTGTGAATTATGTCAAAGTCATCAAGTCGTCCTAAATCTAAGAGTAGCCCTATAAGAGCAAATAAATGTTTAAATTCTAGTACCTTACATTTGGAAAATAGCCACAATCTAATCATAATTATTAGGCATACAAACACTATACCTTTTGTTAAAGGTGGTGATGCTAGTTTAAAACTCTGTATGTTGAATCCAAATGCAATAAGTTCTTAATACTATTAAACTGTGGTATTAGTACAAGCATTCATATCTTTGAGTGCCATGGAAAGCTGTACTTTTAAATTTAATCCCAAAACTATTGCACGGATGCTTAAATTAGTGCGTCATGCTGATATCTTACAAGTCTACAGCTTTGACATCTTTACAATGTTTTAACATTTTACATTTTTCTAGAACATTATTGAATGCTCTGCCAACAATTCATGCAACCATAGCTCTGCCTGTTTTCATGCATTCATCATATTGTATATGACAACACTTTTCATTTGTGAATTCATTAAATATTCACGGGTCATATTAACGTGGTGCCTACTATGACTTTCTCTCACCCCCTTACTTTTATACAATTCAAGATATACAGTAGCACAGAATCCTCTCTACCCCATCTCCTTCTCTTCCTATAAGCAGTCACCCACAATTCCAATGATTTCATCTCCCTTTGATCTCATTGCTGCCTAGAATATGGGTATTCCTTCTCTTCTTAAAATGTATTTCTCAATAAGGTTCCTTTGTATGTTGATATATGTTTCTGTAATATGTGATGTAAATTTGTTTACATAATCAAGAGTACTAACGTATACCCAACTCACAAATTAACATGATCCCAATGAGATAAATTTACTCAACTTATTTTTACTGTAGATTATGCAAATTGTTCATTTTCAATTACCTACAGTAAATTGACCTACCAGATCCCTTATCCTAACGATCACATGTAAGTGAGATCAACAGAACACGGACAGAAGAATGGGATGGAAAATAAATGTCAATAGGTGCCACAATTAATGTACAAAAGCATTGTTTAACGCTCTTGTGTCTAAAAATAGTGATTACATTTTGTTGTACTTCATAACAAAAACACCATGTTTTACGAAGATTACACCTCACATTTAGTCACCATCGGATGTGATGTTTACATACATATTTGTAATGTCTCACCTTTTTGTGTCAAACCTTCCTGGGTCTCGTTCCTTCTTATTATTTGAGCAATCTACACTCTGTATGGAGCTATTAGCTGTGTTAATGTCCTTTTGTACTTTTTCAATCTTAATTTCTCTTTGTGCCTCATTTAAAATTTTGAGCTTTCTCATTGCTTGTTCATTAAACTCTCTACCATGGGATATTCACTATTTTACACCCCCTCTATTGTTTGTGCTTTAAAATGATATCTCTTTGCTCCATCCTGCCCTTCTCTCAGCCAGAATAATTTTACTGCCCCATATAACAGCTTAATGTCTGGAAATATAATTGTATGCATTGTTCATAATCATATGGGTTTTCTCTAACCACGTTATAGATTGTTGTTCATCTACAAGGCATTATTTAGAGATACTCTAAACGTAAAATTAACAGTAGCAGAGTTTTGGTAGCTACTATTTTCTTTGTTTTCGTTTTACCTTGCTTTATTTTTAGATACTGATGTTAACACATCCAACTCTACTTAAAGTAATCGGCCTTTAGAGAGGCTAGAAAATCTTTGGTGCAAGCATCTCAAAGGCAAGAGCATCAGCAGGCTCATCATTGAATGGTAATTACCATTTATATATTTCACAGTTATGCATTTTATGTATAAATATTAAATTTCAAATAGATGTAATTGTATCTTTGTCAATATGATGCCTGCGCAACAATAACTCTTGTATTATTTATAATTATTCTGAATTACTTTGTTTTAAATAAACGTTGACATTTTTAGAGTCAATCTAAACCTCCAATTTATAATAAACAATTTGGTGGCATGTAGTATTATAAAAATAATACAGAAAGGGAACTGTTTTGGTCTCCTAGTTAGATGACCTTCAAAAGGTAGCAGACCAGGATCAAACCCTGTCCCAGGTCTTGCTATATTTGTCAGATGCATTCAATAAATTGACTCACAAAAGAGTGATAGGCTAAAGGAAATAAGAATGAAGGGGCTTGCTTTAAATTGGTTGAGAACCTATCTGACAGATAGAGAAATAGAGAGCAGGCAGTGCATCTTGATCAGTATCGATTTCGGTTCAAATCTTTGGTGGCAGGGTTCTCACAAGGCTCATCACTTAGGGGGTCATTACCGTGGCGGCAAGACCTCACCGCCATCGGGACCACCTTCACCGCCCGCCACATTAGGATGGAGGGCAGTGTGATAGCGGTCGGAAACACCGACCGCCACGCATCCGACGGGCTCCTTGAGCCCGCCGGTGCGGCAGAGGGCCTCGCAATCCCTGCATTGGTGGCGGTGCCTACCAGGCACCGCCGCAGGGATTACGCTGTTCCTCCCCGCCAGCCTTTCCATGGTGCTTCACCCGCCATGGAAAAGCTGGCGAAAAGTGACATTGGGGGCCCATAGCGGGCTCCCCTTTCCCCCTGGCCCTAGGCTGTGGGCACAGGGGGGCACTTATGGTGCCCCTCCTACATATCCCTGCACTATGTGGCTGGCACCGCACGGTGCCTGCCACGTTGTCTTGCTTCGCCCTCAAAAATACTACTCCCACATGATGGCCCAAACAAGACGAAGCAGGAGACATAAAACACAACAACACCTAGAAAGGGGTTTCACTTAACAAAAATGAAACACATCAAAGACTCTCTTTTTAGAATGAGGCTTGGGGGTTTATTTATGCAATGCTCTCTAACAGAAAGGCTTTCCCAGATGTCAAATGAACAATATTCAAATGTATATAGAGATATATATATTTATAAGCAAGCAATAATAACACACTTGGCAAATATAACTGTTAAATGCATGAATGATAATAATGAATAAAAAAGCAGCAAATAATACTGGACATCCTGCAAGAAATCAGAAAGATATATCCACTAAATACATCAAATGATTACTTTGGATGTGCACTCTGACTTACTCACAAATCACAAAGAAAAACACCTCAACTGATTATTGCCATTGGAAACTGAATATGCACCCATAAACAGTCACGCATCACAATGGCACTTAATCAAATATCAAACACTTCACCTGGTGCAATCTTCATCCTGGCTCACTCCAGACTGGGGAATTAACAGCCGAAGCTAGGAGACTCAGCAACCAGATGTCTGCACTGAAGGTGCGTCCACAGGTCAGGCTCCCACAATTCCGGTTTCTAAGTCAACAACCCTCAGCTTTATAGTCTCAAAACACACTAGAAGGTTGGAGAGTCTTTCCTTCCGCGCCAAGGAAACTCACTGGAATTGGCCACCTTCCATGCAAGCATTCCAGGGCAAAAGGAGTTTCCACGTTTCCTCTACATTCTCACATGTTCTAGCCTTTATCTTAACGAAGCTTACGAAAGCCTTCCATGGTACATTCAACAATTTCTTCAAAACAAAGCAACCTTGAACGTGATTAACCCAAACAACTTGCAAACACTTGGGGGCCTCTCTGTGTGCGCAGAAAAGCTCAAGCAAGACAGAGTCAGAATTCAAGATGACATGAGGCCATGTCAAAGCCAATAGTAAGAACTTCATAATACTTCCCAGTGTACAACACAATGCTCATTTGTGCACCACTGCCTATAGCATCACATACTTCGTCTCTCAATGTACAACACAATGCACATTTGAGCACCACTGCTCATAACACTGCACTTCGAGACCAAAAAGTACATTCCACACCTCTCTCTCTCTCATGCTTTCAAATGCACATCTCACACGTTCTGTTCTTGGCAAGCTGTTCAAGACTGCAAGATTAAATCTTCAAGAGAAACAAGGCATATGCAGGATGTCGTACATTCAGGCTAGGATAAAATAACACACCAAAGTCAATTAAAATGATGGTAGTCAAAGGTCATCACATGGTGTCAAACCATAAGAGTGCCTCTAGCACTACACACGTAGTGCAGGGATATATGTTGTGACCCCTTTTTGTCTTGCAGCGTGTGCTGCAGCCAGCAGCACACGACGCAATACAAAAAATAGGCAATGCGACCGCCTCGTGGCGATCGCATCGTAATTCCTACTGTGGGACTGCCGCCTTGTAGGCGGCCGGTCCCAAATAGGAAATGATGTCCGTCCGCCATCGTAATCAGCCCCTAAGTTCTACATTATTCAGTCTGTACATTTGCTCATCTAATGCACTCTTTTGAACTCATATTTATGAATTGAGCTGACAATACACAGATTGTGATCACCCTAGATAAAAATAACAATAACAATAACTCCGCCCACAGCTTCCTGTAAGTGTTTTTAGCAGTCACGGGGTAGTTAGCAGATAACTCCTAGGATTTTCAATCCAACAAGCTGGAAATGATAATTGTCTCTAAGTGGAGTAGCCTTGCATCTTGGGACGGATGAACCCTTGTCCAGAAATTCTTAAGCTTCCGTGGCACTAGACTCTTTACATTGGTTATCAATCCCAAAATAGATTGTTTTTAAGTCATGTTTTAAAAAAAATATATTTTATAAACTAGTGCCCAGCTATTTACAAGACAGGTATTGTCATTATAAATCCACACAACTGCTTAAGTTTAGACAAGCCAAGTTTCTTGTGATTGATTGAGTTAAAAGATCTATTTTGGGGAGGTGGTGGGGGGTAAGGGGAAGGTCTGAGCTTTTTCTGTGAATACTGAAAATATCTGGAACTCGTTACTGCCAAATTTCATTCCTGCCGCACCTTCTCCCTGTAAACAAACTTTTATGCTCACAATGTAAACTTTGATTGACAGATCCTCCTCATAGACTCTTCGAACTGATAATCTCCAAGTAGTCATTAACGCCAGAACGCCTTCATAAACAACATAGAAAGTTCATTGTACATATACATTATATCATGATACTTTTTGTAAAAACCTGTATCAGTGGACTACACATGTAAATTTTCCAGAATTTGTGTTCCTCCCCAACAATTTCCTTTTAATACGATATTTTCATTATATTCATGGGATCACTATTCAGTGTAACTGAAATATACTCCAAGAACAATCAATGTCAAATATGAATTGCTTATTGGTATATTTATGTAGGTAATATTTCTATTAATAGATACATTTTGGCCCTACAATACTTTCAGTGTGCTAATATCTGCTACTCTAGATGACTTATAATTGGCCTAATTGAGGCGATATGCAAACATTGAACTTATTTGTTAAAATCTATTCACCTGTTTTAGTTTGAGAGAGGAATAAAACATATCTGTTTCTCAACAAATAGGGACCTTACAGGCACATGCATCAACCTTTTTTGCGAGCGCAAACAGTGCGATTCGCAAAAATCGCCCGTTTGCGCCCGCAAAAAGGGCTTCTGCGATGCATCAAACTGTAAGGCTCTCGCAATTTAAGAAATGGCAATTTATTGCGATTTCTTAATTGCGATTACATTTAAGGAATCGCAAATTGCGATTCCTTAAATGCAATGCATGATGAAATCGCAAATAGCGATTTCGCTAATAGGGCCGTAAATTACCATCAATTTGAACTTGATGGTAATTTGCAAAACTTTGAAAAATGCACTAAAGTGCATTTTTCAAAGTCGTAGGTTACACACACACACATGCCCTTGGGGCATGTGTGTGTGCAACATGTGTGCACAGATCAATTTCAGGGGTGCAACAGGGTCTCCTTTTGACACCCTTGCACCCTTGAAATTGCATGCGCAATTTGCGAGTACCTATTGGTACTCGCAAATTGCGCATGCAATTTCCCATTCATTCCTATGGGCCTGTAGGCCCATAGGAATGAATGGGAAGGCATTCCTTAATTGCGAGTCGCAATTTGCGAGTCGCAATTAAGGAATGTTTGGGAATCGCTAATTTTATAGCGATTCCTACATGCATAGGCTTTTGCAATTCCTTAATTGCGATTCCTTAATAATCGCAATTAAGGAATCGCAAAAGCCTACATTGATGCATGTGCCCCTTAGTTCTTATTGACACCTCACCCAACCACCTTTACTGGATCCGCACTCCCATACTGTTTACAAATTGTATAAATTGTTTGCCATCTCCTCAACTAGTAATTGAAGGATCCAAAATGTAGGCCTTGTTTTCTTTCTTGAAAAGGTGTGGTTAAGTAATTATATTAAATCATTGTCATCATAATGCTAGGAGTTATTTATTTATGCCCTTAGCATTCCAAACAGAATATTGTTATAGAGTAGATAAACATTAAAGTAATTTGTTGTAGGTGTAGCTCTGACTGTACAGTTGATGTATTTATAATGAATATAAGAAGAGGCAAGAAGACTTAGGGGTCGATTCCGATCCCGGTCGGAGGCGCACCTAATACCATTCGGCCGGGAAAAAAGCCAGGCGAATGCCTGTTTCCCGACCGATTCGCACATACGTCCGAACGAGCAAGTACGATGCGCACAACTGCCCAAATCCCGACCCAGTCGTACTCACCCAATACAGGTCCTGTTCTCCGACCGAGGCGGATACGGAAACGCAGAATCGAGTCGCACGGAAGCCAAAATGCAGCCCCGTCCGGCCGGACAAGTACGATGCGCTTTCCGTACACGCCGAACCCGTCGCTACGCACGGCACGTCAAAGCATCCGGGAGAGGCGCATATAAGCTCCGATTCGCGCCACAAGACGATCCGCGGCTACGAGACGAACACGCCAGCGACGAGGCGAAGCAAAGAGAAAGACGAACCAACCATGAATCCCATCGCGCAGGTCCTACCAATACTCTACATCTATTACCGGAACAGGCACGGACGTGTACGGCGCAGAAGGTAAGTCAGACACCAACCACAAAAACAAACAACACGTCCCCGACATATCACACACACACAGAGGGATGCAGAAATTACTTTCACCAGCAACAGCAGCACCATAGGGGCGGGATGGCCATCACCAATGCCACATATACACATAGGGGCCTGGATGCCAACAACTAACACCACCCCTACCCAGGGGGTGCTAGATGCCTGTCACTCCTACCACCTCTACCCATGGGGGCTGGATGCCCACCACCACTACCACCCCTACTCAGAGGGTGCCAGATGCCTACCACTACTACCACCTCTACCCATGGGGGCTGGATGCCTACCACTACTACCACCTCTACCCATGGGGGCTGGATGGCTGTCACTACTACCACCCCTACCCATGGGGTGCAGGATGCCTACCACCACTACCACCTCTACCCATGGGGGCTGGATGCCTGTCACTACTACCACCCCTACCCATGGGGGCTGGATGCCTACCACCACTACCACCTCTACCCATGGGGGCTGGATGCCTACCACTACTACCACCTCTACCCATGGGGGCTGGATGGCTGTCACTACTACCACCCCTACCCATGGGGGCTGGATGCCCACCACTACTACCACCTCTACCCATGGGGGGCAGGATGCCTGCCACTACTACCACCTCTACCCATGGGGTGCAGGATGCCTACCACCACTACCACCTCTACCCATGGGGGGCTGGATGCCTGTCACTACTACCACCTCTACCCATGGGGTGCAGGATGCCTGTCACTACTACCACCTCTACCCATGGGGTGCAGGATGCCTACCACCACTACCACCTCTACCCATGGGGGGCTGGATGCCTGTCACTACTACCACCTCTACCCATGGGGGCTGGATGCCCACCACCACTACCACCCCTACTCAGAGGGTGCCAGATGCCTACCACTCCTACCACCTCTACCCATGGGGGGCTGGATGCCCACCACCACTACCACCCCTACTCAGAGGGTGCCAGATGCCTACCACTACTACCACCTCTACCCATGGGGGGCTGGATGGCTGTCACTACTACCACCCCTACCCATGGGGGCTGGATGCCTACCACTACTACCACCTCTACCCATGGGGGGCAGGATGCCTGTCACTACTACCACCCCTACCCATGGGGGCTGGATGCCTACCACTACTACCACCTCTACCCATGGGGGGCAGGATGCCTGTCACTACTACCACCTCTACCCATGGGGTGCAGGATGCCTACCACCACTACCACCTCTACCCATGGGG